>CM022759.1:24913786-26113786 GCA_012411365.1 Ameiurus melas
AACACTTAAAATATTATAATAACAGTGTCTATAAACATTACATTTTTTTACACACATACATCCACACGTGATAAGTCCACAATATTCGAATTATTATAGATGCATATATATATATATATATATACAGCTGCATCTCAAAGAAATTATAGTATAAATAAAGATATACATTCTTTATATATATATATATAAAGCCCAGGTTGCTCTGATAGCGACTTTCAGCTCATCTGTATTGTTGGGTCTGGCGTCTCTCATAGATTCTCTATGGGGTTCAGGTCAGGCGAGTCGGCTGGCCAATCAAGCACAGTAACACCATAGTAAGGAAACCAGTTACTAGAAGTTTTGGCACTGTGGGCAGGTGCCAAGTCCTGCTGGAAAAAGAAATCAGAATCTCCATAAAGCTCATCAGCAGATGGAAGCATGAAGTGCTCTAAAATCTCCTGGTAGACGCTGCATCGACTCTTGACTTTAGAAAACACAGTGGACTAACACCAGCAAATGACATGGCTCCCCAAATCATCACTGACTGTGGAAACTTCACACTGGACTTCAAGCAACTTGAATTCTATGCCTCTCCACTCCAGGCTCTGGGAATATATAAAAAGTTCCACTTTTTGAATTAAATAGTGGGAAAAAATCAACTTTTCCACAATTTTCTAATTTTTTGAGATGCACCTGTATATATACACACACACACACACACACACACCAATCTGTATATGCTGGCAGGAAATCCACATGGGGGCATGGTGAGAACATACAAAACTTCACACAGACAGTAATTCAAGCTCTTGTTCAAACTGGTAATCATGCATGCATCAAAATCAACACAAAAATGGTTTACTGTCCGCAAAATCAAAATCACAAAAGAGGTTTAGTTACTGTGCACATCAAATATCAGAATGAAGAAAAACTCTCTCATGATCATGACTTTGCATGGCGGTTTTCACAGAATGATGCTAAAAAATAAAAACATCCAGTGACTGTGAATCGAAACACCTTTTATGAGAAAGGTCAGAGGAAAATGGCCAGACTGCTTCTAGCTGACAAGAAGTGTACAGTAGCTCAAATGACCACTCATTATAATAGTGTGGTGAGCAGAAAAGCATTCCAGAATACACAACACGTCAAACCTTGAGGCAGGTGGGCAACAATAGCAGAAAGAATTGCAGTCCTGTCACTCAAGAATCAAACAAGAATCACATCTTATAATAGGCACAGGCTCACCTAAACTAAACATGGGGCCGTGGGTGCCCATGACCCTGTTGCTGGTTCACTGGTTGTCCTTCCTTGGACCACTTTTGGAAGGTACTAACCAGTGCATCCTGGGAACAACCCACAAGACCTGCTGTTTTGGAGATGCTCTGACCAAGTCATCTAGAAATCACAATTTGGCCCTTGTTAAAATTGCTCAGATCCTTATGCTTGCCCATTTATCCTGCTTCTACACATCAACTCTGAGAACTGAATGTTCACTTGCTGCCTAATATGCCCCACCCCTTGACAGGTGCCACTGTAACGAGATAATCAATGTTATTCACTTCACCTGTCAGTGGTTTTAATGTTATTTTTTATTGTTATATGTTTATACAGAAATTACGATTCCAAATATCAAAAATGGACTATAAAGACCAGTAAACTAGGTCATTATGGTCATCAGTTGTTACAAGGGGTAACAGCTGGTTTTGTTTATTGCATTTTCTAATCAGAAAACATACATTAGAGCTCTGAGTATCGGCCAACTGACTGTTATTGTGTTCACTGTAACTCTTATTCAAAAAAACAATCATTAGTTAGTGACCTGACGTTGCTTAGGGAGGATGGGGTGGGGCATCAAAACATTCATGAAAAAAATAAAAAATAAAACACACAGCAGTGAATCAGATTGAAAAATCTGGGTCCAATCTAATATTAAATCAATGTTTCAGGCTAATATTTATCCAACATTTAACTGATACTCAGTATTGAACTGAGGCATCCCTAATTCAATCCCCAAACTAATGCAATCAATTATAATCCTGCTCAAATGTGAAGTAACTTATGCTTCTAATGAACAAATATTTAAACTTTACATTCATTTTTATATTATGTAAACCACAATTGATGCAACATAGCTGAAATTCTCCTTTTAGAGAGATAGCAGGAACACTTTCAGATAGCAGTAATTTCCCTGAACTAATGTCATTTGCACATTAAACAAACATCCGTGTGTTTTTGGTGGAGGGCAATTTTAGCTCTTTAGTAAGTGTGAAAGCTTGTTATGTGTGTGTGTGTGTGTGTGTGTGTGTGTGTGTATATATATATTCTCTTTCATGTCTGTTTTGCAGTGTGTATTCGTGGTTATTCTGCGTGAACCCGTGGGTCAGTTTGAAAGGCTCTGCCCCTGAATGAGGCCTCTTCAGTTTCTATCTGTGCTTTGAAAACTGGCTCTCTCTCAGCCGCTTACACACGTAGACACACATGAGCGCATACAACATCTATTTACACCTTCTGCGTTTGATCATCAATTAAGTGGTCCTTTGATTCCCCTGGTGTGCTGCCACCTCAATCAATCCTCGGCACTTATTGATGTCTAGATTGTTATCAGCTCTGACTAAAGCACATAAACTTTCAGAGAAAAACGAAATACAACGCTCTTGTTCTTCTATATTCTATCCTGTAATATTTAGATGGGATCACTGAGAAAACGTTGGACTGGGTGGACAGATATGATCCTTGTGTCCCAGTGACATCTGGTCATAATATCAGATAGGAAGGCTAAAATCTAATGTCTATCAGTGGCATAACAATGACACTATTAGGGTTGAGTAATGCATTATATAATGTGGTCTTATTGATGACATAAATAGAATGAGTGGGACAAACTATTACATACACATAGGCTTAATCCATAATCAGTCTCTAAAGGATTTAGCAATTTTGCAATCGCAGAAATGAACGTGAAATCAAGCAAACTACACAATATATATTTTTTAATTACGTCATCACTACGTGCATTCAGTCAAAGCCCTCTTCGATTCACACGCATCGAACATGAGTGCAGCTAAATGAAAGCTCATTTATCAACAAACGTCACTGCGAAAGAATTTTGTGTAATTTCAATTTCGCAAATTCAAGTAGTTTTCCACAGAAAAGCACAGAAATCTTTGTTGCATCACAAACTCTCTTACCCCTGCTAGTTCGTTTATATGTGTACATCAATTAGGCAAGTATTTAAACTTTACATTTAATTTAAAAATTAAAAACAACAAGTAATGCAGGAAAGCTGAAATTCTGTATTTGTAGAAAGATATCAGAAATGCTTTCTCAGATGATAGCAATTTCCCTGATCTGCTCTGCATTTTGCTTTAAAATGTTGTTAATGACTGCTTTTTAAGATGCAGCTAACAGTCAAAATGCATCCTTCATTTCCTTTCTGAATTATTATAATTTTTTTATACTTATTTATATATTATAAATATTCCACCTTAAATGTTGCTAACAAATCTCTGTTCAGGTCACAATGACAAGTATGAGCTTTGGCAACATTTTGTGCTAAACAGGTCTCCAACTTGTTACTACATTTTATCTGTCGATCATGATGAGCAACGGGGGAATGGTGGCTTAGTGGTTGGCACATTTACCTCACACCTCTGGGGATCAGGGTTCAAATCCCGCCTCCACCCTGTGTGTGCGGAGCTTACATGTCCTCCCCGTGGTTCAGGGGTTTCCTCTTCGTACTCCACGTTCCTCCCCAGTCTAAAGACGTGTATTGTAGACTGATTTGTATCTCTAAATTATCCGTAGTGTGTGATTGTGCACTGTGATGGGTTGGCACCCCGTTCAGGGTGTCCCTCACCTTATGCCCCAAGTTCCCTGGGATAGACTCCAGGTTCCTCACGACCCTGTGTAGTATAAGCGGTATGGAAAATGGATGGATGGGTGAATGATGCACAACATGACTTGTGGTACTCACTGTCGATGATATGTCACAATGGGAAAACAGAAATATCTCACAACAGATCAGGGTGCCTAAATAGCTAACATTAGTGAACTAGCAAACATTAATATGCATCTTAAATGCAGTGAGTCCATAATTGCATCTCTGCAAGTGGGAAATACAGCCACGTGACTAGCATGCAAATCTTACTGTGGAAATGCTGTTACAGTGTATTTGATTGACAGGGATACTACCTCTTGGCTTGCATTTTCAGCACACAGGATATTCATACATCAACAGCCATAGTGGACTATGTAGGGGAAATGTGCTCAGTCACATGCATGAACGAAATTTCCGAATATTTCTGACTGAGTGAGCTTAATAAATCAGACTTGCACAGCTCCACACCAGACATGCAAGAATATGAAAGTCCACTCTGTAGCCATTGGACTGCTTTTATGAGTACAGCTCTATCTCCCAACAGTCTCCCCTCAATCGCAGACCCCCCCCACCCACCCACCAGTACACACACCAGTACACACGTCGCCAGTGCAGCCGCCTGCTCACGTGTGTCTGTCATTAATCTGCTGATGATTGATGACTAGCGTTGAGGAGAGAACAAGCTGTGAAGGAGTGAGCGCATGAGTGCCTCCCTCTCTACATATCTATATATCCCTCTTTTTCTCTCCCACCCCCCTCTTTTATGATTTCCAACTTCTTTGTTATTCATCTCCTCCCTTTCTTTCCTCATAGACCAAACACTTACTGATGGGAATCAGCTGGGAAGTCCAGTGAGAAAGAGAGAGAGAGAGAGAGAGAGAGAGAGAAAGGCCAGAACAGGAGGCTTCTGCTTCACCACAAATGAAATCAATTTGAAAAGCGTTCAGGTAATTGGTTTCTAAACAGAATTCTGTCATGACCGTCTGCTACCTGTTTCCATTTGGCACTAGCGTGAAAATAACTCCCGGTACAGAGATGACAATAAAATCACCTTGTTCCTAATTCTGCACTCCTTCCTTCCAATCAGCCAGCTCAGGCAGCATCACTCGCTGCCATGAGGACATCTGCATTTGAACACACACACACACATGCACACACACACGCACACAGAGCCCACTGGGAGAACCCACAACCACAATGCCAAGTACAGCTGATAGGCATCCAAAATAATTTTGCTCTTTCTTTCAAACATAATAATCAATCTGGACAACCCCTGACATGGTAAAATTTTGTAATTTTCAACTACATATAGTTATGAAAATGACAGGCTTACAGGCTCTTTTGCATGTGTCTCAAGCACAAGTTCTAGCATTAAAATACCTAAAGCTAAAACATAGAGCTAAGTCTGGTTACCTCCATAAAAAAGAAAAGGGAGCAAATTGCATTCTGCAGAATAGGATCATTACAGATATTTTATCAGTCGGTATGTGATTGCAAACTGAACTGATTAGGCTGAAGTCTGTTTTGCTATGTTACATAGTTATGCAACAACTTGATCAGAACTTGATAGTCACTGTGTGAGGAAATCACATTTAGCTAGCAAGATTTTAGGAACCTGTTAAACCGTCTCCTTGCCCAATATCATTGTTGCAGGAAGATGGCCTAGACAAGATTTTTGGCTAAAACATGATTCATTTTTTCATTTGTATTTCAGTTTGTACAGAATTTCACTGAGGTGTTTTTTGTTATTGTTTTTGTTTTGTGATTGTTGTGGCCAAAAATGCTTCATTTTTCTGCTGCCTTTTTCAAAATTAGTGCAATTTGTGTAGTTTTTTTATGTTTTTTTTTGTTGTTTTGTTTTGGGGTTTTTTTGCAGAAAACTACTCGAATTGGCAAAATTGCAATTGCATGAAATTGTCTTTCACAGTGATGTTTGTTAGTAAATGAGTCCTTTTAACTGTACTCATGTTCAACGCACGTGAATTGAAGGGGGCTTCAGCTGAATGCGCGTAGTGATGACATCACATGACAAATCTCGGATCCGCGAGAAAATCAGGGCTAATTTTGAAATATTGCAAGCTCCTGATAATATTGTAGAGTTTCCTCACTTCTGTGATCGCAAAATCGCATAATCCTGGAGCGATTGGTATTTGTTCTTCAGAATTCAGCCACACTGACATCCAGTAGGTTTTTCCCTTAGCACTACTTAAATGTGTAAAGAAATGGCATTGTCAGACAAAAAAAAACAGGTGCTACAGGTCATTTTCGTTCCCCAGGGCACAAATATTTAAAAGGTACAACATTATCCTTAAGGCCTAATTACCATATGTACCTTAAAGGACTTACATCATCTACAACCTCTAACTAAGGGTACAAAGCTTACAATCACACAAATAATTATTAATATCAAAGGAGGTTCAGTTTAGTCATTTTTTTCCTCTCAAAATTAACTTTGCTACACTCAACTTTACACATTTTACTTCAATGGACAAACAGATTTCACTGACAAAATGCTTTAATGTTCTCGTTGAAATAAAATTAACAGTTTTACAAGCAAAAATGTAATCACCATGGCTCATGAAATGAATAACAGTGACCACTGTGAAATGACATTAATATTAATAATTTTAATACTGCAATTTACATAAACGTGTTCCAATATCTAAACCTCAGTGGGGTTACTAAAATTATGTGCACAGTAATTCTTTATATCTGAATAATTTCATTACTCACAATCTGCAGAACAGGACCACAAACAGACACAGAGTCAGATACACACATATGTGCACATAAACAGAACAGCCAGCCCCCCAACACCACCACCGACAACACCACCCCATCCCCCACTCCCACACACACCCCACTCACCCCCCATGAAGCAGTCAAATGTTAAAGGCAAAGGGGAAAATGTCCAAATCAAAAGTCAACAAGTTTCCCAGCCACCAAATGCCACACTGATGCCTTTTTTGACTCGCCATGATAGAGAAATGCATATGCATGAGGTAAGCAACTTCTGATCCCAACAAAGTAAAGCTCTGGCTTATGAAGATTGGGGGAGCGTTAATGACTTCTTCATTTTAAGCCGGCATAAGAAAGCTAGATTCCCCATGCTTGTAGTCCATGAGAATATTTAATACCCGTTATTAATCATTTTTAATCCGTTTGCTTTTAATTAAGAAACAGCATGTTGCTGTCCTATCAGCGCATGCCAGGGTGCAGATTAATTGTAGCTTAAGATAGCTCACCGTGATTGGTGTAATGTATTAGCTAACAAGACGCAGGCTTCTAAAGATACTTGTACACTACCTTGGGAAGTTGGCTCTACTCCAGGGCTTCTCCCCCTCTCTCTGCCCGCTCTTCCTATCTCCTCCTTTCTATTGCCGCTCCCGTTTGAAGGCTAGAGCTCGAGAGCTGGGGACAATTCTATCATCTCAGCACGGCGCTTTATTTGTACCTTCATTACTGAGCTGCCAGTTTTGGCCCCTAAGGTGTTGCATAAAGATGCTTTCTGCTGACAGAGTCATGGTGGAGGCATTTCTCTCTCGGTCTGACCACCGTCTGCCCACAAAGGCCAGGTTCTGTGGAGGAAAAGTCAGGAGACGTCACGGGAGAGCTGCAGTAAAAGGACACCAGGCCAGAATGGGTGTGGAGCTGGTGGACACATCTAATGCCAGGATGAAGTAATACGTTTTATGAAAACTTTACATAAGAGGACTTATTAAGTAAGATGATGAAAATGTTTGGTAAATGCATGGTTAGAGGTAGTGATGTGTTTTGTTGTATGGTGTTGCTGTATTTTGCACATACTTCCAGGAGGTGAAGTTCTTCCTAGTAGTTTGAGTGATTAGTTGTTCCAAAACAGTGCTAACTAGTGCCATAGTTCCGATAACTGTCAGAAATTATGAAAAGAATTACATTAATGATGTTAAATTAAGCAAAGTGTACTGTAGTGAGGTGTAGTCTAGTGCAGTGTACTGTAGTGAATGTAGTGTAGTGTAAAATAGCATAGTGTAATGTAGTGGCATACAGTTTAGTGTGCACACCTCCAGTATGTGACGTTCTTCCAGATAGATTGAGTAATTTATTGTTCCAAAACAGTGCTAGCTAGTGCCATAGTTCTAATAAGTGTCAGAAATTATGAAAAGTAATACATTAATTCTGCTAAGATAAGCAAAGTGTAGTGAAGTAAAGTGTAGTGTAGGTTAGTGTAATGCAGTAAAGTGTAGTGAAGTGTAGTGAAGTGTACTATAGTTTTGTGTAGTGGAGTGTAGTGTAGTGAATTAAAGTAAACTGAACTGTAGTGTGCTATAGTTCAGTATAGTATAGTGTACTGAAGAAAAGAAAAATAAAGTGAAGTGAAATAAAGTGTAGCGTAGTGTACTATAGTTTAGTTTAATGTAGTGTAGTGAAGTAAAGTAAAGTAAAGTGAAGTGTGGTGTAGTGTACTATATTTTAGTGCAATGTAGTGTAATGTAGTGAAGTAAAGTGAAGTGTAGTGTACTATACTTTAGTGTATTGTAGTGTAGTATAGTGAAGTAAAGTAATGTAAAGTGAAGTTTAGTGTAGTTTACTATTCTTTAGTGTAATGTAGTGTTGTGTTGTGAAGTAAAGTATAGTGAAGTGTACAATACTTTAGTGTTGTGTAGTGTATTCAAGAAAAGTGAAGTGTAGTGTAGTGCACTATACTTTAGTGTAGTGCAGTGAAGTAAAGTGAAGTGTAGTGTACTATACTTTAGTGTAATGTAGTGTAGTGTAGTGAAGTAAAGTGAAGTGTAGTGTACTATACTTTAGTGTATTGTAGTGGAGTATAGTGTAGTAAAGTAAAGTGAAGAGTACAGTATTATTCTTTAGTGTAGTATAGTGAAGTAAAGTAATGTAAAGTGAAGTGTAGTGTTGTTTACTATTCTTTAGTGTAATGTAGTGTTGTGTAGTGAACTAAAGTAAAGTGAAGTGTAGTGTACAATACTTTAGTGTAGTGTAGTGTAGTATAGTGAAATAAGTAAAGTAAAGTGTACTGTACAATACTTTAGTGTTGTGTAGTGTATTAAAGAAAAGTGAAGTGTTGTGTAGTGCACTATACTTTAGTGTAGTGTAGTGAAGTAAAGTGAAGTGTAGTGTACTATATTTTAGTGTAGTGTAGTGTAGTTAAGTAAAGTGGAGTGTAGTGTACAATACTTTAGTATAGTGAAGTAAAGTGTAGTGTAGTGCACTATACTTTAGTGTAGTGTAGTGAAGTAAAGTGGAGTGTAGTGTACAATACTTTAGTATAGTGAAGTAAAGTAAAGTGTAGTGTAGTGCACTATACTTTAGTGTAGTGTAGTTAAGTAAAGTGAAGTGTAGTGTACAATACTTTAGTATAGTGAAGTAAAGTAAAGAAAATGAAGTGTAGTGTACTATACTTTAGTGTAGTGTAATGATGTAAAAAAAAAATCAAGTGTAGTGTACAATACTTTAGTGTACTCTTAACACTCCATGTTCAAGTCCTGAGTAACTTCCATTAATTCTGGGTTGTATCCCAATTTGTCATGCATGTTCTTCAGTCTCTCCTTCCCTCTGCAGCACAATCAGGTCACTGCCTGCTGCTTACAATTAACACTGATACTGCAGGAAGAATTCAATGCAGATTTAAAGGTATAGGCAGAGATTTCTGCTGAAGCTAATTGTTACAAAGGTCAGAATGTAAATTTGAGAATGTGAGGAAAATATTAGAAGCAAGTGTTCTGAGTTTTCAAAAATTCTGACAGCACCTTTAAAATACCAAGGCAGAGAAGAGAAAGGAAGACAGAGATGGCTGTGGTGATGCCGTGTTTGAGCAGACCGCTGCAAACTTTGCACTCCACTCTCCCCTGAATGAGTGAGCCTGTGATAGATGGCGGTACATGACTCTCCTGACCACACACACGTCACGGCCCAGTATCACTCTGATACGCATATATAGGCTACTCACAGGCACGGGCTATATTGCTTTTGGCGGGCGATCTATCCTTATCGTTTTGATCAATCACAAAGCAATAGCGCTCTCTGTGTGAGAGGGGCTGAGGGCAGCCATTGGTAATTTGGTGTATGAATGAATAAATAGATGGATATTTCCAGCACTAATCTTTCAGGTGACTAAAATACTTCTCTCCTGCGAAGAAGCCCATTGTGTGTGATGAGAGTTTGATTGGATGTCTCCCCCGGGGTGCGCTCTCCATTAGCTAAGGTGGTATAACAGGTAATCAGGAGATAATTAAAAGGCTTCATTTGTGCGCATGCTATGGGGAGGAGGGAGGGCCTGTCACGGAGCATTGGACAGGCAGCAGGGATCGTGTATGATACACTTTCACTGACACACTCACTACTGTGGGCTCAAAAACTATTTAAGTTCGAATACATTCCCTGCTAATAGGATTCTCATGATACTTTCAGGCCTACTGTTTTCTTGTTTTATTTTTTAATGAACATTTTTAAAAATCTTTCTTTAAACATCGTGATCAAAATTTATATTATAGCGAATCTTTTAACCTCCTAAAGGCTAAGGACGGCAGCATCAGACTTACACTCTTCACTCTTATTTTCCTATTAGTTCATTTCTTTTTACATTTCTTTGCATTCTTTTCATAATAAGCTCCAAACATTGACACTTGAGCACTAATTTAATTTTGTGGTGTAACAGCAACACATTATTAATATTTTAGGAGGTATGTTTGCTCCGTTTTAAATGGTCACATGCCTGTGTACACATACTGTAGGTGGAGTGGCTTAATAAAAGGTGAGACAGTGATACAGTGAGATTTCTGGACCCACATTGGTCCAATACTGGGTTAACAACACCACATCATTTGACAGAGTCTCTCTTAGCAAAGGAAAGCGTTTAAAAGTCTTTAAAAGGCAGTTTTGTGGATGTTAACTCTTGATGCCAGTCCACTTTAATATAAATAGTCTACATCAACAAACCACTCATTACTTTATCTGTAACAAATAAGAAAAACTACTCAGTTGTGGCTACTAAATGTGAAACAATTGATGCGCCATTATGCACAGACATATCATTAAGCAAATTAAAAGAAAGTCTAACAAAAACTAATTAAATGCAATAACAGAGACAAAACGAGTTAGCCCATATAAACGTTATGTCCTAAAGTACTCACACATGAGTGAACACCCAGAAAAACACATTTGTTGCAAGTTATGTCACCTAACTGGATGTTTCTACACCTAATATATTTATGTCTAAAACTAAACTCTTATCATGTTACTATAAACTTAACAGTGCACTACTACTGACACACTTTATTTAAATTTTTTTTAAAGGAAATGTGAGGTGTTGATATGCCTGGATATCACCTAAACATTTTACCTTATGCTTTAAATGAATTCTAACCTCACACCTTTTGACACCTACACTGCGCTCCTCAGGAAAACCTATCAGATGTCACTGGCTGAATTCTGACAAACAGGAAAAAAAAAAAAGGAAAGAAGAGGAAAAAAGGTGTTTTTTTCATACTTTCAGCATATTTTTCTGCTTATAACAGCTACAACAACACATATACAGTCAAGTCCATAAGTATTTGAATGTTGACACTTTTTTTTGGCCTCAATCGAATTTAAATGAAGCAATCAAGATGACTGAATTGTAAACATTCAGCTTTAATTCAATGGGTATAACAAAAATATTGCATTAACTGTTTAGGAATTACAATTATTTTTTAAAGTCCCTCCATTTTCACATGCTCAAAAGTAATTGATTAAATTAAATTAAAATTAAATTAAAACTAACAAGCATAAATATTTGTAATTATTTGTAATACATGGGTGCAAATCATTTGCAGTCAGTAACTGCCTGAAGTCTGGAACCCATAGACATCACCAAATGCTGAGTTTCCCCCCTTGACATGGGTTGCCAGGGCTTTACTTCAGCTGCTTCAGTTGTTGCTTGTTTATGGTTCTATCTGCATATAGTTTCGTCTGAATTTGTCTGTATTTTCCCAAAACAACCTAGGAATGTTTTTTAAAATAAATTTTATAAACTTGCATGGCATTTCTGTAGAGATCACATTAGGTAGATAAGGAGTCAGTACAAAGATAGATGTCGTTTTCATGGTCGTGTTTACAATTTTCAGATGTAATATTTGTATGTTAAATTAAATGCATAAATAATTAATAAATAATGGTTGCTTTTAAACAATAAGCGTGTTGGTGTTTTTCTTTTCAAAGTGTAGTTTTCAAAACTTTATGAAGGAGAAAAGGTTCAAATTTTCACCATTATGGTCACAAAAATGAAGCCCTAAATAAGACATTTTGTCTTTGAACTTTAAAAAAATAAATAAATTATGTACTCAACTCATGGAATCTGGTAGATGTACAGTATGAAGACTGATATCTATGATGTATCGGAAGGTGTTTCAAAAATTCCTCGTGCTGTATTTGAGTGCAGACAGCAATGCTCACTGACACTCTGTTACAGGTTTCCTAATACTGACACATGAAGAGATACATTAACATAATATATCTGAATCTCTTGCTGATGCTCATAGGAACTACCATACGAATGGTAATCAGAGCTACATGTCAGAGCTCATACATATTAGAATATCATAAACATATAAAGATAAACATAGAGACAGCATGTGTGTTAATATACGTAGAGCATGTGTATACTGTGAGGCTTGCTGGTTGTCTTGAAGCCCCACTGGATAAAGTTGGTCACACTAGAACCTCCTGCCAGCTCAGTCAGCGATTAAGATGACATTACCAAATATGTCGATGTCTATTTTCTGCTCAATTTAAAGCCTTGCCACCATAAAGATTGCCTGCTCTCATTCTCTCTCTATGAGAGCCAGAAGAATACAAACACCAAATGAGGGAGAGAATGAGAAGAGTGCTGCTTTGAGTGTGTATGAGATAGTCATGGGGTAAGGGTCGAGCGACGGGCCAAATCGATGCATGAGCAGGCTGCGCTGATAAGGCAGAAGACAAGCCAGTGCACATAAGTGCAGCTCTCCAGAAGAACAACCGCCAGTCAACTGAAACACAACGTCCAAATTACAACAGTCCAGACAAAATGTGTGTCTGGATTCAGCTGACCTGAGCCTTTAAAGCTCTTCCACTTACCAATGATCATTAATGGATCCAAAAAATTCAATAAATAATTATGTTTTGAAACAACATCCTTCTTCCTCCATTATAAATCATCAGTGGAAAATTGTGAGACTTAGTTTAAGTGAACGTGGGCAACAGCACAGTAAAACTACTGGCTAAACCTTGTTAGTCCATCCAAACACGCCCCCTCTGGGTTTGTGGCATGCAGAGTCTGATCTGAAATTCCCTTTAAGCGTCTAATCGGCTCAGTAATTACTTAAATGACCTCAGGCCTGAGGATCACTTGAAATAATTATAAATTAGGAGGCAGGGAGAGGAGCTCTCCATCAGGGAGAATCAGGAAGGGAAATCTCCTTGTTGGAGGCAGTCCTTCACACAGGCCCACTGGGGCTCCAGGCAGCCAGGAGCGCAGTCACACACTGCTCCAGATTCATCTGACTGCTCTTTTAGCAGAGCACTAGAGTCACGGCTAGAACAGAAATGAACGTTTTTGTGCGGATATCTGGATTCTGTATAAAAAATAAAATAAAAAATATATATATACATATTTAAAAAGGACATAAAAATTATATGTAAGTGCTGATGGAATCATAAAGATTGTTCTGTGCTCATCCGAGGACACGTTTTCACAATATGCTCACATTGAACATCCTTTTCAACACATTTCCATAATAATCTCACTAGCCAGTGTTAGCCAGAACCCTAAGTATTGTAGTTCCTCTTAAGGTTTCCTCCTCATGTCATCTCAGGGAGTTTTCCATTGCCACGGTCACATTTAGCTTGATCATTATGGATCTAAATCAACTTCTGGATTTCTGTAAAGCTGCCTTGTGACTGTGTATTGTTAAAAGCACTACACAAATGACATTTAATTGAACTGATTTGAAAATGTACGAACAATTTAAAAATGTTTGTCTTTGGCTGTTAAGATTATATTTGGTTGAAAGTTAAAAAGTGTACACACCTAAAGATTTGCAAGTATTAACAATAAAATGTAACTTTTTATTAATGGAAATAAGAAGTGTGGACATACTTTTATCACAACATGCAAAACTGTAACAATTTGTAACAA
Source organism: Ameiurus melas (assembly GCA_012411365.1). Lineage (NCBI taxonomy): Eukaryota > Metazoa > Chordata > Actinopteri > Siluriformes > Ictaluridae > Ameiurus > Ameiurus melas. The sequence goes on from CM022759.1 coordinate 24,927,796, forward strand.
TAATTAACAATACTTACCAACAATACTTAAACTGTATGTTATTTAGTTAGTGAGGAATTGATCTCATGTTTAAAATGAACGTAATAGGTTTAAATGCACACACACACACACACACACACAATGAATTAAATTGGTATTCAGGCAAAAAAAGAATATAATTGACTCATGATCATTGATTGGGGGGTTTAAATGAAAAGGTAAGGGGTAAAAATGATGGGTTTTTGATGATGCTATTGAGTAAAATTACATTTGATGTTTAGATACAGTAACAAAGTAGAATTACTTCATTATTTGTTTAACAAAGAGGTGTGTGTGTGTGTGTGTTTTGTGTGTGCTTGTGTGTGATTGAATAAAAGCTTGTCTGCAGGAGGCAGGTCCTATAGACTGTAAGATTGTAGATGTGCACATATGTATGTCAGCATGTGTATAGTATCAGTGACAATGTGACTGTGCTTATATATGTGTGTGAGTGTGTGTGTGTGTGTGTGTGGCATCTCTCAGCGTGTGCCGCTGATGAGTCTCTTTCTGGGTAATGTGGAGCTGGCTGCATGCTCCCCGGACCCCCGGCCCATCAGCTGGGAGATTGATCTCTGTCAAAAGCAATCCGTCAAGCTGCACCCAGGCCGTCGCACACACGCCTGACACCAGATGCCTATTTTCAGCTGCGAATAAAATCAATTGCAGGAGAATGAAGAGCATAATCAGCTGCTGATTGATCTGCAGGCGTCCAGATTGACACGTTTCCCCAGGGAACGGCCTCCAAAGGGTTACGCCGGGAGAAGATGAGATGGTTCACAACGCACACACACACACACACACACACACACACACAAATAAAAGCTTAACCCAAAAATTAAACATGATAAGATGCAGACAGTAACTTTTAAAACTATTTTTTTTAACTATAAAATAATAAATTAAAGACAACATTAAACACAAATTATTTTCTATTGTTCTTCTGTCATTCAGGCAGAGTCACCATATTCTAGCACACAGTAATTATTATTGTGATAGCTGGGAATGTGATATTAGTGACATGAGATCATATTGTTGGTTAATTCATTTTTTAGCCACATGTCTATCTATGGCAATGTAATAAAAATCAGAAGACGTTTAAAGGTGGGGAAAGTCATTGCATTTTCACAAGTCTTCTAAGTGATTGATGATGATGAAATTTGTACAATATGACCATGATGAGATTGTCATGATCTCAGACTGTGTTTAAGCCAGAGGAGTGTACATGAAGGAACCAAAGTAGTTTGTAAAAATGATACAGGACCATACAGGACCATAAGCTTAACCCATCAGCTTTCAGTTAATATACACTGGAACTATTTAAATACTTAAATACTTTAAATACTTAAGCATAATGCAGATGGTTGCTCCCTCTCCACCGACCTAAAATAATCTATTCAGGGAGTATATTTTACCATACGGTGTGTATCGTGCAATGATGCTAAGTGTGTTAGTGAGTGTGTATGAGGATGCTGGTAGCGAGGTGCCTGGAGATGTGAGGGTTAACCTGGGGAGGGCCCCTGTAATGAGTAAGCATTCAGCGGCCGGGCAAAGATAAATGGAGCCGCCTCTCTTCTGCAGCAGTCAGCAGGAACCAGGGCCTGCGGCTTGTTTGGAGCAAATGGAGTGCGCAAAATATCAAAGGCCAGCGATCCAGAAGACGCCCTGGTTTGACAAATTTTAAATTAGCCAAGAGAGAGAGAGAGAGAGAGAGAGAGAGAGAGAGAGAGAGAAAGACAGAGAGAGAAAGCAGGGAGAAAGAGAAGAAGGTAAATTATGCAATCCTTTGTGTTGCCCAACACAACTGAAATCCATACATTCTCTCTGCCCCTCTCCGTTTTTCTCCCTCTATCTCTCGTAATCATCTGCTATTATCGCCATTACCAAAACTGTTATTATTCCGACTGCCTTGCTCCAGGAATTGCAGTCGTCAGTGTGGGGACACGGGGATCTCTAAACGTTTATCTCTTTAACTGCTCTGCAGCACTGGGGATTGGTGATGAATTAGAAGTACTCTGTCCATTCTCTATCCATTGTAGATTTTTGTATAATGTATTTATATTCTACAGTATGTGTGTTTGATATAGGGCACACATATTTCTACTTCACTTCAGTAAATGATTCAAACATATCTAAAATCAATGGCGTTTTTGACTGTAACCAATTTCACTCACACACCTTCATTATGTACTGCAAATAATCTTTTCCTTCATGCCATTTAAAAAAAAATTGTGTCCCAATATCTTCCAGTCATTACTTTATAGCATCCAGTTACTGATTTAATCTATAAAATCTGATTTCACTGCAGTCGGACTGGTTTATAGCTGATTTTTTTCTTTTTACTAAAAAGTTTATTGGAGAAGATTTTTTAGCACTTACCTTGCTTCACTTAAAGAAGTTAGATTGTATACTATTCATTATTTCATCATCAGAGAAAAGATTAAATAGATCAACTGAAGCAATAAAGCTGTTAGATTGGTCATTACTAAGATTTAAACTTTGATTTATGATTTGGCAGATCTGATGATGTTGGTTGGCACCGTTTTAGTCAGTCCCCCTTCCTATTTCTGTTAATTATGTACAGTATTTTATGTACATTTTATTAGTTATTCTGTAATACAGATGGATGAATGCTGACAAATGAAATTTACATGAGCAAGATGCTAACTAGCTAACGGCTAGCTGAAAAGTCTATATGGAGTGCTGCAGGAATGAAGTATCTTTGTAGGCCAACACAGAAGTTTGCATCACCCTGGTTCCCTCAACATCCAATAGAATTTTTTTTTCCATTGGTTGTTAGATTATTGCAGAAAATAAGCTCTGTGTCCGACAAAAGTTTATGATTCTGACACGTTTTGTTCAACAAGATAATCTTCACATATGAACACAACTTTTGTAAATTTTGAAGCCTAAATACAATCACCAGAAGTAAAACATTAAAGGCTATAAACAAAACTTCCCCACGATCACATGACTTCAACATCACCACTACTTAGCTTACCTCAACTCTTTCATTCTGTATTTAATACCACTACAATTGAAAAATCCTATAAATTGGTAAATCTACAAGTTGAAAAGTTGGAATAGTTTGCAAGAGCGCGAGTATACACGAGGCGGTAGTAGGTGAGATTTCCTGTTAAGCGTGATGACGTCTAATGTCCCCTACAACCTTTATAGTCCCATTTACTCACTTGTTAGCAACTGCCTTTTTCAAAACATGTAAAAGCTTAACAAAATCACGAGTGAGGTATTACTGATGTATTTTATGTCGTAGAATAAAACGTGAAAATATCTCAAGCATGCGTTAACCACAGACATTATTTCAGGCATTGAAGACGATTGAACCGGAAGTGATAAGATGCTTTTTGGACTCATTCCTGCACCACTCTATGTTGGAAGCTATCAATATTATCAGTTATCAATGCAAACTTGAAAGCAATTATTGTATCATTCTTTTTTACTGTATTTAAATTGGCTGTGTACTGGCACCCTGTCCAGGGTGTACCCCGCCTTGTGCCCGATGCTCCCTGGGATAGGCTCCAGGTTCCCCGCGACCCTGAAAAGGAGTAAGTGGTAGAAGATGGATGGATGGATGGAAATTAGCTGTGTGTATATTTTATAGCTCCTCAGATATCCAGTCACTGTCGGATTAGTTGATGTGAGCTACATTGCAAAGCTTATGCTTCTTCCCATAATCCTTCACAAAGGAATAGCTTGATTTGGAACAATAATGATGACCTAGTAATGCAACATTTCTCTCCCATCACTATCCCATGAGCATCCTCCAGGACATGTGAAGCCAGCTAACAGCATACTTTCTATTTGCTCTTTGTGGTGCGTCACAGGGCAGTATAACACACTTGGAGGAAAGTGCTATCTGCAGTCTTCCATATACGTGAGCTCAGAGATGTCCATGATTGGCTAGGGTCAATCTGATTAACAGGCAAGAAGAGAGTATGACCTCACTCCCACCCAAAAACGTGTGATCAGTTAAATAAGCCTTCACTCTCCCTGGTTGGTAGCTATTATATGATAGTTGTATTATATACAGACACGAATAGAGAAATATATATTGTTGAAATTCACGGTGGCTTAATGGTTAGCATGTTTGCCTCAGACCTCTGGGGTTGGGGGTGAGAATCCAGCCTCCGCCATGAGTGTGTGGAGTTTGTATGTTCTCCTCATGCTTTGGGGGTTTCCTCCAGGTAGTCCAGTTTCCTCCCCAATCCAAAGTCATGCATTGTAGTGGCATTTCTAAATTGCCTATAGTGTGTGAACATGTGTGTGTTTATACCCTGTAAAGGGTTAGCACCCCGTCCAGGGTGTCCCATGCCTCGTGCCCCAGAGGACTCCTGTGTAGGATGAGAGGAATGAATAATGGATGGATGGATTTTGTTGAAATTGTGTTATTACATACTCAAAGAATGTTTTGGGGAAAATCCAGGTATCATAATCATAGATAATGGCACTGGTGAAAATATAATCAGATGAAAATCAAATAAAAAAAATGCATAAATAAGTAATTAAATTCAAACTAGATAAGACTGAATGACAGGTAAACAGGTAACACTGACCATGTTAGGACCGTGAGCACCAAGGAACAAAACAGGACAGCGTATGGTGAGTGATCAGGGACAGAATCAGAGAGGATGTGACAGCTAAATGTGTTACGCCAGGGCTCACAGAGAGGCTGCAACATGCCTGGAGTCCCATCAGACAAAATCAACAGCATGGCCAGTGACCACAATAGTACACTTGACAGCCCCTACGTGCATGTGCACTTGAGGTGGAGCCAGGACCAATCGGCAGCAGCTAGAAGGTGATGAATATACAGTGTGTCCAGGAGACAACAGATGCTAGGCTTGTGTTTTCAGGCCAATACTAACCAGTCTCTCTTGCTTACTCTCTCTCTCTCACTCACTCACACATACATGGATTAACCTGAGGAAGCCAGCCCTCCAGCCTTTTACTAAGGAACTTTGATCACCTGCCCTTAAGCAATCTACACACCATGCATCGTTATACACATCAATAATGCGTGCTCTATGGTTGTCAAAAAAAAGCATATCTTGTCTCGTGTTTGTATTCATGCGTGCTGTGGGCCTCACCACATCACAGCTTTCATTGTTAATAGTTTAATTAGCATAGAAACACATTGTTTGTCACAAAGAAGAATTTGATTGGAGCTGTGTTACAAAAACAGCTTACTAACTATTACAAATTCTAACTGTGAAATCATATCTTATCTGTTCAGTAACCATGACAACTTCTACATTCTTGATCGTAAAGTCAGATAGGAGCAAACGATTAGAGAAGTATCTTGTATCCTGCCAAAATCCCCTAAAAATGTCCCAACTTTATGATAACTCTGCCTATTTTGGGCCATAAATATAAATGTTTTGATTCATTTGGAGCTCAATTTATTAGAAAGACTTGTGACAGGTGACAAATTAAAGGAGAAACAGAGCATTTTGCTGCTATTTTTTGGGTCCTCTTGTCCTCTTACAGTGTGTTCAAGTCCTCCTGGGAAGTTCGTATTTACGAGTTGGGAAGTCGAAATTCTGACATCTGGTGTGTTTAAGTCAGGTCGGAGCAAGATGGCGGTGAACCTTCTCTTAAATAACTTCAAAAAATACAGCAAGGTTTTTTTTTTTTTATCTCTACTTGAAGAACAAAGAATGCACATCATATGTGTTTTGCTTATTTATGTTTTTGATCAATTTATGAAGCCACTGTAAACATTATCGTTACAAATTATATTGTCATTGTACAAGGCTACCATATTTTGTGCAAGCCATTAGATTCCATCCATCCACTCCTTTTTAGGGTCGCGGGGAACCTGCAGCCTATCCCAGGTAGCATCGGGCATAAGGCAGGGTACACCCTGGACAGGGTGCCAGTCCATCGCAGAGCCATTAGCTTGTTTCATTGTAAATAAAAAAGACTGACATTATCTTGCTGCATATACCAAACACATAATAACTGAAATCAGCTTCTGAGACAAGTAAAAGTTCAATTTCAACAAATTTACCATCAACTGCAGACGTTGCATCCATTGATTCCACCATGTTTTCTTACTTTGCCGTTCAACTCATAGATATGATCTCTCCGACATGGAGGGAAGCATAAGTACAAATCATAACAAAGTTCTTCTGACTGATCACACTTTTCCCGTGATGCAATATTTCTGTTCTAATGGCAATGGACTCTTCCAGGATGCCTTTGCCCCATCTCATCCACCAGATCTCAATCTAGCTGTACACCTATGCAGATTTTGGCTTGCCGTGTTAGACAGCACTCTTTACCACCATCGTCAAAACACCAGTTGAGGGAATGTATTTTGAAAGTATGGTGTCCATCGCTTCAGTACGGTCCTTGAGACTTTGCCAAGACACACTGAAGCTGTACAGGAAGCACAGGCCTCAAAGAGTGGAACCTAATCTCTGATACCAGCTAAATTAGTCACTGTGGTTAGATAGTGGTTTGAAATAGCTATATAACTAACAATCCACCTACTGGCATGGTTTTTTTTTTCAATAGGAGGAAATCAGAAAACCCAGAGGAAACCCATACAGTGATGGGGAGAACATGTGAAACTCCACACAGACAGTAAACTGAGTTTTACTTAGTTTTAGTAAACCAGGGACCCTGTAACTGTTAGGTAGCAGTGCTTCTAACTGCATCACCCTGATGTAAGCTGTACACTATATATCCAAAAATATGTGGACACCTGCCCATCACACCCATATGTGCTTTTTGAATATTCCATTCCAGATTTAGTCCTCCTTCCTCTTATAATAATCTCTACTCTTCCTGCAAGGCTTTCCACTAGATTTTGCATTGTGGCTGTGGGGATTTGTGATCATTCAGCTTCAAGAGCTTTAGTGAGATCAGGTAGTGAAGTCAGGTTAGAAGGTCTGGGGTGCAGTCTGTGATCACACACAGAGCTGCTGATCGCTAGATGTTTTCAGTTTTTCCACCATGGTATAGAGACTGTTGTGTGGAAGAGATCAGCAGTTTCAGAAATTCTCAGACCAGTCTGTCTGGAACAAACAACCATGCCATGTTCAAAATCACTGAGATCACATTTCTTCCCTATACTGATGTTTAATGTGAATAGTGCACAGGTGTTCAAATGAACGTTATTAGATAGATAGATAGATAGATGGATGGATGGATGGATGGATGGATAGATAGATAGATAGATAGATAGATAGATAGATAGATAGATAGATAGATAGATAGATAGATAGATAGATAGATAGATAGATAGATAGATAGATAGATAGATAGATAGATAGATAGATAGATAGATAGATAGAAACAACATAAACATCTTCCATATGCCCATCCACCCAAGTGCGATAATTGAATCCTCAATTACTTTGAATAGCTCTGAGAAGAATGAGGGGGGGAACAGCACAGAATATGAACACTATGCGAACACAGCAAAGCTGTAAGCTTTTTTTTTTGTTGTTGTCTTTTTCAGTCTCATTTCCCCTTCCCCCCATTCACATATTTTACTGCCTAAATTAGGACGCTTCCCCCGCCTGGTAAAGAGTTTTCTTTTACTAATGTCAATTTACAGCCTAGCAAGAGCCACGTCTAATCTTTTCCTACTCATTACACACAATTTCCAAGTCGTTTGGCCAGCACAGCGATTGGCTCCTTGCTGTGTGTGCAGTGAGGAGTGCTGTGATTGTTTATTATTTATTTATTTATTTACTTACACCAGCCTCCACCCCTGTTTTCGCAAGCCCCATTTTCTGTGTTTTCTATGAATAATCAGAGCCCTCCCTGAGTGCTGGAAACTTGTATTCTGCAGAGACAGGGTGTTAAACTGTATGCATACTCACACTACAGGAGGCTCTGCATCATCTCAGTCAAACATGCAGTGTAGGCACACCCCAATGCACACATGTGGATACACATCTGCATCTGCACCGCACAAACACACAAGCTTTAATATGCATGGTGGCCTAGCCATGACATCAAATTCATGGATGTTACACCCATAAACACAAAAACACTAACCACTAATACCAGAACACAGCACACCTGAGCTCTATTAGCTGTACTTACTACTACTGCTATCATAACAGGTGGGCCAAAAGGGGTGGAGCTTTTAGTTATTAGCTTTTAGGTAGGCACAAGCTCAAGAAAAGTCTAAGTAATTTTGTATTTGATTAACTGTGACCAGCAGCTTCTAAACACATGTATTTATCTATTTAGTTAGTTAGTTAGTTTGTTAGTTTGTTTGTTATTCATTAATTCATTCAATAATTAATTAAAGTGTTTGTTATTTTATTATTTATTTGTGTTTGTTTGTTTGTATCTATTTGTTTGTTCTTTCTTTATTTATTTAGTTAGTTTGTTCGTTCGTTAGTTCACCGTTCCTTAATTCATTCATTCAATCAAGTGTTTGTATTTAAATATTTGTTCTTTCTTTCTTTCTTTCTTTCTTTCTTTCTTTCTTTCTTTCTTTCTTTCTTTCTTTCTTTCTTTCTTTCATTTATTTATATTATTATTATTATATATATTGTTTTTCTCTGTTTGTATTTGGCTGTTCTTTCTTTCATTTATTTATTTGTTTGTTTGTTTGTGTTTTTATTTGTGTGTTTATTTACCATTTTGTTTGTTTCTTTTTTGTAATGAGACTTTGTTTTTACTTTTTACCTACATTAAAAAATATTTAAAAAAAAATATTTCTTGTCTTATTTTTGCTTTGTATTATATATTAAAATTTTTCTCTGTTTTCTCTATTATTACTATTATTATTATTATTATTAGTAGTAGTAGTAGTAGTAGTAGTAGTAGTAGTAGTAGTTGTAGCAGTAGTAATAGTAGTAGTAGTAGTAGTAGTAGTCACCAAGTCACCAAGGTTGTACCTGGGGCACACATGACTCCCAGGATGCATAAGCTCCACCCCTTCCTGTCTATTCTGCCAACAGGGCGGCTCATGACTATCAAAAGCCTGGCAGGACAAACAAAATTAATTAAACAGCGCCATGTTTGACACCTAGCTGTCTCCGTTTAAAAAGCTATTAAAGCACAAGCTGACATCCTGTCTATAAACAAACAAACACACACGCACGCGCGCACACACCCATACACACACGCACACACACACACATACACACCCTGCCTGCCTGCCTATTGTCATGGCTGTCAGTGAAGAGGAGGAGGGGGACTGCAGCAGATTTACAAAGCACAGACATATTTACATGCTTAACCTCCAACAACCCAACAGCTCACCATTCAGTACCATGCTACACCAACATAACAGAACCACTAATAGCGTAGTAGTATAATGGAGTGTAGTGTGGTGTAGTGAAGTGTGTGTGCATGTGGAGAAATGAGTGACTGCTCAGAGAGAAACTGACTGAGAGGAAGATGACTAAGTGACCTTTGCTCCCTTCAGAAAGAGCCTCATTTTGTGAACAGAAGAGGCATCGTCTCTTACTTCTATAATAGCCTGTGCTTTTCAGTAGACCACACACCTGTACTGCATGCTGCAGTGTCAGAGGTCATGGAGAGGTGGAGAGGGGATGTTATAGTGAACAAGGATGGAGGAGGATAGAGGGTAGAGGAGCAGATTCTTCACTGGTCACTGAGATGAGAAAGCGGAGGGTCATCCGGGGCTGACACATCATCACAGCTGTGTATGGTTCTAAAGCACTCTTCACACAGTCCCATCACCATGCGTTTCAGCAACATGAGTGATTCATCAGACTTGGTAAGAGGCTTCTCAAAAGTCCATAGCAATAAATATGATTTTTATTTATTTATTTATTTATTTTGCTTTAAGTCTTACCACTGCTATGAACAAGTGATTGATTTTTTGTTTTGTTATAGAGACCTTATAGACATTAAAATGTAGCTGAAGTGATAGAGGTAGAGCAATATTTAAATAAAAATTCTAAACTGGCTTCATTTCTCAATGTGCCATCCAAGTGCCATCCAGTTGCCAGCACATCTTTCCAAACCTCCACTCAAGTTTGAATGATTGTGTAACATTGCTGTGAAGGCGATATGACCAAGTGGGAGGAAAAGAGACTTATCTTTGGGGTCTTCTGTAAAACACAACTAAGGACACCTATAGTTTGCTCATGCTCAGACATCTTATTACCATGGACAAGCATATGTAACAAATGTTTTTGCATGTTATATATTGTGCGCATAATGGGGGGGTCACGTTTACCTTGCACCTCCTGGGTTTAGGGTTTGAATCCTGCCTCCACCCTGTGTGTGAGGAGTTTAAATGTTCTCCCTGTGCTTCAAGGGTTTCCTCCGGGTACTCCAGTTTCCTCCCTAGTCCAAAGAATTGCTTTGTAGGCTGATTGATATTTCCCAATTGTCCATAGTGTATGAATATGTGTGTGTGATTGTGCCCTGCAATAGGTTGACACCCCATCCCCTGCCTTGTGCCACGAGTCCCCTGGGATAGGCTCCAGGTTCCTCTGCGACTCCGTGTAGGATAAGCAGTATGGAAAATTTATGGATGGAGAGATATACTGCACTGGTTTTTCATTCTTCATTCTCCTGTATGTGATATAACACTCCAGCTACTCCTGGTGTCTGTCCAACTTACCAGTTAGACAGCTCTAATCATTCTCTGGACAGGTGACTATTGGACAGATACACACGTCAACCCGAAACATGGCAGGGAGCTATTCCACCTGACTGCCAATCACCAGCATCATGGACCACTGTCACTACAGACAGACATCAAAACCTGTCCCAGGAGATGGAACTTATCTGTTCACACACATACAGACACACGGTGAGAAGGATGAACACAGAGAATGCATAAATATGCACAGAATTCACTGAAAACACACACCAAGACACAGAGACCACATGCAGCATTCAGTCAGGATGTGAATATGTTTCAAAGTGACAAGGATGTACATCACCTCCACTGGTCAAAACATGGACATAGTCAACACCATAGTGACCTGTAGCTCCAGCTCTACCCAAACACAGACAAAAAAAAAAAAGAAAGAAAAAAAATTACCTTCAGCAGCTCTAAAGACTTTTCTGGGTATTGAGGTAACTGTGATTTTCATTAAAGAAATACAAGAATCAGGAGATGAAATGAAATTGCCTCATCATTCGGAGGAGGAGGGTTTGACATTTGTTGGGACGGCATACACATGCACACACCCACCCGCACCCATACACACACACACACACAAAGCACGTCCTATACAGGACAAAATTGTCCCTGCACCTATAACTGCAGGCTCTCCTAGCCACTATTAGCCTCTGAACATTGGAAAAGAAACTGTCCAGGAGAAAAGGGAAAAAGATTACAGGACAAAAAAAAGGAGACAGGAGAAAAGAAAATGAACGAGAGAAAGAAAGACTCCAAAAGAAGGGCCTATGATGACAGAGCAATCCATTCAGCTTGGATGAGGGGGACAAATTGGAGCGAGTGGAGAAATGAAAAGACTGAAGAAAATTAAAAAAAAAAAAAAAAAAAAACACTGCAAGGGTGCAAGGGAAGGTTAGGACACAGAGGGCATAGGGCATAACTTATTGGTATTGTCCCGTGTCCCTACCAAAACCTGGGTCTCTGACATCTATAGAGGTGCTTGAAAGTTTGTGAACCCTTCTGAATTTTCGATATATCTGCATAAATATGACCTAAAACATCATTAGATTTTCACACAAGTCCTAAAAGTAGACAAAGAGAACCAAGTTAAACAAATGAGACAAAAATATTATACTTCATCATTTATTTATTGAGGAAAACGATCCAATATTACATATCTGTGAATGGCAAAAGTATGTGAACCTCTAGGATTAGCAGTTATTTTGACAGGGCACAACAGGGCACTGTGAGATTACAGTAGTTCAACTGAGAGGTTTTGCTCTTTTATGTTGTATTGAGTAACTGTGACAGTCATATTGATTTTATTCTCCTAATGCTTCTGTAATACTGAAGAACTGCAAGCAAATAATTATATCTTCAAAGTCGCAAACTTTTGAGCTATGTCCCAAACAGCATACTGCCATACGGTACTAAAGAGTATGCTAGTACACCATTGTTAGTCAGTGTCACTATTATTTATTTACACTATGTAGTGTGCATGTGGTCGGAACCCAGAATTCTGTGTGTGCACTCGCAGCCATGAGATTAAACCTTGAGTGCTTGCTATCGTTTGATCCCAGCACTCTCTCATTCACTTTCAGTAACTGTTTAGTCCTAGACAGGCGTGCAATTTCTCCAGAGCCTATCTAGGGAACACTGGGCATAAGGCAGGAAACACTATAAATATATCTCCCTGAAACCCCACAAGACTAGCCTTGAAGAAGCATTTTTTCCCAGTGACTGATTCACTCAATAAGTGACTCACTGATCTGATGCATTGATCCCCAATATTGAAATGTGCATGCACAAGAATTGCTTTAAACATCATTACTCTTATACACTCTTATAAAAGGAATCTGTCACAATTGGAGAGGAGGAGACGGATGCAAGTGCAGATAGCTTTAATACCAACACGACCAAACACAAAACAGGAACTTAGAACTAGTGGCAAAAAACACTAAGACTAGGAACAGACATAAAACAAAGACCATGTACACAGCCGCAGAGACTGCGGTAAAGAAAGACAAAAACAAGACAAAGATTGCAGTGCAAACTGTGGCTAATATACACATAAGTGCTCTCGGGTGCAGGTGGTCATGTGACTGTGATGCAGTGAGGGGCAGTGCCTGCTGGGAACTGTAGTCCAGAGTTCCTTCTCTGATATTACATGACAGGTTATTTGGTTTGTCCCTGTGGAGGAACCCTTGCAGCTGTTCTATAATACCCTGATACCTAAAATGTGGACCAGCAATGTCAAGATGCACTATTTTGGTGTATTATTACTGTGATGTGAACTTCCAGTATCCAGTTAGTGGACTGTATTGTTTTTTGGGTTTTTTTTGTCAATTTGTTAGCTTGTTTGTTTTATTTCATATAAAAAAAATATATGTATTTATTATTAAATCATGGTCATGGTTGTGTAGTGCTTAGCACTTTTGCATCACACATCCAAGTTTGGGGATTCAAATCTCACATCCGCCCTGTGTGCTTGGAGTTTGCATGTTCTCCCAGTGCTTCGAGGGCTTCCTCTGGGTACTACAGTTTCCTCCCCAGTTCAAAGACATGCATTGTATGCTGATTGGCATTTACAAATTGCCCATAGTGTGTGAGTGTTTACAATTGAACCCTGCAATGGGTTGGCACACCGCCCAGGGTGTCCCCTGCCTCATGCCCCAAGTCTCCGGTGATAGGTTTCAGGCTCCCCTTGACCCTGTGTAGGATAAGTGGTACAGAAAATGGATGCATAGATGGGTGAATGAATGGTCACATAACATGACTAAGGCAGGTTATGAGTGAAAATTCAAGTGCTTAACCAATCCTCAATATTAAGCCACATTAAAATTCAATATAACGATGAAATAACACTTAAATTTGAAATCAGTGGTTAAAACATGAGATAAAGGAGTGAATAATTTTCACATTAATTTTCAAGGAACTGGCTTTTTAAATAGATAGGTAACAAAATAGTGCAGAATTCAATGATTTCATTTAACTACTTCAAAATGTTAAGATAGCATGTTAATGACCTTTTTAATGATGAAGAAATGATTTGCTAAAAGAAATGTGTATGCAGGGTGAGAGAAAAAGAAAGCGACACACACAGAGAAAGAGAGAGAGAGAGAGAGAGAGAGAGAGAGATTGGAACCTATGCTATATCAAACACACAGGCAGCAGCAGACAGGAGTGATGAGTTAGTGTGCCACACTCAGCACTTCCTTCTCTCTCTCTTTCTCTCTCTCATTCTCCCTCTCTCTGTCTCAGCTGTGTTAGCACAACACTTTCAGAGGTTACCATTCAATTAAGCTTGGCTGCACATCTCAGGCCAGACAAAGAGCCCTCATCTTCCCCTCCACCCCTCTCCAAAGCCTCTCCCTTCTACCAAACTTGTAATTACAATGTTCTACACTCTGCTCCGCCATGACCCACTGTAAAATATGACCATCAATTCTGCCATTATCTCCTCATCGGGATTCCTGGCTGATAGCTGAGATTGTGCGGCCCGTGCTGAGCGTCAGGATGAAGAATATCATGCCGCTATCTGCCGTAATGAATTACTTTAACTTTTAACCTCGTGGAGCTGCGCTTGAACTAACCACCACAAATCACTTTTTTTGTGTGTGTCTTTCGCTTTCTTTGCACCCAGTCCTTTTAACAGCATACACTAAATTAAAAACATAAAGTCAGCCAATTTAGGAAGTTGCTGCTACAGCGTTCGTCTGATGGGAGATATGGATCATATAGACGAAATTTGGCTGTAAATATAGAAAATAAATAAATAAATAAACAAATAAACAAACAGATACATAAATAAAAAAGAATATATCCTTTGAACCCTTCGAAAACTTGAGCAGCACATCTTCAAACACTGAGGACATACATCATTACACTGTAGCTGTGTGTGGGTTTGTGTGCGAACTGACATCTACACCACATCGTTCTTTGCATCAAGTGAATCCGTGTGTTCTCTATTGGAAAACCTTGACCAAAGATGTTTTTCCTCCTCATAATAAAACAATATGAGGGCATGGTGTAGGGTTGACCATTGTTCAAGGTCATTCTGCTTTCAGTGCATTACGGTACGGCGAAAATCCTTTCACAGCTGTGTCCTTGGTCCACACCGCACCTCAGTTAAAAAGAGCTTTAAATTCATCCGTTTATTTACTGGAATGCATACAGATTCCAGGAGCTTGGCTGCTCCCACCATGCACTTGTTTTTTGTGTGTGCGAGCCAGATTCTGGAGCTTTTTGTTTGCTAAGGTTTGGTATCCTTGAATGAGCTGACAAGTATTTTAATAGCATGGTGTAAATGCCGGAGCAGTGAGGGTGTTGAATAGAAACTGGGCTGCTATGAGCTACGGAGATGCACCTTGACCAGCAAGGGTCATGTGGCATCTGAGCAGGCCATTGGTAACTTTTCATTAGACTTGGCTTTTGTGTGAATAGTTGGGAATTTGCAATTGCAAGATCATGTTGAGTTCTTGAACTGATTCAAGCTGTTTTGCTAATTCCATATCAAAGTTGTCAGTCGTGAAATGTGTATGCTTACAGAGAGGGCCACCACCTCAAACGTACCGCTCAGGTTTCAGTTGGGGCTGCAAAAGCCTGAACCACAGTAACAACCATGTCACTTATCAACAAAAATATGAATATATTAATACGATTTCAACCAGAAGTATGCATGGCCTAAACTGGAAGGCTTTTATTATTATTATTATTATTATTATTATTGTTGTTATTATTATTATTATTAATAATAATAATAATAATAATAATAATAATAATAATAATAATAATAATAATAATAATAATAATAATAATAATAATAATAATAATAATAATAATAATAATATATACAAACCTTACCACCTTCCAATGTTGTAGAAATAGCAAATAGCACTGTCTGTGAATTCTGGCTCTAACAGTTCCTCAACCTCAACTTCATCTTAGATCATTATTAACTTATAAAGCACTAAACGTTCTCGCACCACAGGTTCTAAGTGACCTTTTGGTTTTCTATGATCCACCAAGTCTATTTAGATCAAAAGGTGCATGCTATTTGACAGTACATCGAATAGTGAAGGCTACAGCAGGGGGCTTTCACTTATAGAGCCCCACAGTTATGGAACAGCCTTCCAATTAGTGTTCGAGACACAATCTCAGTGTTTAAGTCTAAGTTTAAAATGTATTTGTTTACTCAAACCTACCGTGACTAGACTTTCTGTTACGCTAAGCACAGTCCTAACAATCTCTTCTCTCCCTTTCTCCTTCTGTCGAACCACACACGATTTTATGGAGATACTAGAGATCCTGATCCTTTCTGCTCTCCGGACCTGCCTGATCCGTTTCAGATGTCCTAACTCTGGATGGAGCTCTCATCTACTCCTATTCCAGATTACTGGGACTACGGTTCCTTCTAAGGCCAAACAGACTTCATTTTACACTATCTGTTGTTACCTAGATGAGGATGGGTTCTCTTCTGAGTCTGGTTCCTTTCAAGGTTTCTTCCTCTTAACATCTTAGGGAGTTTTTCCTTGTACCTTCGCCAACAGCTTGCTCAACTGGGATACATTCACACATTTCTGTATACCGTGTTTATACGTTTCTGTAAAGCTGCTTTCAGACAATGGCCATTGTAAAAAGTGCTGTACAAATAAATTTTAATTGAATTTAAGTCATAATTGGTCTCAACTAGAGATGTGCGTGGGACTGTTGTTTGTAATCCTGCTCAGAGTTTTTATTTTTGTTACATGCCCGTGACATTTTGTAAGTTCTATTTACAACTGGTTCTATTTTCGAAAATATAAGCAAACTAGTAATATTATTTAAGGCATTGTAACCCTGACCAGGCAGTTACTATGGATGCTGTCATGCACTGTCATGCATTGCCACACGTTCATGTTAATAAACATGGTCTTTGTCTCATGGGCTTCACTAATGACTGCTTTTGCCTATATGGAAGTGTTGCACACCTCTAGCCTCAACCTGATGCCCAGTGAACCTTTCTGCCAAGTTTACAATCAAACAGTGAACCTCCTATTTGTAAGTCTATTTTTATCCATTTAGATTACGTTATGTGTTCAATCTAAATAATGTGTTTGTGTTCAGTGGCTCGATGGAACTAAGCGACTGCCTATAGCTACCTCATGCCTCATACCTATACCTCATATAACTAGAAATTTTACTGCTTACAGATCATGAAAATTGCCAAAAACGAAGTTCATGTAACCTCAAACGTTGCTGGGAATTTACTTTCTTATTGTCAGTGCTGGCTCTCAGTGACACTTAAAGTGATCCCAGTAGTGATATACTTCCATTGTTTGCCTTAAGATCTTCACCACATTAAGTTCCTACATTGTGTAACAAATTCAAGCTTGAGGAAGTTTTTAGCCAGTAAATCAGGCAAGGCAGCCTGGCAGGCATTATCAACTCAAACTCAAAACTCTTCACCTTTGGAGTTTTGTTAAAATCATATTACAGTATTAGAGTTAATCCAGTCTGGTCTATGGTACAGAGAAATGGATCTTAATGGTTCTCTTGAACACAAGGCCTGGGAGATGACAATTTCTGCAGCAGTGGTAGGTGGGTGTTGGTCCTCGCTCCCCCTCCCCAATGGCCCCCGTGCCCTCTCTATGGCACTGTGGGAGCACAGCTGTTTGAACATGCAGGCTCCATATGCCAGTGGCAGTGGGGTGCACCACAGCATCAGCACGGTCCATCAATCATCCGGCCACTGTACACTTCAGCATGCCCGCAACTTCAGCCCAGTGACTTTACACAGTCACTGAACCCCGAACTAAGCCAGTCTGATTGATGGGGATCAAGTGGAGATATCGATGGATATGTATGTGTTAGAAAGTTTGGTGCCACTTTATTTGGATAGTCCAATGAAGATACTCTACAAACTATCTACATTATATATGATCTTGAACCAATCTCTCAGCTTAACTATTCAAATAAACTGCAAGTCTGTCGAGTGTGTATAGATTAAGTACCAAACACCAACAACCATAAACTATCCACATATTAATTAGAATTGGTTCATAGGCTGGTTGTTGACAGTCTTTAAATGGTCTACTGTGGACTATCCACATAAAGTGATACCAATCATTCTAGTAAAGTTTGACATTATTTGTGCTTCTCTGTTTACAGGAAACCTAAAATGAAACATGGATTCTTTCTTTGCAAATGCTGGTGTGTACAACAACCCACCCAGTCAGGACTAGGTACATACTTACAATATGTGCCAATTTAGACCATTTTTGAGTCTACGTAACTCTACATAAGTGTGTTCAAACCCAGTGAAATACTAATAATGTATTATATGTGCCAAATAAATTCAACATGGTGCAATGGTGCACTACCCTGTCCCATCCTGCATCACAAAACCAAAGGGAAGGGATACTGTTTATCATAAAACATTTAATGTTTGAAAGCCCTCATATATAAAACCACATAATAGTTTTTTCTATGTATTACTTGTGGTTGATGCATGCAAAAGAGAGACATATTTAAGTTCCAGAAAAGAATATATAGTATATATATATAGTAGAAAATATCAAGAATGGTTTTCCCAAGCTGCCACATATATAACATACTTTTTAAGATTTGAGACGCAGCGTGTGTTTCAGATACAAGGCCTACAAATCAGGAAATCATCAGACTCATGGCTCATTAGCTGTTAAGAGCGGTCAGGTGTGTTGGGGCTTGAAATTGAACAAGTACTCTATAAGAAAGGGCTGTAAGTCCCTACAGAAAGACCTGCATGACTGAAAACTTGTACTGTCCAATTATTTCCACTATGTCTTCAGCACTAAGTACATATAATATGTTTCTCTTTGTACTGTGGAGTGCAGGATACGTGGCGTGAAAGAGCGCTCAACACAGATTCCAGTCCAGTCATAACTTACTCTACACCCCACATCAACACTGCAGCTTCTTTTGTTGATTACACCAGTGTAAGTCACCTGGAACATCACAGGGGTTAAAGAGTGACCAGGTAGTATACAAAAGAAATTTTCTCAAGCATTTCTATCCAGGTAATAGTAAGAAAACCGAGATTCCGGAAAGATGTGTGACAGTAAGTTAATTATTGAACATGAACATGTATATATATATATATATATACTTTTTTTCAGACAGATTTTAGATAGTCCCATTGTCTTGCATATAAATTCATAGGACAATAGTTTACTTTATTTACTTGAAACTTTTATTTACTTGAGGCCTCCATTGTTTGGCTCTGATTGGGTCTCTGTATTCTGTCTGCAAGGCCATACAGGGGTGGATGAATCAGTAGCCTGGGCTCCTGGGACAAACATATTTCATGTCCAGGATATTCGTTTTTTTTTTTTTTTCATTATTATTATTCTCAGTTACCTGCCAAACATATAGGTTAAATAAGCAGAGAAAGAAAAACCCAACTCCCTATTGACTTTAACAAACAAAGGCTTTCATTCGGTGTGTTTAAACTCCATGAGCTTCAAAGTGGTGGGGCGCACCTTGTATGCGCTACTCATACTGAATTCCACCTTCTGCTGCACCACACACATCGACTGAGGCACGAACTGGTTTACAGTGGAACCATTTTTACGACACGTAAAGATGTATATAAGCTTGAATAAATGACAGATGATCAATCTTTTGAAAATCTGAAACATGCCAAGCAAAATAAAGTGCAGCGCAAAGCTCTCCTACCAGCACAGCATGCAGTTCCCTTGCAGGTAAACACATCATGTGAAAATAAACACGTTAGCCCAGACTTAGAAGAATAATATGTTTTATTTGTCATGCGAAAAGAAAACAGCACAGCTCATAGACTTGGTGACTTTTTGTCACCAAGTCTATGATATTCGAAACTTTGTTAGAAGAGGAAAGGGACTGTGGCTACATTCAGTTCATTGCATTTAGTCTGTATTAATGCAATTAACTACCAGAGTACCTCCCCATATTTTGTTACAGTATGTTTGATACAACTTTTTTTAGTCTGTATACATAGGATTCTAGGCAACAAAACAATGAGACTGGGTAGCACAATGGAGTGTACACTTGCCCAGTGGGCTAGTTAATCAATTTAAAATGTGTCCTAACACAGGTCTGAATTAGTTAATAAATATTCAGCTTTATATCCCCTAAGCTATGTCTAACATTGAACTGTTTTCTAATTTTTTTCACAATTTGGTTCTTTAGCATCTTTTTTTTAAACTCTTGACCATTTAAATGCAACGTGACGTCTTCTTCTCCCCATCTCTGCCTGGTGAGACAGTGAGGAAGTACAAAGACCTCCAGGCTGTGCTATCTCGTCATTGTGTTGTAATCTGCCTCGTAATCAGTCCATTATGAGGCAGCAATGCTGTGCATGTCAGCAGGGACCGCCGCTCAGGGCTCAGGATCAATAAAGCGTACACAGCGGGGTGGCTCTGGGACTCTGCTGGCCCTGCGTCCTGAGGGACGTCAATAGTGTCGATTGGGTATTAAAGAGCACTCTGTCAGCCGCAGGTCACACAGAGGTGGCAAAGTAACCTCCATTCAAGCTTCTTTTTACATTTTTCTGGCCCAGTAATTAGCTCCACCCCTAGCCAAAGCTGTTCAGCTCTGTCACTTTCCCTAAAAACCAGCTCATAAATCATATACACTCAGCAAAAAGGTAACATCCGGAGATTGTATTTTAAAGACAATTTTGTACAATCCAAATAAGCTTTAAAGATCTTTATTGGAAAGGGTTGAAACGATGTTTTTCATGCTTGTTCAATGAACCATAAATGATTATTGCCCATGCACCTGTGGAACAGTCCTTAAGACTTGAACAGTTTACAGGTGCTAGGCAATCACAGTCACAGTTACAATCACTTAGGACACTAAAGAGACCTTTCAACTGACTCTGAAAAACACCAGAAGAAAGATACCTAGGGTTCCTGCTGCCCTGCGTGAACATGCCATAGACATGCTGCAGGGAGGCATGAGGACTGCGGATGTGTCCAGAGCACTAAACTGCAGTGTCTGTAATGTAAGACACCTGAGACAGTGCTACAGGGAGACAGGAAGGACAGCTGATCATCCTTGCAGTGGAAAATGATGTGTAATCATGTGTCCCCACCAGACGTGATGGAGAACTTGTAGATGCCTTGGTGGAAGAGTGGGGTAACATCTCACAGCAAGAACAGACCAATCTGGTGCAGTCCATGAGGATGAGATGCACTGTAGTAGTTAAGGCAGCTGGAGAACACCACATACTGACTGTTACTTTCAATATCGAGCCCCCCATTCATTATTCAATTTCTGTGCATCAAATTTCTGTGAAACTTGTTCAGTTTATGTCTCAGTTGTTGATTTTTTTTTATGTAATACAAATATTTACGCATGTTAAGAAATTTGCTGGAAATAAGAGAAGTTGAATGTGAGAGGACGTTTCTTTTTTTTGTTGAGTATATATTTTTAAGAGACAAGATGTTGGTTTGTGGGAATGAGAAGGGGAAGAAGAAAGCTTGTTTATACAATTTGCCTCATAGGCAGTTTACACGATACCTGAAATGCTTATTACTAGGTGGAACCCTCAAAGTTATTTATTTTGTACCTTTAGTTAGAAGACCACGATAATGTAGTCTTCCTTAAAAGCTTAGTTAGGCTACATAATTGGATCTTAAGGACAACAACAGTACCTTAGGAACAAAAATCTATGTGTACAGTATTTTTATTGATGTTTGTTTTTTTCAGTGATATAATTTTCATCATGATGGTTGTCATGGATCCTGAGCCCATCCTGAGAACACTGAGTATGAGGTGGGAATACACCACAGATGGGGTCCAGTTCAAGGCACTATGCACACACATCCTAAAACTCTGCCATACCTAGGGGTAATTAATCATATACAGACCAATTATTGCCATGTTTTCGGGAAGTGGGAGGAAACCAGAGATTGGAGATGAAAAACACATACAGGCAGTATCTCAAGCTCAGGATCAAACCAGGGACCATGGAGCTGTGAAGCCGAAATGGTATATTTACTGATACACCTTTGTAATCATTCTTTCCATAAATGCTGAAATAAAAATAAATCATAACAGTAATTTCACATTGAACCTGACTATCGCTACATCCAGCATATCAAAGACCATGTCTCAGAGGATACCGGGAAAAAATGGTCTCCTATAACCGACATTTCCTGCTGAGCCACCAGGATCAGCGGCGCTGAACCTTTCCCACACTCTCACGCCGTTACGGCTCTCAGCTCTCCCACACAGGAGCGGGGACTCTCACTGAACACACTTTCCCAGAGCAAACAGCTCTGTCCGTAAGACAAAGTGATACAACATCTAAATGATTGCATCTAGATGAATGTGTATCTATGTTTATGCGGGGGGAGCTGAGTTCACATGTAAACAACAGTGAGTATGTTGGAGGAGCACAGAGAGGTCTGTGAGAGATGGCTGTGAGGCCAGAGAACTCATTTCCACTCCTAGTCTGACCCCTGACCTGCAGGCCTCATTAACCTAGCTTCCCATCATGCGGTGGGGTGCAGGTTGAAGGTGGAGTGGGTTCAGGGAGGGGTAGGCTGGAGGCCAGGTGGAGATTTTTGTTAGCAAAGAGCGGCAGAGGTGGTGGCTTCACCCTTTGTTTTAACCTCTTTAACCATCATTTATTCTTTTATTACCTCCGTTGGTTATGTGCTTGGCCACAAATCTCGGTCACGCTCCTAAAGCTGTCAGTGCTGCCCGGGGCCTGTGGCAGCCAACACGGTCACCTTGACAGCAGAAAGCCAGGGAGAAAAGAGACACACTCCATCACAAGTACTCAAACACAAGCACACATTCACACACACACGCGACACATTAATAATCCTCCATGGGAGAGGTTTGGGTTAAGGCACTTTCTTCTCTTTCTTTCGCTCTTTTTTCTTTTTTTGCTGTTTCTCTCCGTGGAGCGTTAAATGTCCACAGATCAAGATAAAACCCTTACTCTTAATTAAGTGAATGCAGCCTCTTGACAAAGGGAGCCGTCTCACAGCAGGGACCATGGGGGGTATTAGAGACTCCCAATCCACCATTGCCTGGGTGCTGCCTACCACTGTGCCAGTGTCTTGGAGCACCCAGCAGTACTCGTTGCCTCAGTAGAACAGGAAAGTATGTGCATATGTGTGTGTGTGTG
Organism: Ameiurus melas; assembly: GCA_012411365.1. Classification (NCBI taxonomy): domain Eukaryota; kingdom Metazoa; phylum Chordata; class Actinopteri; order Siluriformes; family Ictaluridae; genus Ameiurus; species Ameiurus melas. The sequence continues at coordinate 24,950,550 of CM022759.1, forward strand.
TGTGTGTGTGTGTGTGTGCCAGGAGATTACACGAGCAAGCAGAAAGGGGTGGTCAAAGGCAGAACTGGAACATCATGACAGGGTGTGAGAGGGGGACACGGTCCCTACTATTCCCACACTGCAATAACATACTGACCTCTAAAAGAGAACAAGGAACACGAGGAACACTCATAATGTTCTGCAAGGCATAAACGAGTATGTGGAAATGTCATCTTGATAATGTTCTTGGTCTCTGTAATGGTTTTGTTTAGCTTCCTGGCTAGGTAATGGCAAAATAAGTCTACTCGGACTGACATTAGCATTTATATTTGACAAGGACTCCCTGAATAACATTTATAATTTATTTTCACTCTCAGTACAAATACAGAAATGCAGAAACACATTTTTATGAGATCATTAGTGCCACTTCACTTGATAAAGGTAATGTTAGCAGTCTGGTGGATAATAGCTGACACTAACACAAGGCATCCCTCAGAAGCCATGCTAATATGCACTAAATCATCAAAAGGTCAATTAGTTATATTGTCTCTAGGGTTGAACCACAAATATTACCCTGCTCTTATATTTTTAGAAATGTATTGCGAAGCTTTGTCTGCTAGCTAGCACATAGCTGCTAGTTAGCCTGATGAAAAATAAAGCATCTTAAGATATAAATGTTCTGCTGTTTTCTTATGATCATCAAATTAAAAAAATATATACATTTTTGTTACAATATATTATGTTGAACCTGGATGTAGAGGTAAAGGTCATGTGATGTAACCGGAAGTAATTATTGTTGATGTTGTGTGTACGAGTGAATACCAGCACGTTGAGTAAAGTTCAGAAACCCGGCTGGACTTGTTAAATGTTTATTTCATATATAAGCGCTGTTGAACACTGATTTGGATATCATGATAAGGATGCATATAACATTTTCTTTATGTATTTACTGAACATATATAAATATATGTGTTTGAAATATGTATTACTGGAACTTTTAAGTACCATAATATTTACCAAATTTGGATACATACTTGGATACATACGTGAGCGACATCTCAAAAACCACACATGTGTTTGTCTTTCACTGTATGGTAGTCAAGGTCACTGTGGTGTGCATGCATTTCTGATTTACAGTATATGCAATACACCTTTTTATCCTCACCTGGTATGACCATTATCCACTCCACACTCTTTTCCCTCTCCATCTCTCAACCATATTTAAACCATTCCAATGATACAGTATATCTGAAGAAATGTGTCGAATGAATGCTCACTAGCCGTACTACACTGTTCAAACATGCTCTTATGATATGACATGACTTAGCTAGCTGACCTAAGCAAAAATATTCTGACCTGTATAACTGTAATATCTGTATAGTTCCTACTACACAGAAATGGTCCTACACATCACACATAGGTACACTGTCTGCACTTAAACATTCCCTTTGTTTGCTATAGCCTATGTTTGTGGAAACTGATTAGATCTTAATTCCATATAATTCTTTGTGGTGGCAGAATATTTTTAAACTACCCATGGACTTGTCTTTTCAACTTACGATCTTGTTCAAAAGCTAGCCCAATTTTGCACAGAAAACACAACCCTGGCAACTCTTGTTGGATAGTAGGATGAAATGTTGAAATATGTGGCAAATGCACGTATTTTACTACTTTAAACCTCCCTGAATATCCACAAATCCCAGTTCTCTAATTCCCAATGCAATTCCGTACTACTCACTGGTGCATGAGAGGTTCTACATCCTTGAGCCATAAACACAGACTGAGCCAAAAGTCGTACTCATCTCTGTACACTGTGTACAGGACAGACCCCGCATGCTGTGTGTTGTGTGTGTGTGTGTGTGTTGTGGGGTGCTGGTGAGGTGGATGGCATCAGTTTGTGTGTCAGCAGGTCAGAGGGGGCCATTGGCACAGGCCTGGCATGTTGCCCTATGCCTGTCCAAGCATATCAGCCACACAGGCTCTCAGACAGCCAGCCGAGCCTCTGCTGTCACACACACCGTGCCAAGGACAGCACAGAGAGGAGACACACACACCAGGGGCGCTAGTGTCAGGGCGGTGCAGAAAGAGTTTTTCCATCACACTCAAACAACACTCTTTTGTTCCCAAAAGGTATAAACAATGTAAATGTTCCCTCAACGGTTGAACAGTGGTACTTCATCTGTTATGCTCCTTTAAATTTCCAATCCCTACAGCTGATTATCTAGTGACTATATGGAAGAAAGTGCAGTGTTGAAGGGAATATTAAGCTTAGTTTATTAGAGCAATGCCATGGAAGAACCATGTATGGATCTCTAAAATGGTTCTTTAATCGTTTTTGGGAGTTTTCCCAAATCTGTAAACATTTCTTGCCACAACGTACATTCTATATAATGTATAAAGCATTCATAGTGGAAAATATTTATTCAGTTCTTGTGGTATGTATCTATTCATGTACTGCTTATCCTACACAGGGTCATGGGGAGCCTGGAGCCTATCCCAGGGGACTCGGGGGAAACCGTGGACATGGTGCTAACCCATTGGGGCGACTGTAGCTCAGGTGGTAAAACAGGTTGTCCACTAATCATAGTGTTGACGGTTCGATTCCCGGCTCACATGACTCCACATGCCGAAGTGTCCTTGGGCAAGACACTGAACCCCAAGTTACTCTCGATGGCAAGTTAACGCCTTGTATCACAGCTCTGCTACCATTGGTGTGTGAGTGTTTGTGTGAATGGGTGAATGAGAAAGCGCTTTGGATAAAAGCGCTATATAATTGCAGACCATTTATCATTGCAGGGCACAATCACACACATTCACACACTACAGACGATTTGGAAATGCTAATGAGTCTACAGTGCATGTCTTTGGATCCAACATCTTTGGAGAAAACCCCAAAGCACAGGGAGAACATGCAAACTCCACCCACACAGGGCAGAGGTGGGAACTGAGCCTGCAACCCTTGAGGTGCGAGGGAAACATGCTAACCACCGAGCCAGCATTCTCCCTGTGGTATTTATCAAATGGTACAAGATCTTTTAAAAGTTTTGCAGCGAGCCCAACAGGGTTTCATGCTCTAAAGAATATTTACTTTTCCTAGTCATGGATACATAGGAAATTCAACAAATGAATGGTGAAAACAGTTATGTTTTAATGCTTAAACATTGATTATTTGTTCGTGGCTATAAATTTGCAGTTTGAAATGGTTATGTTTGGCTTCACATTACCACTTTTAACTACTGCCATGGACTCATCATTATCTTTTGTCATTATGTTTTCTGCATTAATTTTTATTTCATGTTTCTATATGTGTACAGTATATATATATATATATATATATATATATATATATATATATATATATATATATATATATACTTGGTATTTCATCACTTTTCTTGTCAGACCAGTGACAGTAAATAAATATTCTATGAAAGTCTGAAAAATCTTTCCTTTCTCCTACACCAGGTAAATAATTTACATAAACACACATTTGGCCACAACAAGTCTCAACAGAGGATCTGCTACAAAAGCCATAGATGCATATCTAATAAACATGGAGTTGCTGAAATACAACTAGATTTGTTCATACATTGATTGGTTCTGCTATATTATTTTTCAATTGCTCAGTTCCAGTCCAGTCCACTGCAAGGACGATCAGCTGTCCTTCCTGTCTCCCTGTAGCACTGTCTTAAGTGTCTTACATTACAGACATTGCAGTTTATTGCTCTGGACACATCTGCAGTCCTCATGCCTCCCTGCAGCCGGTCTATGGCATGTTCACGCAGGTGTTTTTCAGAGTCAGTAGAAAGGTCTTTTCAGTGTCCTAAGTTATTGTAACTGTGACCTTAATTGCCTAGCACCTGTAAACTGTTCGTATTCCACAGGTGCATGTGCAATAATTATTAATGGTTCATTGAACAAGCATGAAAAACATTGTTTAAACCCTTTCCAATAAATATCCATCCATCCATCCATCTTCTACCACTTACTCCTTCTTCAGTGTCGCAGGGGAACCTGGAGCCAATCCCAGGGAGCATCGGGCACAAGGCAGGGTACACACTGGACAGGGTGCCAGTCCATCGCAGCCAATAAAGATCTTTAAAGCTTATTTGGATTTTACTAAATTATAGTTCTGTCCTATTTTGCGGTAAACTACTTGAATTGGTGAACCTGCAATTGCACGTAATTGTTTTGCACGGCCTTTCACAGTGATGATTGTTGGTAAATGAGACCTTTTAGCTATACGCATGTTTGACGTTGTGACAGCGTCACGTGACGCATCTTGGCCCAGATATGCGGAAAATCTTCAGTAATTTTGAAAAATTGCAAGCTCCTCCGAAGATTCCAGAGAATTTCTATGATCAAAACCCTGGAGGGACTGCCCAATATTTGCCAAAGAAGTTATGGCGAGCATGCTTATATGATTCCTAGACACAGCTATTAATCCCCAGCCATCACTGGGAGAATATGTGGAATATGCGGCTATTGTAGGTGTGTGTTTAACAAAATGAAAAATGACTCTGCTCTATCTATAATGCATTCAGTGCACAGAAAGCCACCCAAATAAAAGCTCTGGACCGGGATGTTTGTGACCAGCACAGGATATAACACCCACCCTCTCTCAGTCCCCCAATTCAGCAGAGCTACAACACAGACTTCTATTACAGTCTGCAAATTGAAATTTACATGTTATTGCGTCCTAGCATGCAACGATTTGCGATGTGTCATCTAATTTTAAATCGAGCTGCGTTAATTCACCATGGGGAAAGAGAAGACGGGGTGGGGTGAACACTGTACAGCGGGGATTGAAGGGAGGCAAGGCGGGAAGGCGAAAGGGGAGGGAAACAGGGAGGGGGTGGAAGTGGGAGAGAAAAAAAATCTCTGTCTCAGCAAAAGTTTTCATTAAAATTTTAGACAAATGATCTCTGTGTCCTTCTCCCAAGCTGCCTGGGGCGTCATGCTATTTCTATGCAAATAACAACCTCACGCCTTCCGCCCTATTATTTTTACTGGAGCTGCTGCAACATGACCTGAGAGAGAGAGAGAGAGAGAGAGAGAGTGCTAGATGAGAATGAAAAAAGAGAGAGAGTGAATATGTGTGAGTGCAGCAAAAGAAAGCTAAAGAGTGAAAAAGGGAGATAGGGAAAGGCTGCAAAGGGAAAGGGAGAGAACAAAGAAGGGTGAGCAAAAGACATAGAGGGAGAGAGAGAGAGAGAAAGAAAGGGTGAGAGAATGAGAAAGAAAGGGTGAGAGAATGAGAAAGAAAGGGTGAGAGAGAGAGAGAGAGAGAGAAAGAAAGGGTGAGAGAGAGAAAGAAAGGGTGATAGAATGAGAAAGAAAGGGTGAGAGAGAGAGAGAAAGAAAGGGTGAGAGAATGAGAAAGAAAGGGTGAGAGAATGAGAAAGAAAGGGTGAGAGAGAGAAAGAAAGGGTGAGAGAGAGAAAGAAAGGGTGAGAGAGAGAGAAAGAAAGGGTGAGAGAATGAGAAAGAACGGGTGAGAGAATGAGAAAGAAAGGGTGAGAGAGAGAAAGAAAGGGTGAGAGAATGAGAATGATACAGAGAGAGCATGCATGGCAAGGCACATGAGAGGGCATGGAGTGGATATGTGTGTGTGTGTGTGTGTGTGTGGAGGGGGGGGGGTGGATTCACTGAGGTGTGAAAATATATAACACCAAGAGTGTGAGCGAGACAAGAACAACACAAAGACACCAGGATAATTTGTTTCTCTCTGCCTCCCGTTTAATGCATTATAGCCCTGCTCTGACAGGCCGGTTCAGAGCCTAGTGCTGGTTAACCACTCTCACTTCCAACCCCTCGCCAACCCGTACCTTTCCCGCAGCAATAATTAAACACACACAACACATACACACGCAGACCCAACACTTACACACTCGTACTGAATTTATGCACTGTTTATTGGCCTCGTATTCCTGATCAGATTCCGCACAATTCAACAATTACTTAAAAACCTATTTTCATTGTTGTTGTTGTCACTGGTGGTGGAAGTGATTTTTTTTCATATCTTCCATCAAACTCTTCCATCAAAAAAACACACACACACACACACACACACACACACATACACACGGCTGGTAGACATTTTTCCTACCTCTAAACTTTTTTTTTTTTCTGTAAGCACCATGAAAAAGAGCATTAAATAAAATCATGTTATATATGATGGTTTTGGATCTAGACTCTGACTGCATGCTTGTTTTGTCACTGCCCACTTTTTATTTTTCCAGTCATACGTTATTTTACACCGAAACATCCTTTATTTTTCTTGTCCATACTTAAAACTGACACATTACAAAAGAAAAATGATTTCCATTTCACATTAAATAAAATGAAACAAATATCTGAATAACACAATAAAGTCAGCACATTTGACTCGCATCTCCGGGGTTGGGGTTAAAATCCTGCCTCTTCCGCGAGTGCAGAATTTGCATGTTCTCTGTGTGCTTCGTGGGTTTCCTCCAGGTACTCTGTTTTCCTCCCCCAGTCCAAAGACATGCATTGTATGCTGAATGGCATGCCCAAAAGTATCTGTAGTGTATGAATGTGTGTGTGATTGTGCCCTGTGATGGATTGGCACCCTGTCCAGGGTGTACCCTGCCTTGTGCCCGATGCCTCCTGGGATAGGCTCCAGGATCCCCACAACCCAGTAATGATATGCAATACAGAAAATGGATGGACGGAACCTGCAAACTCCACACACACAGGACAACAGTGGGAATCAAACCCTCGACCCTGGAGGTGTGCTGTAAACTGTAATCAACATAAAAGTTTATGTAATGAATAAAGCCGAATCCTGGACATTTTCTGCAATTTTGAAAGACGCTTTTTTAAGGTCCTAAAAAGGACATCCATCCATGCATCCATCTTCTACCACTTACTCCTTTTCAGGGTCACGGGGAACCTGGAGCCTATCCCAGGGCACAAGGCGGGGTACACCCTGGACAGGGTGCCAGTCCATCGCAGTGCACCGAAAAAGGACATGTCCAGGAAAAAGAGGACATATGGTCACCCTAACAAAAGCATTTCACAGAAAAATCTGTGTTAATTTCTACCAAATGAACTTTTCGCAGAATTAATTTGTGCATGCTCCAGGAGGTTGCTCACGTGAGCCACGACTGGTAAGAGAGAACCAGAACTATAATCAAGCAGCTGTCTCTATTGTTATGTCAAAAGATTCATTTCTCTGGATTTAAATGGAAAAAATGTAATCCTGATGGTATTCCCATTTTTTACAAAATGTACCTGTAATCTGATTACTTTGTTTTTTGATATAACTGTCACATGTAATATACACACACACACACACACACACACACACACACGTACAAACGCCAACATTTATGATCACAAATACATGACCAGAGAAACAAGCAGACCCAGCCACACACACACACACACACACACACACACACACACACACACACACACACATACACACACACAATCTGGAGGTAATCCAGCAGGGAAAGTGTTGTCTTGGCTGGATCTAAACTGTAAAGCAGGCAGTCAAAACAGAAGTCTGATTAGCCGCTAATTGCTGCTGGCTCCATTAGGGGGTTAATGACCTCAATGTGCAAAAACAGAACGTGCAAAGCAAGACTCGTGCCTAGGTACATTTTCACTGCCAGACACAATTTAGGATACCACATCAGATATGATCCAATTGAGCACCGAGGAGACGAGGACGACCTGCAAACGCCCCTTGACACTCTGCACACACACACACACACACACACACACACCAAGCGCCTCCTTTAAGATTCAGTGGGGGCAAGGCGATGGCACTCGATCCATCTGCTCCACATTGTCATTTGCATTTCATGCCTCCCGGCTTTTTTTTGAAGTGGCAATACTTTGATGCAGTCAGAGGGACACATTATCATTATTTCAATTTCCGTGCCAGAGCAGTGTGGTGTGGCGTGGTGAAGCCGGAAAGAGTCAGCGTGACACGAGGCTAGCGTCAAAAGATACAGCCAGAAAAAAACACCAACTAAAGAAATAGAAGACATCTAGTTATAGTTTATATTAAAGGTGCCATTTGTAATGTTTACAAGTGTTCCTAGAGCTATTATAATTATATTATATAATATAAAGATACCTTGCCAAAAAAAACCTGTAGTTTGCAGTGTTGCAAATATAATGTGTGCTCTTAGTTTGTTGTTGTTGTTGTTGTTTTTTTTGTTTTTTTTCATTCCAGGCTCCTGCTTACACTTTTCTGATCCTGAATTAGCTCCACCACCCATCCTGCTCAGCTCTGCCCCCTTTTTACTGAAAAAAGTTATTTCACAAGTTGAAAGAGGAGCTTGTCAGCAGAGGGCGCTAAGTATCACCAATGGCTTCTTTAAAGCATTATTCCATTCAGGTCGAGTAAATAAATAATTCCTTTTTGTCCTGACCAGTTTAAAGGTCAAACAATCAGGCTCATATCATTGCTTTTAAAATGTTATAGTACCAAATCAACTAAAAGTGCAATAAAATTTCATATTTCTTTCCACCCACACCCTCTGACCTTGACCCCTGTTATGAAGATGGGAAGCTGAGACGAACATGCCAATGGTAACAATGTGCAAGATTTAATACAATACAATAAATGCTCACTTGTTTTAGCACCCAAAGGTCTGAATCCAATATCAATAACTTTCTATTTCATCAGTTATGAAAAACAATTTTGTCAAATTGCATTTCTCAAATAGAAATATAATTACCGCAATCTAATCACTAATATCAATCAAAACATTCTGTACTTACTATATAATTGAATCCATAGCGATCATTATGTGTAATGAATAACGGACTTTAATTAACACTCTAATTAAGACAATTACAGGTGTTGGTCATTAAGCAACAAAAATAATGAACACTGTGCGGGTCTTACGATTGAACTAAATGTCTAAAATGTTGTGCTTTTCACGTATTTGAATTCCATACTAGAATTTTTGAAATTGCTAAAACAAAATGTCAGTTTAAAAAAAGAATATTTTTAAAATGACATGATGACCAAATTCGCAAAGCAAATATACACACACATCTCAACCACTACACCACAGTCACCCGAGCCTGCTGTAACCTCCATCTAGTGCCATTCAATCAGTCTACTAAAAGTATACATCTACTACCATGATGATATGCAGAACTTTTTAATCTTTTGCAGTTTGCTTTTTAATTTCTTCGAGGCTCATTTTGAAATCTATATGGGGAAAAAAACAGGTCTTAAGGTCATGTATCTTGTTGATTTCAAGTCATATTTCTATCAATTCCGTTCTGTCTTCGTCTCTTTCCAATTTATTTAGAGATCATCAATGAGCACGACAGCGCTGTTGTTGGCCCGTACTTATTAATTTAACCCACATTCTGTAAAAGAAAATACAAAAGTTTATCCTTGAATTATTGACATGCTGCTTGTCTCCGTTTCTTTCACTCCAATATTATATTATCATTTATATTATCAATTAAAGCATGTCTTACTGGAACAAATCTAAGGACAGAGCAATTTATTCAAAAAGTTGTCATGGCTGTAGTCTTTGAGCATGGAAATTGTTGCAAACTGAAGACTGAGGTTCCTAATATTTCTCATAATCCACAATTGAGTGAGCTCAAGGCACACTGCTTCTAAGAGTCGTGCCAAGTGAAATACTATTCCCTGACCTGCTAAAAAAGACAGAGGTGTAAAGAGAAAAGCAAACTGGCTGAGAGAAATAGAACGAAGGAGAGATTTAATAGGACAGGCAAGGAGCTTCTGGCTAAAGCCACTCTTCAGAAGCACTCTGAGGCAGCCCTCTATGTATCCCTCCTGCATAAATCCACTCCTCCAAGATAAGCCTGGCTGACCTTGCACACCGAGCCCCCACAGTGTACCCACTGGCAAACTACTGCCCTGCTGCTGGGGTCTAAAGGCCGTCCGGTGCCCTTCCAGGGCTCATGTGGTCCACAAGCTACGGAACTGAAGCTGACAGACCTGTCTGGATGAAAGAGGGGCTGGAGAGAGCAGCACTGAGGAGAGAGGAGAGGAGCCTGCTGGCTCAAATTCACATTCATTACAGGCTCACTGAGAGAAAAACACAGAGGGAGAGAGAGAGAGAGAGAATCTGAGAGCTTCTGCAGTGATCTATAATCCATTGTAATTGTCAAACATTTTTTGATCATTTTGTTTTCTTTCTTTCGGGGCCTGACATAGACACATTCTCAACAAATGGTAGTTCCTTTGCTTGTCAATGAGGTTCGACCGTCATGAGTGTGTCTTTTGCACATTTCATACTGTATGTATCTTAAACATGAAACATGATCGGTTTGGTTAGCTTTGTGGTTAGCACATTCGCCTCACACCTCCGAGGTTGGCAGTTCGAATCTGTGTGCGTGGAGTTTGCATGTTCACCCTGTTTCCTCTGGGTACGCCAGTTTCCTCTCCCAGTCCAAAAACATGTGCTGTAGATTGATTGGCATTTCCAAATTGTCCGTTGTGTGTGATTGTGCCCTGTGATGGATTGACGCACCGTCCAGGGTGTCTCCCACCTTGTGTCCCAAGTTCCACAAGCCTCCACTGCAACCCTGTGTAGGATATATGGTATAGATGGATGGGATTATCATTATCTTTTCCTTTTTGTACGCAAGGTATACTCAGAGTTCAATCAAATTTAGCTGAGTAAGAGAATAGGGTAAATGCATAAAGACTTCATTAAATTGGAATCAGGACATAACGGTAATGTTACTCCATATCAAAAGTTTTTTTTTGCTAGCATGCGGATAGAAAGAAAAACACCAGGGGAAAAAATAATCCTGTGGAAAAGAAATATACAGTACGTCAACCGAATTCCTGCAGCAACAGAAGATGAGACACTGGCACATATAAAAATGACAATCCATTTGAGCTGAATTTGAATATCGTTCGTTTCATTCCAAAAACTTGCCTCATTTAAGTATGTGCGAGTCGACTTCACTACTACTTCAACTGTGACACATAGCAAGGCAGCTTGCTCTCCCTTTCAACCCCTTCAAAGTGCTCAGGATTAACCCACCAACCTTCTCTTTAGCTCAAGGGTTAACATTAAGGATGGTCATAATTCTACACCACCTTCTGGACAGAAGGGCGGCTGCATCCACAGCCAAGTTTAGCTAGACAGCAATCGCCATCATCGAGATCCACACAGACCCTGCTTTCCACCTGAGAAAATGAACCACCTTTGCATTATTGATCAGAATCACATAGAAGATTGTTATTATTGTGGGTGTTTGTTTTTTTTTTTGCCTGTTTATATGTACCTCTAAATCCAGTCATCTAAAAGATGTATGTATGAAATGACTACAGGGACATGCTTTGGGGTTCAGTTGTCGTCAAGAGCACACTGTTTGCTGATGAACAGAGTGACTGAGAATGAGGTACACAAATGTGCCCTCAGTGAAAGCCGACATTTGGAAAGAAAAAGAGAGACACCCATGGGCCAAATCTCAGCACTGCATGGATGGAGGACTGCTCAGTGGCTATTGTGTGTCAGAGCTGTGGACCATGCCGGGAGGAATAGAGAAATAAAATCCTAGTGCAAAATAATCCTTGAAAGGAAGTCTTTATGGGCATTTAAAAACTTTCCCATAACCCTTAAAGCAATGGGAACAGCCTCATTCAAAAAAAATGAGCAGAAAGCGAGGAATCCTTATATTTTTTGTTTGTCTCAGCTGTTGGACTTGATTATGGAGTTTGCACATGCACAGAGAATAGACGTTAGACAGCTCCCTTTCTGAACATTCATGTCATGTCCAAAACCATGGAACATGGAAACATGGAAACAGAGACGTTCAGAAAAACAAACAGTTTGACTTCCAGCAAAGATGAGTCCATCTACTTAACTAACACATTTACTTCTTATATGGCACCAAAAAACAGTTTGTTTGTTTTTTAAAAACTTGTTCTAACTTGTTCTAAGATTACAGCATCATCCTTTAGCATTAAACATTCTATGTATAAGGAATAATTGACTCCGGTCTGTTTAATTATTAAAAAATAATGAACACCCTGAGGCGATAATACACCTCAGGTCTGCATTATTTTTTATAATAATTAATGGACCGGAGTCAATTATTCCACTTATACCACAGTTATCACACCTCAAGACATTGTTCCGATGTTTTAGTTCAGGACATTTGTCAGGTTTTTATTCTCAAAATTCTCATGTGTGGAACTAATTTATTACACATCCCATCTCGAGCCTCCATAGCTCATTCCAAAACGTCATTTTAGAGCTAGTAATTGAGGCTTGAGCTATTGACATGCAGTTATTGGAGAGAGAGAAAGAAAGAGAGAGAGAGAGAGAGAGAGAGAGAGAGAGAGAGAAAAAGACTTAACAGTGTTTTTGTTTCATGCTGATAAATTAAACATAGAACATATAAGTAAACAAATATCAATAGGTTGACTTGTTCACTAGTTTTTCATGTTTTCAGAAAATACAACGAAAAAAGAAATAAATATGGATATTGAACTATTGTTCACCGGTTTTGTCTCATTACTGCAATCATACATGCTCTCCCTTTCTTTCTTTCTTTCTTTCTTTCTTTCTTTCTTTCTTCACAAAGCTCTGATATAAAATTAAAACAAACTTGTCTTTACTACTAGAGACTTAGATAGGGATACGTATAGACCAACCTTAATCCATAACTCGTTCTGAACCAGGGCACATGACTGATCTAATGCTGCACAGCTCTTCTCTCAGCTCCAAGCCTTCATCCTGCTTTCCCTCTATTGGACACAAGGCTGCAAAGAGTGTAAAAAATAAGACTTTTTTTTGACTGGAAAAAGAATCATTGTCCATAAATTCACAACTGTAATGGTTCTATTATTCAGAGGCAAGAATGAGCTTGCCTTATAGCTACAGTGGTAAGTGTTAATTAAGGAGGCTGAATACAATGCACTGCAACTGGATCCTTATTTAATGCCGCCTGGCAACTCTAAATAGGGAGAAAATGAAATTCTCTCTCGGCCCCCAACTCATCGCTACAGCCACTTTCCTGTTTATGGAGCCCCAATTACAAAAAAAAAAAAATGTAAAAAATAAAAAAAATAAAAAATCACATAGCTGTTTCCAGCTGTAAATTTATTATTCTGCATATGCAATGATTGTTCTGGAGCAAATGGGATATCTCTATATAAGCTGTGGATGTAATCATATGGAGACATTTTTTTATGGTTTTTAAATTTGTCTGTTAGCACTAATGAAATGCAAGATTACCAAATCAAACTCAAGAAATACGTATAAGTGGGGTAAAGAGTAGTTTTGACATGTAATTTAAAGGCTGGTTAAATTTATAGCCAAATGAATCATTCATATGCATCCGGAAAACATACCCGTGGCCCATAAACACTCAAAACAGAGTAAACAAATCATTTTGAGTTACTTCATACATAACTAGTGTTATTATATTTAACATAGGGAGTGTGGTTAAATGTTTAACACACATATAGTCTAGTATATGTTTACAGTCATTATACAAGTACAATAACATTAATTTTACATCTCCCATTGTTATATGTATGGAATAAAACAGTCCCAGACATATTGTTGTAGAAAATGATCTCTGTGACTTAGTGGTTAGCACTTTTGCTTTGCACTTCTGGGGTTTTGGGCTTCAAAACCCACCTCAGCTCTGTGTGCTTTTCTCCCTGTGCTTTGGGGGTTTCCTCAGGGTACTCCAGTTTCCTTCCCCGGTCCATAGACATGCACTGTAGGTATATCTAAATTCTGAAGTGTGGGTTGGTACCTTGTCCAGAATGTCTGGGATAAGCTCCAGGCTCCTCATAACCTGGTGTAGGATAAGTGGTGTGGAAAATGGATGGATGAGTGGTGTTGCACCCTGATGCAAAGCAGATTTACTATTACCACCCTGACGTTTATTATTTTCAAACAACAGCGCATCCCAAGTGTTTGATTCCTCTTGGACAACAGTTACAATTTTTATTTATTAAAGAATGACACATAATATGTTTCATCCATTCATATCAAGTTGGTTCCTGTTTTCCCTCACACTATAACAGCTGTAAACTCTTGTTCCCTCACTTTTTCTTAAAGTTAATATGACAAAATAAAAACCCGCTGCTTGTTACCAAGAAACTACCAAGTGCAACATTGTTCATCATAACTATTTCTTATGGTCAAAAACTGCCTAACCCCTGACTGTTATAAAACATTGAAACTGGAGACTCCTTCCATGAATGTTAAAATCTTTGCAAAACATTTTTTTTCTCTTTTTACCGTATTAATGATCATATGTACTTAAATAACATTTTATTTATTTATTTATTTTTAAACTCTACTATTAAGAAGGTGGCAATCCTAAAAGTGGTGGCTTTACTCTCTTCAAAATGACATGAATAGAAAAATAATAATACAAAAAAAATAAGGTCTATGATAAGAATCACTCTAGGAAAAGATATGTATTTAAAGAAATAGTCTAAAATGTATTCACCTCAGATGCTGTTGTGTAAGTAATATGCAGAGACACAAAGATTTGGATGCTTTAAATTAGCCTTTAGTATAAAGCCACATAACAACACAAAGCAGCCAAAGTCATGTGTTAAAGCAACTGGTGAAAATAGCCAAAGATTTCACCTGACTCAACAACATAACCTAGCCAAGTTTAGTTAAAAAGTTTGAGCTAATGACAAGCATGATTTAGCTCCTAAAATGCATGTGTTAAACTCCAGGTGCAGGATGAGGCCTCAGTCTACCTGCTCTGTGTGATAATGGAGAGATATTGACTGCTCGAAGGATAAGGAGTTTATTGAGATGGAAAATGGCCACAAGTTAAGCATCGAGGCTAAGTAAATGAAATAAAGGGCAATCGCATCTTATTAAATGAGACTCGTTCCTCTCAGCAAGGCAAAGTAATTATAAAGTTCATTACTGTAATGAGTTAGGCCATTCTGGAGGAACAAGCCGGGGCCAAAGAGGAGAGAAAAGCTACCATTGATCAAACCGTCAGATCAGTCAAACTCACAGAAAGCCGCTACTATGCCTCGGGCAATGCAGTTTTGAGAATGAGCAGAGCGAGAACATGACATCATTTTGCATTTTCTGTTTAATCGACCCAAGCGTAGTCTTTCAATCAGAGAAGATCATCAAGTCTATGGCCTTCAACTATAGTTTGGATAAAGTAAATACACAAAAACATAGCTTTTGAAAAACCTCCGGAAAAATACAGAGCCCACAGTTTTATTTATTTATTTTTTATTTCTTCTTAATAAAATCTGTATCCAGCGGGGGAAACAGAATTGGACTAGATGCTACACACTGATACCAAGTGAATTATATCTAGAAATGTCTGCTGAAATGCAAGTAAGTTTGTTGGGGAAATAAAACAGATAAAATGTTAAAAACATTTTTTTAATTCTTTCATATATCTCCAGGTATATTATATGAATAGACACCTCACAGGTAAATAAAGATTGAAATATATTCCAGCTATTCAAACATCAAGCTAATTTGTGTTGAAAATGGTGTGTGTCCATCAGGTAGTTAGACGGCATCTTTTTAGTTTGTGCAAATGACCTCTGAAATGACTCTTGGATTGTGCTGTAGGTCTGGCAGGGACACAAGACTCCCTGAACAAATACACAGAGCAGCTGTTATGACAGTTATAGAGAGCAGCGAGGCTGGTGATCGACACCGAATCGATATGACTGACTCTCTCTCCTCTCTTGCCTAGTGATGACTGTTTTGCATCCTGGTCTGAGAGAAAAGGAAGGCAGAGAGGAAAAGTACTTCAATAAAAAAGACATATAGATAGAAATCTTGAAAGCTCTCAGAGATCATTTCTAAATGATTTGTGGTGAAAAGTGGAATTAAACAAAAATCACATAGCACTTTTTACGAAGCCAAAATTCATAAATGATCACATCTGTGCATATAATCCTTTGTAAGTTGGTAATGATTGTTATGAGTAATTATAGACTCCAATATTGCTTCATAAAGCTTGAATACTGCTACTATACCGATAAACTTACACTCACCAAACACTTTATTAGGAAGACCCTCATAAAGCATATGCACAGTGTACACAGAATGGTATGAAAAACAAAAAAACATTCAGTACAGCGACTCTGCTTGCAGAAATGCCTTATTAATAAGAAAGGTCAGAGGAAGCTAACGTTGGCCAGTTAAAGTTGACAGGAAGGCTACAGGTACTCAACTAAGCACTCTTCACAACTCTTCGTGGTGAGCAGAAAAGCATCTCAGAATGCACAACATATTAATCAAGGTGATGTTTTTTCTAATCTTCAGCTGTCCAGTTTTGGTGAGATGGTACTCACTGTAGCCTCAGATTCTTGTTCTGAGGAGTGGAACCTGATGTGGTCTTCTGCTTGTGTAGCCCATCTGCCTCAAGGTAGGATATGATGTGTGTTCTAAAATGCTTTTCTGTTTTTCAAAGTCACTGAGATCATACATTTTTCTCATTCTGCAACAGTAATATTTATTAACAATGACAAAACCATTAGAAACATCAATGAGTGCTACAAGTAAAGTGAACGATGTGTTAAATTATTCCTCATTATAAGTTGTAAGACACTATTAACTTAGTTTTTTGCAATGTAATATGAAAACACTTTTTTCCAAATTAATTACAAAATCACATACAGATATTACAGTCATTATTGAAGTCTGACAATTTATGTCGAAATAATAAAAGCACATTACAAAAAATATTATCGTACAATATTAATAATATATATATATATATATATATATATATATATATATATATATATATATATATATATATATATATATATATATATATATATATATATATATATATATATATATATATATATATATATATATATGATGGGTGTTGTCACATAAATGACAAACAAGCCACATGTTGTTTGCATGTGTATCCTTGTAATTTCTGGTAGCACTCACTGATTTATTCACAGTTCACAGTTATTTTAGAATTATTCACAGGGCATTATTATCCATAAATCATTACAACTGTATGAATGTATATGATTCTTTATAAATTTGAAATGATTCCTTGTAAGCATGTTTATAAACGTTAAAAATGTCGCATAAAGCTTTAATAAGCTGCTTATTAAAAAAAAAAATAAATAAAAAGATTTTCAATATAATGCCATGTGGTGTAATAATACTTTGTGAATAATTATGAAGCAACTGTAATATCAATTAACGTTCATAAAAACCATTACAAAAGAATTATAGATGTTTTGTTCTAATAGACACACATATGTAGCACCTACTTATCCCTGGAAGAAAAGGAAGCATGGTGCTTTTTTTGTTTTTTGAATATTGTAAACAAATTTGTTTACAATTTGTTTACAATATTCTTACAATTGTTACTATATATTACAGTTATAATTATTCACTAGTTATTAATTAGTCAGAACACTATATATATATATATATATATATATATATATATGCGTTACCTGATTATCAAGATCAGTTAAGTTATCAAGAAATTATTTATAACACATTAAGCACAGATAGAATTATTTATGTACACATATGGGCTCCATAGAAAGAGTTACCACAAACACTTTTTCGATGAGATGTATTACTAATCCTTCTCACCTAAAAATGCTCTGTCTGCTCTGAGCAAGGCAGAAAAAAGAAAGCAGAAAGACAGAATGGATGTAAGACTAAAGCTAGTGGGCCGGGGCAAGTGGGTCCCGCTGGGTGATAATCTGATCAGCGTTATGGAAACAATCAAAATAATTCCCTTAAATTAGCCTGACGCGGCACCCCGCCAACCAGGAGATTGGAAAGCGATCGCAGAGAGACCCATCCTAATAAGAGCGCTAACTGTGCAACCAGGGCAGAAAATTGGGTGCCTAAGAGAGGAGGATTCCTTATTGGCAAACACACGGTGCTCAAATTAGCCACTGTAAATACAGGGGGTGGTATAACAAAGACCCCCAAAAGAGCTTCAAAAACCCATTGTCTTATTTGGCCTAATTCAGTTTGTAGCAGAAATAATTTTGTGTAATGTGACACTTTTCATTCATTAGCTGTAACAAGAAAACTGGAACAAGCTACTTTGTGAAAAATTTATATAAGCACTCAATTATACACATATGCAGTTATATACAAATGACTTTAGATTAGAAAAATGAATCATGGAAAAATTATGCATAAGAAATCGGAGACTCTGATTTGAGGAAGGTTTAAGATATTCAACTTTAGCATGCCGCTGGGAAAAGCCTAGTGCTAACATTACTATAGAGTTTACACCTTAGCAGCATAATATATTAAATGTGACAATTAGTTAACATTTTCACAAGTCTAAGCAGTTTGGAATATATTTGTCCAACTACAGAAGAAGTTCCACCTTATCATATTTGCTAAAACAATAGCTTGTTAACTGGACCACTTTTTAATTAAAGAATCTGTTTGTTTGTTTTCCCCTCGTAACATGATTTACTTCACCTTTTCTTATCTATCTATCTATGTATCTATCTATGTATCTATCTATCTATCTATCTATCTATCTATCTATCTATCTATCTATTCATCTATATTTTGTGTGTGTGTGTGTGTTTGGTCAGGTCAGAATGTATCATCACTGTGATTGCAACTCATGGTGAAGTGAAGGAAAAGTAAAAGCTGATGTGATTATAATGATAAAAGATGACGATGACACAGGCCTGGAGATGATATCCTGGACATCCTTCCCCTTCTATCCCACTGGAAGCAGGATAAATGTGCATGTTAATGAAGTCGCTTTCTGCCAAGCGCTAGGATCAGCAATTGGAGCTTAAATGTGTGGGGATCCCCACTGCATTTTGGCCTAGCCTGTTTAGCTTGATTTGACAGCGCTATAGCATCAACACTGTAATTTTCATTAGGCCGGCCCAGCCTTAGCTTAACACCATAGCCAGCTAGCAATTTAGAGTTTACAATTCAACCTAATGTGAGGAGGTTTGCCATGAACCATTTGTCATTTGTTGTTTGTCAGCACACCCGCTCACCGCTGACTGGCAATGAACGAGCGAGGGAGTGTAGAAAAAAGACATAATCCACTTTTCGCTCACGCAGCCAGCTTCTTTACATGCGCAAAACAAAAACAACTGCATGGGAGAGCGAAGGCTAATTTAATAGGATTTAATTCAGAGAGAGGGAGTAGTGAGGGGAGCTAGAAGCGAGGCAATTGAAGGCAGAGTCTTTTTCATGTATGGCAGGAATACCTCACAAATTACAGAAGGAGGGACACAATGATGCTGATGATTACCTTTGAGGGCCACAAACAAATCGGGCCTTTTCACATTCAAGGCCATGGTGTGTCTAATCAAATGAAGGCAAAAGCCAGTAATCCGAGCATTAGAGGAGAAAATGAACCACTGCTGTCACCCATCCAGATTCACACGAGAGCATGGAGGGTACATGGAAGAACAACAACAAAAAAACCTTGTACACGCACACACACACAAACACGCTTGTCATATTCTTGTGAGGGTCAACCATTGACATGGTGCAAGAAGAATATATATATATATATATATTATATATATATATATATATATAAAAGACAACCCTATATAGCTTCATTCTTTTTTTGGTGTTTTATGATGAAAAAATACTATTGTAATTGCAAATTCATTCATAAACCCAATGTTAATGATTTCAGTATGCAATCGGTTCAAGTAAACATTACTTCTTTTCTCTTCTTTTTTTCTAGCTTTGTGAGTACTTGCAAAATAATATTAAATTGAATCCAGAAAAGTGAATAAAAATAAACAGTTTGTGTTTTGGCTACATATTCACATGAATTAATTTAGCTCAGATCTTATTTATGTAATTCTAATAATCTGCTTTTTATGGTGTTAAAATCACAGATTTGTTTCTGTCATATTTACTGAACCACTGAATCAGTTTTTTTTTTTAGTGCTGGCATGTAGATGGTGGTGCAAAGAGTAGCATTGCCGAATCGCAGCTCCAGGCTCCCTGGTTTGATCTTGAGATCGAGTTACTGTCACAGAGATTCACACGTTCTCCTCATGCCTGTGTGGGTTTCTGCCAACTTTTCCAGTTAACTTCCACCTCCCAAAGACATACCTGTAGGTAAACTCTTCATTCGAAATTGCCCCGAGGTGTGAAATGAGTATGCAAATCTGCATGTGCATCCCATTCAGTGTGTACTCCAGCCTCATGCCCAGTATTCCCGGAATAGTCTACAGATCTAACCCGACCCCTGACATGGATAAAGCTGTTACTGAAGATGAGTAAATGAATGAATGAATGAATGAATGAATACACTTGGTGTGTAAATGACATATCTCAAATATGACTAATTAAAATGCAGATTAATAATATTAATCAAGTGATGTCACATGATGAACCAAAAGGAGATGAAACAGAGAGAATGATGGCATTGTGTTGCATCCAGCCTCAAACTGAGCTTCACTATGAACAATGAAAGTATTATAAGATACTCTAACCTAGCAAACAAAATCCAGCAACGACCCTTGTTCAAATGTGTTCAATTTTTCCATGACATCAGGATGCATGCAGTAATATATAGAATATAGTGGCAACATGATGTAGGTCTTAAACTTAAAGTCGCACAAACAGGTGCTATGGGAATGTTTCCCTGGTCTCTGCTTGGCAGATAATGGAGGCTGTTTGGCTGTCCTTTCTTGTTGTGTATCAGCCGTGTCTGATTCAGGAGCCTGAGCTCTGGTTCAGAGGGGCAGATTAGGTCATCAGTTACCTGCAGTGCAACCATTGTGTCCCGGCGCTAGCTGCCTGCTCTGGGAGTCGTTCAATGTGATACGTCGCTAATATCTACACAGGGACACAATGGGCTTGGCTGCCTCTGCCAGAGCATTTGTCTTTGTACATGGGTCTTTTTGCTCACTGCTCCCATGCAGTGCTGGGGAACCTAGCCGGCAAATTCATTGTACAGTTATTATATTTTACTTCGGCGCCCACTTTTCATAGTGACAGTTCTCTGAGAAAGAGAGAGCATTGTGGGAATCACATAACGCCCCAAATTGCCCACAGGAGCAAGAATAAACAATATACCATCTGCTCAGGAGACTAAAACACCTTTTTCCCTGCTTGGGAGTGTGCTACAATACAACATGGGAATAATCAGAATGAAAATGTTGTACAGAAAGATGGTTACTCCTCTAAACTCCAGGTCTCTTACGCCACGTGTTCAATGGAAGCAGCCGAGATCACAGCATTTGAATAATACCAGCTGAAGGCACCTTTTTTATAGCAGAAGGGATTAAAATTCCGAAACGTGTAAACGTCTTTAAGAGGCTGGCGCTCGGTGATAAAGCATGACATTCGTCTCTGAGGGAGAGAGAGAGAGAGAGAGTAAGAGGCATATGAGATGAGCGGAGAAGAAACACACAGACTTTGGCAAATGTGGTCTCTTCAGGATCTTCTGGGCTGGGCTATACTTTCACTTTGACTGCTTGCCCTTTTTCAGCAGCTGGTAAGCCTTCAATTAAATGACGGCTACCTTTTTCAAGTTAGTAATCCTCTTAGCGCAGAGCCTACCCTTTTGCCATGTACGGTTTCAGTGCCTGGCAAGACAGTGCACAAACTCAGTGAGCAGAATTATACCACTCCATCCTGCTGACTTCTGCAGCCTCAGCACCGATAAACACATTACACACATATAAACAAACCCTTTCACTGTGTTCACACTAGGAAGTAACTGGCATCCATTCATTTTCTATGTATATGTGTGACACTGAAAGTGTGGTCAAACAATCCTTGAGTTCCCTACTCAAAACTTAAAAAAGAAAATTCCCATTTACTGTCTGATGCACAAAGATAAAAGAAAAAAAGCTTAAAACTGTGGTTTCTTCTTTTCCTGTCATATTCAATCACTCATTAAATGTGCATAGAGAAATTGCTAAATCAAATAAAGCTTTGAAGGAAGTAGTAGAGATGTTTGGTGCCTCTGGTGAGTGATTGCTACTACAGTTAGCTGTGTTGATTGGCAATATGATTAGCTTGGCTAATCTGCCAACGAAGCCGGTATGACATCTAGCTACTACCATTTCTCATCGAGACGATGGATACAGGTGACAACACATCCACAAGCGACAAACTAAATGTGACTTGTCACTTGTTAAAGTGAACATAGGGTTGCGTTACTTCCTCTGAATGACCTGATGGTGACCAGACAGAAATGTCATCATTAATGTCACAGTATATCACCACTAACCCATCATCACCATCATCAACAGACTCCAGGCCACTCTGTAATATAAATGAAACAAGATGTAATAAGGTCTTGGTGAGGAAAATAATCGAGTGGACCTCAGGATCTGGTCATGTGACAATAAGACATTCAGCTGCCCATTTTCAGACTGTACCACTCTCACCCTCTTGATGCTGTTTCAATGCTCTTCTGTCTCCACTCCAGAGAAAAAGAGGGCAGCTTAAGACTAAATTTCAGCTTGTGTGATTGGACAGTTCTGTAGACCTTTCCCTTTGCGCCAAATTGCCCTTCCAATTTCCACCCCTCTACAATTTAGCCAATCTGAGTGAGGAAAATTGCCATTGTTAAATATTTCATTTCCTTCCGTGTGAATTTGGTTCTATCAACATCTCAAGTTCATTACATCTAAGGAAATGGGTGGACTGTAAAAATTACATCAAGGCTATATATGCAACTCGATGTTCTTGGACATAATAGGGTTGTATCCATTATAGTAAAGAGTTCTTGCAAGTGTATAGCAAACCCTTTTCAGTTGGGTCTTGGTCACCTGGTCTAGGTATAGTCATGATTACAGCTCTCATTCACTTCAGATATGTCCTGGTGATCATGTCAAAATTGCCAACTGTCCACTGTTATAATGGTGCTCCAAACTCGGGCAGAAAGTCACTTCCTATGACAGCAGTCAGAGATTTGCGATTCATCCGCTAACCTAAAAGGTGGCCAGTATTCTGGCTTTTTGTAACCCTGGTGCTACAGTATCCTGACAACCTGCACTGAAATCACAGCATGATTCCTAATACTTTTGACTTCATAAATAATTGCTAGCTTGGCCTGTTCCTGTCAGAGAAACTGGACGTTACTTTGCATGTCATCCTAATGATCACTCTGCCAAACAGGGCTGGCAAAAACACAGTGTATGCAGACTAAAATCACTGCAATATTGGCTTGGTCAAAATGGGCTAAACCACAGGGCAGGAGTGAGGGGAGGGAAGAGGGTCTCCGCATGAGAGAGCTTTGTCACATCTAGTCACAGAGCGTGGAGGAGCTGACACACGCTATAATCAAACAGATTTACCTCCACACACACACACACACACACACACATATTGGCCCAGGGCTTTCAACACTCCGGCAGCTTATAGTCTGGGAACAATAACACTGGACACACAATACAAACACTCACATCTCAATGTTCAGCGTAAATACAGCGAGAGGTGGAGAGGAGGAAAAAGAGGGAGGGAGAAGGGAAGAAAAGTGAGTGAAAGAGCATAAATAACAGAGGCCAGTGACCCATGTTTGGTGTGGCAGTGGAAGAAGAGGAGATGGAGATCTGTAGTAGTGACACCTTCCCAAACTCTCTTCCTATTGTTCAGTTAGGAAAGACCTTGGGAATTGTACAAATGATTCTTCAACTTTTTCCTATTTTACACAGTCAGTACAGTCGATCTTTTTTGAATGCCACAGTCTAATAGACTCATTAGAGTGAACAGTGCAATTGGGAATACACTGGGAAGGACATGAAAATTTGATAGAACGTAATGTAAATTGGTAATGGTGAATCACGGGAACAAGATAAGCCAGAATCTGACATTATTTCAGTTTCATGTGCATGAAGACAGGTTAAACTGTGATTCACTGATTTACAGGACAGCTTTCTGGCTCCTTTGATTCTTTTTCAATAAAGTATGATTAGATTAACACGCTGCAATCCATCCATCTTCTATACCGCTTATCCTACTGGGTCGCAGGGAACCTGGAGCTTATCCCAGGGAGCATGGGGCACAAGGCACCCTGGATGGCATGTTAATCCATTGCAGGGTATGATCACATACACATTCACACACATTCATACACTATGGACACTTTGAATATACCAATCAGCTTACCATCCATGTCTTCGGACTGGGGAAGGAAACCAGAGTACCCAAAAGAAACCCCTGCATACAAGCTCTGCACACAGTGGCAGGAATCGAACCCGGAGCCCTGGAGGTGTTTCAAAAGCATTTCAAACTAGTTTTCATCCAGTTTGTCCAACAGATGGGTCAAGACCGGCATGCTTAATTTGCAAACACACAAATCACTAAAAGCTAAACAGTGCTACATACATAAACATGTGCAAGTGATCAAATCCAATTATTTATAATCAATACTGAATTATACTGTACTGTGCTATACTGCATACAGAGTCCAGACCGGCACGAGGCTTTAACTGAGTATTTGTTCTTTAATCTTTGAAAAAAGGTTTCAGTTTAAATTGCATCTGAAGCAAGCATTCACATTTCTATAATGAATTGACCAGAACATACCTAGGGAGAGACAATAAGAGGATAAAGAGCGGCCAAGATTCTGTTTATTCAGTAAAAATGTATGGGTATAATATCAACTTGGAATAATGAAAAATGCTATAAAGTTCTATTACAATGGTAGAGGTATCTATAGCAGTATAAAATTAAGGCATGGTAAGGTATAAAACTATAGGTGCATCTGAATATCCCTACAACCGTACTATACAGATGGTGAAAGGCATTACGCCAAAGGAGTAGTATGTCTGAATTCTCAGTATTCATAAAACAGCAGGCGAGAAATACCCAGGTGGCGTACTGCTCTTGCTGAGATTCTGCAGTATGGAAGCAATGGACTCTGCGCTCATAAGACAATGGGACTGCCACAGTTAGAACCAAAAATGGCATCAGGTCATCTCTTTTTAAGTGTAACTGCTACAGGTATTAAACGCTGCTCATTAAAATTAAATGACATTGTAGGTCACATGACAATGCCAACTTGGCAGATGTACAGTAGTCCGGATTGTATGGCCAAGCAGTAGTTACTGAATAGAATGCAGTATGTACTGTCACAGTACCTGATTTTGGATGCAGCCAATAAAATTATTTAGTTGGAATATAGTAAAGAGTTAAAATAAAAGTAGTAAAAATAGAAGGCTCAGGAGAAAAGCACACTTTGGTATTCATGGTGTTTCTGTAGGATATGAAATAGATGGGAATGGGAAAGGACAGAGGTGAGTTCCATTGTGTCAGGTTGCAGCCCCATTGTTCATGCAGAACCATCTTTCTTTGAGATACGGAATATGAGAAACACCGTCACTGTTTAAATATCCCTACTTGAGACCGCTGCAACATTCCAGCCTGCTACATTAAAACATGGCACTGTTATTTACAATCTGTGCACGGCTGCACCAATTAGCAGCAATTAACACCAGGCATGGAGCACCTGCAGCTTGTTTTTCAGTGAGCGTCGGGCCAATGTTGGTGGAGCACATGGTGAGAATTCCCTCCCGGCTATACCCGTCTTTCTCTTAAACATCTCAGCATGATCAATGCAAGGAGCAAAGTCTGGAGGTGTGTTTGTTCTACATGTCAATGACCAGAACATTCTGCAACAATGGGTAAAACAGCTACGAAGGGGAGAGAGAGAGAGAGAGAGAGAGAGAGAGAGAGAGAAAGAGAGAGAGAGAGAGAGAGAGAGAGGGAAGGCATGGGAGAAGAGGTGAAATGGATAAGATGAGAAGGAGAACAGATGAAAGAAACAGCTGTATACAAATGACAGGCGCACGTCACATGCAGACACCCGTTGGGAGAGGTCCGTGTGCGGTCATCGAGCAGCTTCAAAAGCACCGGAGTCAGCCGCAATGCACAAAGTGACTTGAACACTCTGCTTTGTCCTCTGCCTCTCTCTCTATTTCTCTCTCTATATATACAACATTGCTGCCTACATACTGGCACTTGGTACAGTGTGGGGAAAAATGCTGAAGGATCTGCAATATGAAACTCACTTCTGCACCAACAGGAAAATCCCTGCGTTTTATGGACACCAGCATTGGATAGCTTACAGGAAAGGAATGAGATATTGAATAAGAAAATGAAAAAGGTCATTTTAGTGTTGAAAAACATTTTAAGAAACATGGGCGTACCAAGTGATCTACGTGTTTAGATAAGACTTCTGTAGATTATGTGTATAAAACTTGAAAAGTTACATGCAAGAACAGATACTACAGGCTGAAGGGATGAACAATCCAGTCTGTGCACTTTAACATCTCCATGTGGGAGCTAGAGCACCTATTTTAATTAAGAAAGTGGTCCAGTTTCGCCAATGATGCCATAAAATGTGAAACACAGCTAAAAGGACTGAAGTTAAGCATGAAGCATTGGGATGGGGAAAACAACAACAACAAAAACAACAACAAAAAACAAATACATTTAGAAAGGTTGAAATTGCAGCTTCTGAAGATAGTGTTAAAAAGTTTACACATTAAAATATCACTTTATGATAAAGAAAACAACTCTTCACATAAACATGATTTAAATATTCTCAGTGATTCTCATCCTTCACATCACATGGAAATTCTCTATAGTTCACTATTGTTCTACTCTGTTTCTATTATAATTATAACATGGCACTTTACTGTCACGTTTTTGGGAAACAATGTGGTGTTTATATCACCTGTTATGACATTTCAGTTCAGTTTTATCTGCACAACAGTCTTAGACATTCTGATTGCAGATTTATAGAAATCTACAGTGCCCTCCACTAATATTGGTGCCCTTGGTAAATATGAGCAAAGAAGGCTGTGAAAAATTGCGGTCGTTGGTGTTTAACCTTTTGATCTTTTGTTAAAAAAGATTCACAAAAATACTCTGCTCTTGTGGATATCAAACAATTCCAAACACAACAAAGGTTTATCAAAAATAAAATCTTTGTTAAATATAGGTGTGCAACAATTATTGACATACCAATGAAGTCATATGAGAAAATATATATTTGAAAAATATTCCTGTAGATATTTTACATTTTTAGTACATATGGGTGACTTGTTCAACCATGACTTCCTGTTTCGCAAGGGTGTAAATATGAGGTAACACATAGGCCAAATTCCCTTAGCCATTCATAACAATGGGTAATACCAAGGAATATATCTGTGATCTGAAGCAAAGCTTCACAGAATGGGAACTGGCTATGAGAAAATAGCAAAAGCATTGAAAATGCCCATTTCCACCATCAGGTCAATAATTAAGAAGTTCCAGTCAAATGGAAATGTTATGAATCAATTAGGAACTGGACGTGTGTCTATATTGTCTCAACGCACTGTGAAGAGGATGGTTCTAGTGGCCAAAAAATCTCCAAGGATCACAGCTGGAGAATTGCAGAAGTTAATTGTGTCTTGAGGTCAGAAAGTCTCCAAAACTGCAATCCGAATCCACCTACATCACCACAAGATGTTCGGAAGGGTTCCAAGAAAAAGCCTCTATTCTCATTCAAAAACAAACTCAATCAAACTCGCATCTTCAGTTTACCAGACACTAATGGAACATCAAATGGGATCAGGTTCTATGGTCAGATGAAACCAAAATAAAGCTTTTTGACAAAAAACAAAAGAGGTGGTTTTGGTGCACACAGAGAGGTAGCCATATGGAAAAGATGGTGGTGGGTCTTTAATGTTTTGGTGCTGATTTTCTGCCAGAGGACCTGGACATTTTGTTAGGATACATGGAATCATGGGCTCTATCAAATATCGACAGAATATAATGGAAAGCCTGACTGACTCTGCCAGAGAGCTTAAAATGGGCCGTGGTTGGATCTTCCAGCAGGACAATAATCAAAATCATACATCAAAATCAACACAAAAATGGTTTACTGACCACAAAATCAAGGTCCTGCCATGGCCAACCCAGTCCCCTGACTTGGGGAGAGTCCACCAGCGTGGACACAGATCCGACTCAATTATTAGTATTATTATTAAAAACTCCACTGAGTGACATCTCTTAGAGGAACCTTAAAGTGTAATATAAGGTATTGTAACCATACATCATCATTTAGACATCACACAATAAATTGTGTAATCTTAATAAATTCAGTAATCTTATAATAACTCTGTTCAAACTGTTTCCTAGAGGGATGACCTAGTGACCATAATAGTAGTAAAATTATCACAGATATACTTTAATAATGATTTTATGGCCAGGTTATTTATGGAAAAGTGTGGTTTTCTTTCATTCAAAACATTTTTTCATGAAGCCAATTTTTTAAAAGATTCCTGAATAATACACGCTATACATATAGGAATAATGCATCCCTCCAAATGTAGGAGGTGATCTTAAGAGAAGTTCACTATGTGCCGTTCAGTTTCTTTAATCTCATCACATACGGCTGACCACGGCAAACAGATAGTCTAAAGCATGAGAGAGGGGCTATTATTCTGAGGGGCACCACCATGGCAGAAGGGACTGTATTTGCTGTCTTGTGTCTCAGCACCAAGCAGTTTTGGATGTAATTCCCTCACCTGGAGTGTGGCTGGGTGGGGGGTATTTACCGGGGTTGTTGGGGTGTTGAGGGGGTGTCTGAGAGCTGAAGTGGGTGCGGGTGGTGTGGCTAAGAAGGGGGTGAGTGTTACCAGGAGAAGGAATCGCACCTTCACGACACCCCATAGTAATTACACACTCGAGTGGCTGGACTGTGGAGGAAATTGAAGGCCTGAGCAGGAGCCCAGCTGCCTTGCTCTCCCTCCCCATCAATGTGCCCGTGATTGAGGCTGCTTACACACACACACACACGCACACACACACACGCACACACACATACACACATACACACACACACACCCTCCACTTCCCTCAATCCTCAGAGGAAATGCCGCTTTGTGTCCTGGTAATGAGATTCTCACACACCAACCTTATTTACCATCCCAGACAGGGGAGCAGCGAGCAGACGAGAAGAGAGGAGGAGAAGAGAGGAGAGGGAGTAGTGCGCTGCACAACTTTACCTCTCAATTACAGAGACACTAATCAAACCAGCTCCAGAAGTGTGCCTCTGTGGTCTCATGTCTAAAGTACAGCAAATGGAAAAAGAAGTTATTTCATAAAATAGTAAGAAATATATAAATAAATATAAGAATTTAAGGTCTCAGTGTGGAACTGCATAGACAGACTCTTACTGCAATGACTCATAACTTTACCACATTGTCATCTATGGCAGTGGCTGAGCACAGGATATCCTAGCTTGAACAAAACTAGGCTGTCCCAGCTAACATTATTTGAACATCCAGTAATGTGCTTGACGGGTTCTAAGAAGATTAGGCTGAAATTTTACCAACATGTTGTTCTAAAAACTCTGAATGTAATGCAGTTTCAAGGGTTTGTTGGATGGTTGTTTCAAAGTTTCTAAAAGGGTTCTACTTGGAAACATTTATGAAAGACAAACTCTGTTTTAGGGTTCAATATAGAAACTTTAAAGACTCCCAAAGAGGTTTTGCTTTCAGAAAACATTCCAAGTAAAACCTATTTGATCACTAAAACCACTGACTGTACAAAGAACTCTTCAATATATTACTATATAAGACTATATTACATCTGATATATTTAGAGCATTGAAGGTTAGGTTAAAGATGCAACGTTCTTGCATTGTACTAAAACCATCCCAAAACCACTCTTTTTGAAGACTGTATGGGATCCAGTGTTTTTAGAACATTGCGAGAACATTTCTTAAATGTTCTGAAAACATGGTATATAGTGGAGTGTTTTCAAAAAGGGTTCATCAAGAGTTCTTTGGATGGTTGGATTCTAGCTATCTAAATGGGATAACATTCAATGTGGAACTTTTTATGAAATGCAACCCCTGTTTTTAAGGTTCTGCTTAGAACCCTTAAGGGCTTCCCCAGAGGGAAAAACTGAAGAAACATTTTAGAAGCATTTGTAACAGTTCTGAAATGTTTGCATCTGAACGTTCTTAGACTTAAAATATATGTTATTAAATTGTATGAACAGCCCATCCTTGTGTTATTTACCACTTTGAAACTGAAATCTTGCTGTTTCCCAGTGACTTCCCAGAAAGTTCTCAGGAAGTTCAATTTGCGGTCAACATTAAGTGTACTTAGAATGCATTTTTTTTCTTTTTACCAACATATCTGGGAGATAAGGTTGAGATTCCCAACCATTTTGTTTTCTTGCTGCTGTCTCTCTGTCTTTACACTGTACATCCAGTAGAACACTTAACAGCTTTTGTGCTAGCTAGTTAGATCATTAGTCATTAGCTAGCATTCATGCTAGGTGTTTGTTTTTCTGTTTCCTACAGTGTTCTCACTAACAGTGTTCTTAAATGACAGTGAGCATATCTTTTGTTAGCCTAGCCGAGAGCTAAAAAATTTCAGCAATATTACAGGAACTCAACAAAAAGTCCACAAAAACTACTGCTGGCATGTCACATTCTTGCTTTTTTTCCATTTGGAGTGTATCTGTGATGAAATGTGTTTTTTCAAACTTTTTTTGTCTTCACACAAGGTGAGTAAGGCAGCTCGCTCGGCCTGCCTGCCATTAACATGGTGACCAGCAGGCCTTCTCTACCAACACAGTGTGAACACACACTTGTCACGGCAGCCTGGGAACGCACACAATTAAACACGTCAGCATGTGGTAACTGCCCCAGGCCAGCCGGGACATGGCTCACACTGCCGCCACGCTGCCCCTGGACACCCCTCTGTGTGAGAGTGTATGTGTGGGTGTGTGTGGATGCACATTCAAGAAGAGTTGATGATTAAGCTAGCCTGTGCAATATACAAAACAAAGCTTGCCTGTGACCCCAATTTACACCACACCACTCCAAGACCCTACAAGTCAAAAGTAATGGATGCACCGAGAAACCGTCAGCATCTGCATGACCCACATTTCTGACATCCCAGTTAATATTTTCTCATCCATAGTGATAGAACTCTGGCAACTCTCAAGCTATAAGCCACAAGTTAGTCTGAGCGATTCAACATCCGACATCCGCATGTCTGCTCGGCAACATGTGTTGGTTTTGTTTGTGATAGGCAGAGGCAGAATTACCACGATAATGTGCAAAAAAAAAAAAGTCAATTAAATTAACTGTGAAAGGCTATTTATTTTGACCTGAGGATACATTTCTTCTCCATTCTAAGAAATTATAGAGAAAACAGCACAGTCCTTATATTGGCAGGAGAACAAAGAACGAGACACTGGGTGAAGTTGTGCTTGCATCATACTGCCATCATGTGGGAAGACAAGGTAGCAAAGTGCTACACCATTGTGTTGGCATCATCTAAACAGAAAAAGATCCATGACGAGCGCCATAACCATTGCTGACATTTTTTATTTAACTATCATGTCACAGGCTATCATAGGCCAAAATATTTTGTGTAGTAATATGAACTAATGCTGTAAAAGGGCTGTTGGATAGAAAAGCACAAGTATTAGAGTCTGCTGTTTTTGGCAGTCTCATAGTAATTTGGCTCCATGGGTCTCGGAGTGGAGTAGATGTATACTGTGTTCAAATGTGTTCAAATGTTTTTGTATCGTATCAACAGCACGTTCTAGGTTTATTAAAAATGCAATTGACAAAATAAAACCTGTAAGAACATTGATACTAGTTGATTGTGGTGTATAAATAAAAAATGACTAAATAAAAAGCAACAACATTATAACAGACAGACAGACAGATAGACCCTGCTGTCTTTATGTCATGAACATCTGGGTGTCTGTGATCGTATGCATGTATGCA
This sequence comes from Ameiurus melas, assembly GCA_012411365.1. Lineage (NCBI taxonomy): Eukaryota > Metazoa > Chordata > Actinopteri > Siluriformes > Ictaluridae > Ameiurus > Ameiurus melas. The sequence continues at coordinate 24,982,251 of CM022759.1, forward strand.
GTGTTTTGTTTGTATATGATTGTTATTTGATTGTGTTTTTTATTTCTTTTATTCTGACATTTGAATATTGTTTACAATTTTTATGTATTATGTTTAAATGCATTACGGTGGAGGAGATCAAAATCAACTTATCAAACTTATTATAGTTGGCTTAGTGGTTTGCACGTTTGTTGGGGTTAGGGGTTCAAATCCTGCCTCTACCCTGTGTGTGCGGAGTTTGCATATTCTCCGTGTGTTTTGGGGTTCCCTCCTTCAGTCCGAAGACATGAGTTGTAATCTAATTGGCATTTCCAAATTGTCCATAGTGTGTGAATGCAGCCCATCCAGGGTGTCCTCCGCCTTGTTCCCCTTGCTTGGGCTCTCTTGGTAAAAGGTTCCAATACAAAAAAAAAGCTCTAACAGCTCCAATTAATATGGTGATGCACACTTTCCTATTGAACATAACATTTAAGGTTTTATTTATGTTCATGTAATAATTCTGTGCTATGAAACACACTGAAAGGAGTCTTATGTCTGTTCTAGGTGACTAAATGTGGTCGGAAAAACTAAATCAACGGACGAAGCTCCTGGAATGAGTGACAAAATGTTGTGAAGATTAAAACACCAATGGGCAAGATGTTCAGAAAGACCTGGCTGATTGAAAACCATCAAACACACAGTTCTTGGCTTTTGCTGCAAATCTCTAATGAACACACACTTATGCAAACACACACATACGGAGTCATGGCTGCACACCGACACATGCTCTTCTGTACTGTTGGGGGTTACAAGGAATATCTTAAATGTGATTAATTAAATCCTTCAAACGGAAATACAGTATGGCACGGTAGAACGTTTTCTATCACGAGTGCACAGAACTAATCCCACGGCACTGACCGTGCAGTCATACAGGGAGGAAAAACGCCTGGCTTGTAGAGTCTTGTTATCCGTCTACCTGCTGGCTGGAGAACTGGCAGAAAAGAGTGAGAAAGGCTTATGTTGCCTCTCTCCTGATGGGCTGCTCTTCAGTCAGTCACACATACACTGCTCAGGATATCCTGCAGCTCCAACTGAGTCACACGCGCGTCCCACAGCGTCCTCATCAGCTTCCAAACCCTGGGTCTTAAATAAGAGAGAGCAAGAACATACACTCAAAGGCACCCCCCCCACACACACACACACAGAGTTATATATTCAGCATGTTCTATAAAGGTTCTAGCTAAATGTGATAAAATTATAAACATGTGTGGTGGAAATTAGACAACACTCGCAGACTCTGAAGGTAAAAAGGTTTATTACAGGACCTGGTTAATACAGGATCGAATAATGAGAGGGCTCTGAAGCACTTGTGCTGAACCACTACTATATATATGAAACACACTATGTATATGACACACTTCTGTGTATCGATAAGAAGCAGTTTGAGGCAGTTCAAACAGGCTTTGTTTTAGGATCGTAGAAGATGTGCAGACTGACCTTGAATAGAATAACATGTCTGTGTCTCTGTAAGCAGATAAACATTCTGTACTGATCTCAGTGACATGACATGGCCTTCTTAGGCGTTATCCTCTGATGAACAGAACAAGAACAAGAACAAGAACAAGAACAAGAACAAAAACAAAACTATTACAAAGTAAAAATTTGTACTTTCCCTCACACATGTTTATAATTCCTTTTAGTGCATTTTAAAATAAAATATGTATCAATAACATGCTGGACATTGTGTTATATATGTTGATTATTATCCAATAACAGCATGCCAACGGATTGTTTTATTCCTCTTACACAACTGCATTTTTTAAATTAAAGAACATCACAACATATTTTTATCCATTTATAGTTATATTTAATGTTATGACTGGCACCCTGTCCAGGGTGTACCCTGCCTTGTGCCCGATGCTCCCTGGGATAGGCTCCATGATCCCTGTGAACCTGAAAAGAAGTAAGCGGTAGAAGATGGATGGATGGATGGATGGATTGAATGTTATGAAATGTCCACAAAAAAAGCCTGTTATAACTTACATTAAAGCAGCTCCCAAGCTAACCTCTCATTTCTTTCTTTCTCTCTCTCTCTCTCTCTGCGCATGCACAGTGGAGGAGTGAGCATGGTGTGTGAAGGGCATGAGACCGGTTTGGCGTTTTTGCCAAAGTTTTTCACGAGTTTGCTTTTTTTTGTTTTTCTTTCATTTAATTTATTGAATGATAAGTTATGTGAGTTATCAGTGGTTGGTGAAAGTTGAGAGTGGGTGAGAGTGAGCGGGACGCCATGGCCCCTGAGGTGTCAGGTGTGTACCAGAAAATTGAGAACAAGTGGAGAAGGTTCTGCTAGCGGTGGGAGAGCAGGTCGGGTGTGAGAAAATCTACTCTGCCTCTCGAATGAACAAAGATGTGGTTGTTTTCCTAAAGAAAGAAAGATTCGCCAATACGCTGTCTGAAAGTGGAATATGGCTGCAAGGTGCTATGCTACACATTACCCCTCTTTCTGCCCCTGCAACGCAGGTCGTTGTTTCTAGCGTGCCCCCGTTCAATAAAGACGAGCTGATAGTGAAGGAGCTGGCCCACTTTGGAAAGTTCGCCAGTCCCATGACTGATATCCCGCTCGGCTGTAGAAACTCCGTGGTGAAACACGTCCTGTCTTTCCGGAGACAGGTTTATATGTTTATTAACAACCGAGAACAAACGCTGGATATCAACTTTAAGTGTAAAGTCAGTGACAGCAGCTACACCGTTTTTGCCACCACCGAACGCCTGAAGTGTTTTGAGTGTCGGGAAATCGGGCATAAAAGGCTGAGCTGCCCCTGCAGAGCTGTGCAGCCAGGGAGCTCCGGAGACGACACGGCTGCACAGCAGCAGCACGGAGACAGCCAGCTGGGGAACACCGCTGAACCCCAAGTTGCTCCCGATGGCAAGTTAGCACCTTGCATGGCAGCTCTGCTCCCATTGGTGTGTGAATGAGACAGTGTAAAGTGCTTTGGATAAAAGCGCTATATAAATGCGCCATTTACCATTTACCATTTACCATTTACAAAATTCTTCCCGGACAGGAGAAACTTCATCAAATCTGTACAACACACCTTGGGTGTAATGTCTCCAAGGCAATGCTACAGATTGAGGAAATGGGCAGCAGCCGCAAGAGAGGAATTGATATGTTTTGACCTTATGATTTAGAAATGGATGCGCAGTGAATTGTGACTGTATGACTACAATGGACATGTAGTATATCTGAAAAAGTTTTTTGGGGTTTCTGATCTGTGGGAGTTCTTTTTCTTCTTCTTTCCTTCTTTCTTCTTCCTTTTTTCTTTCTTTTTTAAATGGAATTTTTTGTTTAATTGTAGATATGTAAATATTCCCAACATTGAACACAATAAAGGTGTCTTAAAAGTCAAGTCACTCTCTCTCTCTCTCTCTCTCTCTCTAAGAAAAAACCTCATGTTATGATTACAGCTTTACATCCGACTGTTACAGGACTGACACTGGAGACTTCTTCCAAAAAGGTTAAACAAACATCTCGCTCTTAGAAAGCTTCACCATATCAATGACTGCACACATTTAAAAAAAAATGTTAAATCTGTTTATGTGAAGTGTCTGCCATACAAGTCCATATGTTGCCTATTACTATAGAAATGATAGTAAGTATGAGTACATTGGTATATCTGGGATTTGCCTTGAAGCCAGAACAAGCAACGCTGTGGTATAATACTGATATGAAATGTATCATAAAGACACATCATGATTTGACCTAGGCACAAAGTAAGACCATTTACTGCTTCAAGTTCTTCTGACCGGCCCAGGAGAAATGTGACTTATGAAACAGTGCTGTGTGGTATGGAAATGAGGTTTACTGTACTCTGAGCATGAAATGGGATTGAGAATGACTTCATAAAATTCTAATTCTAATTTCTAAATTCTTGATGATTCCTTCGGTCTTTTGCTATGCACAACAAAGGGAAAACCGCCTGCGTATCAACACGGAATTCAGGGTGAAACTTGACTCACGCAACCCAGCCAGGAGACTCCAAATTGTTGTGGAAATTAGACAACACTCGCAGACTCGTCCTCTGAAGGTAAAAATGTTTATTACAGAAAGCTGGTTAATACAGGATAGAATAAAGCAGGATCAGATAATGAGAGCGCTCTGAAGAGCTTGTGCTGAACCACTACTATATATATATATGAAACGCAGAGCATGACACGCTTCTGTGTATCGATAAGAAGCAGTTTGAGGCTGTTCAAACAGGCTTTGTTTTAGGGTCTTAGAAGATGTGCAGACTGACCTTGAATAGAATAATGTGTTTGTGTCTCTGTAAGCAGATAAACATTCTGTACTGATCTCAGTGACATGACATGGCCTTCTTAGGCGTTATTCTCAGAAAAAGGACAAGAACAAAACTATTACAAAGTAAAAAGGAGTAATTTCCCTCAGATTTCCCCCATTTTATCATTACAAAATAAGATAACTAAAATTAACAGAGAAATTACTATGCTGTGAAAACATCAGAACTTCAGAATCCTTTAATGGTTCATCTGAATTCATCATGAAACAGATATAATGAAGGCACTAAGGCTGTTTTTACGGATATAAAGTATCCTGTTGTCAAGCAAGCTTATTTTAGGGTGAAATGAGAATCATCCTGGAGGTCAAATGCATATTTACAACAGAGGTAAAATGGATGTCAACGAGTCGTCATCATCAGTGTCGCTGGCAGAATCTAGTTCCCAGTGAGGTTTAAGATACAGCCCGGGTTGGTCTTCATAAGGGTCATAGTCACTTTTTGTGGACGTTTTAAGTAGCATCAGTCACTGCTCTTAATGAGTGGAGGAAACACCCCTGCACGCAGGAAATTATGCATGGAACCATGATTAAAACAAGTAGAATGACAAATGGTCACCCACGACATCCAGCCCCCGAAAATGGAGTTCAATAAATCAAGCCCCATCTTGCTAGTCTGCAAAGGATAGAATAACCATTATGTGTCTGCGTGACGAGGGGACGTGTGACGTGTGGGTAGCACTGTTAGCAATCATTCTTCTGACAAAAGGCGATAGAGAACAGATTACACAGGTGGCCAATATCTTGGGGCTTTTAACTACTAATTGTAATACAATCTGAAGCAATAGTCTACTAAAGAACTTTGCGGGCTTATGTGGGACCTATAGTAATCACGTCACCTTAGGTACTTTCATCCTCCTACTTCGGGGAGTGCCGGCAGATGAGTCCTGCCGCTCCTGATGTCTTTCAATGTCCAGGGTCTGTGAACTAGCATAGGGCCTCCTTCTCTAGCCACTTGTTGCATTGGGGCATTTACCACGGCGTGCACTGTCCCTTCTCTGTCCGATGTTGTTGGTCTGAAGCCCTCAGGCAGCAATGTTGTTGGTCCCTTCACTTGGGATCTCGTGTGTAACGCCACCGGTGAAGATAAGACGGCTGGAGCATAGTTTGGTGGGGGTTGATGGCTCAGTTCTGACAGGTTCGGATAGAGTGGCGTAGGCTGGGCCGCTTCATCGCCTCTGAAACTGCAGGTTCCTCTCTCCTTACTGGCTGTGGCTATTGCGGTGGGGCGGAGTCCAGGCTTTCTGCAATTTAGCACACTGAGAAACAGGTGAGGGCCCTGCCTGACATTTTTCTTTCTTTTTTGTGCCTCGCTCTGCTATTCAGCAAATGCCTTCCAGTCATCCAAAAACTGCACTTCACTCTTTGTTTTAGGGGTCTCTCTCTCTCTCCTTTGTCTCTAAATTAAGTTTCAGTTGTTCTAATTGTCCAAGACTAAAACTACCTTTTTCAGGGAAACTACATTTTTTAACCCATACATCATATTGATAAAAAACATCCTTCCCCATAATTCACATGCATAAATGTGATATTAGGATCAACATACAGTATGAGCACCCTGTACACACCATAGCATGTGTCACAGGATGTCTTTTCCACATGTTTTCCCCATATAATATGATGACAAATAAAAGTATGTGAACCTTTTGGAATTTCATGGTTTTCTGAATAATTTTGTCATAAAATGCGATCTGATCTTCATCTAAGTCAGGGGTATTGACAAATATAATCTGCCTAAAAGAATAACACAAAATAAATTCTGATCTTTCATGTCTTTATTGAGATCAACCAAAAAAAACTCATAGTGCTTGTGGAAAAAGTATGTGAACCCTTGAATTAATGACCTCAAAAAAGCTTTTTTTTTTTTGCACACCTGGAGTCTGGTTAAGAAAATGAGTTTGGAGGTGTCGACTACAGCTACTTTGACTAATAAAAACCCCTCAAACTTTTGGAGTTTGCTCTGCACAAGAAACACATGCTTATGTGAGCCATGCCTCACCAAAAAAAGCTTTCAGAGGATCTACGATCAAGAATATTTGATTTACATAAAGCTGGCAAGGGTCACAAAGTGATTTCAAAGACTTTAGAAATTCACCAGTCTACAGTTAGGCAAACATTCTACAAATGTTAAGAAGAATTGGGCGCCCAGTCAAAATGACACCAAGAGCACATTGAAGACTCCTCAATGAGGTAAAGAAACAACCCCAAATGACAGCCAAAGATTTGAAGGCATCATTGGAACTGGCTAACATCTCTGTTCATGAGTCTACAATATGCAAAACACTGAAAAGCAGGGTATCTACGGCAGGACACCACAAAGGAAGCCACCGCTTACTAGAAAGAACATTGCTGCACGTCCTGACGTTTTCAAAAGAGCGCATTGACACTCCACAGCGGTATTGGAAAAATGTTTTGTGGACTGATTAAACTAATATTGAACTATTTGGAAAAACCACACAGCACTACATCTGGCATAGAAAGGGCAAGGCATATCCTCATGAAAACATCATCCCAACCGTAAAGTATGGTGGAGGACACTACATGATTTGGGCCTGCTTTGCTGCATCATGCCCTGGCCAGCTTGCACTCATTGAGGGGAAGCTGAATTCCCAAGTATATCAGTCGAATTCCCAAGTATATCATAATGTGAGAACGTCTGTACATCTGCTGAAACTGTGTAGAAGTTGTGTGATGCAACAGGACAACGACCCAAAACACCGGAGCAAGTCCACAACAAAATGGCTTCAGAAAAACTAAATCCGCCTTTTGAAGTGGCCAAGTCAGATCCCAGACCTCAACCCAATAGAGATGCTATGGAATGACTTGAAGAGAGCCATACACATGAGACGTCCAAAGAATATGACCGATCTAAAGCAGTTCTGCCAGGAAGAATGGGCTAAAATTCCTCCTGAACGATGTGCAGGTCTGATCCACAGCTACAGGAAGCGCCTGGTTGAGGTTATTGCTACCGGGGGGGTGCTGGGGGGATTGTTACTTACTTTTTCCTCTGCCATTGTGAATGTTGAATCTTTTTGTGTTATTGTTTTAGGCACATTATATTTGTCAATACCCTTGACTTAGATGAAGATCAGATCACATTTTATGACAAATTTATTCAGAAAACCATGAAATTCCAAAAGGTTCACATACTTTTTCTTGCTATTGTATATATATATATATATATATATATATATATATATATATATATATATATATATATATATATATATATATATATATATACACATGAATATATATATTTGAAGCTGTGATCTAAGAAACACCAATATCTCTGCCATCGCAGAGGCAAAGTTCCTGGAACTTCTCTTATAAGAAATCGCTCCATGTAATACTTCTCTGAATGTAATACATGCATTTCTTATATCACTGACTCCCTTCCATACAGACAGCAATACACAATGCCTTTATAAAATTCTAATTCTAAATTCTTGATGATTCCTACCAGTCAGTGGTAAGGCTGCATCGGTTGGTCTATTATAGCTCTGCACAATAAAGGGCAAACAGCCAGCGTGTCAACACGGATCCACCTCAGGGTGAAACTTTTCCATGGGCGACCTCCGGTTTGCTTGTTGTCCAGAAAAGCTTGCACAGCCCAGCCAGAAGACGCCAAATTGTCTGTAAGCAGATAAACATTCTGTACTGATCTCAGTGACATGACATGGCCTTCGTAGGTGTTATACTCAGATGAACAGAAAAAGAAAAGAACAAAACTATTACAAAGTAAAAAGGAGTAATTTCCCTTACACATGTTTATAATTCCTTTTAGTGCAATTTAAAATGAAATATGTATCAATAACATGCTGGACATGCTGTTATAAATGTTGATTATTTTCCAATAACAGCATGCCAACAAAGTGTTTTATTCCTCTTACACCACTGCATTTTTTAAATTAAAGAACATCACATCATATTTTTATCCATTTATAGTTATATTTAATGTTATAAAATGTCCACAAAAAAGCCTGTTATAACTTACACATTAAGACAGTTCCCGAACTAACCTCTCATTTCTCTCTCTCTCTCTCTCTCTCTCTTACTCACTCACTCAAAAACTATGCAACTTGCCATGTTATTAGGAACCCTAAGAAAAAACCTCTCCATCATGTTATGATTACAGCTTTACATCTGACTGTTACAGGATTGACACTGGAGACTCCTTCCAAAAAGGCTAGCAAAAATCTCCTCTTAGAAAGCTTCACCATATCAATGACTGCACACTTTTTTAAGTAAAATCTGTTTATGTGAAGCTTCTGCCATACAAGTCCGTCTGTTGCCTATTACTATAGAAATGTGTATGAGTACATGGGCATATCTGGGATTTGCTGTGGTATAAATACTAATATGAAATGTATCATAAAGACGCATCATGATTTTGACCTAGCTACAAAGTAAGACCATTTACTGCTTCAAGTTCTTCTAACCGGCCCAGCAGAAATGTGACTTATGAAATAGCACTGTGTGGTATGGAAATGAGGTTTACTGCACTCTGAGCATGTTAATGATGCTAATCCTGGGATTACTGGCACATTTTCAAGGTGCAATTACATCACCGAGTGTTTGGGATCACCACAACCAGAGATTCTGCTTCGGGGTAATCCTGTCACATTCATTATCAGGCCAGGTGGAGAAGCTGCTGTGAAATGACGCTGAATTAAACAGCTTTGTATTTCACAAAATGGATGTAGATCAACCTCAGATTTTGCTGGTTCCAAGAACATCAGCCATTACAGTCCATATGTTACAAAGCATATGGGTGTTGCCTCAAGCAAATTACCATTATCCATATAATTTGGGTGGAAGGATTTTTAACAAATCTACCGTTTAATCCCAGTATACTTTACATACATTATTGACAGTGGTGAAAAGAGTACAAAACACTAACCATAACATGATGTTTAGGAGTAATAATTCACTTGAGTAAACGTAAATCTGGTCATCAAGAAATCACTGAAGTAGGAGTAAAAAGTTGTCTGGTGGAAAAAAATACTCAAGTAATTACTTCACAAAAGATAATGCTCTATATCTGAGGAACGCATTTCGGAACAATTATGTTAACTAACTAGCTGTGCTGAAGTCAACACCACATCCATTATGAAGGTAGTAATATTAGCAGGCAAGTTACCCCTTAGACAAATGCTGTTGAGGTTTCTGTAGCTTCCTAGGTTCATTAGAACACCATGTACTAGTTCTACAGTGGGATCTGAAGAGAAATAGATGGAGAATTATGCAAAATGGGTTGAGATTAAATTATTGGTGTTTATTATTAGTGTCTCCTGCCAGGGAAATGTGTGTGTGGAGTTTGCATGTTCTCCCTGTGCTGCGGGGGTTTCCTCCGGGTACTCCGGTTTCCTCCCCCAATCCAAGACATGCATGGTAGGCTGATTGACGTGTCTAAAGTGTTCGTAGTGTATGAATGGGTGTGTGAGTGTGTATGTGATTGTTCCCTGCGATGGACTGGAACCCTGTCCAGGGTGTACCCCGCCTTGTGCCCGATGCTCCCTGAGATAGGCTCCAGATACCCCGTGACCCTGAAAAGGAGTAAGCTGTAGAGGATGGATGGAAGGATGGATTATTAGTGTCTTTTTATGTTCATAAGGAGGATCGGTGTAAACTATGACATAATCCAGAGCCAACCAATTATTTCTGTGTATGCAGCAGCATATGGCAAATTATATAAACCATTTGAAATTATGCGCATTGAATTAATTTTTTCTCTAATAGATTTTATTTATCCCTACATGTTAATTAATATATTAACTAAGAAACTTGTACTAACATGTACTTAATGTGGTCTGCACTCATTTTGCTGTTTTTTTTTTTTCAAACGTTCATGACGCAATTCACAGTTTTGTGTGTGTGTGTGTGTGTGTGTGTGTTTTGTTTTTGTGGGATTTTTTTTTGCAAAAAACTATTTGATTTGGTGAAATCACAATTGCAGGAAATAGCATGGTTTTGCATGGTTTTCTTTGTTAATAAATGAGACCTTTTAGCTGTACTCATGTTCAGCACACGTGAGTCGAAGGGGGCTTTGGCTGAATGCACGTTGTGATTATGTCACATGATGCGTCTTGGCCCAAATCTGCTGAAACCCTGTGGTAATTCTGAGAAGTTGCAAGTTCCTCAGAATATTATGGAGTTCGCTTAATTTTATGTTCATTTCCATGATCACAAAATCCTGGAGGGACTGGTTAAGGTTAGCTCTTCATTAGTTCATGATTGGTACATGCCTTACCTCATCATTAGTTTATATTTAAATAAGTATTAATTCAGGTATTGGTGCATGATTATTGATGTACTGTTGTTGTACAGTATTAACTGAAATGCTGATATCGCCACTGGTTTTTGTAGGTCATTATCACACCATTTCATTTGATCTCATTTGATTTCATTGAATAATTTGATGTAGGGATTGTCTCCACAGTCTCAGACATTGCTCCTTCTGACTAAGCATTTGTCACCTGAAGGAAACGGCTTTATTCTTATTGGCTCTAGACATTTGTACATACATTGGCTTATGTCTTCCAGGTCAACTGTATTTTTTTTTCTTTTTTACTGTGATCAAATAAACATGTAGTGAAGATAAATTGTATTATATTATTTAAAAATAACTACTGTGAAAAAATAACTACTGTGAAAAAAGTATTATGATTTAATTATACCCACGTGAACCATGTACTCAAGCACTGTAATGATGCAGTTTGCTATTCTTGTGTCTACGCAAGAGTTTATACACATTATCCTAGCACACCTTCACAAGTGAAATGAAAAAAGATTGAATGGACAAAATAGAGTCACTGAAGTGTTTTCTACCGGCTATACCAACACTGTACAACACAGCAGCACTATATAGGCAAAAAAATACCCGGATGAATTTGCAAAAGGATTGGCACTATCAGTCTATTTAACGTGCTAATCACCTTTCTGTTGAATTAACAGCTGTTATACACAGTGGTGGCCTTGTCATGTGGTGTTGTACAAACACAAAGTGCAGCCAGAACAGTGTGTTTATAAATGTCTGGCACATTTCAGGTCTGATTAAATTTGATCATATTAATACAATAGACTCAAGTTACTTAATGGCGCCCCCACCATTATAAAAATAATAGCTCGCAATAGAAACTGATCCAAATGCTTTCTAAAAATATCATTGAAGCCCTATTCACAGTGTTTGGTTTCTCAGGGTGTAATAAAATGTCTCTACTAAGGAATAGAACATTAAAACCCTCACATAAACTAACATGACATAAAACAGCTTCTGGCAGGTTTATTTCCCTATGTTTCATACTTGAGATATGATCATTTTGTTGATGGTTTCTGATTTTCAAAACAAAGGCAGACCTCTTGTTGATGCATACGGGTCTTAAAGGAGTTCAATAAATGACTTATATGGGGTGAAGGAACAAAACGATGCCGAGATGACTGCTCTTAAATAACAGTGTAGAGCATTGGAGTTTGCTCTTGCCTCCTGATATTATATTTGCAATCCTTAATACTTTGCATATAATCATTTACAATAATAATACAACAGAAAAATCATAAACACCAAACTGTGGTATAAATCAAATGTTTATTAATCACTAGAAATATAAGGTTTTTGAAGATGAATAAAGTCAGTTTAAAGTTGCAAATTCATCTGTGATGTGCTCATACAAACAAATTGAAGGAAAACAAAAGAACCTGTGTGTAACATGTGGCCAGATAACATATAAACACACATTCACTAAACCTCAATGTGTTATTTTGTGTTGTATTTAAATTTTGGTAATGCTTTTCAGGTTTAACACTAGAAAATAAATAGATTTCCAGATATGACTGGCCTGTGTAAGGAATGTGTAATTATTTGACTGCTTGCTTGAAAACTGACTTACTGATGATGTGTTCTACATATAACCATAGTGCTGTTGAATGCTTGACTCTGATTGAGTGAAAGGTGGTGCTGATTAATTCCAATCATAGGTCAATATTAATGCACTTGTTATAGTATGTTGTCATCTCAACATACTGTAACAGCACTCATTCACAAGGACTTGCAAGGCAGACACTTCTTCACATAATGTAACAGAACACTCATAATAAACATTTTTTAAAAGAAAAACATCTACAAACATATAACAGGTGATATGGTGAAGATTTGTGCAAGGAGATATTTATTTAACTTTTCAATTTCTTAGTTCTCCCAAAAGTCTTCATACATAGGGGAAATTAAAACTTTTTAGCCAAAGGTCTTCCAAAGATTTCCATACTTAGTTTATCTTGTTTATTTATTTATTGATTTACCGACCGAGAAGTAGATGTCAACGAACATCCATTGACGAAGGCACAACCAACATGGTGTTGGCAAACATAGTCCCCTATTTATGACTTTTTATGTATGACTTTCGGGACACCCTGTAGAGCGGTGGAGGAACTATAAATGGATATAAAATATGGCATACTTAATAAAATTTTAAACTGAAATCCTTGGCATAAGAAGAACAAAACACTTCTGGATATGCTGTCAATTTGAAAATTTGTGGTAGGAACAGCCCTGCTCATCACATCACACCATCTCTGTGTTGATTATTTTCCTGTAACAGCATGGGTTTTCAGGATGTATAACGTAACACTACTTTGCTTGCTGAGAAATCCAGCTTGGTCGTACCGGATTACAGCTGCCAAAACACGGATCGAATTGGTCAAACTGGGAAAAGTTTCTGACAGCTGGTAAGTGCTGGTGGAAAGGAAACTACATCATGCTACATCTTGGGCAAGTTACTTGAAAATAACACAGCAGTAAGGCTAAGTTTCAAGCTTATTTTCAAGCAAGAAAATCTCAAGCATTTAGTGATCAATTAAGTTAAGTAATACAGTGGTGTGAAAAAGTGTTTGCCCCCTTCCTCATTTCCTGTTCCTTTGCATGTTTGTCATACTTAAGTGTTTCGGAACATCAAACCAATTTAAACAATAGTCAAGGACAACACAAGTAAACACAAAATGCAATTTGTAAATGAAGGTGTTTATTATTAAAAGTGAAAAAAATCCAAACCATCATGGCCCTGTGTGAAAAAGTGATTGCCCCCTAAACCTAATAACTGGTTGGGCCACCCTTAGCAGCAACAACTGCAACCAAGCGTTTGCGATAACGTGCAGAGAGGCTTTTACAGCGTCCTGGAGGAATTTTGGCCCACTCATCTTTGCAGAATTGTCCTAATTCAGTTACATTAGAGGGTTTTCAAGCATGAACGGCCTTTTTAAGGTCATACCACAACATCTCAGTGGCTAGGCCACTCCAAAGTCTTCATTTTGTTTTTCTTCAGCCATTCGGTGGTGGACTTGCTGGTGTGTTTAGGATCATTGTCCTGCTGCAGAACCCAAGTTCGTTTCAACTTGAGTACACGAACAAATGGTCAGACATTCTCCTTCAGGATCTCTTGGTAGACAGCAGAATTCATAGTTCCTTTTATCACGGCAAGTCTTCCAGGTCCTGAAGCAGCAAAACAGCCCCAGACCATCACACTACCACCACCATATTTTACTGTTGGTATAATGTTCTTTTTTATGAAATGCAGTGTTCCTTCTACGCCAGATATACTTGGACACACACCTTCCAAAGAGTTCCACTTTTGTCTCATCGGTCCACAGAATGTTGTCCCAAAAGTCTTGGGGATCATCAAGATGTGTTGTGGAGAAATTGAGACGAGCTTTGATGTTCTTTTTGCTCAGCAGTGGTTTTCTACTTGGAACTCTGCCATGCAGGCCATTTTTGCCCAGTCTTTTCCTGATGGTGGAGGCATGAACGCTGACCTTAACTGAGGCAAGTGAGGCCTGCAGTTCTTTGGACGTTGTTGTGGGGTCTTTTGTGACCTCTTGGATGAGTCGTCGCTGCGCTCTTGGGGTAATTTTGGGCGGCCGGCCACTCCTGGGAAGGTTCACCACTGTTCCATGTCTTCGCCATTTGTGGATAATGGCTCTCACTGTGGTTCGCTGGATTCCCAAAGCTTTGGAAATGGCTTTATAACCCTTTCCAGACTGATAGATCTCAATTACTTTCTTTCTCAATTGTTCCTGAATTTCTTTGGGTCTCGGCATGATGTGTAGCTTTTAAGGATCTTCTGGTGGACCTTACTGTGTCAAGCAGCTCCTATTTAAGTGATGCCTTGATTGTGAACAGGTGTGGCAATAATCAGGCCTGGGTGTGGCTAGAGAAATTGAACTCAGGTGTGGACAACCACAGTTATAGTATGTTTTAACAAGGGGGGCAATCACTTTTACACAGGGCCATGATGGTTTGGATTTTTTTCACCTTTAATAATAAACACCTTCATTTACAAATTGCATTTTGTGTTTACTTGTGTTGTCCTTGACTATTGTTTAAATTGGTTTGATGTTCCGAAACACTTAAGTGTGACAAACATGCAAAGGAACAGGAAATGAGGAAGGGGGCAAACACTTTTTCACACCACTGTAAATAAGCTGAAAATTTAGTTAAGTAATAAATAAGCTGAAAAATAACTTACAAAATGGCAAGTTTGCTCTACTAACTTGGCCAGCTACTAAACTAACCAGCTACTAACTTGACAAGCTACTAAACAGACTAGCTACTAACATGACCAGCTACTAACATGACAAGCTACTAACTTGACCAGCTACAAACTTGACTAGCTACAAACTTGACTAACTAGTTACTTGACCAGCTATTAACTTGACCATCTACTAACTTGATTAGCTACTAACTTGACTAGCTACTAAATTGACCATCTACTAACTCGACCAGCTACTAAACTGACTAGCTACTAAACTGACCAGCTACTAAACTGACCAGCTACAAACTTGACTAGTTACAAACTTGACTAACTAGTTATTTGACCAGCTATTAACTTGACCATCTACTAACTTGATAAGCTACTAACTTGACTAGCTACTAAATTGACCATCTACTAAACTGAGCAGCTACTAACTTGACCAGCTACTAAACTGACCAGCTACAAACTTGACTAGCTACTAACTTGACTAACTAGTTATTTGACCAGCTATTAACCTGACCATCTACTAACTTGACTAGCCATTAAACTGACCAGCTATTAACTGGACCAGCTACGAAACGGACCAACTACTAACTTGACTAGCTACTAAACTGACCAGTTACTAACTTGTCCAGTTACTACCTTGACTAGCTACTAACTTGACCAGCTACTAAACTGACCAGCTACTAACTTGACTAGCTATTAACTTGACCAGCTACTAAATTCACCAGTTTAGCCTGCATTATGGTAGCAGGGTACTATCTCAAATCTTATACTATCTTATACTGACAGGATCCTCGTTTTTGCGTGACATGATTTTGACTTGTAAACCATATAAGCCACGTCACTCGTGTCTAACATTCCCTTAGGCTTAGTACAACAGGGGGGTTTGGGAACGTAGCCCGTTAAATAGCGTCACCGGAAGTGGGCGTGGCTTACGCTAGTCATTTCGATGCAGGCTAGTCTAGGTTAGCTAGCTACGTGACTTGGCTAGCTATCCAACTCTAACATTAGTAACACTGTCATGGTAACAAATGCTATATAAAATATATTTATTTCAAAAGACGGAACATTAATGAGATATATAGATAAAAGCAGAGTCAACACAACGACTTCGACCAGAGAGTGATAGAACAGACTTTCCAGGTAGGACCCGACTAGTTCAACTAGCCTAACACTTAGCTAGCTAGCGTTTTAGCTTTATTTTTAATTGCATTTGATTAAACCCAAGAACGTTTCACGAACATTTAATTTCGGGTATATCTATATATCGTAACCCGATCATGTACTTAACGTATACGTGACACTTTAGTTCATTTAACAGCACAGCGTTTCTCCTAGTTAGCTCTACAGCTCCATAACGGCTAAACAGTCTTTTATCTTGATCATATATATATATATATATATATATATATATATATATATATATATATATATATATATATATATATATATTGTTTAGCCTGTTATATGTCTACGCAGCAACTCGTAGTTCAAAAACACATTCCCTTACAGCGACAATAAAGTAGACTTTTTAAAGTTAGGTGTGATGGCTAACTGTTAGCATGCATGCTAATGAACTGCTAAGGAGAGAGGGCAGAAAGTTCTGGAAAGGAAAGCAGGCTGATGTTCTACCAGAACTCATTACACTGCAGCCAGGAGCTGTGACCATCCCCAGATCATTTCTCTTTCACTCCAGCAAAGCAGGTGGTTGTGTGTGTGTGTGTGTCTCAGTAATAATCGAATGTATTTTCTGTGTGTAGTTTCCTGTTCTTGTGGCTGGCAGCACCATGGAGGAGCAAGAAAATACTATGATAGAAGTGACTGTGAAAACTCTGGACTCTCAGAGCAGAAGCTATACTGTGAGAGCCCAGGTGAGAGAACCGCTGCTTTCTTTAACGCTGTTCTATCAGAGGAAGTCGGTTCGGCTTTATCGTTTTTGCCGTAATCGCAGACCGGTACATCGATAACGGTGCTACACGATGTTAGACGAGAGTACGAGTGACACCGTGGTTCCTTCAGGGAACCGTGAAGCAGAAGGGTGTTGTGTGTGCGCAATGTCATAGTTACTGCTGTGAAACCCCACACGGTCATCAAGCGTAGTCCCACACGGTCATCAAGCGTGTGATTATGGGTTGTTATACATCTTCGCCTGTTTGTCTGGCCCTTTTCAATTTGAACGTGGTTCATCCAAACTTTCAGCAACTCGAAACACGAGTAGATCGATAAATAACGTCAAAATTGGACATAACGTGTTCTGTCTGTGCAAGCTTTACGGGGGAAAAGTTCTTTAAGCACTAGGGCTGTTTATATATGTACACACACATACGTAAATATTACCGTACCTACTTAAATAATCTGTTAGAAATAAATATCTAGGCTAGTGATGGCCTCCGTGGAATTTATTTTACTGTTACTGTTCGTTAGGTTAGTTTTGTGAAAATATGTCTTTAATAGTTAAATGAGTGGAGTTGAATAAAATTTGAATGATTTGTGGGTTGTTTTTTTAACTCATTGAACCTGCATCTGTTTCCACCCATGTACACACAGCTCCACTCCTAAAACGTGGTTCAGCTAGAGTTCTTATTGGCAAAGACTGACATGACCTCATTTTCACTTTGTGCAAGTCCTGCATATAATGACAATAAATGTGGTTGAAACGAAAGCTTTTTAAGCAGCTCACATCAGTTTCCCCTGCCCCTTGCACACAGTGGAGCATTTTGGATATAAACACAAGTTTGTGCTCGTGTATCACTGTTGTGCTTCCATGCTACACAAGTATCTTCTTCACTGCATTTGATATAAAATGCTCCCATGCATTAGAGGACTTGGGTTGCACACTTTATTTCTGCTATGACTTGATTACGCCTCCGTCTGATGGTGACTGAAGTCATGTTGGGAATAAAAGGTGAAGTTGACGTAAACCGAAAACGGAAGAAATTCATTTTCGATGACTCTGGGTATTCTGCTAAAGCTTGCGCTGTCGCATTACGTACATTTGACGTCATTCCCCATCTCCTGGGAAACGGTTTATACTTCCAGTGAGTAAAAAAATGCTCGTGCTCTATTTGAGAACACCCTTCTAAAATTCACACACTAGACGGTAGAGTGCATAGTGTAAGAGTATAGTACGACATTTGGGGGGACAACTTATCTGAGCTCTAATGCCTGTTTTCGGAACAGAAGTAGCGCAGCGAGTAAACGTACCCATTGCTGCGCGCATACCAACTAATCGATAATTTTTTCAACTAATTTTTTCTTGAAGACATTTGGGTTTGTAATCAAAAGATGAATATGAGACGATGGATCAGAATTTCATTTTTTTATTCCCTGTTGTTTACATCTAGATGAGTTAAACAGCTTAAAACAACTTATTCGTTACATGACACCTTTTAATTTTACTCCCTAGATCACCGTGAAGGAGTTTAAAGAACACATATCACCCTCAGTGGGAATACCTGTTGACAAACAGAGGCTGATCTACCAGGGAAGAGTGCTTCAGGATGAGAAAACTCTGGCAGAATACAGTAAGTGCATTCAGACATTTGCATTGGCAGGCCTGTTTAGAATTAGTTTTTGTTTTCCTCACAGTTAAGGGGTGTCCCAGATGTTGACAGCAAAAATGAACAGACTAACATTGTTTGACTCCATTGCTACTGACACTCCAGTAGATGAACGGCCAGTAGAATGTATTTGTGTACAAGATATTCAGTTTTCCTTTTTATCTTTGCTAAGTCATCCGTTTTCATAGCTGCTGAATAAAAGCTCACTTGTTTTTTCATAGATTTTTGAATGCAACACTGCTGTTCTACTGACACTTAGCAAACCTGCATTTTGTGATCGATATTTGGGTGGGGACACCTGACCAGCACACCTATGTGTTTGTTGAAAATCCCATTCCAGATTTATTCTCCATTTGCTGTTCTAAGAAACACTCCACTCTTCTGGGAAGACTTTCCACTAGATTTTGGAACGTTGCTGTGGGGATTTGAGTCTATTCACCCACAAGAGCTTTAATAAAGTCAGACACTGGGTTGCATTTGGCTTTCCAGTTCATCCTAAGGTTGTTCAGTGGGGTTGAGGTCAGAGCAGGACACTTGAGTTCTTCCACTCCAACCGTTGCAAACCATGTCTTTATAAACCTCACTTTGTGCACAGGGGCATTGTCGTACTGGAATAGGTTTAGGATAAAGATATCCTATACAGTTGGGTGCTTTCAACTTTGTAGCAGCATTTTGGGGAAGAACCACGTATGGGCGAGATGGTCAGGTGTCCACATACGTTTGGCCATAGTGTGTTTTTGGCATATTGCCCAATACTACTGACAGCCAGGATACACACCATTTCTTTTGTACTTAAAAATAAATATTAAAAATTGATATGCAAACTGGAACTCTTAGGACTGATGCATATAATGCAGATCTGTAATGATGCTCCTATTTTCTTTCAGGTAATGTTTTTTATTATGAATATCATGTATTTGCATCATGTCTGAATGATGCAAATATCAGTCCTATACCGATGTGCAATATTGGATGCACTTTTGTTTATTAAACTCTTCTTAACTGCCAAAGCACACCTAACTCGTTGTTTATTTGTGTTCTAGCATTAGGATTTTCTCCTAATGAGGTTTTGATAATATACAAAACAATATCATTCTTTTTAAGATGTATTTGTAATGGCATGCACGGAAGCTAGCAGGTAGCTTTTGATTACTCAGGACAGATCTTTGTTTTCTTTTGACCATGACATTTGTTATGAAAGCAGAATGCTTAACTCTGTCCCTGTGTTTTCAGATGTAAATGGTAAAGTCATTCACCTGGTGGAGCGAGCCCCACCCCAGACGAATCCATCAGGATCAGGTTCGGGGGGAGTACCCGTGACTTCAGGAGGCTCACAGACCGGAAACAACACATCTCCTCAGGCCATGGCTCACGGAGCCACACATGATCGCAATGCTAATAGCTATGTTATGCTTGGTACCCTTAATCTCCCAGTGAACATCATGGACCCCCAGCAAATTCAGGCACGGATATGGGCTTTCTTTTTTGGTCAAACGTAAAGATGTCTATTGTCTTTGTATATAATGCGCACCATGAATGGACTGAATGAATAACACACTGGAATGACTGCCTGTGAATAACCTCAGAAAAAATTGCCATGTTTACTGTGGACATTTTAGTGTCTCTCACTATCTTCAAAAAACAGCTAAAGACCCACCTTTTCCGTGAACACCTAACCATCTCCTAAAAAAAAAAAAAAAAAAAAAAAAAAAAGACTTGCACTTACACCTCTACTCTGTACACTTTGCTTCCTCTGGTATTCAATTAATGGATCTTGTATAGTAGCACTACTTGTATTGTTCCCTGCTTGATATATCGCTTTGCTTATTTGTAAGTCGCTTTGGATAAAAGCGTCTGCTAAATGAATAAATGTAAATGTAAATGTCTGAAACGTAATTACGCTGATGAAATTTTAATGTCGTTTGCGTATGTCTTTCCTCAGATGTCTATCCAGCAGATAATGGCGGGCCTCGGGGAGGGTGTTAGGAATACACGAGTCAGCAGCAGTAATGGGGTATGAGTGCCATTTTAGGCATTTTAAAATCACAAAGTCTTTATTCAAAGTATTGAACATAATGATATGTGTACCTTTCTCTGATAGAACAATGGCTCAGCAAATGTGAATGTTGATATGGATCAGACCCTGCAGAGCGAGCCCAGGCTGCGACTGCTCCTGGCTGAAAATTTGTTGCGAGACACCATTACCCTGATTCAGAGACTGGAGGTACTGGAAGCACATTTCACATCACGCTCCATGAACGAATAACTAGTTACCGATTTGCATCATGGGCTAGTTATCAAATTAATGTAGTCGAACAAATCCCCAAGGTTTGCAAGGTTGAGAATAACTGACTTCTCGACTCGCACTCATTATCTGGTCTTACTGTGCTTACAGGGTCAGCCCATGGATGCGTCCTCAGCACCGGAGTCTGCACCTCCTCCTTCTTCCTCCGCCTCTACACCTTCGCCTTCTGTCCATCCTATGGATACATCCCCACCGCCAACCAGCTCACCTCCATCATCCTCTACCTCCACTCAGACTGATAATGCACCTCCTCCTCCTCCTCCTTCAGGCCCCAAGTAAGGATAGACACTGAAACAGAATTGGTTAAAATGTGAAAAATATCTCTTGCACTCTTAGTTCACTTAGTTGTCTATTGCTCAAATAGTTCTTTCGAGATAGCCCTATTATTCCTGGTAATCGTTCTTAAGTTATTGGTTGCAAGTAAAAGTATATTGAATGAGTGTGTGTTCTTTATTTTTTCAGTACAGCAGTTTCCTATTTTTTATTATGCATATTATCAAAGAAGTGTGAAGTCCTACAAAGCCTCATGTAGCACCCTCCTGAGGTTCCTTCCATCATTTGACCAACAATGTAATGTTAAAATGATCTTTCACTGCTGATGTACAGTAAAGTGGAGTAAGAAACAAGCAAACTATATTTAAGGACTCTTTCAGATGTATGAACTTAAAATTGAGGATGTGCAATAAGACAAAACATAGCATGAAACTATAGCATGATTAGGTTTGCTAACAAACTGGCAGCAAAACGATAGGTTTGTATTTTTTTTTTTTTTTGTTCAGTGATACTTTAATTTAAAGTTTATAAAATAAATTTAGTTAAAGTGCTGTTGTCTCTAATTTTCCAAAAAGCTAAGCACAACTAAGTTATATCAAGTACTTACATCAGTTTGAGGATGACAAAATCACAGAGAGCCATGAATAGGACAAGCAAGAGTTTATTGCTGCTCACCACACGAGATCTGTTATGCATTTTCAAATATTACATTTCATGTAGTGTGTTATTAGAGCTGTTTGTGAATGTAAAAAAAAAAAAAGTTTAAAACGTTTCAAAAATCAAAGCGCACGACAAACAGTTGTTGACTCCCGAAAGAAGGAACCGATTCTGAACAGCTGAAACGAGTCGTTAGTGATTCCAGACTGACTTCCTGTACTAACCTACGTAGGTTTGTAACAAAAGCCCCGCCTCTGGTCTTCACCGGCTGCTCATGAACAGACCGAGCTGAAACTTTTTATGATGGTGGGCGTTTCCTGTTCGACACATGCTGGCAGCAGTAGACCAATCACAACAGTCCAATCAGAGCAGAGTATGCTCTCTAAAAGGTGGAGTTTAGAATGCATCCTTTAGAACAGATCATTGAACGAGTCGTTTGTGACCCTGGGGGTGCAATTTCCATTGAGTGTTAGTGTTTTTTGACCTTGGATGCATGTAAATCTATTGTATGAGACCTTTAAAACAAAATTAGGCACGCTTCAAAACCATAATAGGTGTGCTTTAAGGCTGAAAAATAGGAAGAATCTGAATGTGTAATTGTGCTAAACAGATAGTAATTGCTCATCACTGCTTGAGATTACTTTTTTTTTTTTTGGTTGAGATTGATAATTCCCTGCTAGAAATTTCATATCTAGTTAGTATCTAATCTTGCATAAATACTACACCAAGGGTGCTGTCTTTTCCAGGCTTTTGGTTCTAGCTCCTATGAGGGTATCTGAAATAATAAACTCATAGTCATAGTGTTGTTTGAATTGTATATTTAATTTCCCATCAGCCACCCCAGCCCTGCAGAACTGGTCGAGATGTTAGGTGAGCTGAGAAGAGTAGAAGAGAGGCTCCAGCCGTTCATCCAGAGAGCTCACTCAATCCTGGAGGCAGCCACCACTGCCGATTACAACAATAATGTATGCAAGTGGCCGTCATGATCATCCAGTACACAATTAAAATACTTTTTTATTGGCCTATTAGATTATTAATTAAATTTACACCTGTTTTATGTTTGTCAAATGTGTTTTATAATTTTTCTATGAATAGATCAATAGTTTATATCAAAGCTCGCCACATAGCAGTATTACAAGTTTGAGCAAAAATATAAAACATACTCTATCAATTATCTTACCATAATAATTATTATTAGGTCAGGGATGTGTTAAAGGAATACTTTTTTCAGTGCCAGTTCCTTTCCATAAATAAACAACATTATCACTTGTATAACTGTCTTGCCGATTTCATTAATTGAGAGAAATGGTTTCTATGCAGACACAGGAGAGAGAGGAGGACCAGCATGTTCTAAACCTGGTGGGAGAAGCTCTTCGGCTCTTAGGAAACGCTCTGGTTGCCCTGAGCGATCTGCGCTGTAATCTGTCGAGTGCACCTCCCCGTCACCTGCATGTGATCCGGCCCATGTCTCACTACACTTCCTCTGTTCTGCCACCAGGCGGAGTGCCTCACATGCCTTTACAGGTAAGTAAGTGTTGCACATATTTTATAAACAAGAGGCAAAGCCTTCCACGGGAATCAAATATCAAGGGAAAGTTTAATTTTTATATCTGTAGAAACCTTGACGCGTAGCGTGTTTTTTTTAATGAAGCATAAATCATCATCCTTTGTGTTTGAGTATAATTTGCCATTATATTAATGACTATAATTGCTTGACTATATTCTTATAGGTTAATTTGGGGACCACAGTGACCATGTCAACTAACGGCAGACCACAAGCTGAGAGTCACCCTCAACCTGCTGACCAATCAGAGCAAGAAGGGCAGGGACAAACGCCCACCCCACAGCCAGGTATGGCCAATCAGCAGACTGGACAGCCAGGGCCCAGAGTGATACGCATAAGCCATCAAACCATGGAGCCAGTGGTGATGATGCAGATTAACATTGATGGTGGGTCATTCGTGTGAGTGGGCATGTAGGTCTGTGTATGTACATGCACACATGTGCATGCCTGCACATGCATTACACACACACACACACACACACACACACACACACACACACACACGCACGCACAGCTTTAAAATATACATGTAAATTTGTGTTTCAGATAATGGAAGTAATGCCCATGCCCCTGGACAACAGAATTCTGCTGGTACCGGACAGTCCGGTAAGAGATGAACACTTTTTTTTTTTTTTTTTTTTTTTTTTCCTTCCCCCCCTCACGGCTTCTTAAGTTTTTAATTAGCCAGTAATCATGATAAGGGTTTGTTTGAAAACAGTGCAGATTTACAATGTTTCTTTTGTCTGTTCTTCTTGTATTTCCATCCCAGGCAACACTCCTATACATATACCTGGTTTACCTCCAGAATTCATGCAAGCCATTGTAAATCAAGTTACTCAACAAGCTATGGCCATGGCGAGTGCTGCTGCTGCTGCTGGTCAACACGGACAACAAACCCCAAGCCCTGCTGACACAGGTCCCGCCCCTGCCGGCACAGGTCCCGCCACAGGTCCCGCCCCTGCCGGCACAGGTCCCGCCACAGGTCCCGCCCCTGCCGGCACAGATCCCGCCACAGGTACCGCCCCTGCCGCCACAGGTACCGCCCCTGCCGCCACAGGTCCCACCCCTGCCGCCACAGGTCCGGGCACAGGTCCCACCCCTGCCGGCACAGGTCCCGCCCCTACCGGCTCAGGTCCCGCCCCTGCCGGAACAAGCCACGCCTCAGCTGGTGCACGCCCTACTCGTCCTCCTTTTCCTCCTCACCCACATCAAGCTAGGTTTGTATTCACCTTGCCTTCCTTTCATCACCGCATGGCGAATCCTCCCTTCACCACCAGAGGAACCACCATCAACATGCGAACTGCTGTTCCTCCTACCATGGGTCAGCATCCAGGCCAGGTTAGCATATTAATAATTAGTGTTTCATAGAGAACAGTTACAAACCTGTAGTAACCATCAGAGAGGCTCTAAAATATAGAACATTTCTACTAGTTTAAGTTTATAGTTCATATCCCAGTTAATTCTTTTTGTGTGCATATTTCTTTCTTTCTTGCAGGCTACACCCATAAATCCAGCTGCTATTAATCAAATGATTAGTGGAATGATGGGACAGCTCTTGACGGGGGTTTCAGGCCAAATGAGTATGTTTTTCAATATGTACACTTCCATACTTTCAGAATTAGCTTAATGCAGATAACTTTTGCATTATGGATTAATACTTTATTTATTTTTCTACAGACAGTGATGGCACTTCCTTCTCCTCATCCTCTTCCTCCTCCTCCTCCTCCTCCTCCTCCTCTCAGACATTCACCTTTTCCACCTCACCTTCCTCTTCATCTTCTTCCTCATCCTCAACCTTTCCCCCAACATCTGAATCTACCACCAGTGCCTCAGGACCCACACACTCCACAAGCACCAGTGCAAGCTCTGCTCCCCAGACTGGACCACCCCCTGCACCTGCTCAGGGGCCTCCCCTAATAGACAACTTGGACCAACTTCTAGGCTCTGTCCTCGGAGGGGTGGCAGCTGCTGCCCAGGCTCCAGGAGCAAATCCTTCTGTTACTATGGCAATGCCAGGAATACCTGCCTTTATACAGGGAGTCACTGACTTCATACAGGTCAGAAATCAGTTCAGTACTAAACACGTTTACCTAAGTAGCTGTTAGTAGATGATATCTGACTATTTATTTGGTGACCAACCACATCAGCAAAAGCAAGTTAAATTTGCATTTGGAGCATTCAGATGCTCTTGTCCAGAATGACTCAGTCAGAGAGCATATCTTCGTGATAGTAAAATAGATAAGGGTCTAACGATCCCATCAAGCCAAGATGACTATTGAGCTTCCACTGCACAACCTGTGCCATAATCTGATCTGTTATCATGGACCAAATGTTGAATGTGATTTTTTTTTTAAATGTGCCTATTCAGGCAGCTTCTATATGGTAATTTACATGTATCTCTTTGTCAGGCCTCACAACAGAGCCATGTTCAGCCCCCGACAGCTCAACCATCAGGCCCCACTCCTAGTCCTGCAACTGCTGAACCACAATCAGAGCCTCCAGGAGGCGCCGCAGCTGAAGAAGTCCTGAACCCAGAGCTGTTCACTGGGATAGTGCAGGGCGTCCTTTCCACTATGATGGGTTCTCTAGGTGCCACTCAGAACAACACTGAGAGTATTGCTCAGTTCATTCAGAGACTCTCCCAGACCAGCAACATTTTTACCCCCAGCACGGGAGAAGCTATGGGTGAGAGTTTGTCAAGCTGACAGTTTGCTTCTTGCCCTACTTCAAGTGCCGATTGTAGTTGCTGTTATGCCATAATAAATATTAGATTTTATTCAGTGATTGAGGTACAGTGGCTTAGAGGCATGTTTGCCTCGGACCTCTGCGGTTTGAGGTTTGAATCCAACCTCCGGGCACTATGGTTTCCTTCCCCCAGTCCGAAGACATGCGTTGTACGCAGATTGATATTTCCAAATTGTCCGTCGTGTGTGTGAATGTGTTCGATCGAGCCCCGCAATGGGTTGGTACCCTGCCTTGTGCCCTTAGTCTCCAGGCTTCCCTGCAATCCTGTGTAGGATAAGTGGAATGGAAAATGGATGGATGATATCATTGAGATAATGATAGCTAATTGTTATATCTCAGTTGGATATATCAGAATTATTTTTGACTTTCATACATCGATTATCCCGTTTTAATAAACAGACAAACTGCATGTTGTGTCTTTTGCTTAATCTTTTTTTTTTTTCATTATTAAAATATTCAGCACTCTAAGCCTAAACTCTATCCTAAAAACTCAATGTAGCATAAAAGCGAATGTACAGGTAAAAGTTTTGGTGGGGATAAAAAAAAAAAAAATTAATTAAAAATAACTCTTGCCAAACAACTCCGGAGTCAGACTCCTCCAGCTACCTCAGTACCACATGACCACAAATTCTTCCCTCTATCTCTGAACGGACAGATTTCAAGCTTAAATGAATGCTTCAAAGATTTTGTGATTTAAGCATTCTGTAAAAAATGGAAACATTTACTGACTGTCCAATAGTTGAATATGTTTCTAGTCAGTAGGCTTTCCATTCACACAGTACTACATCACATTTCTTTTATAGTAGGCTAACTGTGTGTGTGTGTGTGTCTGTGTGTAGGTTTCTTTGGGGACCTGTTGACTCTTGTGTGCCAGAACTTCTCCATGGTGGACATGGTGCTGCTGCTCCACGGTCAGTCTCAGCCATTAAGCCGTATCCAGCCCCAGATGGCCCAGTTCTTCTCAGAACACTTTCTGCAGGGCAGAGAGCCCACTGAAGCCAACATTGCAGTATGTCCCACCTTTTATCAGCAATATATCTCAACGATTTCTGTCAGTACATTTCTTCACTCTTATTGTTCATTCTTCTCGTCCTTTTCTCAACCAAAGGCAGCTGCTGGTAATATCATTGGGGAATTAGATGAATACATCACAGAGAGTTTCGTAAGTGAATCAGAGCAGTTCTGAATGTTACTGTAAACACATGGACTATTAAAATATTTATCGTGCATGTCTTTTGTCCTTATCTCGGTCTCTTTATCTCTCAGTCGTCAGTTACAGTACGGGATGGTCTGGACATCACACAGACGAACCGAGCATTTCTAAGGCAGCAACTTATTGACATCGCCACGCACATTCTTCGATGCACCGGTATGTCCAGCAACGCTTAACGTACACTGTACAGTTCAGTTCTGTAGGTTGAATACGCAAATCGAGTGAAATACTTAAAGCTGCAGATGTTTCAAAGTCATCCCAGAACTTCAACATTGAAAATGTGCCTCTGCCTCACGGAGGATTTTCACAAAAGCCATAGTTAAAATACAGCGAGATCACCAATAATCTAACAATGAATAGCAGAATTTTAAAACTCTTATTTCCAGCTACACAGAAAAATCAGGAATGCTTCTGCTCGGTTGTCACCATTGCCCAGCCTAGGTTTAAACCAAAATATTTAGCTTCTCATACTTTTATATATTTTAGTTTTATATATATATATATATATATATATATATATATATATATATATATATGTATATATATATATATGTATGTGTATATATATATATATATCTCACACACACACACACACAGTATGGTCTGTCTGACTACTCTGATTGGCTGGAAGGTGTGGGTTCAAACACAGGTGTATACCATGCCGTAATTCACACACGCACAGTCTCTTTCACCAGTCACTTGTCAGTGTAAGTGACAATGGTATAAGCGGGATAATCCACGGCTAGGTGTGTGTTACACGATTTTTAATGCACTCTGCCGAGGCTTCGTGTCAGGTGATTTCTTTGCTCCACGTTGTTCATCAAAATCGTGTAACACACACCTAGCCGTGGATTATCCCTTACTTATTTATTTGGCAGATGCTTTTATCCAAAGTGATTTCTAGGGCAGAATATAATCCGAGGAGAAATCAGAGCAGTTGAGAGTTAAGGTTTTGCTCGAGGGCCTAACAAAGACTCTCTGGCTGTCCTAGATTTGAACTCCCAAATATAAAGAATAAACACTAGTACAAAGTCTTAGCCTTAATCTTAACTATTACAAATAAACATGAATAATCTAAACATTGGAATGCAGATCCTTTGCTGTGATGTATGTATGCTTATGTGTTGGTTATGTTTAACTTCTTGTTAGATCACACTTTTGGGCCACACTTGCTGCAGCTGTGTAACCGTGCACTATTCGAGTGTTTGGCCCTCAATCTGTACTGCCTGAGAGGAGAGCAGGGTGCCCTTACTGCAGTCATCAACAACCGCATTGTTCGTACTATGAAGTCTCTCTTCCACAAACAGTATATTTCCTTCAGTTTTATTACAAGTGTACTAAACACCCTCTCACTCCTTCTCCAGAGGACCATGTCAGCTGAAGTGAACCCCAGTGTAGTGAACTGGTTGACCAGTATGATGACTATGAGACTGCAGGTCATTCTGGAGCACATCCCAGTCACAGAGGCACAAATCCTGCATTACGTTGTCCACACTCAGGTGACTGTCTTATAATGCCAATACGTGCAAACATTTGTACTTGTACATGCACATAAAGCTGATATCCTGAAGCATCTGGACCTTCGTGTAAATGGAATGCTCATTGTAATATACCAAATGCTATTTTTATTTATTTATTTATTTTTATTTTGTACCAAAAATGATGTAGGAAGCTAATAATAATAATAATACATTGCTGTTTTACAATATTAACCTTATTAGAATTTCTAGTGCAATATACTACCATATGACATGTGCTCATTTAAAAGTAATAATAAGAAAAAGCTGTGCACCATCGATAAGACAAAGTTTGAGTTTTGTTAACATTTGAACATGGAATTTCACATAAGGGTGAAGAAGCAAGGGAGGCACACGAGTCAGAAAGTCATCCTATGGAGGTATGTATATTTGTGTATGTAAAAATGGTGTCCATGCACAAAACTTCATGATCAATACGACCAAACTGTGGTCTCTGATTACTTGAAATATAAGCTGTAACCTCTGTTTTCATCCTCAGATGGATGACACTCTCTCTCCCACTCCAGCTACCACTGCAGAGGAGGTCATGGTGTGTTCCCAGGAGGAAGGGGCAGTTGGAGGAGGTTCAGCTGGAGAGATGGGGGAAGCAGCTGGTGGAGAGGAGCCTGGAGAAGAAGCTGAGGCCTGGGCAGCTGCTTTACCTCCTGTAAGCCCTCTGTCCTGCTCTTTGTTCATTCTGCAAAGGCCTCAATACTGTTTGTGTGATTAAAAAGCTTCACCTTATTCTGTTGAAGGAGTGGGTGCCCATTATCAGAGAGGATATAAACAACCAGAGGAAGATGAAGGCCCAGCCTCCTCTATCTGATGCATATCTGCAAGGGATGCCTGCAAAGCGCAGAAAGGTAACTTTTTTTCCCCCATTATTTTTTGTATGATTTTTTTTCTCTCCCTCCCCTATTTTCACAACCATGCATGAAAAGCTTACTGTTTTGGTGAACAAACAGTCCTGATAAGCTCCCCTATTTATGCGCACACACACATACCAATCTAGGTAAATTGTGCTGTATTTTAGTATGTCCTTGTTAAAAATAGTAATATATACAGTCTCTCACTTTAAATTCACTAAAAATATTGTACGTTTTTGTGTGTTCAACAGACGGCACAGAGCGACGGTCCCAGACTCACGCTCTCTGAGGCAGTCAGCCAAGCAGCGAGATCAGTTGGTGTCACACCCGTCACATCACCCAGTGCCTTACAGGAAGACCTTGAGAGACCAGAACTACAGGAGGCATACGCACAACAGGTACAGTGCATCATAATGGAAGTACTAGTCATGCTAGATTAGTGTTTTTAGAGTAAAGATGAGGAGGAAGACAGATCCATGTCTCTGTGTATTTTGTTCTGATCTGTGTTAAGTTTGTTTACATAAGTGACTCATTTTATCACGAGTCTTTTCCTGTAAATTTGAATCTCGTCAACATTGATCTGAACTGATAAAGATTACCCAGATGGTAAATGGTCGACATTTATATAGTGTCTTTTAAACTTAGAGGTTCTACAAAGCACTTTACAAATTCTCTCACTCTCTGTCTCTCTCACTCACTCACACACACACACACACACCCCAGTGACAGCAAAGCTACCATGCAAGGCACTAGCCTGTCATCAGGAGCAACTTGGGGTTCAGTGTCTTGCCCAAGGACACTTCGGCATGTGGAGTCATGTGGCTGGGATTGAACTGCCAACCCTGCGATTAATGGACAACCTGCTCTACCACCTGAGCCACAGCTGCCATTATATTGTGCTGCAGTACAATGCATTTGTTTGTGAAGAGTGTTTGAAGTGCTTAGCAAATACAAAATCCGATTTTATTTAAGCGAAGTCTTCAGAAATCTGAAAATGTTAAGTTTTCGTTTCTTGCTGCGTTCTCTGAAATTCGTCTCCCACTTGCCTCATCAGATATGTTCTGTTTTTAGTAGAAGGTTTGGGTTGATGTTGATGTGTAAGAACAGATTTGGTGTGAACAGACTTAACAGAATTCATTTTTAGCATTTGATTGAAACGGAAGCATCTGTTTAATCATTTACTCTTTACATTCTTAGATGAAAAACGACATCAAACAACAAGTAAGCGAGGACCCCAATTTCAGCTCTAGAAGGTTTCCCAACACACACACGGTCTTCTCACCAGACTCATAACCTGCATACATGTCTGCTCCATGGCCCTCCTTCCTCTGCTGCATGTGTATGCTCTTTCTGTTTTCTTTTTAATTATTTGAGTTTAACAAAAGACCTAGAATTTTGAAACTGTCAGATTTTATGCTGTCTTATTGCTTACAACTCTAGTATTAAATTATTCGACAAGACTGCATTACGGAATGTCCCAGAGCCGGGTCTGTGACCGTTTTGCTCCGGTTTGTGAAAAGGACACACAGCTGGAACTTGGACGGAAGACGGGCTAAAAGAGGAAGATAATGTTAATGTTGAATGAATACTTACCTTCTCTATGTGCCAAGATCGTGATCAGTTCTATAAACAGACATATCATTTAATTATGATGAGTATATTACTGATATTTAAGCATAACTTACTCCCATGTTTAATCTCTTAAAATATTTAAAAAATCGTGATATTGTTACAAGGGTAATTCCATGCAAATGGTAACCTTGACGTCCCAGGGGGGAAAAAATCTAATAAAACCAGCAGGAATGTCTAAAATGACCATTTCTGTTTGAAGGTGTTATGTCCATTATTTAATGAGAGAGATCAAACCCCCATTACACATTATAACTTGTAGTTTTCCTGTTCAGTGTCCTCAGTAAGACCGAGGTTAAATCCAGGCTGGAGGAGATTCTGATTCAATTCTTTATTCTTCCTTTTCTTTGTGTCATAGTTAACCATGTATCCATCTGCTCTCAAGTCAGTGAAGGGCTGATTCAAACCTCTCCCATCCATAGCACATGCTTTAACTTTACTGACGTGTGTGTATATATACCAAATCAAGAAATATTTTTACGACTATAATTAATGTTTATTCAAGTCTTTTTTAATACATGTACAATTTTCCTGCAGAAGTCTTTAACATCCACAGCATTTGTTAAATGCACTGCGTCTTCAATAATAAAAAAAAGAACTCATCAGGATTTAACTATGTTCACAATAACATGTACATTTTCACGGATATGAGGTCAATATCAGTTCATATGTCAAATCTAGAACGCTGGAATTGCACCCCTCACCCCCCTTGATTTTTTCCCCTCTTTTTTACTTTTCAGTTGCCTGCTGTGTAATTCAGAGGGGAAAAAGTCATATTGAGTTTTGACATTATGAATGTAAAATGCCTAAAATTAAACAGCTTTGAAACATAAACGCAACATTTCTCTTCATTAGAAGTGTGAAAATGTCTGAAAGAATGTATTTTTGTCTTGGGGGTTATTTTATGTGGTCTGTAAAATGTGTTTTATTTATTTATATATATATATATATATATATATATATATATATATATAATGTATGAATGTATATACACACACACACACACCTGAACATCACTCCCATATGTGCTTGTTGAGCAGTCCATTTTAGCTTTAGTCCCCACATTATTGCTGTTATAATAACCTCCACCCTTTTGGGAAGATTTCCACTAGATTTTAGAGTGGCTGTGGGGATTTGTGATCATTCAGCCACAGGAGCATGGTCAGGTGAGGTCAGGCACTGATGTTGCGTGAGAAGACCCTGGTTTGCTGTCAGCGTTCCAGTTCATCCCAAAGGTGTTCACTGGGGTTGAGGTCAGGGCTCTGTGCAGGACACTCGAATTCTTCCACTCCATCTTTGCATACTGTGTCTTTATAAACCTCATTTATTGCACAGGGGCATCGTCATGCTGGAACAGGTTTCGGCCACTATTTTTTTTTTTTTTTTTTTTCCTCCATTTCATTTTATTGTTATAGCATAGAGACATTCTATACAGTTGTGTGCTTTCAATTGTGTGGTAACAGTTTGGGGAAGAACCAATATGGGTGTGATGGTCATGTGTCCACATACTTTTGGCCATGTAGTGTATCTAAAAAAAGTTTCCATTATATACAGTATATAGTTTACTATAATAGTTCAAGCACAGCTGTCGGAATACTGGAATGACATTTGAAAAAAAATAAGTCAAAGTGTGAATAAAAGTCATTTGGAGTCAGAATGAAGAAGAATCAGAATATAAATCAGTAGTCAGATGAGTCATTGTTCAAAATGAGTGTAATTCAGAAGTGACTAATACAAAGTAATCGAAGAATAAATTTGTAAGACATTTTAGTGCTGCTATGTTCAGAGTGGACACTACATTATGTATAATACTAAACAGGAAAACAGAAGTCTCCCAAAACTGACTACTATAGACATTTAAAACCACAGTGAAGCAGTGTGTGCAGCCTGGTATCACATGACATATAGCTAATGTATTTTAAGCAGCAGTTGGCAGTATATGTGTATCACAACTCATAATTAATTCTGAGTTGTTAGTTTTTGTTTTTTATCCCACAGCTTATTAGGCATTCCAATAGCTCTACCTATAAAAAGCTAATTTCCTCCTTCCTGCCGGCAATAAACATTACTTCATACAAAGCACTGTAGACACATTCAGCAGTCATCTGTGTTTATCTGGTTGGGTAAGATCTCCGTGCGATGGCTCAGCCGTATCCAAATGAATGACGTAGCAGTTCCTGGTCATGTCCTGTTCAGAGTGCAACCACGTTTCCACTGATGGTGTGTCTGGGTGGAGGTCAAATACCTGCATGCTAACTTCGCAAAGTAAATGAGCAGTTTCCACTTTCAATATCACAAAAGACATAACCTTGTTTTTCCATCTGGTTTTAGCTTACAAAGAAATAAAGAGTACTATACTTCCATTACTGGTTATTATTAGTTTGGTGTTTCACTAGTTTATCAGGTCAGTCCAGTTTAACACCTCCTTTCTTGGCTTGTGTCTTGTTAGCTTTTTACAAAGAGTGTCCGTGTCACAACACTATTTAACGCACACTTTTCCAATTTTGTAATTATTATTGTAATAGTTTTTAACTACTTAATCTTAACCTAAGTCACTGATATGCCTTACGACTTACAAAATATTTTTCAGTTAAACCTAGTTAAGCATATTAATTACATTTCCAACAAGATAATGTAAGCCTAATGCAGAAACAATAGCTATTCAGTATTCAGTTTAACCACACTAATAGGTACATTTAGTTTTGTTTTGTTTTGGGGTTTTTTTCATGTAAAATATCAGCATAGGAGTCAAGCACTGTAAAATAGTGTAAAAATCTGTAAAATTTGCTCTGTGATTATAAAATACTGAGCAGCAGCTTACTTATATGTAGAATCTGAAAACAAGAACCTTCTTAAAGGAATGCATGAGGATTTAAACGAGGTTCTTTCAGATTCCTATATCTGTATGCTAACCAAACACCCAGAATCTGAAATGACAAAAAGAAATAAATTGTTGACATAAAGCATAAAATATAATAGTGGTTAGAAACTTGTAATAAACGATGAGGCAAAATACGATTTAAAAAAGTTGTTTCCTATTCAAATCATACTTGATTAATGAAAAAGCAATGCACATGGTATACAATAATAAGCATGTAAACTAAAACCCATTATCTGAAAGGCCATGCATGCAGAATAACAAGGATGCCGTGACTCACCTCTGTGAAACTGAAGAACAAACTCGTTCCTCCCACAAAGTGCAGTACATCATCAGCATACACCTGAATTTGTCCTGAACAAGGCTTGCAATTTTGAGCTAAAATACAGTTCTGTAGGCAAAGGAAGGCAAATAACATTAAAGCAATATAGTGAGAAAAGCACATAATACCGAAAAAAAAGTATTGTACCACAATGCTGCTGAATCTTCAATTCTGATTGGTTAGCAGATTGATTAATTTTCTATAACAGCAACTCTGACAGTAGTTCCATCCGCAAGGTTTATATTAATGTGCTCAGTCTAATACATTCTTGTTGCTATAGTAACAGCGTACGGAGGGACTTGTATGGCACATGTTCTACATGAACAGATTTTTAAAATGTGTGTAATCATTGATATGGTGAGGTTTTCAGTGAGGAGACTTTTAGCATTTTCATTTGTTGTTTCCAGTTTCAGCACTTTGGTACAGATGGGGATACATTTCGGACTTTCAGTTTTCCTGACTTTATGCTTTAAGGCATTTCAGTATTTTAATAGAGAGAAAAAGAGAGACTAGTCAGGGAATGGCTGCTGTAACGTTCAGCAAGCGATAACCGGAGTGAACTTGTTTCAGTACTTTTAACATAACTGTAAATGGACACTGTCGATTGTTGGTGCTGTGGTATATGAACTTCACAGTTCATGTCAGATTACGCCACATCACACGATCACATCATTAACGATGTCCCTGCCCTGTTTTATTCCTCACTGAACCATTTATTACAATGCATGTGAATGTACAGTACTGGGCAAAAGTTGTACACGCCCTATTTATTTTAGTACAAACTTATAGTTATGATGTTTTTTATTTTATGGCTTCTACGTTATCGAGTCAGTATAAAATGATTTTAGATTCCCAAACATTTGTTTTCCAGCACAAAATTAAATCTTACAGAACATTTTTTGTATGTTTTTAAAGAAAGCAGCATGTTACATAAGAGACACTTTTCAGACAAAAAGAACACAATGAAGGCTGCTGGGTTTTGCTGCAGAAATAAGAAGCAATTGCGACAATCGAATTGTTCAGACGAACCGTAGCTGGTTCTGCAAGATGCTCAATAAAACTTACAGCTCATTTCCTCATAAAACAGCACTAATTGCACCTGAGACTACTTTTTTTTTTTTTTTTTTTTAAAGCCAAGGGGCGTCACACCAAATATTGCCTTTGTTTCATTTCCTACTGTTTACTGTTCTTTATAGTATTTATTTTACCAGAGAAACATTTCATTTCATTATTTTTGAAGGCGTCTTTGAAGACTCTTGCACAGTATTGTATGTGTTACGATTAACAAACTTAATGAATTTAAAAGATAATTTTAAGCACATATATCCAAAGATTTTTTTTAACAATTACAAAATGTAAAAAGGTAACTTGACGCGCATTACGGCAGCAGCTTCCTCAAGCTGACTTTGTAAATAAAACCAGGCTACACCTACAGCTTCACATGTTCCATTATAGATGACCTCAGAGAAACCACAGCAGTCCAGGGATTTCTCCAATTCTGTCTGCACGGCCTCAGACTTATTCCATCCGATCTCCATGAGTAATTTCTGCAGGAGAAGAGACCTTGTAAAGTACTTTAATGCCCAAGATGTGGAAATGTAGACGGTAGAGCTATATTAAATCAGTCAAACAAAGAAACATATCGAGATCGAAGCTTGAAAACTAATCCAGCCATCAATTTACCTGTTGATCCTTATTGATAGCCAGGCTTGCGCATGACACTGAGAACTGCACAATGAACACCATGAGAAGGATAACCATGTACTGTCTAAAGTTAAGGATGTTCAGACATATAAAAGCCACACAAATTAACTGGATTGGATACCGTTAATATTAACCTTGTGAAAGACTCAATATAAACATCCATCCATTTTCTGTACTGTTTATCCTACACAGGGTCACGGGGAGCCTGGAGCCAATCCCAGGAGACTCGGGGCAGCCTGAATGGTGTGCCAACCCATCGCAGGGCACAATCACACACACATTCACATACTACGGATAATTTGGAAATGCCAATCAGCCTACAACGCATGGCTTTGGACTGGGGGAGAAAACCGGAGTACTCGGTGGAAACCCCAAAAGCATGAGGAGAACATGCAGACTCCAAGCGGGATTGGAGCCCCCAAATCTGGAGATGCGAGGCATACATGCTAACCAATAAGCCACCGTGCCCCCCTGTGAAATTTTTTTATAAGGGTGTGTGATAGAAGATGAAGACAGTAAGATTGGGTAAAAATTCTTTTAAAAGAAGCAGATTCTGAAGGATACAAAGAACAAGAGGACTTGGTGATGCTTCATAGCGCCACACAGACCCAGCATTGCTACGAAGAAGAGAAAAACACCCACTGCGATGATGGCAGCGACCACACGAAAGCTGGAGAACAAATCGACCCATTTCCCCCAGGCTGCTCCTGCTATTAACAGCAAACTCACCAACTGCATAGGGTTACAGAGACACCATCACTTTTATTATTATTATTATTATTATTATTATTATTATTATTATTAGTTGTCAAGGTTTATCGATAATTTGTACATTATGTCAAGACATACTTCTGGTGAAATGACACGCAACATTATAAGACACAAAATACACACACACACACACACACACACACAAGAATATGATTTTTTTTTTTTTAAGTATGATTTAAAATAGAATAAAAGTTCAAAAAGAATACAATATACCAATTACAATAAGTGGAAATAAGGCAAAGTGTTGCCATGTACTCAAGTATGTCATAAAATAACTGCTTTAAACTGCTGAACCTCCCTTCACAAAAGCAATAATTGTTTATTAATTATTATTTTATCTTCAGCATCAGTACATTAAACAGGCTTGAATGCATATTCTAGCATAAATCATCATCATAAAAATACTACAATACATGGGAAGTCTAAAGATCTATCAGAAACACGTATAAAGTTCATTTCCAGGCAGCTCCTAGAAACCTGGATGCCTTTCAAATTCAATCCAGAAACGCACCTCATAAGTAAACAACACCTTTCAGGAAAAGCATGTTATTTGTGCATTTAATACTTACCATATAAAGAATGTTCAACGCTAAAAGAGTATATCTCGAACAAACAAATCCACCACACGCCATTTTAAAAGTGTATTTCTGCTGTTTCTGTTGAACTCCTGTTGTTGTTCCAGGTAAAGAGAACGGAGAAAAGTGAAAGGTAACTCACTACGCTTTCCCAATGGCGCACCTGCGCACACGGAGCGTGCTGATTGGTCACTTCCTCAACGTTATGCAAATAGCCATAGTTCTAAGTGTGCAGCACTTATGGGTGGGGATTTCGGTCAATCATTGTCAGTCGAAATGACGCTGTAAATATATATATATATTTATAACGTCATTACAACGACTTAGATAATAACATCTTGCTGAAATACATCACATTATTATTATTTATTGTTTAGTCTAATAATGACAGGGATTAATTAATAACTGTTAATAACTAGTTAATTACACTGCATTAATAATAATAATAATAATAATAATAATAATAATAATAATAATAACAACAATATTAATAATACTAATAACAACAACAACAACAATGATAAAACAACAACATCAACACAACAACAACAACAACAACAACAACAATAATAATAATAATAATAATAATAATAATAATAATAATAATAATAACGATTTCTACCAGGTTTGCCAGATCATGTCAGACAAACCTTGTGCTTTTCTTAGTTTTATGGTGGTTTTGTAGTCAGATTGGATTCAAAACCTCTATTCAAAGCCGGCAAACCTGATAAACAAACAAACAAACAAAAAAAAACAAGCAAACAAACACACAAACAAACAAACAAACAAACAAACAGATACTGCTTAAAAAGAACTGACGAGGTTTTTAATTAGAGGATGAACTTTAAACTTATTATGAATTTTTAATGTTTACATTTTTAAATAAATTAAAGCAATGCTCTTACAATCCCAGTATAATGAACAAACACACACACACACACACACACACACGCGCGCATACATACGTATATATATATACATATATATATATATATATATATATATATATATATATATATATATATATATATATATATATATATATATATATATATATATATATATATATATATATATATATATATATATATATATATATATATATATATATATATATATATATATATATATATATATATATATATATATATATGTATATAATATCTTTATGAAGCGAAAAGAGAATTCCTGCTGATAAATCTGGGAGTCTGGGATGAATTCTCTAGACTTTTGTGGCCTAAACCACTACGAGAGAGGATCTCCACTACATAGCTATTTTATAATATTACTTAATCTATATATTTTTTTTATGGCACAACCACGTTTATATTACAAATAACTGTCCTTTTCGTATACATCTGCATACAAAAAGTAACACCAGTGAACTCTGCAATAGGTTATTTACAGCTGAAAGTCGCACAGTACACCCCCCTTTACTGTACACATGGTACAGCCCACTTGACAGCTTCAGTAAAGCCCACACGCTGCAGCTGCACTTCTTGACCGTTAGCGTCACTACATCAAAGTGACTTATTTCGGATTTTCAGATTGAAACGTCCGAGTTGACTTTACCTCGATATGTCTGTGATAAAGAAAGGAGATTTGACCGACACTGAAAAGGAGCTGCTGGTGGTTATTGCTGCAGGTAACAGCTAGCTGACGGTTAGCATGCTAGCCAGCTCATTTAGTTTAAATTGATTGGATGCTAAAAACACCTTGAGTCAGATATATGATGTGTGGCGGCAGTTTGTGTGATTTGACACGATTAGTTATTCAAACGTGCTGCAGTTTGTTAGCTCGTTGATGTATTCATTCAAATGCTTCCCATGTTTAAGCAACAGTGAGATTAAGGATTAGCCAGTGAGCTATCCCAGCTAGGCTGCAACCTGTTGTTGACCCCTGTAGTGTCAGTCGAGATGTGTGCTCTGTTATCACCTTAATAAACTGTAAGGAATGAGACAGCACTGAAACAAAGGCTTGTCAGTTATGGTGATGATTGGATGTACATCATTGTTAAACATGTATACATTCTATATCTATATTAAAAGTAGAAATAGGCGGCATGTTTAATTCCATGAAATAATGTTTAACAGCACCGGCATGTGAAGTAAGTCATGTGGCGGAACTTGTTCTGTGTAGGAAATGTACAGGAAGCATCGAGACTGCTGGGCTCAAAAGATGTCCGAGTCAACTGCCTGGATGAGGTCAGTGCACCGATTACGCCTTTCTATTTAAAACGTGTTTTTGTGATTTGATGATAAAGAAGGAGAAATACCCAAACGAAACCAAACTGATCTCATTAGTGCTGACAGTTTTGCCCTGGTGTAATAATCACACCCATCGAGGCGGATCGTTGCATCGTCCACCGGTGACCTGCCAAAATCAGATGTCGGAGACACTTGTCTTCCACAGCTGCTGTTGTCCTAAATCATATTGATCACTTCGTCTGTTTCTTGTTCAAAGTGCACCTTAAGGCTTTAAGCATTATGGGTTTTTTCATTTATTTCACTTCTTTACTTTGCTTGCCGATATATTTTTTACTTATCATTCTCTCAATACACCTTTTGCATCTCTTAATGAGTCCGTGTTTTTTGATTGATTAATATCAAACCCGCTCTGTTTTTTTTTTGTGGGGGTGGACTCTTTCTTCAGTATGGCATGACTCCTCTCATGCATGCTGCGTATAAGGGCAAGGCAGACATGTGTAAGCTGCTGCTGCAACACGGCGCAGACGTCAACTGCAACGAGCACGAGCACGGCTACACCGCTCTCATGTTCGCAGGACTGTCGGGTAGGTCTCGGCTACACGCTAGGACTCATGCTATTCAGTCCTTCACTTCTGTGACCGTTTCTTCAATCCCAGGTCAACATCATACACTTTGGAAGTTTGTCATTTTCACATTGCTGCTTTCTTGTCACTCGTTTGTGTTTCAGGGAAAACGGATATCACCTGGATGATGTTAGACGCTGGAGCAGAGACGGATGTAGTGAACTCTGTGGGCAGAACAGCAGCACAAATGGCTGCTTTTGTAGGTGAGCTCACAAATCCATTAATATTGCTCACAGCTCATAACTTTATACATTTATGTATGTATGTATTTAACTTCAAACCCATGTTTTCCATAGACACATTTGAGAAGCTAGTGCTGCTTAGGGAGGTACCAAACTGTTTTAAATACTAATCATTAGAGATGCACCGATGTATCGGCCGATAAAGGCTGTTTTTCCCGCTGTCGGCTAATAGTTTAAAAACATCCGATACTCAGGGCCAATTAGCGCAACATCCCCCCCCCCCCCAACCCCAACACCTGCTGGGAAAAAAAGTACAAAATTAAAATATTACGCCTATATATTACCAGTTTTGTTCAGTGATGAAGTAGAAGTGCTTTTGTAAGTTGTGAGTGAATGTGAAACCAAACAGGAGGTTTTATAGAATTCAAGTGAATTAATTCTATTAATATGAATTATTGATAAAATGAAACAAGTTAAGAATCTTACTTTAATCTTCAGAATTGAGTGCATGTGTTAATGTTATGGAGAAATGGAGAGAATAAAGTTTTTTTATTATTATTTGCATTTCTTTCAGAATTGTGGAATGAATTATCCTTCATTTAATAGAAGGAATAAAAGGCAGAACTATCGTATCATATCGACCGATATCACTCTGAATAATCGGTTATTACTATCGGCTGAGAAATTTAGCATCGGTGCATCTCTACTGATTATTACGGAGTATTCTGACGAACAGCATAAAAATAACTGACTGTCATGTTTGAGCCTGCAGCTAAATCCTACAGTATCTACACAAGCACAAAGATATTTCCATAGACAACAATTGCATGCAAGATGAAATGTTTTTATAACCTGTAGCAAGGATTAGACGTTTACAGTTCTAATTGTGACACATAAGTTAACCTTGACACGATTGAGCAATAAAACCTCTGAAAACAATACATTCTGTACTTTAACGCCTGCATTTAATTGCAAATTATCTAACAAACCACAAGAAATGTACCTTACGCTGATTAGACTATAAACTAACACATGATGATAAAGCACACACTAAAGCAGCAACAGGAGAAAACATCATGATTTCACGCATGTGTGCTGAAGGGGAAATGAACTCTATATAATATATCATTTCTACAGGTTTGGTCCTCCATGTTTCTCTGTTGTTTTGATGTTTTCTTTTCTTTCTTCTTTTCTTATATAGACATTTTAAAAGTGCATGTGTGAGGTCATATCATACATTATCTATGCTTAGTGGTCACAGTGAATAAAGGGGAATAGTAGGACTGTTTTGTGGCGTTGCTCTATGCAGTGGCTTTGAGGAGTGCGAATGCTGCTTAATCGACACTGCTGAAATGGAATTGCAGTGTGATGTTACTAATTTTAGCTCTTTATACTAGGTTTATAGTTGCAGCGTATAAGCATAAAGCAGTGTAGATCCTAGTCACTGTTTCGCAGTTTCCACTGACCGTTGTAATAAGCTGAGAATGTTTTTTTGTTTGTTTTTTTCTCTCCCCGATTTTGGTTATTTCTTTTTTTAAACACAAAATGATTCGACGTTGGATGTCGGCTCTGGCATGTTATTGTGAAAAGGGTTTTGTACAGAATTTATGAGAAGCTTATTTATTGTATGGAGAGATGAAGAAGAGACTATAGGAGTGTTCTCTGGTTGTGTGTTCTCTCTCCAGGGCAGCATGACTGTGTGACCGTTATCAATAACTTCTTCTCCCGGAAGAGACTCGACTACTACACAAAACCCCAGGGCTTAGAGAAGGAGCCAAAACTGCCTCCTAAACTGGCTGGACCTTTACACAAAATTATCATGAGCACAAATCTTAATCCTGTCAAGGTAGTTATTAATGAAATCTACACTTTGATCGTGTTTAGAAAACCGTTTTATGTTTAATTGTGCACATCATATAGTTAATTGAAAGCTGATTTTTGCACTGCTTGGCGTGACTGCCGAGGTCTTGTCTTAAACATGCTCTCCTCCTCCTACTTCAGATGGTGATGCTGGTGAAGGAAAATCCTCTACTCATGGATTCCGAGGCTCTTGAGAAATGTCGTAAAGTGATGGAGCTGATCTGCGAGAAGTGCGTAAAGCAGCAGGACATGAACGAGGTGCTGGCCATGAAGATGCACTACATCAGTTGTGTCCTGCAGAAATGTGGCTCTTTCCTCAAAGACCGGCAGGATAAACTGGACGGCCTCCTCAAGAGGTACAACGTTTTAGTTGCTTCAGGGCTTTACTGACTCCAGTAAGTCACTGATCGTTGATCTTGAATCGTGACAAAATGGGTGCTGGTTTGTTATTTTAGCTCTAAATATTAACCCCAGAATTGTGGAAATCGGATTGTAGCTCAACAATGATAATGGCGCAATGCTGATGTTGAACTGTGAACTGTTTGAAGACCCAGCTCACGTTTCCACCAGTTTTGCAGTCAAACCGTTACGTTATATGGTTGGTAGTTTACTAATGAATGGTGTAAATTGTATTTATATATAATATACACATTTACATCCTTCAGAATTAGTTCACAGCATTAAAATAGCTACTTTGGTTTATTTTATTGTTTCTGACACTAATTTTCAGCACACTGTCTATACCTCTGTGACTAATGGTAATGTCTTGCTTGAGTTGCCATGGTGACCGAATTGATGCTCAGATGTCCGTGGGACTGAACTGCACCTTGCCAGTGGAAAAGGTTTCATAAACCTATCTTTTAAACATAACTTTTTCTTTTCAGTCTACTAAAGGGACGAGACAGTGACTGCTTCCCGGTGTTCCAGGAAAAATTTCTTCGGGAATGCATCCGGAAATTTCCTTACTGCGATGCTACTTTACTCCAGCAGCTTGTCAGAAGTATAGCTCCTGTGGAAATAGTAAGTAATGGCGATGATTCTGTGCTGAGAATAGCTTGAAATTGAATTGCAGTCTGTTATTCTAATTCAGCGTTTTTTTTTTTTTGTTGTTTTTTTTCCCCTCAATACATTATATTTAACCATATGGACCTTTCATATAACTGAAACAAAAGTGGAATGATGTGGGATTTATGCATATGAAATAAACAGCTTGTGATTTAAAAAAACAAACAAAAAAACAATTCTTCCCCCACATCTATGGAGAGACTATTTAAAGTGGTGCATGTTGTGTTTTGGTGCACCACTACAGTATATTTATCATGATGGGTGCAGTAAAATATAATACAATAAAATAAGTATTTTTACACTATTTTCCCCCCAGGGCAATGACCCTACAGCTTTGTCAGTGCTCACCCAAGCCATCACTGGACAGGTGGGCTTCATGGATGCTGAGTTCTGCACCGCGTGTGGGGAGAAGGGGGCAGAAAAGAGGTGCTCCATCTGCAAAATGGTAACATTATTGTTCCTTCTTCTGCTCAATACATGTTGCTTATTGGTGTCAGAAGGCAGGTTTTCATCTTGAGCATTTAATGTGGGGAAAAATTGTAGCACTCTGAGATGTTGGATAGTGTAGGCAGTTGTCTATAATTTTACGAACATTGACAAAATGGTTTTCTGCTTGTTGGGTAATATATATATATGTATATATATGTATATGTGTGTGTGTGTATATATTCTGTAAATTCCATTATTTAAACTAACTTTTATCAGTTATGTGTTGGAAAACAAGCTGCTGGAGACAAAATAAACATTTTATCATATTATGGGTTTAAATTAAGGTGACCAAGAGAGACATAAAACTACAAAACTTCCACAACACAAACCACACCCCCAACGACGCCAGAAAATTGAAAGAAACAACAACGGAAATGTTTTCTCACGTGATTAGACAAGGTGGAAATTCAGTTTCTACTGCCGTACAGAAAAACTGCACCAGGAGCTGATGTATTGATCTGAAATACATGAATGATTGCTAAGCTGCAGCACATCTAGCTGTGGGGGTTGAAGTAGTTGGCCGTTATTTTTCTTCATTATTAAACATGTGTGTTGGACATTCTGGATAGTAATAAGGCCTGATTTCTGTAAATCATTTAAAGCTTGTTAAGATGTGGGCGTGATTGCTTTCTGTATTGTTTGTTTAAATGCATTGTATACAGCAGCAGCATTTAATGCACTTCAATGGGAATTA
Organism: Ameiurus melas; assembly: GCA_012411365.1. Classification (NCBI taxonomy): domain Eukaryota; kingdom Metazoa; phylum Chordata; class Actinopteri; order Siluriformes; family Ictaluridae; genus Ameiurus; species Ameiurus melas. Next base: position 25,026,785 of record CM022759.1, read on the forward strand.
AATTCTAAATGCAACTCGTATTTATACCCTCCAGAAAGTCATCAGGCACACATTAAACTTAACTTTATTCTGTTATTAAGACCCCCCACACACACACACACACACACACTGCCTATATTAGAGAAGAGAGAGAGAGAGAGAGAGAGAGAGAAGAGAGCGAGGGGGAGGAGAGGGGGGCTTCTTTGATGCCTGAGGTGTGCATGGTGTTGATGATGATCAAGGGGGGAAAAAATTATGAACCCCACAGCTGGATGTGCTGCAGGTTTATTTAAAACGAATACATCAGCTTTTCTCCACAAAAGTAGAAATGGAATTACCACCTTCTCTAATCTCTGCAAGGAAACATTTCTATTTTTGTTTTCCTAAATTGTATTGTTTAGATTTGATTGCTATAACGTTGTGTTGTCAGATTTTGTTTTGTGGTAATAGTGTGTGTGTGTGTGTGTGTGTGTGTGTGTGTAATAAATATAATATATATATTTTTTCTTTCTTTTTTATATATATATATATATATATATATATATATATATATATATATATATATATATATATATATATATATATATATATATATATATATATATATATATATATATAAGAAAAAAGGGATAAGCTAATAATGTGTCACTGATGTATGTCCTCAGGTTATTTACTGTAACCAAGATTGCCAGAAGCTGCACTGGTTCACCCACAAGAAGATCTGCAAGAAACTCCAGGAGCAGAGGCAGAAGCATGAGGCTGAATCAGCCAAGCGACTAGAGAAACAGGCCAAAGGTATTCTCTGCCTGTGGCTTTTAATATGTTCCTTTGATTTAACCACTTCAAGGCAGAGCCCTGCCAGTACTTGTGCTGTCACATTATAAAAAATCTATATGAAAAGCATATGTCCCCAGTACAAGTGCCAGCTATTATTATTATTATTATTATTATTATTATTATTAATAATAATAATAATAATAATAATAATATGTTGATGACCTGGGTTCTATTTTCAACAGAATCCGAGGAGAAGAAAGCGCTGGAAGAGACGAGTAGCAGCATGGAAAATCTTTCTGTCGAGCAGAGTGAAGTTCGCAGCACATCAGATGTTCAAATAGAAACCAAGAGCACCGACCCCATTCAGATAACTTCAGACTGAGTCATGCGGGTTAAACAGAGGCAACATTTAGCCCCGAGTCATTTCCATTAAATGCCGTCACACCCTGCCTCAGCCAGAACACTCTGACGTCCATGTCGTCCAAAATCTGGGGACCTTCTGAAGGTTTCTGTCAGAGGAGGAGTTTTTGGAGAATGAGATCTGACGGAAAAGCTAACAGAGCTTTCAACACATGCACAGGCTTTCCTTCAACATGCGACACATTTTACTGTACTGTTTGTTCTTTTATAGCTAGCGTTATGTGATCATGTATCAAAATTCGATTTGGTATAGAGAGTATATATTTATGACCGTAGGTCTTAAGTTAAACCTTATGTTGCTATGTGATGTTACATACAGAGGATAAAGATTGAAACCTATGCCTTAAATGATGTTGGCAAGTCTGTAGTTGTGACTAGGAATGAAAATCGTTAATACAGTCTACAGCAGACTTAAGAACACGTCATTCTGAGTTGGTGTCTGCTTTTTCAGGAACCTCATAAGAAATAAAGTCCATTTGACATGGAGTCACATATTTGAATGTTAAAATTTAGTGTGCCAACTTCCCATAACTAAGATGCAGGGAAATGGGTAACACACTGACATGAATAATGAATTAAAACTGCTTATTTGCATTTACTAGGTTTGAGATGGAGGTAAAGAAGCCACACTTTGAAGTCTGGGTGTTTTATCTGAATCTGACAGTAAGGATCGTGGCTGCAATTGAACTCTGCTCCTGCAGGGGTTGCTGCTGAGCTCTTCTCACGCTGCTCCAGTCCAGAGTAGAGAACTGCATGATGGATCTCTGCAGGGCCCTGCGCTCACTGAGGTCCTCGATCTCATCAAATGGGCATCTGAAAATACCAAAATACCTTGCTTTATCTCTGCATAAAGAGAATGGTGCAGCAGCGCTTTAGTCCTTTAGTCTGTCCAGCTGTATCGCCTCATCTGTATGCTCTCTCTTAGATCATTAAGTAGCTGAGCTGAGCCTCAGCACAACTGTCCTCCATTGCATTCTGCATCTTTGAGTCCAGCATTTGCTGTCTCCATTGGATTTGCCATTAATATAGTGAGTGAGGAAAGATGTTCTTGTGCTTCTTGGAGTCAACAGTGAAACCTGACTGTTATCCCTTTATATGAGTGTCTTGATTTTATTTTTATTTTTTTTTCCATCTCACCATTGTAACTGTGCTAGTAATGTTCCCTTGTCAGAATCAGAATCACTCACAATATTAACTCCTACAGGGAATAATGAAAATACAGCACCAAACAACAAACATATCATCAAAAGTAATTCCCTATAAAAATATTCAAATATTTCATATTGTGTGTTCAGGGTGGAGACGTCCCCTTCATGTCTTTGTCATAGATGTACTTACTTTGTGCGCTTTGTTTTGGAGCTCCACTGACCTGGAATAAATGGCAAATGAGTTAAGTGCATCAGGAAGGGATACATGAACATAACTTCAGTTACAGACTATCGCACAGTACACAGTAAAATACGACTTCAGTCACGTCCGTGTCCGTAATATTGCGACTTGGTATGAGGCAGATACAACCTGTATTTTTCAATGTTAATAAACATTTGAACCAAACACATTCATGGTCATGTATACAGTGTAAGTCTCAGGACAGTGTAGCATTATGGGACTAATGCTGTTTTATGCCATTTATATCCCACTGATATTACATTTTATAATTACGTTCATAAAGTAAAGCTCAAACACGTTTTAAAACACGGGTCAAGTGTCCCTCACAACACCACACAATGTGCATACTTCAGATATATAACCAAGAACAATAAAACCTAGCTATAGCACATTTTTGCCTGTTCCAGCCCATTATAACATTTCATTGAAACGTTGCATGAATCTATTTAACATCACATGCTTGAAACGTAATTTTTCATAACTCATGCATTGTAGGTTACGAAAAATGTACATTTTACATCGTTCAACCTTTTACCTGAACATTTTCACAAGTTAGATGTTTTAACAGAAAGTTTAGTCATCCAGATTTCCTGAAGATCATGGGAAGAAAAAAGTCTGTCTCTCTTTTTTTCCCCATTATTTTCAATGATACTGTGATATTTTGCTGATTGGTCACTTTGTACATACATCCCTGTTAACTAACTTATAGACTGATTTAAATCCATCCATCCATCTTCAACCGCTTAGTCCCTTTCAGGGTCGCGGTGAAATTAAATCATTCAGTTTAAAAATATTCATTGTAAGTAAATCAATAGAATGTCCCTAATGTCCTCACGCCATTAGCATGGATATTACTTGACTCAAATTTGGTGTATTTGATAATTCTACGCTAATAAATGCAACCCTGTTGCTTATTTCATAGTAAAAGGCAGCGTAGCAAATGTACAGGTGCTGGTCATATAATTAGAATATCATCAAAAAGTTGATTTATTTCAGTAATTCCATTCAAAACGTGAAACTAGTATAATGTATACATTCAATACACACAGACTGATATATTTCAAGTGTTCATTCCTTTTAATTTTGATGATTATAACTGACAACTAATGAAAACCCCAAAAATAGCATCTCAGAAAATTAGAATATTACTTAAGACCAATACAAAAAAAGGATTTTTAGAAATGTTGGCCAACTGAAAAGTATGAACATGAAAAGTATGAGCATGTACAGCACTCAATACTTAGTTGGGGCTCCTTTTGCCTGAATTACTGCAGCAATGCGGCGTGGCGTCGATCAGTCTGTGGCACTGCTCAGGTGTTATGACAGCCCAGGTTCCTCTGATAGTGGCCTTCAGCTCTTCTGCATTGTTGGGTCTGGCGTATCGCATCAAAAAAATCAACTTTTTGATGATAGTCTAATTATATGACCAGCACCTGTATATTGCCTGATATGGATTAACACATTTTTTTAAATGGTTAAATGCATGTTTTCAACGATTCAGTGAAAAATTTAAAGAATGGTTCATTTTTAAAAGCTACAAGGAGTAAATGGCGACAAGAAAAAATGGAACCAGCCGTATTACTGACCTACAATAGATATGCACTTTGTGTATAATTACTGAGTTCTCAGCCTAAACCCTATCTGGAAGTGGAGGGAGAATACTATAATAGTGCGAATATTATATATCTTATTTGGATGATGGATCATTCTCAGCACAATACTTACACTAACACGGTAGTGTGTGTTCCTGGTACAGTTGTGTCAAGCAACAATTTTCATGAAAGGTGCCAATAATTCTGGAGTTCACTATGCACCTAAAATCATATTCACACTTTGTGATGGATATGCTATGTGTTATTTATTTTATTCTGTAGTATTTCAGTGCAGTTTTAATACCTCGCTGTGTGTCTTGAGTCATTTTCTTTTCCGCCAGTGCTCGTCTGCCGAAGGCGAGTCTATCATGAATTGTCTGTCTCTCAGGACTGAAGACTTTAAAGGCACGTCTCCTGTCCTCCTGTCTCACCTCTATCAATGAATTGCATCGTTCACTCACCAGCTGGTTAAATAGTTAAAACAATTCCTGAACATGATGTATGCCATGTGGCCAAAAGTATGTGGACGCCTGACCAACCATACCCATGTGGTCGTTGAACATCCTGTTCCAGATTTTGTTATAATAAGCCCCCACTCTTCCCGGAAGGCTTTCCACTAGAATTTGCATCGTGGCTGTGGGGATTTGTGTTCATTCAGCCTCAAGAGCTTTAGTGAGGTCAGGTCCTGATGTTGGGTGAGGATGCCTGGGGGTCAGTCAACATTCCAGTTCATCCCAAAGGTGTTAAATGGGGCTGAGGTCAAGGTTCTGTGCAGGACACTCCAGTTCTTCCACTCCAACCTTGCACACCATGCCTTCATGGAGCTCGCTTTGTGCACGGGGATATTGTCATGCTGGAACAGGTTTGGGCCTCTTAGCTCCAGTGAAGGGAAATTGTAATGCTACAGCATACAAAGGCATCCTATACAATTCTGTGCTTGCAACAGTTTATGGAAGAACCACATATGAATATGATGGTCAGGTGTCCACATATTTTTGACCATATAGTGTAGCTCAAAAGTCGGTATTACCTTTTCTGTCTAATAATTGAACAGATGGCAAGCGATGGACTGTGTATTCCCAATACAGGGGGTCTTGTGTAAAGGGATTCAGGAACAAATCTGAAATGTTGCAAACATTGTAATATTACTAATCACTTCATTTATGTAGATTTTAGGAGTGGTTTCATACAAAATGTTTATTCATTTATAGGATAGGGAGCCATCCGTAATACACATTCCCACACTCATTTACACCTAGGGGTGGTTTAACATAGGCAATCCACCTACTGGCATGTTCTAGTGAGGAAACCAGAGAACCCAGACTAAACTCACACAGCGAACATTGTGAAACTTTGAGACTAGTTATGTAGGAAACATGTAGCTTGGATCAATTCTGTGGCAAATTTATGGAGACTCACTGAGTGTTTGGAGTTGCTGCATGTTTCTCAGTTCAGCCACGGTTTCCTCCAGATTAAACAGGTGGTTATTGTGAAGCTGCAGCACTCGCAGACAGCTCAAGTGCCTCAGAGCCCCTGTAGGTGCACATATAAGAGAGGTGGAAAGACAGACAGACGGATAAACTTTATTAGTTGCTAGTTCTTTAGGTACATTTAACTTAGTCTGTAGTCAAGCTCATTTTATCTGCTCTTTATAGGTGTATAGTTGCTGAATCTAGCCCAGCTATTTCTACACACAGTGTTTTAATCCCACTCTACTCCCTTTATCAATGAATCAATGGAAAAGCACCATCATTGGACCACTGCTTACCAGATATTATCTGGCTATATATATCTGGCTAGTAGCAGTGCTGTGGTCAGAAACCAACAGATCATTGGCTAATTGAAGAGTAACACTGGGGTGACCATTCATCCTCTTTTTCTCGGACATGTTCTCTTTTTAGGACCTTAAAAAAGCGTCCGGCCAGCATTTATAAATTTGAGAATTTAGTTTCATGATGATGCATTTATGGTCTAATACTGCATCATGTGTGCGCAAACTGATCGGTATATAATTTTAATGGTAGATTTATAACAGTGACAGACAGAATAACAACAAGAAATTCCAGAAAAACGCATGTGAAAAATGTTATAAATTGATTTATTTAATGAGGGAAATATGTATTTGACCCCTCTGCAAAACATGACTTAGTACTTGGTGGCAAAACCCTTGTTGGCAATCACAGAGGTCCGACGTTTCTTGTTGGCTGGCCTCCAGGTTTGCACACATCTCGGGAGGGATTTTGTCCCACTCCTCTTTGCAGATCTTCTCCAAGTCATTAAGGTTTCGAGGCTGACGTTTGGCAACTCGAACCTTCAGCTCCCTCCACAGATTTTCTATGGGATGAAGGTCTGGAGACTGGCTAGGCCACTCCAGCACCTTAATGTGCTTCTTCTTGAGCCACTCCTTTGTTGCCTTGGCCGTGTGTTTTGGGTCATTGTCATGCTGGAATACCCACCCTCGACCCATTTTCAATGCCCTAGCTGAGGGAAGGAGGTTCTCACCCAAGATTTGATGGTACATGGCCCCGTCCATTGTCCCTTTGATACGGTGAAGTTGTCCAGTCCCCATAACAGAAAAACACCCCAAAGCATAATGTTTCCACCTCCATGTTTGACGGTGGGGATGGTGTTCTTGGGGTCATAGGCAGCATTCCTCCTCCTCCAAACACGGCGAGTTGAATTGATTGCCAAAGAGCTCCATTTTGGTCTCATCTGACCACAACACTTTCACCCAGTTGTCCTCTGAATCATTCAGATGTTCATTGGCAAACTTCAGATGGGCATGTATATGTGCTTTCTTGAGCAGGGGGATCTTGCGGGCACTGCAGGATTTCAGTCCTTCAAGGCGTAGTGTGTTACCAATTGTTTTCTTGGTGACTATGGTCCCAGCTGCCTTGAGATCATTGATAAGATCCTCCCGTGTAATTCTGGGCTGATTCCTCACTGTTCTCATGATCATTGCAACTCCATGAGGTGAGATCTTGCAAGGAGCCCCAGTCTGAGGGAGATTGACAGGTCTTTTGTGTTTCTTCCATTTGCGAATAATCGCACCAACTGTTGTCACCTTCTCACCAAGCTGCTTGGCAATGGTCTTGTAGCCCATTCTAGTCTTGTGTAGGTCTACAGTCTTGTCCCTGACATCTTTGGAGAGCTCTTTGGTCTTGGCCATGGTGGAGAGTTTGAAATCTGTTTGATTGATTGCTTCTGGGGACAGGTGTCTTTTATACAGGTAACAAGCTGAGATTAGGAGCACTCCCTTTAAGAGTGTGCTCCTAATCTCAGCTCGTTACCTGTATAAAAGACACCTGCTAGCCAGAAATCTTTCTGATTGAGAGGGAGTCAAATACATATTTCCCTCATTAAAATGCAAATCAATTTATAACATTTTTGACGTGTTTTTCTGGATTTTTTTGTTGTTTATTCTGTCTTTCACTGTTCAAATAAACCTACCATTAAAATTATAGACTGATCATTTCTTTGTCAATGGCCAAACGTACAAAGATAGTAGGAAGAAACTGAAACACCTAGAGAAACCCCAAGCAGACATGGGAAAAACATGTCATATTCAACACAGATACCTAACTGAGCTCAGGATCAAAGCAGGGACCCTGGGCAGGGAACCAGGGCATTCACATGTATAATGTTGTGCTTGAGAAATACCTGTGATTGAGCTAATCTCATTGTTTTGGAGGTACAGCTCTGCTATACAGCAGTGAAATACAGGTCCATGAATGAGCCTGATCTGGGAAGAGAGAGATTAGATTTGAACGCCCTTCAGGAAAAGTATAATTATACAAAAACATGACATGTGTTGTGTGGAATCTAATTCTATTAGTTCAACTGAATTATTGACATTACGAATATCACGAACCCCACCCTGTTATTATTAAGCCAGATGTATCTCAGTTGGGTGAATCTGGACAAATCTGGAACATCTGTGAGCTGCCTGCAAGAGGAATAAAACAATAGTACAAAGTTGAAGCTAATATTCCACTGATGTACAATGTTGAACCTAGTCATAACCTTAGAAATCAGGGTTTCTCCAGGGTGGTCTTGCTGGTTTTACATTTACTTGGAATCAGTTCTGTCTCTTTATGTGACTTTATGCTTTCAGTGTACTAGATTGTATAGGTTTTTTTTTTTTTATAAAGAGTCTATACTGTCACAGTTTTCAAAAACATAACATCTGACAGAAGTATTACCTTCTTGCAAGATAAAGTTCGTTGACATGGACACGTTTTAAGCTGTGCAGTGGGTCACTGTTTTCCTGCAAAATATGAAGCGGACATGCCAAATGAAAATGAACTTTAAAAACATTTTGACTAAAAAAAGGATAGGTTAATAAAAGAAGATTGAAAGCTACCTGGCTGCGTGACTCCATGTCTCACTCCGCCAACCTGTTGCCAAGACACACCATGCACATGGTAACAATGTTGAGTGTGTTCCCAATGAGACATTCTAGCGTGAGTAACTTGATTATTAAGGCTGAGATTTCTGCTGGGTAAGTGGACCATTAAACCCAGAGTTGGACCTGAATAAGAATAATGCCACTACCCGGTCCCTCCAGGATTTTGCGACTCAGGCGAGCGCTGCAATATTTGCAGGATATTGCTATTTTAAGTTCTTTTCGATTCATGTTCGTCAAACATGAGTACAGCTAAAAGGTCTCGTTTGCCAACAAACATCACTGTGAAAAGCCATTTGAAACAATTTCATGTAATTTCAAAAATTTGTGCAAAAAAAAGCACAAAAAAACCTCAGCAAATTACATCGCACATTTTTTAAAAAGCCGCAGCAAAATCAAGAATTTTTGGCTGCAACAATCACAAAAAAACACTGTATCCTTTCAATGCTCCAAATACAGGTTTCTGTGTCTGTAATTGAATCAGTATCCGAATCTGTATCTGTATTGTGCTCCAAATATCTGTATCTGTGGCTGAATCTGTATCTGTTTGTGCTCCAGATATCTGTATCTGTTTTTTTTAATATTTAAACTTGAAGTGGGCATGGCCTGAGGGTGGGTGGGCGTCTACGTCCCCCTGGGAAAAAATCCCAGAAGCACTGTCAGCATGGTGTGTGAATGCTGGCTCTGACAGTTCCTCACCCTCACCTACATCACTCGAGTCATACTTGCTCTCGTCTACAGATGTGCGCAAATTTAGTTGTTTCCATGATTTCCTAAATATAAACAAACTAGCAGCCGCATTTAAACCACAATAATCCTGACCAGGCAGTTACTAAGGATGAATGAATGGATGCTGTATGTCCACGGTACTTGACTCACTGGCATCCACACAAACATAAAAACCTTCCTCTCACATAATTTTTGTTGTTCTGTGAATCTTTTTGGCAAGCACCTCCTATCCGTATCGCCTCCTATCCATATCAGTATTTGTTCAGATCACATTATCTGTTCATTATGAATAATGTATTCATAGTCAGTTAGATATTTACAGTTTACACAATATTACTGCAGTTTGTTTTTGAGATACTCAGGGATTCATTCACAATGAGATTTTATTGCCACAAGAGGGTGCACATTTCCCTTAAATACTATACACGCCACCACTCTTACAAAGATGATGATATAGAGTACACAGTATATATAGACATGGACAAATTTTTTGGTACCCTTACAGTTCATTGAAACAGTGCTTTATTCCTCCTTAAAAGTAATTAAATTAAAAAGCATTATTTATACCTGCATGCCTTTGGCATGTTATAGAGTAAAGCAAATAACATGTGAGAAGAAATAAACTATTGCTTATAATACAAAGACATTCTAAAATGGCCTGGATAAATTTGTTGGTACCTCTAGAAAAGATGATAAATAATTGGACGATATAACTAATGATATTTCAAACCAACTTTTTCTTAAATTAGTCTTCAATCTTATAATCAGTCATTCAGCCTGTTTAAATGGAGAAAAGTAGACAGGATGCTGGTTGGTATCATCGTGTGCACCAGACTTAACATGGATCATAAAAAGCAAAGGAGAGATTTGTCTGAGGAGATCAGAAGGACAATTATAGACAAACATGTTAAAGGTAAAGGCTATAAGACCATCTCCAAGCAGCCTGATGTTCTTCAGTTGCAAATATTAAGAATATTATCCATGGGACTGTAGCCAACCTCCCCGGACACGGTCGCAAGAGGAAAATCAACCCCAGATTGAACAGAAGGATAGTGCGAATGGTAGACAAAGAGCCAAGGAAAGCTTCCTAAGAGATACAAGCTGAACTCCAAGCTGAAGGTACATCAGTTTCTGATCGCACCCTCTGTCGCAGTCATGACAAGCCACAATGCTCCTGGAAAATGTCCTTTGGACAGCTTTTGGGGAAGTCACATCAGCTCTTTGTCCACAGATGAAAAAATGAAGCTTTTAAGGAAAAGAACATCATACCTACTGTGAAACATGGAGGAGGCTCGGTTATGTTTTGAGGCTGCTTTGCTGCATCTGGCATGGGGTGCCTTGAATCTCTGCAGGACCCAATGAAATCTCAGGACTATCAAGAAATTCTGGAGCGAAAACTAAAACACGGTTTTTGAAAGCTATATCAGTCGCAGGTCATGGGTCCTTCAACAGGAAAATGACCCAAAACACACTAAATGAACCCAAGAATGGCTAAGAACAAAACATTGGACTATTCTACAGTGGCCTTCTATGAGCCCTGATTTGAATCCCAATCGAATATCTTTGGAAAGAGCTGAAACATGCAGTCTGGAGAAGGCACCCTTCAAACCTGAGACATTTGGAGCAGTTTGCTCAGGAAGAGTGGGCCAAACTACCTGTTGACAGGTGCAGAAGTCTCACTGAGAGCTACAGAAATAGCTTGTTTACAGTGATTGCCTCTAAAGGTTGTACAACAAAATATTAGATTAAGGGTACCATCATTTTTGTCCATGGCATTTTCTTTTGTTTAATTAAGTAAAATATTCTGTCTTTTAATAACGTAAAGTCAGATTTTTATTAAATATGGAATAAACAACGATGGATGCTAATTACGTTTCTCAGATTTAAGTTATTCCAGAGAAAATTGTGGGTTCTTCTTTTTTCGTGTAAGGGTACCAACAAATTTGTCCATGTACCCCAATACTGATGTTTCTATATTCATTTCGTCTGTCCTATCATTCTCTCCAAACCAACTGTTGTCCATTTACTGTGCTATTATCTGTGCTACAGTGAGTATATAGGGAATCGCTATTAAAAAATGGAAAAACATGCCCACAATCATACATCATATACTGAAAAATCCTGCTAAATTTGACTCAGATGCATCCATATTGTCAAATGAGTTGAACATGTTCTTGTGAGAAGTTCGCCCTCTAAAATGTTCTTCAAAGAAATAAATCCATTCTGGACCTCACACATTGTGTTGTTTAATTTATTTTTTTTTCATTCAATTTGACCTTCAGGAAAATCAAAACAAACGCAAAGCAGCCACAGTGTGTTCTTCATGAGAATGTGCCTAAACGCCAAAGAAGCCACATTGCATTGAATGTACACTCCTTGCCGATGAGTTTTTTTTTTTTTTTAATCCTAAGGTTGGGCTACTAATACTATAGGATTATTAGATTGGTCATGCTGTGTGTGCAGAGGAACACACAGGGCGTGCTAAGCAGAGTCCAAACTGAGGCTACTTCCATTAAGCCTGTTTCTTTTCACTTGTGTGTCCCTTTTACCCTGCAGAAAGTTTCTGACAGTCCAGCTGTTAGTCATTCATTGAAAATCTGGTCTCAAATAAGTTTACTTCTTAATCTCAGACATATTTCCGTTTTTAGCTCCTACTGCCCTGAATTTCGCAATTTTCTCCTTCTTTAAGTAACAAGGGCTTTGGACACTGGAAAGACCTTGGCCTGTCTAAGATGTCAGGCATTTATCAGTGGAATGTTTGCCACTTTTGAAGAGCTCCAGGAAAGTTTTTAAACTTTCCTAAATCATGTGTTACTTTTATATTAGACTTTTATATTACTCAGACCTGTGCAGTATGTCTGAATTCCTCTTCTTGCTTTTGAAGTGTCTTGTTAAAGGGAGCAATTTCAAAACTTATTAAAAAATAAGCAAAATGGTTTCTACTGAGTCTTTATGGTCACTCTGGGAAAAGGATCTGAATATGGCATTACAAGAGAATGTGTTGGACTCTGTTATACTGTAGGTAGGGCATGAACTATATTAGGAGTTCCCGTGTTATCCTATTCGTCATTGCAGATACGGTGCCAGTCAGAGATTTCTAAACACCTGGAGTTGCTTAGCAGTTGCATGAGTGTAAAAAAAAATAATAGAAGCACAGAATGATAATTAAATGTGGAATAAATATTAAAGATGCCCTGCGATGGACTGGCACCCTGTCCAGGGTGTACCCTGGCTTGTGCCCGATGCATCCTGAGATAGGCTTCAGGTTCCCCCGCGACCCTGAAGAAGGAGTAAGTGGTAGAAGATGGATGGATGGATGGATAATTATTAAACGAATGCATAAATATTTTAAATGATAGGACATGGAAGTCTTTATTTGAATGCATAGACAATCCACAAAGTTCTCATATTCACTTGCATTTTTGAATTACTCAGATTTTCTAATATACTATTTTAAATGAGCTCATGGATTGTGGATCAAATGATTTTGGCATTGAATATTACCGAATAACCCTGTCCAGGGTGTACCCCGCCTTGTGCCCGATCCTGGGATAGGCTCCAGGTTCCCCGCGACCCTGAAGAAGGAGTAAGCGGTAGAAGATGGATGGATGGATTATAACAATGATATACAGAAACAGAGTATTAAACAAGAGTTCTATCAAATACCTAAATCTTTAGGACTTTTTAGGATATAATACCTGGAAAGCTCTAAGCTCTACTGGGACTCTAAATAAGTGCTTTACTAAATGCAGGTGGATTAAAGACTCATAGACAGTGCACACCCTCTTCCTATTCATTCATCTATTACTTAGATTTACTCAGACAGCATTTTACATGAGCCTTAGTATCAAAATATAGTTTTAGCAGTGAATTTTACTTCACTCTTAAGGAATCACCTTTAGCTTCATGGCGTTCTTGGAGGCTAGCTAATTTCATGCCTCTCTCAATTCTCCATACAAACTCAGTCCACTGAAGATTCAGATCACGTCACGAAAACATCCATATTTTTCATGTTTATAAAACAGTGGATTTCCACACCAGTGCACTAGGTAACAAAGCTTTTCTGTTTTTATCATTTGAGTCTTGGAGAACTTTTATAACGGTAAGGTCATTTAAAAGCTGCCACACATGTAAGTTGCTTCGGATTTAAGTAAATGTGCTATGTTAGTGCCTGTACAGAGCTCCGTGTTAACAGTTTTTCTGAACGATATAATGTACATATTTCTCCTAATCCCTTAATAGTGCTTCCTGGTGTGTTGTAAGCCAACATTCTTTAAGTAATCCACAGAGATGTACGTGTTCTCAGGTCGCATTTAGCCAGGAGGCTTGTTCTTTTGCACTGGAAGTCAGACCGGCAGTGGGTGGGTGAGCTACTGCATTCTCTTTTGCTTGAAAAGGCAAAATTCACATTGATGGGAGCTTCTGTATGTTTCAATAAGGTGTACAATTTGTTCTACGTCTATTTTAAGGAATTGGCAAAGATCCATCCTCAATTGTGTTTTACCCTGCACACCCACTTAATTATTATTATTATTATTTTTTTTTAAACCTGTCTTAGTATATAGACTTGTGATGTACTGACATCCCATTCAGGGTGTATTACCGCCTCAGGCCCAGTGTTTCCGGATGGGCTCCGGATCCACCTCAACCCCGATAAAGCACTTACTGATGATGAATGCATGAATGAAGGAAGTTGCTTGTCACTAGGACTACTTCTGTAAAATTTAGTATGGATCCTTTCTCTGGAAAACTGAATGTAATGAACCTTTAAAGCTCATTCCTATGTACAATAGCTGGCATATGTATTCACCCCCTTGAACTTTTCCATGCTACAACCCGGAATTAAAGTGGACTTACACTCTTAAATGTAAAAGTTCCAAAAATTAGTTTTTCATCCTGATGCCAAAGGAGAACCCTTTTTAGTGACACAAAGAACCATTTACTCCCAAGTTCCTTAGAGAACCATCTATTTACTTGTGCTTTACAGAACCCAGAAATGGTTCTTCACAGCAGTGCCACAAGGAACCATGTTATCATAAGTTCACTTAAAAAAATTAATAATAATAATTTTAAAAAAACCTTAGTTAGTTAGGGATGATACCTTGAAGAAACAATAAACTGCTCAGAGGAACCAATAAGGAAACATAAAGAACTTCTTTCATGTCCAAAGAACCATATAGCTCAACTCAAGAACCCTATACTATGAAAAATGTGTAGGGTTTTTTGCAGAACCTATGGTGATGTAAAGAACCATTGAAGAACCTTTATTTTTAAGAGTGTTGTTGGGAAGTTTATCTTTTGATTTATACAACATGCCTAACATTTGAGAATGCAACAATATTTTAATTGTGACACAAAGGTTAATTAATTGCACAAATATTAACCCACATTTGGTTTCAAAAACCCCACACCCATTACAACTCAGGTAGAGAACTTGCTGATATTAATAATGTGTATTAGAGGATGGAAACCACTAAAATGTGCAGGGTCAGGTTAGGTACCTGTGTCCTGGGTCAGTACAGTAGGTAAAACCACCTTTGGTTGCAATTACAGCTGAAGTCTTCTGGGATTTTTCTCTAGCAGCTTTGCACATCTGGATCCTGATAATTACAATGCGCCATGCACTACCACTATCCATCCCAGGAGAAAATTACATACTAAAAACACAAAAGAGGTCCCCTTAAGGGTGCCACCCAAGAGAGAACCACTGGTGTTTAGTAGTTTAGTACTTCAGTACAATACCATAATGCTAATTGGAGAGTAAGGAAAAATAACCAGATATGCTGGATATCTGAAGTGTGTTTATACGCGCTGTGATTTTATTTTACGCCACAATTACTGCTCCCATACATGACCTAGTTTTTACCGATTACGTCAAATAACCCAGTCACATCAGGCCAGATGTTACGGACGCGTCCAAAACCGCTCACGGTAGGTATCTCGTGGTTACGTTTTGTTCAGCATTTCGGTTTAGGGCGTGGCCTGGATTCACCTCAGCGCGAGGAGCGCCGGAATCCGAGTGGGCGTGGCCGCGCGCGCAATACGTCGAGCCGTTATTCACCTGAGCCGTCGGGTATATAAAGTCCAAGGCATGACGGGGAAACGGTCAACTCCGCTTGAGACTGCAGCTTCATCATCGTCATCCTCCACCTCATCAGCATCATTGGCATCTTGTCCAAGCGCGCGGCTGAATTCCTTTTTCCCAGAAGCCATGCGCGTGCACAAGGATGAATCGCGCAACCTCTTGTTTTTGTTGTGCTTTTTGATGAAGCCCAGTGCTGCTATAAAGAACGACGCTACGGAGATTGTGTATCCCCACATGGCGGAGGATCCCAGAGAAGAACCCGCGGATGAAGCGGCTCTGAATCGCGCGCGCGGTGGAGGCAGAGGGTCCGAGAGCGCGGCGCGGGATCGAGCCGGTGAGTGCGCGCGCGTCTTATCAGTGCGCTCTTCACGCACTCCTTAAGGGCAGTGGTTCTCAAACTGGGGGCAAAGCATAGCTAGGGAGGTCCTTGATCTCTTCTTCTGCTTTTTTTTTTTTGCAATATGTATTATTGTACTTGTATAGGCTATATTTTGTAAAAATGTATTATATTTAGGGGTATATCTAAGACCTAATGTCTTCTATCAGAGGAAAGTTCAGGACTAAAAATCTCTATGATGTTCGAGACACAAATCTACACTGAAAATGTCTGTGCAATTTATTTTACAGTTAAAGATCCCCCTGGCTATGGAATGTTTGAGAACCACTGCCTTAAGGTACATAAGTAGAAAAGAAACGGTTCCTAACCTTGAAGTGGTGGAGATCATGATCAGTGACTAAGTCAGTATAAGTCATTTGAGTTATACGCCCAGCTGGTTACTGGAGTTGTGTAAGTGCGACAACGCAAAACAAATACAAACAATGTCAACGTCAACTGAAATGAAGTTTATATGATACAATCGGTTTGGAATCCACATTTTTTGACGCAGTGTAACTGTTGGGGTGGCTTCAATAAATAACCGATCGCATTTGCCTGTGTATCTAATGTCTGAACAGTTACATAACAGGAATAAAATAAATCTGTGATGAGATTATGATTATAAAAGGTCCAAGGATTTTTTTTTTGGATGGGGTCCCTGGCTGCAGAGTTTGTGAACCTCTGTCTTGGGGTGCTTAGATTAAAAGAAAGGTAAAGAGAATGGAAGGAAAAACTACTTAGCTTTTTAATTTAATTAGGAATACAAAACACCAACACAGGTAATTATATATATATATATATATATATATATATATATATATATATATATATATATATATATATATATATATATATATATATATATATATATATAAACATGAATAATATGTAAGAATATGTATATATAACATAAACAAAATATATAACACATTTTACTTGGTCCGAAAAACTTAGATTGTAGTAAAGATTTGCTCTACTTAATTAATCAGGGATACGAAGTTAAGAGAGTCCGATATTTACCTATGAAAAAAAAAAACCTCCTGTTGTTATGAAGCAGACTTCACTTTCCAATCACAACATTCAGTTTCTCCAACCACTTTTAAAGTTTGCCCATGTTGTCAGATATAAGATATAAGGTGACAATCTTAGTGAGGTTCTGAAAGAGTGAATAAGTGTATATGGATGACACACTCTTTTGGCATGCTCCCATGTTGACTGGCAAAGATGAGAGAATTCAGAGCACAATACCTGCTGACTGAATCCTGTCAGACTGTGTGAATGGTGCTACATCTCAGTTGCTCACAACGTCTCCGGTCAGAACCGTGTTGATCTTGAATCCCTGCTACCTGAAGCCAGGAGAAAGAAAGGCCTCTCCTCTCCATTCATCATTCGCTGTCATAGAGAAGGGGGCTCATTGTTGCTGAGGTGTGTGTGCTTGGTGAAAGCAGCTTGGCTTGGGTTGCACTGTCAGGTGGTGTAGCCCGAGGGTAGAGGAATGTTCATGGTATCAGCAGCAGCGCTGATCCAACAACGGATTAGACGTTTAGACAACATCCTTCTGTGCGTGTAACCATTTCATTATATGCTATAGAAAGGCATGTAGGTGGAGCAGTGATATAAAGTGTAATTGTGCAATAAATACACTAAACTTTGTTCATAAGAATGCAACCACTTTATGTGTATAGGGGTAAATAAACAGCATATGTTTATTCAGATAGGGAACTTCTTGTTATTGTGTGATTCATCTATAGCTATTCCTAATATTGCATTATGAAGGACTTAATTTGTCATACAATCTGTAGGTATACAATATCTAAAAAAAATGCAACTCATTATCTAATTCCAGATCCAGGTCCAATGGGCTGCAGAGAACTGCGCTCCACGAAGTACATCTCGGACGGCCAGTGCACCAGCATCAACCCCATTAAAGAGCTGGTGTGTGCAGGAGAGTGCCTCGCTGCCCAAATGCTCCCCAACTGGATAGGAGGATATGGTAAAAAGCCGAGGAGCCGACGGGGTAGCCAGGACTGGCGCTGCGTTAATGACAAGACCCGCACCGAACGCATTCAGCTGCAGTGCCAGGATGGCAGCACCAGAACCTACAAGATCACAGTGGTGACTGGCTGCAAGTGCAAACGTTACCTGAAACAACACAATGAATCAGCAAACAAGTCTGAGAGCATCACTCAACGTCAGCAGATCCACAAGCCCAAAAGCAAGCGGAAGCACCGGAATAGCAAGGTGAACGGGAATTGGCACGAGTCGGAGTCCTGAGGCTCTGAATGAATATTAAAAAAATAAAGACTCTGGACTACCTGTGACAAAAGGACTGCAGAGAGCTCAGGAGCAGTGGACAATGATTATAAGGATAAACAGGTGGAATGGAAATTGATGGCTATTCCAGATGAAATGACTTCCGAACAAACTCAGTCTTCAGCAAAGTGCCACATAATCACTGCTCGTGCTTCCAATACAATCCATAACGACTTCATGCCAGAGTTTGGCATTTCAGTATATCGAAAATATCACCTGACCATGACCATCTCTCTGTGAGAAATCATATCACTGGCTGTAATATGCATCAAAAGCCAGACGACTCTGAATATCTCATGTTTGAGAACAATATATCTGTGTAAATAAAGTAAATACAGTCTCTGTGTGTAAATACAAAGCATTTACATATGTAACTACAAGATATTTAGTTATTGTTAGCAAGTATACACTGATGTAATATATTTTGAATTGATGTTCTCATCATGTGATTCATCTAATCCTTCATATACATGTTGTAATTTTATGCAGGCATTATATTGCACTATTTCATATGATGGCAATTTCACTGTTTTGACGTTAAAGTATTAAATGGTCATAATTGGGAAACACCTAATTTTTTTTTCGGTCTGTTTTCTTTGGTCTCCTTTCCTTTTAATGTCTTAAGCAGCATCCACACACTGTCAGTTCGTAATACATTAACTGTTGTCACTATGCATAACAGATCAAGATCATACAGACGTAAGTTGTTAGACATTAATCTGAACACGGCTTGTTATATATTTTCATACATCTTCTAGTTATTGAGAATTAACCAGCTATGTTTTCCTAAATACTTGTAGCATTTGTGTATACTAGTAAACTATGGACTTTCACTCATAACTCAATTTGCTCTGATCCAAAATGGGAAAAATGGGGGACCACAATATGTTATATTTCTGACAGAATCCTCCTCCACATACAGGTTTTTCAAAGGGGGCAACATAGGGCAAGAGCACACTAAGCACCATCATATATCTGAGCATTATTCACATAATAACATTACTGTGTTGGCTTCACAGTTGCTCTATAATTCATGATACTCAGGAGATTTGAGAAAAATACCCTAAGCATATATAATGATATATCATTTATTAAGTTTATATGGGGTAACATACCTCTGCGACCTGTGTGTGGAGTTTGCATGTTCGCCCCGTGCTTTGGGAGTATCCTGTACACTTTCCAAATCGTCTGTGGTGTGTGAATGTGTGTGATGGGTTGGCATCCTGCTCACTGTGTCCCCCAAAGCACTTTACACTGTGTCTCATTCACCCATTCAAACACACTCAGACACCAATTGGGATGCAAGGCACTAACTTGCCATCGGGAGCAACTTGGGGTTGTTCGGCATGTGGAGTCATCTGGACTGGGATTCGAACCACCAACCCGCTCTACCACCTGCGCCACAGCCACCCCATTTATACAACAGGGTTACAACACTGGTGGCTTGAACCCCGGACCTTCTGACCAGTAACCCCGAGCCTTTAACCACTGAGCCACCACAGGGTTGCTCCCCTGCAACCCTGTGTATGATAAGTGGTATAGAACATGGATGGATGGACGTTTATATCATTTATCAGGAGTAATAGACCTCTGGGGTGGCAGATGCCACTCTGGGCCACCCACGTAGCCACGCCCCTTTGTTAATAACCACTTTGTAGCCAATTAGCACACTTCTTCCCTGGGGCCTTTCCTCAAACCATTTAACTTCCGTACTTGATTTTATTTGTATCATTTTATTCTTATTTCTTTTTGCTCAGTCTTTTTATTAATTGTTGTCTTTTTTAATTTCTTATGTCTTCTGTAAAGCACTTTGTAACACATTGTTAAGCTAATAAATAAAGCTTTACTGACTTACGCCCTTTTAATTATTAATAACACCGTGAGTTTAATAGTGCTCTATCCAACTAATACGCGGTTTGAGGACCAAGAGAAGGTATTTTCATTATTATTATTATTATTATAATTATTATTATTTATTATTATTATTATTATTATTATTACTACTATTATTATTATATTAAAATGAAATGCCGTCCTGAGGTGTTATAAGCAACTTCAGTGCTGATACCATGCTAAAGCTAAAGTAGCGCAGGAGTCTAAGTAAAGGCTGAATCCCAAATGGCGTCCTACTGTCTTTATAGTGTACTACATAGGCTGTAGAAGCCATCATTTCATCGCCTCAAAGGGAACAATTATAGGAGGTTCAGAGTTATTTGGAAGTCAGTCTTGTCCGTTCTTGTTATTTAGCGCGATTTAGAGTTTTCTTTGCGGTTTGTATGAGCTGCCTAGCGGTCTAGGCTCGAATCCAAGAGGGGGAGAGCGCCGGCCTGGCAATCCGGGGCTTTTCCTGAAACCCGAATCCGACCACCGCGAGGGAATGCTGGGGCGCGACGCCGTTGAGTTCCCGGTGGCTGTGGTTCTGCCGGCTGCTGGTTGCGGTGAAAGGACGGGGCTGTCGACCCCCAAACAGTTCTGCACTTTTCTCAACAGACCACTCATCAGCTTCACCATCGAAACTTTTGAAAGGTATCGGAACCGCCAACTCTTATTTCTCATTCATACTCTGTCAGTGGTCCATGGCGGTGGAGTGAATTTTACAGATCCAGTAAACGCCCTGCATGTGGGACACATACAGCTAGATGAGGTTTCTAACGCCGGCGTCTCATGCCATGTTCAAAGAGTATGCTTATGAAAGGAAAAGCACTGCCTATGAAAGGACAAGTGCGTTTTGTTGTAATCGATACAAGCGCAATGCATTCTGGGTTATGTAGTTTCTACAGTATTTTAGTTGAAGTCCATAAGAAGGAATTACTAAATGGGTTAAGAACCCAGTCTTTAAAGATTCATCCATCCATCTATCTTCTACCGCTTACCCCTTTCTCAGGGTTGCGGGGGACCTGGAGCCTATCTCAGGGAGCATCGGGCACAAGGCGGGGTACACCATGCACAGGGTGCCAGTCCATCGCAGGGCACAATCACATACACACTCACACACCCATTCATACACTACGAACAATTTAGAAACGCCAATCAGCCTACCATGCATGTCTTTGGACTGGGGGAGGAAATCCCCGCAGCACGGGGGGAACATGCAAACTCCGCACACGCATGGCCCCGCGGGACTCGAACCCCGGCGGTGTGGGCGAAGGTGCTAACCACTAAGCGACCGTGTGCCCTCTTTAAAGATTCAAAAAGACATTAATGTAAGGTTTCATTTTTGGCATCCACATCAGATTATTTGCTTTTACTAAGACCACAAGTGTCGCTCCGCCCATAACTGGTCTCATTGGTTAGTGGCAATGTAATGACCTTGACCCCTAACCCTGACCCTAACCCATAACTCTTATGGCACATGTAGCCTTGGCAAAATTGCAGCTCCATCCCAAAAACTTGGATTATTTTGTACAGGACCTGAGCACCAACAGCACCACCAACTGTCGTAAGAAAAATACACCGAATGGTATGAAGAAGAAAAACTTTGGCTGATTTCTTTCTAGGCCAGATTGTAGATTCGTTGACAAGTGATTGATTGATTGACATGTGCTCATAAAACTCATCATCAGTGGTGATTGAGAAGTTACACTTTAGCGTTGGACACTTGATTTTCTTCTTTTCTTCTAACAGAATCCCGTGGGTTGAAAGCATCGTCGTTGTAGTTGCCAAGGAGAGCCATGAGCTCATGCTGCAAATCATCCATCAGTTTCAACATGCAAAAGTGAAAGTGGTTGAAGGGGGAACCACAAGACATAGATCCATCTTCAGTGGTCTTCAGGCATTCAGCGAGAGCGCAGAGGGTCCTGTGCTTCCCAGACCAAAGGTGGTCATCATCCACGATGCCGTGCGTCCGTTCGTAGAGGAGGACTTTCTACTCAAAATTACACTGGCAGCCAAAGAGCAAGGGGTTAGAACATTCTACATGCACAAATTTTCAACTGTATGGCTCCTCATTTACTGTTACACATATACTCACAGATATACTCACTGCCCACTTTAATAGGAACGTCTGTTCACCTATGTATTCATGCACATATTCAATTTGTAAATCATGTGGCATCAGCACAATGCATGAGATCATGCAGATACAGGCCACAGTTAATGTTCACATCAAACATCAACCATCTCAGTGAGTTTGACTGTGGCATGATTACTGGTGTCAGATGGGTTGGTATGAGTATGATGATCTGGGACTTTCCTGCAAAGCAGTCTCTAGAGGTTAAACAGAATGCTGCAAAAAACAAACAAACAAACCAAAGAGAACCAGATTGTGCTGCACTTCTGCAGACAGAAAGACATCGCTGAGAAATCAGCAGAGAAATGCTAGACTGGTACAAGCTAAAATAACCACTCTTTACAGCCATGGTGTGCAGAAAAGCATTGTGCTGCTGCCACGAGATTGGATAATTGCATGAATGAGCAGGTGTACAGGTGTTCCTATTAAAGTGGCCACTGAGTGTAGAATTCAAAGCTGATTTAGTACAGCTTCATCTACCAGTGTTCATGCTTTTTATGAATGAGGATGTGCGTGATACAAAATTTTATTGATAACAGAACACTTCAGCACTTTTAACCCAAATCTCCATCTACTGCATCTATGAGAATTTCATTCCAACACATTTCTTTCTGTGCCGTTGAAAAATCAGGAAGCCTGTTGACTCAATACTCATTGATAATGGAAGGCTAGGGGCAGTTGTTGAGTTTTGCCAATTAATGTAATAAATACAGACAGATGACAAGTTAAAGGAAGAACAAATATAAGGTGTATTAATATGGTGCTGGGCCATCATACTGTTCTTATCTATCACTCTTCTGTTTTTCATTACATCACAATAATGCTTCATCACACTAATGGATGAAAATCACAGTCATTGAATGTGCACTTTTGACAATTTCCAGCCTTAATGAATGATCTAGCCCATAAATAAAGAAAGATGTTACTTTATTTACTGTTCCTATTGAAATCCAGCCTGTCAAGAAGGCTTTGTCACTGAAGCTCCTCCATCCCTGCCTCAATAATGAATCCTTTCTCCTTTTTTTTTATTAAGTCAAATGAGCCTGATCATTTTAATTTTTTTGTATCTGCCACAGAGCATGATAGGATTTTACTTGTTCGGTCATATCACGCACCCCTGTCTGGAAGCATCTGCTCATTTTCTTTCTCTACAAAGTTTTTCCTTGTTATCCATCTGTATGTAACAATATAACTAAATAACCCAAATGAAAACGAAAAATTGAGGCTTTAGAATGAGATAGACATGTCAGTTTTTCCTTAGGTGGTTTTAATCCTAATTTTAAACACTGGAACAGCCTTTCACTGGTTTCAGGCTGAAACTATGTATTTGTTGCATTTATTTTACATATACATTTGACTAAAAAATTCATGAAAACACCCTATACATCTTTCACATAACAGTTTATTGGCAGCCCCAACAGCTACCCTTAGGCTTCTATTATAAACCGGTTATATAAACAGATTTAATGTTCTTTTCTCAGTCTGGAGAAGCGTATCAGAATGATCGTCCATGTTATGCTCATATATGCTACAGATGTGGTCGATAGACATTAGGTCGAAAAACACTGGGCAATCCTAACCCTTTAGTTATTCGGATTTCAATGTGAAATCATTCAGTGACTACACTAGAAGTAAAAGAAAAAGTCTTGAAGCGAAGTGGAAGTATTATTATACAATATTTTTGCCATATTGTGGACCCTGTTTACAGCATAATGCTGCAAAAATGTTAAAAGTATGCTGGTGTTTGTGTCCTGGTTTATCTCAAATCCAAAACAGTAATTCGGCAACACGCACATTGAGATTAATGTTTCGACTGACTTGCTGAAACAAACCACAGTCCCAAAGGTATTGTGTCATTTTTATGAGGCGAGTGAGAACTGACCAGAAAGATCTCAGAAAGATGTGTAATTGCTGTGGGTCACAGCTATCGGAGTGTCTGAGTGTGTGCTTTATAGAATAGAGTGCTGGTAAGGCCATCACTTTTTAGTTTTAGTTGATTTTAGTTCTCCGTTTCTTCTACCTTAGGCTGTCACCAGATGGCCTTCATTAGCTCTCCATTAGTTCTGATTATACAAGAATGTCAGATTGAGTACAGAGTCATCCATAAAGCCTGAGCAACTTAAACCGCATTACTTTACACAAAACATACTATTTACCCACTCCTTACGGTGATCAGCTAAAATGGAGTAAACTATAAGGAGCATGCTTCCTTGCTTATGACTTATGGGGGCCATTATTTACAGGGATGGTGATGTGCTTAGCCTTAATCCTTCAATTACGAATTTCTAAATTCTTTCTCAAAAGCTGCTTCCTGAGTGAATCTTCTGGAAAAGAAAGTGCAAGTGTATGTCATAGAATCGAACTTGACTTGCGTTGAGTTTTATTTTGATGGTGCTGTGCTCATACAGGCATTTCTATTATTCCAACAGGCTTCTGGAGCCATCCGTCCTCTGGTGTCCACGGTGATCGCCACCACTTCCGAAGGCTTCGTGGACCATTCACTGGAGCGAACTAAGTACAGGGCCAGTGAAATGCCCCAAGGATTTCTCTATGATGTCATCTATCAGGCCTACCAACGGGTTAGAAAATGTCTCTCGCATCACATTTGAGTACTTTTGTTCACACAGAATTGTACTATACAACAAAAAGACTTGACGATGTACTACTTCGGCTGTCCCATCATGCACCAGCACCAGGAAGGGACGTGGTGCAGTTAACAACAGAATTGCATCTGTGGTGCCGCTTCAGGCTCCATCTGTAATTCTTAATGAACTGTAGCACGTAAATTGAAAAATACCCATAGTAGAGTGTTATGAGTTCGCTAGGCAGTGCAACCTGTCACTACAGTTTATATGTGCATTTTTAACATCATCAAGTCGAATTACAGATTGATCAATTTTTGCAGTTGCGGTTTCCATATGTAGTAGCAAGCTTTAACGATAACTAGCGAGCAGTCGCCGCACGGTGACGTTATATCTTGGATTCACTAAATATTATTTGAAGTTTTTTCTTTTTTTATTTGTTATTAATTTCTAATTGCTTCTATCTTTTAGTAATCAGAAAATACTGAAACTTTATTTTTCAAATCATCTCGTGACCCCTTGAAATCATTCCCCCATGACCCCCAGTATGAGAGCCACTGTCGTAGAGCACTGTACAGCAAACTTCTCACAGAATAATGAAAAATGGCACGAACCAGCAAATTAGCACCAGAATAGCTCAACATGTCACAAATTTTTCCATCTAAACATATTTAATGTGGTTCACTTTAAAATTCCAATACAGGTTATGGTGTTAAAAAGAAACATGGCTACAGTGGTGTGAAAAAAATATTTGCCCTCATCCTGATTTCTGTTGGTTGTTGAGTATCTCATACTAAACTGTTTTAGATCTTGAAAAAGAATACAACATAAAACAAAGGCAACCTGAGTAAACACATAATACAGTTTTTATATATTTATTTAATTGAAGCAAAAATAGTTATCCAACACCGATCACACGATAAATTAATTGCCTCCTTAAACTTAAAATTTGGTTATGCTACCTTTAGCAGCAATAAGTGCAACCAAACGCTTTCCGATAACTGGAGATCAATCTTTCACTTACTTCTAGGACTGGGATTTACTCATATGCTTTGGATCGTTGCCTTGCTGCATAATCCACTTGCGCTTGAGTATCAATTTATGGACTGAAGAGTCGACATTCTCCTCCGGATTTTCTGGTAGAGAGAAGAATTAAGGTTTCCCTCAATTATTGTGAGTTGCCCAGGCCCTGAAGCAGCAAAGCATCCCCAAACCATCACACTTCCACCACCATGCTTGACCATTTGTATGATGTTCTTATTGTGGAATTCTGTGTTTGATGTAACTGGACCCCTGTCTTTCAATCAGTTCCACTTTTGATTCATCAATCCACAGAATATTCTCCCAAAAAGTTTGCCTTTCTCCCAGAAGGCACTCTTCCATGGATGCAGTTTTTGCCCAGTGTCTTTCTGTTGGTGGAGTCATGAACCTTTATTGATGTAAGAGAGGCCTGTAGTCTTTTATGTTGTCCTTGGCTTATTTGTGACTTGCTGGATTAGTAGTTTCTGTGCTCTTCGAGGAATTTTGGAAGGTCTGACACTTCTGGGAAGGTTCACTAATGTGCCGAGTTTTTCCATTTGGAGATAATGGCTCTCGCTGTGGTTCTTTGGAGTCCCAGAGAATTTGAAATAGCTTTGTAACCCTTCCCAGACTGATGTCTTTCAGTCACCTTCTTCTTCATCATTTCTGAAATTTCTTTAAATTTTTCCATAGTGTGTTCCTGGGTAAGACCTCTCACACAGGCCCAGTTGGTGTTGGATAACTTTTTTTGCTTCAGTAAATAACATTATCATTTAAAAACGTTGTATGTTTACTCAGTGCCTTTGCTTTTGTTTTTTCTTTTCTTTCTTTTTTTTCTGAAGATCTAAAAGTATTTAGTATGAGAGACAAAACAGAAGAAATCACTTTTTCACAGCTCTGTATTTTTTATAAATTTTTTTAAATTAATTATTATTATTATTTTTTTTATCTCCGATGGTTCACCTTTACTACTACCTTTGACTGTGGTGTAGAACATAAGAGTTCTTGAGTACTGATTGTCTCATTGCTTTATAAATGAGAATGAAAGTCCCAACATGTCTGACATAGTGAAGAGGTATAGTCAGGCTATTGAGGTATGTACATGGCTGATATAATGCTGATATATGATATAACACTCCTGGGCCTTTTCGCATTCAACTCCTACAGTGGTGAATGTATAGCTCTTTGCTTTTAAAACCAAAGGTAATATATCTTCCTGTGGATGACATGAAGTAGTCCAGACTCCGTTTTTGACTTCATTTTCTCATACTTTTGCTACTCAAGGTTACTGCAGTTTGTCTTTTAAATAAAAAGAGTCAGTGACAGATTTTTAAAATGTGGCCAAGGGATATGTGTCAAAGCTCTTACAGTGGTCCTTTCTGCTTGAATGATGTATTCACAGTGTGACATCCTTTGAGAATGATGGAGCCATTGTAGATCCAAAAGAGACACCCAACCCCCCGTGTGTTATACTTTTACAGAAGGCCAAAATGCCAAGAGTTAAATGACTGCAGGACCTGGTGGATTGTATAGTTTTTTGGGGTTTTTCCCCCCCACCGTACTCTCTCTCTTTCTTTCTCTCTCTGAAATCAGCTCTCTCTACAGTCTACAGATGAAATTAGCATATAAATATATATATATACACACAATGCTGTGAAAAGGTTTTTGCCCCATACTCATACCCAACAATATCTCACTAAATTGTTTCAGAAATAAAAACAAAATCTAAAATAAACCAATGTAAACAAAAAATACAGTTTTTATATGATGTTATTTATTAAACATAACTATCCAATACCAACTGGGCCTGTGTGAAAATGTATTTACCCCCATAGTTACTAATTCCCCAAATCTATGAAACTGCAATCATAATGGGGTTCAGCTGGACTAGACTCAACCATGACTGATTACTTCTGCAAACTCTGTTCAACCAAATCAACACTTAAATAGAACTTTTTCAACAGCACGAAGAGGTCTTGCCCAGTAACACACTATGCCAAAATTGAAAAAAACATCCAGAAATGATGAGGAAGAAGGTGACTGAAAGACCTCAGTCTGGGGTTACAAAGCTATGTCAAATTCTCTGAGACCCCAAAGAACCACAGTGAGAGCCATTCTCTCCAAAAGGAAAAACCCGGCACAGTAGTGAACCTTCCAAAATTCCTTCAAGAGCATAGCAACTACTCATCCAGAAGTCACAAAAGAGCCAAGGACAAAACCAGATGACCTACAGGCCTCTCTTGCATCAACAAAGGTAACTGTTCATGACTATCAGAAATATTTTGCTCCACTGGGCAGAAATGGCTTCCATGGAAGAGTGGTGAGGTGAAAACCATTGCTAACTCAGAAAAACATTAAGCCTTGTCTGAATTTCGCCAAAACAGACCTTGATGATCCTCAAACCTTTTGGGAGCATGTTCTGTGGACTGATGAGTCAAATTGGAACTTTTTGGAAGACAGGGGTGATAATATATTTGTCATCTCGCAGTATCGATGGTATAGTTGAACGAAAACAAGCATGGTAGAAGGTCAAGTTCAAACCCTAGAGGCGGAAGAACAATTGATCCCCAAAAAAGGAGTTTCCTCCAGAATATGGAAGTGGTTCAGATATAGAAGTTCAGATGTGAATCAAACGGCTGTGATTTATAAAGTGTATCAAAAACAAAGGATGGAAACACATCAAATTTCTACCACCACCTCAAGCAAAAACACTGACTGCTGTGTGCCGATGTGACTTGTGGCCAAAAAGATAGCATTGAATGTTTCTATTTTCATATTGTCATTTATATCATTACCACTAAAAATACCATGAATTATCGTTATATAGTTTTAAGTCCATTCCTTCTGTGATCTCAGAGCTGTGAGCTAGACTTGTGAGTATTTTTCTGGTGTCCCAATGTTCCACTTAGAAAAAGAACAAGGCTGTGCGTAACTTGATTCTAATAAAAATCTCATTACATGTGGTCAAAAGGCAGCAAAACAAAACTCTGTGATTGACACAGAATGTTTCAAAAACTAGCATGCAACATGTTTGTGGTAACTCTGGTCTTGGAATGGGTGAGTTTATCCGTCTTTGTTTTCCATTTCCTTTATGAATGGATGCTTAATCCGTATGCATGTTTACCTTTTTCCTCTTCTGTGTCTTTCTCGGTTGTCCATAGTAAATAATTTCACCATTTCATAAACACACACATGGATTTGTTGTTGCTTTGCCTTATGTCCTGATTTCTCTCCACAGTGCAGCGAGTTTGACTTTGAGTTTGGCACCGAGTGCCTGCATTTGGCCCTGCAGTACAGCGGCACCAGTGCCAAGCTCATTGAGGGACCACCGACACTGTGGAAAGTAAGAGACGAGGCCTTTACTTTACTGGAATTTAATGCACGTCACATGTATTCAACCAGTCCATGTTGAGTGGATTTTTGCACGTTTTATTTTTTTTAAATTTGAGCTTTGCTGCTTTTCAGGTGACGTACAAACGCGATTTGGCTGCAGCCGAGTCAATTATTAAAGGTATTTATTTCTATTTAACGATCGCCCCAACATAAAGCCCATGGTCGAAATCAGTATATTTAAACTACTGTAGTTTATTTCTTAGTAAGCCAGGATCGTGCCTCTGGAAAATGTCAGCAGCACGTTCTACCCCATGTTTAGAAGGTGCTGTGTTTTATCACTGTTCAGTGATCATTTGATTTGTGTGCATATTTACGTGATGGTGTTGGAACGATGCTTTAAGGGAAATTTCCATGCTGTCAGCCTGTCCCCCTGGCTCTTCTGCCCAGGCATTACTCTGTGCTTGGAGGGCAGCCCTGTAACATAATGCCAGAAAGGGTTTAGAGTGGAAAAACAACAAAAAATTCTTTAAGACCCCTTCCCCAGAGAGCTTCACTTTCAGCTCCCAGTTAACTGCTTTCTCAGGTCAGCCATTATGGTGTTGGATCTGTTGCCACATTTGATCTTTTTTGAGGAAAACAGTTTACGTTATGGCGGAATTTGCATGCAGTTACATTTATGTTAAAGCGAAAGGTTGGATTAGTCGGTTGCATTCAACTCCATCTGAATCCTGTGTCTGATTATCTACAGACTAAACTCTGACCCTTTGATATGTGGGAGGTATTTTGACCACAAAGAATGCTTGCTGGGTTTTATTACTTGACCCTCAAAAGTTTCTTTTCTACTCAGTCCTCGATTGCTTATTTTATACTGTTGTTTAATGTTCTCTCAGAACCCTGCAAAGATTGTTCCCTGCATGGATCTATGCAGTTGCTTAATTGACATTTCTGAATAAAATGATAAAAATGAGCGATGGTATGGTTCACATTCATTAACTAGACATAGACACATTTCTGTAGGATTTTACTTTTCACAGGTGCGTCAAGTCTTTTCTGTTTTCTCTTCTGTTTTGTATTATTTGAGCACATTTGTGCCTTTTCTCATTTCCAGAGACTCTCTCGCTGTCAGCGTGCCTCATCTCAGGAGCCATGGCAGAAACCATTGAGCTTTCCAACAGGCTCCAGAAAAACCTGGAATCTCACCATATGGTAATGAGAATGATTTTGTAATATGTCAGGGTACAATGATTATGATCATAATGTCTATATGACCTCATCTCCCTGCTCAGCAAAAGTAGCGTCTGCTTGGGTGGCCTCGGTGTATCAGATGTTCCTAGGCTAATGTATAATGCATGGAATCCCCCTCCCCAAAACACACACCCAAAACACACGCTCCGAACTCCAGTCTCATTCCCACACTCGCTGCAAATCCACACTGGTATACACAAAGCTGTAATTACATCACCTGCAGACATCATGCTGAAATGGATACATTGACTTGTGAATGTCAATCAAACTCCCTCCTATTTGTTGGACTTTAATCCTGGAGCCATCTGAAGTCCTCAACATTGTACTGCAAGCTGTGGTTTTCTTGGATTTCCTGTGAAATCCAGCTGACCCTTTTTTTTTTTTTTTTTTCTTCCCCTTACCTTGTTTGTTCATATTGTGCACCGGTCGTTCAGAGTGATAGTATTTCCATAATTTTCCATTAAATTGCAATTTAATTGTAGCATTTTTGTTTGTTACTGTGCATGCTTATATGGTGAAAAATTGTGTAGCGGTCGGAGATCAGCAGTCCGACGTCCCGAGGCTGACTTCTACTTTAAGAAATCCATCAATATCTTTACTCAAATTAATATAAAAAATGTTATTAACTTGACTAGGCTTTCAGTAAAGACCGTTAGGTAGTAGAGCTCTGCCATGTTGTATTGTCCATGATATACCATTGCAATTCCTCCCCATGATAAGAATTTGCCATCCCGTGATATTGAAGATGTAGTTGATAACATGTTTACACGCTGCAACCTGGGCATCTCGCATGTACAACGAGAACAAGCATGGTAGAAGGTAGAGTTCAAACCCTAGATGAGAAAGAAGAATTAATGCCCAAAGAAGGAGCTTCCTCCATAATATGGAAGTGGTTCAGATACAGAAGATCAGATGTGAATCAAACGTCTATGATTTTAAAATTGTGTCAAAAACCCGTATGAAGAAAGGATGGATGAAGCGCATCAAATTTCTTCCACCCCCTCAAGCAAAAACACCGACCAGAATATGAGGAACGCCAGAAGTTGCGTGAGGAGAAAGCATCAACATGTTGCCAGTCCGAACTGTTGAGAAAGAGGTATTCAGTCTAATAGTCCAGAAAATGGACTGTAGATACAGCATGTCATCAAGGAAATAGTTTTAAAAACAGCCCTGCCAGCTATGTACGAAGAATGTCATGGTAGGCTACAAACAACACTGTCTACCGTGGCGTTTTATGCCTCAACCACAGACATGCGGAGTAGCCATGTGACAGAGACATACATTAGCCTCACGGTCATTTTCACTCTCTCAACCTTTGCACAGCTCTCAAGACCCGAAAGGTGGCGTTGAATGTTACTATTTTCATATCACAAAAAAGACCATGAAATTTCGTTATATAGTTTTGAGTCAACGTATATTTTAAGTCTTTTTTATACCAAATATAAAAATTTTATATTTGATTTTATTTAGTGCATTTCTAAATCAGATGCAAATGTAATAAATGTACAGCAGTTCCTTTCAGATGATCAATACATTGATTGTTTATACATTTACATTTACGGCATATGGCAGACACTCTTATCCAGGACGTCTTAGATATATATCATTTATACAATGGAGCAGTTGAGGGTTTAAGGCCTTGCTCAAAGGTCCAGCAGTGGCAGCTTGGCAGTGCTGGGATTATGACCTTCTGATCAGTAGTCCAATGTCTTAACCACTGAGCTACCACTGCCCTTACCCTACCACTTATACATTGATGATACACCTTTAAAATGCTAGAATTTTGCTTATGATTAAGATATGTGCAAAAGAGAATTTTTCTGTTTAGGAAACCTGTAGTTTTCAAGTCTACATACAATGTAGTAGAAAATGTCAAAATGACCCAACCTGAAAGATTTTCCCAGGCTGCCATGCAAATAATATTAACCAATAATCTAAGCTTATTTTCATATCCACTTCCCTTGAGTGTAAACAATGACCCTGTTTCATGTTACAGGCAAAGAATGTGTTATTGTTTGTTTAACTTGCCAGCGTCTGCTATTAAAGAAAAATCCGGGCATCATCGGCACGGCCCTGCACCTTCAAGTTATGTGAAAGTCGATCCTCTTTTGTAATGGTTCCAAGTTTTAAATCATTAGAGCCAAGCGCACATCCTCCTTTTGATGATATCGCATACTGCACAGATCCTGGTGTCTAATAACGGATTGGCAGCAGAACTGGGACGCTCCTCATGTGGTGGTTTTTAGTTTCGTGTCCTCTGTGTGGCCATGATTGTTGATGTGGTCCTCAGGACTCCAAACAGATAAAAGAAAAGGAGGAAATGGTGGAAGAGGATGTGAATTTCTCTCAAAGCCAGTCGTGATTTTAATCCATGTTAAGTGATAGTGTTTCTCTAGTACGCGATGTAATGCGGTTCTCCAAGGGCAGGTGGTGTAATGAGGAAAGAGATGAGGTCATAATATTATATTAGCAAACTATGTAAGGAATAAAACATGACCGGACATGCAGGTGTAGGAGAATGAACAACAACAGGGTTGTTGCAAAGCGGCTTCACTGTTAGAACACAGAAGATGATTATTTTCCAATAACAGAATATCCAGAAGTGTTTTATTTCTCTTGTATCAAACAATTTGCCAATGATGAATTTATTATTATTATTATTATTAATATTAATGAATGACACTTCTTACTATTTAACCATTCATAGTTCCATAAATTTTTTTTTTTGCTTTTCGATGACCATCATATATCATAACATTGCGTTATTTAAACGTTAATAACTGCTCTTTGACTTATTGTATGTGAGCTGCTCTGTCAGTGGGGCTTCTTTTCTTTTCCAAATACAGTATTATATGTCAAAATAATGTCATTGGTTGTCTGTTATATGGTACAGATGTGGTAGATGGTAGCGATTAAGCGATATAAAAACCGCGGCATATTCCTTTAAACAATTTATAGTCCAATTTAGCTAACAGATATTTGCCCTAACATTCTATCGAAAGGAAATCTAATCATTTATGTATCTGATTGAACATCAGTCAGAAATCAATCCTTATAAGACCTTATAATTATTATCAATACTTTTATATTGTACAACTATGAATATTGCTTCATCTTGTTTTTGTGGTGTAAGTGCTGCAGTGTAACAGCCTGTGGCCAATCCATAATTAAGGAGGATTTCATGTCTAACATGGTTTAAATCAAGTCAGCACATTTAATCTCAAAAGTCTACAGGGAAGATTGAAATGCGTTTCTGTGTCACACTTAAATTAGTTATATTTCAAAAGGGTTTACGTGCCCACATGTGTTTCTCATAACCATTTCATATCTATAATTTATTTTCTTCTCTCACTGTTGAGTTTGTACCAATCACAGCCTATTATAGTTGTTATTTTATCTCTGTGCATCTCTGTTGACATGAAGTGTAAGAAATTTCTTGAGGTTAAGTGTGTGCGTGTCCAGGTTCGATTTAATCATAATAATTCTCAGTAAGTAATTGTTAAACTGTAATCATTGTAACTGAATGCTGATCCTTTTGTGTTTTGCAGGCAGTGGATGTTATCCCATGCACAGAGGAAAATAATGAACGGCTGCTAAAGACCAGGAACTTCATCCAGATATCTGTACTGAAATATTGCACTTGATATTGTTTGGCAGAAACGTGCATTATAGTTTAGATATACAAAAATGAATCCCGCTGTTACGAAATGAATCATAATGGGGCTTAATACAGTAAATATGATTTTTTTTTGCAGACCAGTGGTGCAAGTTTATCTGAAACCGAGGAGATGGTGAAGGTTTTTGAAGAGTCAAAGCATGCCCTTTTGTATCCGGTTGTTATTGTATGGGTGAGTATCTATACACATCGATGAATGTTTACCAGACGCTGAAGGTTTGTTGTAATCCAATTTTGAATACATTTGATTAAAAGTGCATGCAGTTCTGTGATGTGATTCAGTATCCTGAATCTTACATTTGAGTACTCTGACTCCATATTACTATGCACAAAAAGTATGATGTCTTATTGCATTAAATTAAGTCTTCACCGCATTAATTGAAATGTCAAAGCTTAAAATCAGGTTCCACTTAATCAAGTTCCAAACTGTGCTGAACTTCTAATCTGCGATGTACGTAAACAGAAGGTCACTGTAACTTCTGCTCAAGCTTTTTGTCACCTTTGTAGCCAGATGGCAGCAACAGGAGCTGCGGGAAAAAAAACCCTGGCCAGTTTGCAGCCTGGTTCTTTTCCAGCACGTCTATTTCAAAACAAATCTGTCTTAATCTTTGGAAAAGTCATCTCATCGAAACGTCATTAAATCCCCACTGTGATTTGTGAAAGGCCTCTGAAACGTGTCTTAAAAACACATTTGAATGTGACTGTGGGGCACAATGCCAGTGGATCTAAGGTTTAGAGAATGCAAGTGTG
This sequence comes from Ameiurus melas, assembly GCA_012411365.1. NCBI lineage: Eukaryota > Metazoa > Chordata > Actinopteri > Siluriformes > Ictaluridae > Ameiurus > Ameiurus melas. The sequence goes on from CM022759.1 coordinate 25,061,465, forward strand.
TGTTTGTGTTTGTGCGTGTGTTCTCATTACAACTCGTCAGTCTGTTTGCGAGTGGATGGCACCTGCTTGTCATCACTTTTCAGTGGGTTTCATTTCAAACATGACTGTTGGCCATGTGACTGGCCACTTGAATTGAAATAAATGCCTGACGTTCTCAGACCACTGTACCCGTATTGTTACTTTGTAAGATCCCCGTTTTCTCGATATTTGATTTGAATTGAAATCCTTCTTCATCTGTGATCCAACTAGAATATAAATAGCTTTAGTCACAGTGGTGGTCCAACATTGTTTGTGGATTATAGCATAGAGATTGTTGTTAGGACCTGATGAGCATACATTTTCTTTGCAAAGCCAAAGGGCATGCATGTGAAATTGTTAATCAGTTTCATGGTAGTGGTAAGAAGCCACTGTAGTAAACAGTCATTTTTTTGATTGTAGTGTCATTTGGGGTTTCTCTGTTAGTCATTGCTTATAAGATTGAGTACAGATGAGTTCTAGTCGTTTAAAAATCTGGATGCTCTTCTTAAAATGTCAGATTTTATGAAAGACACGGCAAACAATGAAGCAAGCCCATGGAAAATACAGCAGAGGTTTAGTCACAGAATCCCAAGTCCTGTGTCAACGGCATACTTTTAGTTAGCGATTGGGTGCAGTGGAAACTTTACCGAGAATTTTAATTGCTGTCTTTGAAGTGGTTGTGCTGTTTACACGAGCACCCGACTTTCTGAATAGGAGGAGGATACTGTTCTACATGCTGAAATGCCTTCTCTTGGAAGATGGATTATAGTCTAGACACTGCAACCACTTATTTGTATTCTGCGTTGGTGGGAATGCATATTAACACATGGTTGTTTTTCATTCTGCATTGTTCAATCACCAGATACTGAATCTGTTTAAATAACGTTGGTTATTGGTGTTTGTTATTTAGAAAAATAAATACGTGTGGCATCGTAAACCCTGCTTTTAACAGTTCCTCTTCCCCGTGTCTGTAGGTTCATTTACGTATGTCAGATGAGGCATCGGATATCCAAACGAATGATGAGCTGACGGCCATCATGGATCTCTCCATGAAGGTCAAGCAGGGGAATATTTTACTCTACAGTGTGCGAATTATTTACTCTAAGGTAAGCCGGATTTTATGAATTACTTGTAAAATTATTCCAGGAATGGCTTATTTCACATAAACATGTTCAGGTTATTCAGTCCCCTCTGAAAGTATTGGAACAGCAAGTTTTTTGTTTTTTTTTGTATACACTGAAGGCATTCTGCTTTGAGATCAAAAGATGAATATGAGAGAATAGATCTGAATTTCAGCTTTCGTTTACATCTAGATGTGTTAAAAAACTTGACACCTTTGGTGGTAGAACAACCAGTTTTTATATTAGCATATATATTGGCACCAATAGTCTAATAGAAAATAACACTTAATATTTGATTGCATATCTCTTGCTTGCAATGCATCAAGCCGATCACCCACTGACATCACCAGACTTCTTCGTTTGTGATGCTTTTCTATGCTTGTCTCGTGACCTCTTTCAGTTGTTGGTTGACACCCCCCGATAAAGTCTGTTGTATTAGCAGTGTGTTATGGGTCATTGTCTTACTGCATGATGAAGTTCCTCCAAATTAGATTCGATGTATGCAACAAAAGTATTGGCTTTGATGGTTCCAATACTTTTGGAGGAGACTATAAGTTCCTAGATTTTAAACATGAATTATGTTCTTTATATTAACTTGTACACCAGTGCTGTTGAATTCTCGAGTCTGATCGGTCAAAAGGTGTTCATGCCGGATGTAATTCATTGTACTTGGGTCTTCCGCAGTCATCTCTTGCTCATCTCCATATGGTTCAGAATGCAGCTGCAAGGCTGTTGCCCAGGGCAAAGAAATTTGTTCAGATCACCACAATTTTAGCATCGTTTCATTGGCTCCCCGGTCCATTTTAGGATTCAGTTTATGATTCTGTTTGTTTTTAAAACTCGTAATGATCAAGCTCTTTCTTATCTCAACGATCTTCTTACACTACATTCATCTAATCGATTTCTAAGATCTTCTGACGGGTTTCTTCTGTATGTCCCTCGATCCCGGTTAAAAACTCAGGAGGATAGAGCTTTTTCAGTCTCTGCCCCTCGTTTATGGAATCAATTGCCGCTGGACATCCGCCTCGCCCCTTCATCTACCAATTTTAAGAAGAGGCTGAAAACGTAACTCTTCACCCAGGCGTTTTAATAATTTATTTTTTTAAACTATTTTATGTCTTAATTTGGTTTTATTCTGTTTTCTATTTTACTTTTCTTTACTCTGTTCAGCACTTTGGTTAGCTTCGCTGTGTTAAATGTGCTTTATAAATATAATGTACTTACTTATGAAAGGCAAATCAGGTTTATATTAATGCACTCATTCTAATATGTTATAGTTTCTGTAATCACTACATGCACTTGTACGGTGGACGCTCCACAAAAACATTAAATACGTGTCTGTTTATTGATATGCTGAAGTTTCCTGGAGATATTTATGTAGCATTTTTAAAGGAGTCTCCAGTGTCAGTGCTGTGTAACATGCAGAGGTAAAGCTGTAACTTTATGCTTTCTGACATGGGAAAGTATTAGCGCTTTACGGTTTCTCGATAATGTGACAAGCTGCATTTTTGCATTATTAGCTTTGAGAGAGACGGGGGAAAAAGAGAGGCTGGTGAGGGAACTACTCTTTATAGCTGCTGTCCTATGAGTGATAATAAGAACTACCGTAATTTCCGGACTATAAGCACCTACTTTTTTCACATGCTTTGAACACTGCGGCTTAAACAATGATGCGGCTAATTTATGGATTTTTACGGGCTAATGAGCTTCATGTCGCCTGTTACACCACAGCCAGCAGAGGGCACTATGGCACGGCTCCTGACTGGTCACGTGACTTTGTTTTGGTTCGCTCGCTTCCTGCTTGAGTATTTAGTTTAGTTTAAGTGTCTTTAATGTGCCCCAGGTGTCCATGGTTTGGTTTGATTATGTTTACTATTTAAACCCCTCGGTTACTGAGCACTTCGCTCAGTATTCTAGTTGGTAAAGGTTAGATAGGTGATGTCATTTGTATCCATGCCTTGATTCATGATCTCATTTTATGCCACGATTCCAGTTTCTCGTTTTCCGGTGAAGCCCGAGTTTTCTTTCTTAATTGAGTTACATGTTTAATAAAGACTTCGATCTGCAGTGCATCCGCCTCCAGTCCCATCTCGTAACACCGCCAAAACATTTAGCCTTGTCATATCGGACCAATGAAATTACCGAACAGGTCACAGTGGACCAATGAAACTGTTCGAATAAAATCAAACGCTAACACTAAAAAGAAATGCATATGATGCCGCTTTCAAGTTAAAGGCGGTCGATCTGGCTGTTGAAGAAGGAAATAGAGCTTCTGCATGTAAGCTTAGCATCAATTAATCGATGGTGAGACGGTGGAGACGGCAGCGTGAAGAACTGACTCAATGCAGAAAGACGACAGCAAATGACGGTAACAGTTTTTTGGACTTTGCATGTAATATGACGTTTTATATATATAATATATATATCTCGGAAAATAATCAACCATCACACCACTCCATAGTTTTCATATAACAACATTCTCTGTCATGTTATATGCCCTACATATTAAATCAGCTAAAACATGAGCAATAATATAATCAGGATGTTTGTTTGAACGTGAACTGACCATGCTGTTCTGCATGGGAAGGTCCGTATCACGTCACTCTGATTATGGGAGCAGTTGGGAGCTGTTCATGATTAGTTAGGTGTCTTTAGACAGAGCCTGAGCTGGCCAGGATGTGAGACTGTGGAAGATGGAGCACTCGCTGCATGTGACGTCAAGGTGGAGTGTAATTAAAAAAACGCTCCACCCTACATTTGTCATTGGGAGGCTTGAAATGTCCTTCCACTTCTGAGCATTCCTCAGTCCAGAGTTCACGTCCTATGGAGCGCTATCACCGTTTCCCCCTTCCAGCTGCATTTTGGAAAAAGGTTAAAAAAGGGAGTGGACAGAGATGATGTGTGCTCAGCATGATTGTACACATCGTGTGCACATCATCGCATGCAATAGTGGAAGGGTGTAAATCCTTCATGAAGGCCCTGTAATAATTAACATGATTCTTCCCAGATGCTTCGCAATTACAGTTTCGTGCCTCTTTATTCTGTTTGTATTTTTTGTGCCACCTTTATTTGCGAACTGGTGACTGCGTGTTATAAACTATGCTCTGAAGTGATCATGAGAAAGACGGATGAATATAACACGAAAGGAAGCAAAACAGTCGAATAATCTTTCATGAGAACTGTTAAAAGACAGTCCACAGTGTTTTTCCCACCAAGCCAAATGTTTACACAGGAAGCTCTCCAGTCCTCTAGATGTCATGCTGTTTTCCATATACATTCATTTGATGAGGATTGTTTTTCGTAAATACATTTTTTAAGAGTCTTGTTAAAAACATCTTGCTCTTTGTTTTCTTGAGTCCTTGTCTTATTGGGAATTCAAAACTTGTTTTGAAAAAAAAAGTTTGTTTCTCGGGAGAGATATTTTTGTTGTATGTTCTAGATGATGGAGTATTTCATTATTCCCATGTTTCAGCAACATTGTGTTCTCAGCAAGGTTCATACAGATGCTGGAAAGTCTGCTGCAAGTAAAAACGCTTTGAAATGTGTTTTTAATAAACAACTAGCTCATCGCTCTGTTGACTTTAATTGGACTTGGTGACATTTGATGAAGAACAAAGTCATTTATATTAGTTTATATTCTTACATCATTAAAATTCTGTGTGTGGTAATTTATTGATGATTTAAGTTGTGCATTTAACATTTTAACTATTTTATGGTGTCTTAGCACTGGATATAAAGCATGTCGTCAGATGTCTTTTATATAAGTATCAAACAATTACCTGCTCCATAAAATTGCACTATTACTGCTGGCTGGCAGTTTAATTTAAACTGCCCCAAAACAAAGTAGAAAAGAAAGAAAAGAAAAGTACCGGCCATGGTTAGCGTAAGGGCTGAAAACACTTTCCAGAAGCACATTGGAAGACATCTTGACATTTATAATTTGTGCCAAATAGCTTACAAATGTGTTATATCACTTCTGGGTATCAAAATAGAATAAGGTAAATTAGCTGCTTTTTCCCCCTCTTTAAACTCTCCCATTCATTCGATGTCTATTAAGCTTAAATATTTATGTAAGTTATATCGGAAAATGGCTGATTTTTATACCATAAAAGTGCTTGAATTTCAAGACAAAAACTGCTTTTGGCTCAGCTTGCTAGCAACGTCAATGTCATAGGTGCGATTCCTGTAGATTTTTAGAAATTCATACCTATACCTGGTGGTTAAGGTTCTGACCTCGAAGGTTGAGTACTGTTAACCTTCAACTGCTTGTTTTTTTTTAATTTTTTTTGCTTTGCCACCCCCCCCATTTTTCAATCATTTACCCATGGCATGACAGTGAATGTAATTAAAGTCATTCAAATTTACAGACCCCAAGCCACAGCTCTTCATGAAGGCTATAGGAAAAGTAACTGCCGAGCCAACAAATGCACATCTAAAGCACATCCAGTGCTATGGTTTCACACCACCTGATCAGTGAATTTGATTTTTGACCTGATCAATGATTCCAATGGTGACAGGAAACCTCACCAGATCCTTATAGCTCAGGGTGCTGGTGAATTTTCACTCACTGAAAAGGGTTGTCACGATGATACATGGGCACGCTAATCTCCTCGGTGAGAGCCCTGGCGTTTACTCTCCCTCTGCTTCCTTCTCCTCAAAGAGCACAGTGAAGGAATCCTAAACCTGAGAGGAGATTAGCTAACACTCCTTTAAAAAAAGAGTGTGTGTGAATAAGGTGGGATGGGACAGATGATTCTAAAGAGCCATTCTCTTAAGGTATCTGATCTACCAGTAAATGGTAGGTTGTGAAATTGGACACTTGGAAAGTGGGGTCTTTTCTCAGGAATGTGATGTATTTTGTGTTTGCCAGTGTATTCTCACAGTTTTTGCTTACACTGTCTGCGTACTGTACATACATGCACCATATGCATACAGTTCATACATACGTGTGTGTGTGTGTGTGTGTGTATAGTGTATGTACATATCTAAGGCATCCTGCCTAGACACCATCTATATTGTCTGCCCATGGAGCACATTACAAAGCACATGTAAGCTCTAAGTTCCGAATATATTAATTAAATAGCAAAAAAAATAATAATAGTGTCAATTTTGAAATATTTACATACACAGGTGACAAATTAAAGGAAAAAGGAATCCACCCTGAATGACTTTCATATTAATCTTTTATAAGTAACATTTTCTAAGATTTGTAAGATTTCTTTGGTAATGAAATTTCTATCGAAATGACATTCTTGAGTTAAAAAAAAAAAAAAATCTAAACTTCTTTAATTGACATATTGATCTATTTTCACTTTTGTTAACTATTTCCTTGTTCAACTAGATAAGGTTCCAAAGCTTCAACTTTCATGCTAACACTTCCTTAATTACTATTTCACTCATCAACTCTTCGATCATGAACTCGTCAAGCCAAGTCTCCACCGTAACTCGATGTAGTTGCATTGCATAGCTGCATCTGCAGCTGTTGTTTCCACTACTTCAGGGTTGGATTTATCATTAATATGACATTTAACATCACTGGAAAATTGGAGAGTGAAAAGAAGCTCTTGCTCTTTTGTGTTTAGGAGCTGAGATCGAAACTTGACCATTATCCCTATATCGGTGAAACGATGTAAATGATATGCTGTGGCCTTCACGGTCACCAGATCTCAACTGCATTAAAAATTAATGTAAGATTTTGGAGACACCTGCTAGACAGCGCTCTGCATCCCTATCATCAAAAACCATCTGAGAGAATAACTTTTGGAAAGAACGGTGTTCTTCCTTCAAGTTCAGTTTCAGAAGCTGTTCTGGTGGCTTTTAGTTGGCCGACACTTCACTAACACACTTTTTTATTTCCCTCACCTGTCTGTATATAAAAAGACATATTTTTTGCCTATATAAACTTACATTGACGACTTTGTCAAACAAGTTTCTTTGTAAAGTGACTTACAAATGAGGGAGATTACAGTCTAAGCATAAAGCTGAGTTTATGTTTTTGCCCAGGACTGATGGGTAAGCAGTTTTTTTAAAAAAACTGTTAATACTCAAAAGCTTTCCAACATATTTTTTGAAAACCCCAATGTTTAATTATTTAATGTAATCCAATATTTTTCAGTAACTACAGTGAAATAAATGGTAAATGAATAGTTTACTATTCCAGACCCACCAATGAGCTTTGGGTTTAAATAAGGATCTGAATTTTCTCAAAAAAAAGTACAGCCAAAAAAAAAAAAAGTTGTGCAACAAGTTAAATTATCTTAGAGTATAAAGAATGGCTCGTTTAAAAACTAACAAAAGGATACAACATGCTAATTTGTGGTGTTCTGTTTATAGCTTCAGATGAAGCATTGCCTCTAATTTTCAGATTTCTCTGGTATTTGGTTTATATTCCAATGGCCATCCTCTATTCCCAAAAATATTCCTGCTTTTGTGTTTGGGCCTCCTTGTTGCACATTTGTTTTCCATCAGTTGGAAAAGCTAGATAAACCTCCTTGTTTTCCCTGTTTGAGGCTGATATATCCATGCTGACAGTCTCCGAATCGGCCTCCCGTTCCCTGATGTGTTAACCTGGTGTTAAAGGAAAAAAGCCACAGGAGGTCACAGAAATCCATGGCAACTCGTGCTGCATATCGCGCGTGATCTTTTTTATGCCTGCAGAGCACCAGATGTGCACTGGCATGTGCAAATGCGAGTCTGCGGGGAAAAATGTTACTCACTGAGCTGCTGTTTACCCAGCTTTGATTTGACAGATTACACAAAAACCATTGATGCTCATCAAGCAACTTTCACGAATACTTGTGCTGAGACTCAACGTGAGACAACATTCTGACAAACAAACGGTATGTTATTATGGAAGACAGGTCCTTACCAGGTCTTCCGAATTGGTTTGTAAACAGTAAATCGGTAAAAGAACTGATTGCGATGTGTTTGATCCATAAGCCTACGCTCAGGGAACACTTGGTTTAAATTTGTGGCGACCACCCAGTCTGATGCTTTGCGTGTCCATTTCTTTGTCAGAAATGAATTAAGAGGTTCAGCATTTTAATGCAAGACGTGCTTTTGGATCTTCAGAAAGGGTTTTGCTTTCACTCGACACTGACACACAGCTGACAAACTGTCAGGAAAGAGCAGGGAGATTTCTTGAGTCAGATTGGGACATTACAGATGAAGCAGTGTTACTACTCCAAAGTTGGGGTGGCTTAGTGGTTAGTGGTTGGGGGTTTGACTCCTGCCTCTGCCTTGTGTGCGCGGAGCTTGCATGTTCTCCATGTGCTTCGGGGGTTTCCTCCGGGTGCTCCAGTTTCCTCCCCAGTCCCAAGACATGCACTGTTTGCTGATTTGATATTTCCTAAATTGTCTATAGTGTTTCAATGTGTGTGATTGTGCCCTCCGAAGCGTTAGCACCCCATCCAGAGTGTCCCCTGCCTTGTGCCCCGGGTTCCCCGGGATAGGCTACAGGCTACCCCACTATCCTATGTAATATAAGTGGTATGAAAAATGGATGTATTGAAAAATCCTTATATTATGAACCTTTTAGCTTTATAAGTCTCTGTGAATTAACCATTACTACCGAAAAGGTAACCTATTGGAACCAGAGCATTCGTATAAACCTGTGATTTGAATTACAGCCAGCACTATTATCACAACTGTGCTGCTATAGAAAATGAATGAACACTTTCTGAAAAAGTCTTTCCAAATGAGTCTTAGGAGTTTAGTGAGCGTTGATGGCTCAGCGGTTAATTCTTTGGGTTGAGATTAAATTCCAACATGACCAAACTGCAACTGCTGGTTCTTGGGCAAGGCTCTTAACCCTCAACTACTTGAGTGTATATTCTGTTTTAATTTAAATCCTGTTTTCAATAGCTTTGGTTAAAGCTGTAAGCCAAGTGGGTTTGAGTACGAGTGTATGTAAGGACAAATGAGGATATGTAAATGCCTAATTCAGCTCAGGCGGTAGTTCTATAGTTGCAACTGACACAGAGACTTGTCTAATGGATGGATGGATTAAAAAAACAACAACAAGGAATGAGTTTTTATTTGGAAGGAGTCTCCAGTGTCAGCATGATGAAACAGTCACAGGTAAAGCTTTAAAAGCAAAGTGTTAATAGTTTGACAAGCTGCCTTTTATTTTTATTTATTTATTTTATTTTATTTTTTTTGCCTTCAAGAAATAGGAAAAAAAAATTAGTCTGGTGAGGGGACAAAAGTTTATAGGTGCTGTAATGGAAGTTATAACAGAAATGAACATGTTTTGTTAATCCACAACATTATTATTCAACTTGATGAATAAAATGAATAAAATTATTGACGTGTGGTTGCTTAATTAATTTGAAATTGTAATTTATATTATATAATTGGGATTAAACACTTATGGACACGCTGTTATTGGAAAATAATCAACTTCAGGGTGGTAAAAGTAACTCTACTTTGCATCAGAGCAACTCGCTGTTGATAATTTTTCCATCACGGCATGCCCTAGTGTATGTTCTAGAATTTTTTGTGTTTGTTTCATGTAGTCCATACATCTAGTAGTTTCATTTGCCACAAGTGGACTTAAACTTCTGTTCCTATAAATTCTTGTAGCTTACTTGTACTGCTTCTAATCTTGCAGCAGATTACTCAACAGTCTCTTAACATCATTCGCCCTTAACCTGTTAGTTCACCCTGTATTAGGTATTATATTGGTCATGTGTATCATGTCTACTCTGTTTTGACTCTCGCACTTTACAGAGACTGGTTCCCATTGGGCCTCCTCTTTCGTACACTCTGACCTCTGGTTGTCTGTTAATCGCAGTTGTTTAGTCTGCGTTCTAGGCTTGTTTTGACATCCATGTAAAAACATGAACTGTATACTTTTCTGAGGTGTGGGAGCTCCTGTTTTGTTGCTCAGTGCAACACCATACAAGACGGTCTTTCGGCACGTCTTGAAAAGTTTTGTCACTTACGGAAATGATATACGTGACCCTGTTGAACCCTAATGTGATATTTATAGCCCGTGGTCCATTGAGATTCCGAGCTGCGGAAGTTTTGTGTTTCTATGCGGGCTTGGGGATGTCATAACACATATTTCCTCTGTTCCTTCAGACCTGCGAATGTAAGAGAGCATTGTAGTCATTATTGTTTGCAGGTGTGTCTGTCGCCAAGCCACATACAAACACAGTAATCACTCACTTGTTCAAATAGAAATGCATTCACTCGTAATGCAACCAAAGCTTCCTGTATTTTCTTTGCTCCGGTGCTGTGTGTGTGTGTGTGTCCGATTATGATTAAGGTGCTCTTTAGAAGAAAGAAGAGGATATAGACCCAGACAGCACAGACAGAGCTTTGTGGAATCGTGTTTAGTTAGACGGTGAAAACTCTATAGATAACTGCGTTCTTTTCAAACTCAAAGCGGAAACTTGCTTTATCGCTTTTTTTTTTTTTCTTCTTCTTCTTGAACCTGAGTTTATCTGAGCTACTCTTAAATCAACATTGTGCAGTGCAGAGTTTCAATAGAAATGCTGGTGAGATTGAGGAGAAGCACTCAAAAGGAGAAATGCGTAGTCAAACAAAACAGGCACCCTCTCTATGAAGTGAGTGGGATTAGGCATGACAGGGTCCTCATAAGATACTTGGCGTAAGTCCACACATTTTCCTTTCCACAGGATAAAAAAAAAAGAGAGGTTTTGTGCGTAGGAAATTAAATATGTGCAAATTAAAGCAAGTAAAGTGAATAGCGAGACAAGTTATTTAATCTTTCTGTTGCAGTGACCTGAGGCTAGATTCTAACTTGGAAGGTGCTGTACAAAAAAAACTTGCTGGTAATTTATGAAGTCAAATTAATCAAAACCACTATGACAACACTTTTTTTTTGTGGCAAAAGGCTCTCATTTCAGTTTTATGACAAAAATATAGTGAGTCCCTAGCGGCTGGAATCAATCAAAACCACGTTTGACAAAACAACTTGATTTAAGATTCGTTGTCATGTTCTAATCACCAACGCTTCAAATGCGAGCTCCAACCCTGCGTGACCCAGCTGACGTCTGATTTGAGCTCATCCATAATGAAAATAGCTATCTTGACATGAGAGGACACTTCACCGAGGATGACACTGGGATTTAGGCCCATATCAAATCTCTAGAGCTGATGGTATATGAGCTGGAGGTTTCTGTCATGGTCTTCCCCTCCAGCTACTGTCCACTGAATGGAGGCTGGAGATGGAAAGGGGGGTCAGTCTGTACCCAAAGCTATCATAATACCCTAAAAGAGATGCACTGTCAGAGCAAGAAACGCAATACTGCTTAGGCAGAGACAGGACTGCTTTTAAGTCTATTGTGGTGTTGGGCTTTCGTTCTCATGACATAGCTTAGAAGGACGAAGCGGTATATGGCTTTATGGTGATGTTTGTGCAAAGTTTCACTTGCAAATGATTTTAGAATCCATCTGTTCTCAGTTGTTTACTTCTGACTGATCTGAATAGTCTTGCACATTTGTAATAAGCTGTACAAATTAATTTAGATTGTACTAGGTATTACTTCATTTCAGTCACAAACACTAAGGTTACGGTAAAGGGCAATGTCAGCAGTTTTGAAATTTAATGAAATCCAGCCATTGCGCTCGCTGATTCAAGCTGGCACACGTTTTTTGTTTGCTGCGTTTCGCTAGTATTTTCATTCACTAACATTGATCTGATTCCTGTGAACGTCAGATCCTATTTAGTAATGCTGGAATTTTGCAAGACATTAGTCTGGAAATGATGAATCATCATATGATCATTCTCAAGTATGATTCTTGAGTATTGAGTCTACGAATCTAGCATAAAAAAAGATTTCAACATGCATAAATGATGAAATAGCAATCTAAATAATAAAAATGTCCTGTAAACCATTGTTTTTAATGCTTCTTTTGAATTGGTGCCCTCTTGTGGTAGCTTGGAGACATCACTCAAACACACTTGTAATCCAGTCGTGAGTGATCTAGCCATTTGAATCAGAGAACAACTGCTCAATTTATTAAATAGTCTCTTTTTTTCTCATCCATAGAACTGGTGTCTGCACTTGCTATTATATTTCTTTCCCATTATTTTTTACCTGAAGGTGATGTTAGCAAAGGCGATGAATATGGACAGGGAGTGGTGCAAATTGTCAGTGTAAAGTTCCTAATTGCTGAGGCTCCGTTTTCAAAGCGTGCACTGGTGCAAGACAGCGGTGGGTCGCTTGCTGCTGATGGAAAGGTTGATTGCAGCTCTGGAATTTCCAAGGACAGTTAGGCAATGGCTTCTCACTGTGTGGTCTGGCTGGCATAAGGGCCATCCGTTTTTCTTCAGCGAATTTTCCTTTCTCAAACAAAACCAGTCAAATGTGTGCTACTGCATTTTGGTTATTGATTGAAACAATGCCAGTGTGAGATTTATTTTTAAACTGAACTTGAAGGCAAGACATCAGAAATGATAGGTTTTTCACAGAATCTCCCTTTCTTAATACCTTCTTTTGAACATGAGTAACGTCCAAGATCAATCGGAATTTTAACTTGGAAGTTACGTATCTTAAAAGACTGACATTGGGAAAAGGTTCAAATACATACAGTCCACCAAACAAGAGGCAAATTTTACACTAACCTTTTCACAATCGTATAAGTAACAGTAATATAAAATTGATGAAAAGGCAATATATAATGTATTCCTTTGTTAATATGACCAAATTTACATATTTTTACATACATGCAAGTTAACTTTTCCATTTAGTTGTTTTTAATTCGTACGTTCATTTTCTTCTGCGGAGCAAACAGGTTGAGAAGTTCAGTCCAGACTTCTCTATGCCCAGCTAGAGATTCCAGCTCCTCTTGGGGATCCCCAGACGTTTCTAAGCCAAAAGGGAGATTTCTCCAGTGGGTTCTGGGTCTACCTGGGGGTCTTTGTCAGCCAAGGGTGACATGCCTGATACTGTTCGATGAATTTGTAGGTATCCTTATAACAGTGATCAGCAACCCTGCTCTTGGAGATTTACCTTCCTGAAGACTTTAGCTCTAACCATAATCGTGCCCACCTGACCATTTAATCATTGCCTTAAGAAGTTCTTGATCAACTAAAACAGGTGTGTTCGATTTTGGTCGTAGATGAAACCTACAGGATGGTGCATCTTGCGGAAGAGGATTCGTGAACACGCCTTAGTTGCCCAAACCACCTCAACTCACTCCTTTCAATTTGAAGGAGAGGTGGCTCTACTCTGAAGCTCTCCCTGATTGTCAAACGCCTCAACATTAAACCCAACAACTATGGGGTGGAAACTCTTTTCTGTTGCCTGTATTAATGACATGATTCTTTTTGTCATTACCCATAGCTTGTGACCATAGGTGAGCTGGGGGATGTAGATTGACTGGCAAACAGAGAGCTTTGTCTGCAAATTGAGCTTCTGCTACAGCAGTAATTCTGTTGCCACTGACCTGATCCACTGGTCAACCTCACAATCTCCTTCTCTTTCCATCATCTGTAAATAAGTTCCCATGAAACTTCAACTCCTTTGGCTGAGGCAAAGTCACACCCTTCAAGTGAAGGGAGCTTCTTTCTCTTTTTGGGGAGAGGACCATAACCTTAGACACATAAAGACTTGATTAGCATTCTCCCCTGACCTCTCCCAATCCTGTGCAAAAGTAAACAGCAGGTCCAGTGTTCCACACCCTTTCCAGACCTTGCATTGTTCCCCTTGAATCCTAGGTTCAGCTGCTGAATGGAGTCTCCACTCCAATATTCTGGCATAGACTTTTCCTGAGAGGTTGAAGAGCCTATTTCCCCTATAATTGGAACAAATCCTCTGGTCCCCATTTATAAAAATAGTGACCACCATGTTATTTTTCCAGTCCAAGGGCACTGCCCCAGACCACCATGCAACATTGGTTACAACATGTGTTAACCAAACATCCCTATCCAGGATAAAGCAGTTGCTGAAGATAGATGAATGAATGATGGACTGAATGAATTAATATTATTCATAATTAACTTTAGCAGATCTCACATGTAGACCCTTTTTTAAATGTTTTGTTTTTTTAAAACACACAGCTTTGCCTCCCAGAATCTATGGTGGCCAAATTTATCATCTTTACTAACAACAGGTTTCTACATCTTGATAAAGCAGCTCTCAGACTTATTCATGCTTATTTGTTTGAGTTATTTAAAAATGGAGTAATCTCTGTAATGTGCCGAGCAAGAACACAGCCAATCAACGGATTGTTGATTTACAATTGACATTGTTTCAACAATTAGATTTGATCACGTTCCCCAGTAGTGTTAGAAGAATAAAAATATTCACCAGTGCACCATCAAGCTTTACTTTTAATTAAGCATTATTTAGCTTTGATCTTGTTTCCTGCAAGAATTTGTACTGTTCCGTTACTATAGTCCAAATTCCCAGTTGAATCAACCTGCACTATAAGAGGACATGTGCCCCAGCTTGGTGCTGCATGGAGCACCAGTGAATGTTTTATCCATTTTATAAAAAGCTGGAAAGGACACCAGGTTTCAATGGAAAGTTCTCTCATTACAAGTGACAAGTTATTACATCTGCCAGATGGAGATTTTAAGAGGAATTAAGATTATACATATTCCCTCTTTTCTTTAAGTGTGAGACATAACAATAGACAGAGTGGAGCTCATTAGCCGGGTTTCTGCCGCTTCCTCTGGACGGCTGTCAATTCACAGTGGAAACGTAGTGACGTGTGAAAGTATTGGGTGCTTCACACATCACTTCTTTTCCAACTCTGACTGATTTATGGGGCACTGAATTCTCAGTGCTGGGTCATTTCAGATTGGAGTGTTTTTCTCCTCTAGCACGTTTCTCTGACTCCTGTGAGGTTCACGTTTTCTTTTATAATGTAGTACGGCTTTATGAGAGAACCAGTGTAGAAATCCAATTTCTGTTATTTAACAGAATGACATGAGACCATCTGATCATTGTGTAAAAGTACACCTTTAAATTGGAGGCAGATAAACATAAAATATTGGCAGGACAGAAATACTTTACTTTAAGATGTTCTGGCTTGTTCTCAAGAGCATTTTTCTATTTTACTTTTTACTGTGATGGCTTGGTTAGTTTAGAGCAGAATTACAGCAATATTGTTAAAGGAAGCGGGCATTTTAAAGGTCAAACTATTACTTTTTGTTTACATATAATTAATAAATTGTCATGGGCCTTCCATTGAACCCATCCTTAATGAATTCACTGGAAAACTAAGGCAATAAGGTAAAGTCATTCAAAAAGGCAACTTTGAATGGGAACCAGGAAATTCTTACTTACTCTGACCTTTTCTCATGATATATGATTCATATTCCACCATCAATATTCCTCAGTGGAAACCGTTCAATATAGGATCTTATGCAGGCGTGGAATCTTTGATCCTCCTTGGTGATCTTTTGCTGGCTTTCATGACTTGTCTTAGTTTCATTTTTTGTAAAAAAAAAAAATTTCATTTTCATTTTGCCAGTGTTGATGTCAGTCCAATAACAAAACCAACCACATGAACAGTTTTGTGTTTAGCCGCGGTTAATTTTTGCAACATTATTGACAGGACTGAAAAACAGTTGCGAGTGGGCGGAAAGCATTGCCCATGCAAATATGACAGAAATTTACAATGCCCTAT
This sequence comes from Ameiurus melas, assembly GCA_012411365.1. NCBI lineage: Eukaryota > Metazoa > Chordata > Actinopteri > Siluriformes > Ictaluridae > Ameiurus > Ameiurus melas. The sequence continues at coordinate 25,077,214 of CM022759.1, forward strand.
TAAAACAGTTCTGTAAATCAGATTTCCCTCCATACAGGTTTGATGCATGGACATGTCTTGAGTTTAAAATTTCAAGCAGCTATAGCTGTCAGATATAGAGACTGTGTAAAGAGTTTTGAGGTAAGATGGCTTATAGTGTATTGAGATTTTCTGTTGACTGCACACAGATGTGGTGGCTTCTTAGCCAATGCTTTAAAAAAAACAAACCAAAAAAAAAACAAGTAAAAATATAGTGACTGTTACATTTGTAAGGAAAAACAGGAAACCTTTTGGACAATTATTTTTATATTAGTGCCAAAAGTAAAATTTAAACAGTGTTGCATTGCATGAGAAATGCTGGGATTAGATTTATGATTTCAGATCATAATTTGATGTGCTTAGAGAATGCAATACTTTAATCAATAAGTGAGCAGTGAATCATCTGTAAGCTCACAAACAGACCCTCTTGTGGAAACTCTCTGTCATGAGGCATGGATTTTAGTTCATGAAGAGAATCTGCTGTAGGTGAATTTGCTACTCATTTAGTTCCCATTGTCCGTTTGTTTTAGAGACAACGGAGATAAAAACCCATAACTATATGTGGTTGTGAGTGACTGAACAACCAAAATTGAACAACCACAATGTATGGGTAGTAGCTAGGGCTGTGACGGTGGCAGATTTTTACCACTGCAGTGGTTAATGACCAAAAATAAATGTAAATGAATATAGCAACTACTACTACTATTATTATTATTATTATTATTATTATTATTATTATTATTATTATTATTATTATTATGACGCTATACAAAACGTTGTACGTTGTACTTGGCATGACCCTAGTAGTAGCCCAATGGAATGGGTTCCTATCTTATTTGCAAAGGGATGGTGTGACTGCAGGTTTTCTTTAGTTTAATCAATTGGTCTTAATCTTCAAGTGATTCAGTGTGGCTTCTATCTGTCAGGGAAGACAAAATCAGGAGCCCAGTCCAGGGCAAGGAGATTACATGTCTTGGTTATCAGTTTTTTATTCATAGTTGCTGACAGACAAGTAGGCTGAGTAGGCCAGTGGTCAACTATTGTTTTTTTCTTCTCAGATTTCATAACCAGAGAGAGAGGGGAAAAAATGACTCGCTATTTGCTTTTGATAAAACAAACAAGTTGTTTATTTATTCTGTTTAAACAACATTAATTTCACTGTAGTGTGACATACCTTGATGCTGTAACTCATTCTGAATCGTATGAACTACACACATCACGTTTGCTTTTACTAACAATATCAGTCACACAGATGAGGATGAGTTCCCTTTCGAGTCTGGTTCCTCTCAAGGTTTCTTCCTCATATCATCTCAGGGAGTTTTTCCTTGCCACTTTTGCCTCTGGCTTGCTCCTTAGGGATAAATTTATCAATTTAAAATTTAGATCCGAAATTGATATATTTCTGTAAAGCTGTTTAATGTCAATTGTTAAAAGTGCTGTACAAATAAAACTGAATTGAACTAATCGGATTAGACTGCAGGGATGACCTATGACCTCTACAAAAGCAGGAATACAATTTTTGTGTGGAAACACAGTAAAGTTGCATAACTCTCCAGCTAGCACAACAAGCAGAAACCTTGCAGTTAAGCATATTAAGAAAAATTATTCTAGGCAGAATTTTGCTTGCTGAATTTTTGCCAAGGTTTCAAACATGATGTGCTACCTTAAACTATTTATTAGAAAAGGGTAATAACTATAGCTAATGAGTCAACAGGGATTTAATACATGTTTGAGGCTGCAGTAATACATTCAAATAGCTAATTAGCTCGCCATGCTTTATTACATTACGTTAGCTACAGTGGCAACTGGTGGGTAATGTGCTCATTCTAACGTATTATTAGTTCTACAGTAATTCACAGGGACTTGTATGGTGGACAGTCCACAAAATCTAAGACTAATAATAAACGCAGCCAATCAATTTTTTCTGTAACAACACAGCTAAAAAGGACCTTATTTTCCTCCCTGAATTTTCAAATCTTGTACCGCTCTCTTGTTTAAATTTCAGTCTCTCCTTATAAGCATCAAAAGACTTAGCAGTTACTTAGACTTTGAGATTAGCATATTTTGTGCCGAAAAGCAGCTAAGCTGCCAGCTAGAGAAGAAAGTGAAAGAAGAAAGTAGCTAGCTAGTGGGACTCAAAATTGCGTGTCCAATGAGTGTTAATCTTTCGTTCCGTTTAAACAGTGAGTACACAAACACAAACAGACACTAATTGAAACACAGGCTTCACTGAGTGTTTGTAAGCAGTGTGTCTGCCTAAAATAGTTTGAGTTAAATGATTGCACCACGCAATATTGCAGTGCGACATTTGATCATTTGATTTGCTAAAATGTTGAATTACACCAAGATTGATGAATAATATAGACACTTTGCTAGTCATTTCATTGGTGCATTTTAATGAAATTTTAGGCGAGCTAGGCTTCCCGTGTACTCTTAAATTAAAGAAATTGCCTGTGCTACCGTTGTTAGGCTAGTGAATCAGGATTCTGGGAAACCAAAACATAAGACGGCAGCACATTAGAGCCTTCACTTGTCCGGTGGAAAAGTTAATACATTTATGATTAATCCAACCCTGATCTATGGATAAAATTTTAGGCTGCTGCCATAGCACATTGGCAATATGCTTGGCAAACAATATGTTATGCGTTAAATGTGTAAATCATGTCAGAAATGGAGCTATTTGCTATATGCAAACATTAGAGTTATTCGCGTGCGTTTTGAATGATTCAACGTTCTTGCTTGAAATCGAAACATTAGTGTAGAAGGGGGGTATGAGACAACATGAGGCGTCACACAGAATCATTAAAAACTACAGAATTATCTAGTTATATTCTGTGAAAGTACTTTTTCTTTGAGTTCAACCGGTAGAAGTAATATATATTGAAAACCGATATTGTATCCAAATGGAAGTTCCATTTGATTTCTGCATTTTTTTTTTACACTTAAAGTACAATATTAGGAGCGGGATTGACATTAGTTGTTGATGGCAAAGCAGGAGGGGCAAAAAAAAAAAAAAAAAAAAAACAACCAGCACCAACCAAAAAAACAACACGTCACATGAAATAAGACTAAGACAAAAGACAAACGCAAACACTAAGAGACCATCAGAGGAGGATAAGCATTTTCAAGAGCTTGACGGACTTCAAGAATAAAAGCTCTTTTGGTGTCTTTGATGTGTGGTTTCTTCTTTGCTGCCTAATATCACGGCCTGTAAATTGTTAAGAATTCCGAGGAGCTATCGCATCGGACATCTTCTAGATGAAGGCACTGGTTAAACTAAATATTAAACATGTGTGTTACAGTAATGAACCTGCCCAGATTATGTAATAAAGTACATTCCCCATCATTTTAACTGCTTTCTTACAGTAATGGGGTGGGTCCACTGACTCATTCAGGCTTTGTGCAGGACTCTTTGGTTATCCATGCAGTTTTTCTGTTTTGTTGCTGGGTTTTTGTGTCCTTTATATTCGTGACTTTCTTGTCCTGAACGGAACTCTCTGTTTACACCCCATTTATTCTTTGCTGAAGGGCTGTTAGTTATGACACCTGTGTAACCTTTTGTAATAAGTGTGTGTGTGTGTGTGTGTGTGTGTGTGTGTGTGTGTGTTTGTTTGTGTATTCCTTCAGGTCCCTGAGCTCTGGGAGAGGTCTATAGCAAGACTATCAGAAATCACAATGTCTCTTGTGAGAGACAGAAACCCAGTTCTTACTGGACAGATGCTACAAGCCTGAGACACCAGGGTCAAACACACACGCGCGCGCACACACAGAGACACACACACACACAAACAAACACATGCACATTTGTAATTCTCTTTGTGAGGTTTTCCAGTGACATACGTGTTACTGAAGCTGAACAATGAAACAATGCCATGCCTACACCTACAGTACACACAACCCCCACCTTAACCTCAGTAACCCAAAAGAAACCTTTGGCACCAGCTAAATGTCTCAACAATGGCAAACCTGTCACGTATACATTTGGTCCCCATAAATATATTTTTATTTATTAATTTATTTATATTTTATATATATATATATATATATATATATATATATATATATATATGTATGTATGTATATATATATTTTTTTTTTTTTTTTAATGGCCCACACACACAGCACCACCTCGGCCATGGACTTAATCCACTGTACATTGTTAATAAAAATAAAGACACATTATAAAACCCTGATGTGTAAGCTGTTTAATAAAATTTGTAAAAAAAAAAATTTAAATTGCTTTTTGTTTTTTCTTGACACTTTTTGATGTTTCAGCTAGAGTTTAACTAATGAATCACATTAACGCATTGTTTATAGCTTTATGCGCTCAATGGCTGATCTCGACTAAATTGCACTTTCTCATGCTTGTGTAATATTCGTGACACAACCTTGTATTTTCCTCCTGAACAGAACTGTGTAGGTGTGTTGGATCGAGTTATGATCAGCGATGATGTTTCCCCAGGCAACCTAGACAACCCAACAACAGTGACAGAAAAGTCAGAGGGATGGGTGTAAGGTTGCCACTATCTTTTGTGTTCAAGTCAAAAACAGCACCAGGTGCATTCTGGTCTGCATCCAGCAAGATTAATACGCTGCCATGATTAGCAGAGGAATTTATTGATCGCATCACTTCAGTGCAGAAGTAATGTGGCCAGTGCTTCTTGCTTAAAATTAACTTTTAACAGTCACATCTAACTGCCTGCTATTACACTGGTGGCAGGTACAGGATAATTAGGCCCCCAGGCACAGGTTTGCCATTTTACAGCACACATCTTGATTAATAGACATCAGATTAACTTGTCGTAGCAGACAATTTGTCTTCCTTAAATTTAACAGCTTCATTTTTTTTAGGCCAGAACTACTTGCATGATAGTAAAGAAAAATTAAAATGCCAAACTCTTAACTCAGTTAAAAGTATTGTTACTACTTGAATAAGAAATAGAAAGTTACTGAAGTGTTCACTAGGTATTCTTTCTTACACTGCATTACTTGTTTACACAGAATAATTCTGTTCAATTAAATTTGATTTGTATAGCGCTTTTTTCAAAGGTCATTGTCTCAAAGCAGCTTTACAGAAACCTATAAACACGGGATACAGATATTAAATGTGTGGACTAATCCCAACTGAGCACGCCGGTGGCGAGGAAAAACTCCCTAAGATGATATGATTTTACATTTTTCAGAACAAGCAGCAGGGATGATGTAAATAAATGGATGCAAAAATCCCAAACTACTGTATCAGCATATGTATTACATAGTGTACTTTAACATTCTCTGTAAAATAGTTTAACATTTACTTTTTGCTAACTAGACCAGTGTTTCTCAAACAGGAGTCCCCTTGTGGTCCATGGCATAATTACAGGGGGTCAGTAGGTTTGTTTCTAAAAATATTGGAAATTTGTAAATATGGTATTTTTAAAAAATAAAATATTTCATAATGCAGTACTGTACAAACGTCTTAGGCACCCTATTTATTTATTTATTTTTAGCACAAACTTTGTTAGATTTTTTTTTATGATTTTACACCCAAACATTAGTTTTCTAGAAAAAAATTAATTAAATGTTACAAAAAATGTTTGTATGTCAGTAAAGAAAGCAGCATATTAAGTGGTAAGAGACACTTTTCAGACAGAAAACATAATGAAGGCTGCTGGAAAAACCGTGGCTGGTTCTGCAAGATGCTCAATAAAACTTACAGCTCATTTCCATATAAAACTGCACATATTGGGTCAAAGGGTCATCACACCAAATATTACCTTTGTTTAATTTATTAGTGTTTACTGCTCTTTATAGTATTTTTTTTAACAGAGAAACATTTATTTTAATTATTTTTGAAGGCATTTTTGCTCTACATCATTTCTTTGCATGTGCCGAAGACTTTTGCACAGTACTGTATACTTTAAGTAAATTTTTTGTCTCAGTAACTCATGTCATTATTACTGCAAGGTTTGCATTGTGTCCAACAATCAAGTTGAGTTGATTGTTGTTAACAATAAAATGAGTTATACTGTTCATCCCTGAGTGCAAAAACTTCAATTTTACATTAGACATTGATGGGTAAAATTAAATATGTATGTTCATACACAGAATATGCTATGGGCTGAAAACCTCTAAGCTAATCAACATGGCCATAAGGTTAGCGTGTGCTGTACACAATCACAATCCTATTTCTGTCGATTTTCTTGAAATATTGTATTACAGAAAGTTATTAGTGTTCAACTACATTCTTATAATAATGAGTATCATTTTCATTCGTATACAGTAACATGCATTCATATCACATAACCAGTAGAAGTTGTAGAACATCACAAACAGGAATATGTCTTTTTATCCGAAACATTTTTATTTGTGGTGCCATTTTATTTAACCAAAGTGATGCACCATCTTAAACCCATCTTCCTTCTAACATACTGTAGTTAGGCCAAATCACAAATAATGTTCTATTCACTAGATACATATGCTATTAGAAAAATGGCTCTTTTAAGGGGTATGTTGGATAGTTAAGGGTTACTACAAATATTGTTCGTATGGAATTCTTTCAGATAAACACTTTTGACTTTACAGAATCTCCTCAAGACGGAGCATAAGAACCCTTAAGTATTCTTGATGTGACCTTTTTAAAATAGTGTAGTATAACAAAATGGCACCATTTATGATTTAACCACAGAGAATTGTCTTTAAACATGTTGAGTATCCCCAATAAAACTACTCTTACTGCAATTTGTTTAGAGTTACTTACGCAAATGGAACAGAATAAATGGAGCATATTACTGCACACTTCTTATAGGAAATCACTTCATTTTCTGTGAGAAGAGTATCTCCCAGGTAAAAGACAAACAACACTTTCAAAAGCAGTCAGTAATCTGGTCACAGGAGAAGCTGTATTTATGAAAGTACGTATCAGGAATTGTTACCAAAGTGTCTCTATATTTCAAAGCAATCATACTGGGTGGTGGTAGGAAAAGAAAGTAATGCAATACTGCCCTCTTGTGGAACAGCACGAGTTATTCTTTCTGTTACTACACTGTAACATCGCCACTAGAGGCAGTATGGTCATTTCTTTACCGAAAGCTTGCAAAGTCAATTCTTTAAGACAGTGACATTGCAGTGGCCTCTTCTTTACTCACACTCGATCATAAAAACACAATAGTCCATTAAGAGCGCTTTAAATTGTGTGTGCACTTTATTTGAGTAACCTGTTCTATTCACCCATTAAGAATCTGAATGGTCTGCTGTCCTTACCAAAATAAATAAATAAATACAAATACATAAATAAATGAGTGAAAAAGTGATTTTTGGACAGAATGGCCTACTCCATCGTTTGCAGGTGCTACTCTGTATTTATTTATTTTATTTCTGTGCGGATTAACTATGATGTTTTTTTTCTTCCTCCTCAATCACAGATAATAATAGACCAGATTACATGCTGTTTTTATTTCTTACCAGTTCTGTGCTAGTCTGATTATTTTAATCCCACCCAGATAGACACCTGTGATACTGCAGACAGATGCTGCCTCTTGCTTTGGAAAAATGCTTTTGACAGCTGATACACATGGTATTTAGTCACCTAGCGTACATATCCAATCTAAACAGGTCCTGTTATGAAATCAGAAGAGTGTGATCCTGCAATCATGATCAAAAGGGATATTATAATGACAGCTACAGGCATTAAACCTGTGGGATATATATTAACATATCCCACTATATCACACAATTTTTTTTAAGCTTTCTAGAAATAGAGGAAGAGCAGCAGTCGTATTACTACGAGTTTGCCATCTAATGTTAAATAAAGCAACATATAAAACATACAGTACTGTGCAAAGGTTTTAGGCACATGCACAGAAATGCTGAAGAGCAAAGATGCCTTCAAAAATAATGAAATCAAATGTTTCTATGTTTAAAAATACTGTAAAAAGCAGTAAACAGTAGTAAATGAAACAATGTCAATATTTGCTGTGACTAAAAATAAAAAAGTAGTATCAGGTAGAATTAGTGCAGTTTTATAAGGAAATGTACGTTTTATTGAGCATCTTGCAGAACCAGCCATGGTTCTTTTGGAGACTTTGACTGTTGCTTCTTGTTTTTTGTAGCAAAATCCATCAGCCTTCATTGTGTTTTTTTGTTTGAAAAGTGTCTCTTTATATGTAATATGGTGCTTTCTTTACTGATGTATAAATATTTTTCTGTAACATTTAATTTTGTTGCTCTGCGATGGACTGGCACCCTGTCCAGTGTGTACCCCGCCTTGTGCCCGATGCTCCCTGGGATAGGTTCCAGGTTCCCCCGTGATCCTGAAAAGGATTAAGGGGTAGAAGATGGATGGATGGATGGATTTAATTTTGTACTGGAAAACTAATGTTTGGTAATCTAACATGTTTTTGTACTGACTCGATAATGTAGAAGTCATAAAATAAAATAAAAAAACCATAACAAAGATTGTACTATAAAAAATAGGTGGCCTAAAACCTTTGCACAGTAGTGCATGTATTTGAAACAAACCTAGGTTCATAGACAATTGCCAGAAACACTAAACCTGTCCCAAAAAGTCTAGTTTTAGAATATATATTATTTATAATTAGAGTTTGGTTTTAAACTTGTAGCATCATTACTTATTTAAAAATATATTTTAAACCACACTTTCTATGTGTTGTTGTGTATAAATGCTTCGCTTTTATTTCCATGTAAAATATTAGTGTCAGAAATGGTGTTTTGCCTCATAAGCCTGTGATACCTCACACAGTTGGCTGTTTTTTCTAACTTTAGACTACTCTGATGACAGCAGGATTCTGGACTAGCCCCTAAACTTGTGTCTGCACACTGGGGCCATGCAGGGACTCTTGCTTCTTCTGAGCCAACCGCTGATTGCTAATTGATTAAGGCTTTGGGTTTCCCGTCGGCCGAGCCAGAGTGTGAGGTAATTATGGATGGCGTGAGGCCAGGAGCTCTTATCCTTCCCCACCTCTTATCCCTCATACAAGCTTATGCTTTAGACTACCCAGGAGAAATAGCCATGAGAACAAAAAGGATCCAGAAACAGACATTGTTTAGGACCCAGACCACGCATCCTTTGGTGTATTGAGAGCACTTTAATGGCTATAACGTGGTCTCAGAAGTCACTTAAATGCCTTCTGTTTTATATCAGAGGCCCTAACCAACGTTAGCTTGGGGAAAACAGAATCTTCATTGCTCAACGTTAATGCCGAAATGTTCTTATGTTCTTGGTCAGCCCGTGCTCCTTCACTGACTCAGATGTCAGATTGGTCAGTTGTTCTATGTGCACAGGTTTAATTTGTTCCATATTTCCCTGTGACACGCATGTGTGAAGTGCGGTTTTTCTTGCTTTGGTCCTGGGAATCAGCAGGATTTGGTGAAAGAAGAGAATGAGTCTCGGTGTGAAGCCACAGCTCGTGATTGAGATTGATTAAGCGGTTCTAAGAAGCTCTGCTTCATGAGCTGCTGAAGATTCAGGGTTTCTGCCAGTATCAGTATCAAAACCTAGCAAGGATATATATTATTATGATTCACTTTCAAGGCAAATGTTCAAACAAATGACTGCAAGTGTAGAAGGGAAGCTTTGCATTGTAATGGATCAAATATAGAATGCATACACACACACACACACACACACACACACACACACACATATATATATATATATATATATACACACATATATATATAATATTTCAAAACTCTACATTTAAGTAAAACCTTCTCAGTGTTATTGCAGTCACCTGCTGAGTAGAAAGTGTCAAAATCCTGTTAAGGCAATCTGATTCCCATGTTCTCACATTCCCCAGCTGTGTTTTTTTTTTTTTTGTGAAATTCAGTGTGATAGCTGCTAATTGAGAACAGCTCTGAAGCTGACGCTGAGCTGCTTGTGATATTTATTCATGAGAGGCGCTTCAGTCATTTTCTAACATTAGAGCTGTGCCAATGTAAAATGCATGGTGTGCTATAGATGAAGTTGAGGTTTTTACTCCCTATGGATTGGTATGTTTCACCTTCAGCTGTTTAAATTCATTTGTAATATTTGCAGGACCTCCTGCAAATATATATAAAATATATATAAATATATATATAAAATATATATATATATATATATATATATATATATATATATATATATATATATATATATATATTTTTTTTACAAGCACACACTGTAGTAACTAGTAATGTATAGAGCCATATTTGTTACCAAGAGCTATATTAACATGTGATATTATTAAGCCTTAACTTTTAGGTGAGGCCTCACAGCTCCAGGGTTCTGAGTTCAATCCTGAGCTCAGGTTACTGTCTGTGAGGAGTTTCACATGTTCTTCCCGTGTCTGTGCGGGTTTCCTCCAGGTTCTGCGGTTTCCTTCCACCTCACAAAAGACATGCCTAGGTGGATTTGCTACTCTAAATTGTCCTTGGTGTGAATGAGTGTGTGAGCGGTGTTCCATCAAGCATAATTTGTCCTTTTTGGGATAGAGTGGTGAGTAATGGTAAAACGTTAAAAGCATTATCAGACATGGTTTACCTTTGTCTTCTCATGTATTTATTAAAATGTTTAGTAGTATGTATGAATAATATGTTATTTCTTAGCATTTACATGCTTTGCTTACCGTTAAGTTGCAACTTTTATTTCTACGTAAGTGCTACATTTTTCCGTGCTAGTAATTATTATTAGTACAGTAATTATTGTTTTGGAGCACCTTGGGGAACATGTACTTTAAAATCCAATATCTAAAGCATGCACAAGAAATGATTTGCCATAACCATCTATATACATAAACAGTTACATACCATACTGTAAAATCTAGGAGTGTAAATACAGGCTTCCACTCTTCGTCCTGACACGTGCATTTTCATAAATCTACGCTTCGTGGTACTCTCTTTGTCTGAAATATAAAAATGTGGAGCGGAGCACATGTGGAACAAGAGGCTGTGTGTATGAGAGATAGTCTATGTGCAGAACATGACCATTTCTCCATGCTTGGCAGCCTCCCACGATCCTGCTGGAATGATTTATGACCGAGAATCACTCACACTCACCACTTCCTCCGAGCAGAATCTGCAGAGACATCACTCACGTTACGCCATATTCTCTGCACACACACACACACACACATGCACACACTTACCCCCTTTTGTTGTTTTGTCCGGTATTTCAGCACACTGGATTTGAAAATGACTAGGTTAAAGTGCAGATTGTCAACTTTAATTTGAGGGTATGTACATCTAAATTAGGTGAACCATGCAGGAATTCTGGCTCCTTTCCACATACATTGCTTCACTTCAGGGTGTCCGTAAGTAATCGATTACTGGCTGCTCGGCTGTTTCTTGGCATGCTTGGGGTCTTCAGCTCATGAACAGGAGAGATAGCAATATGGATAAACTACAGGGTATGCCAAAACGGTATATGTACTAAGGTTATATATGGGTATATCCTATGTACTTACATAGGGTAAATTAGCAAAATGTCTTCCAAACTTTTTCATACTTCGTTTATATTATATATAGATTTTTTTTTTCAGATAGCCTTTAAGAACGCCTTTGACAAAAGAAGAACGTATTGAAATCATTCTCATAGTTGGATCAGGAAACTGTCACAATGTTGTGATGGACTTTTAACAGTAAACATGGCGAGCACATCACACACGACACTGTTGTCAGACTTATTAACAAATTAAAAAAGACTGGAAGTGTTGCAGACCGATCGAGAAGTAGACGTCAACGAACATCCGAAGGTACAACCAACGTGGTGCTGGAAATCATAGCCCCCTATGTGTGGAGACTTTTGGGACACCCTTAGATGCAGTATGTACATTTTATAGGCAAGATAAGAGACAAAGACGTCAATTTCATTTAAGAGCCAAGAAGATTCTACATAAAGTAAATCAAATCTGTATTATCAAATTTTTAAAAAAAATTCTCAGCCTCTCGTGTGTGGCTCTATGTGTGTGACCTTTTCATGGTGGTCGAAGTTTCATTTTGTAAAGATTAGATGTTCATAAAGTTGATTCTTTTCCCCACAACTACACATGCTGAAGTGTATTATTCCTCTTCTACCACAGCAATGTTCCAACGATTACAAGTTTTTGTTTATTAAATAAGGACACAGCATATTTTATTTATTCATTTATAGTTACATTTAATGTTGTGGAATGTCCTTGGGACAAGTTAGTTCCTGTTATCACTTTCTTGTTAAGCAGCTATAAACTGTCATTCACTCTCTTTTCTCTTTTCTGGAAGTTAATGAGACAAAAACGCACGTAAAAAAAAAAAAACTCCTCTGTCCTGAAGACTCTCATGTGTTGGGATAAATGACTGACCTTTACAAAATGCTGACACTGAAGACTCCTTCCATAAATGTTCAGTAAACATCTAATCACAGAAAACTTCACCATGTCATACAGTTTTATCACCCCCCCACATATTTGTCTCATGTGTTTTTCTTTTCTTAAATAACAACACACTTTGTAACTGTTTACTGTTAGTTTTAGATAATGTGTGTCACATCCTATTCCTCCTTGGAGCCAAGCCAGTCCAGACATTAAGACTCTAACACTCACCTAAAAACTAACACCTGTTTCTAGCTTGCTCCAATCTTTCTGTCTGTTTACACTTCTCTCAATCATGTGTTCATTGCAAGGTTTTGGTTCCATGTTTGTATCATGTTTATTTCACGAGTTTTTGACTCCCTCCTTTTTGTTTCTTGTATCCGCTCTGGTTTTGTGTTCCCTGTTTGCTGTATGTGTGTTTGATATGACCCTTGCATGTTGTGATTACGACTCAGCCTAACGACTTGGATTTGAATGAAAGTGTGGTTGCACAGACATCCATCTGTCTCTGCTAGGTGACAATGTACATCACTCACACTTCAAGTCCCTGCGAATTACTACAGAAATGTTAATGTGATAAAACAAGCACATTCATATAAACCTGTGAACTATTGTGAGAGCTGATATTATGGAAACTGAATCAACACCTCTAACGAATGACATTTTGAGAATTCAAAATCTAGGTCCCTATCTCAGAGTGAATAACCTGAACAGATTTATATAATTAATGATTCATGGAATGATTTACACGTAATTCATACAATATTGTAGAATGTTAGTTTAGAACATCTTTATAAACTTTTAGGAAGGTTTTTAAACTCAGTCATGAGTTTACAATAAAACTCTCATGTGAGTACATTTGCTCATTTCCTTTTGTGAAATTTGTGGAAAAGCCTAATAATTGCTCAATTATACACTCACCAGCAATTGCACCTCAATGTATTCATGCAGTTAACCAATCAGCCAATCATGTAGCAGCAGCACGATTCATAAAAACATGCAGATACAGGTGAAGAGTTTTAGTTAATAGTAACACAACGGTGTGAAAAACAAAAAAAACATCCAGTAAACAAGGCGATAAAATAACCAGACTGGTTCGCGTTGACCGGATGGCTACAGTATCTCAAATAGCCACTCTTTACAAACATGGTGAGCAAAAAAGCATCAGAATGCACTTGAGGCTATAACAGCAGTAGACCATATTGGGTTCCACTCCTAACAGCTTAGAACAGAAATCCGAGGCAACAGTGGGCACACCGAATCTGCACAGTTGATTTATCAGGTGATCAACTCCAGAGGACGATCCTGTTGTCTGTCACGACACTGTTTTCTCTGATGATTGAAGAATGTCTCTTTGGGCTAAGAAGCTAGTGCTGTTTCTTAGACTACATTAATGTAGCAGTACATTTGGAGCAGCAGTACATTCTTCTGTATCTTGGTCACCCTCTGTCAGCAACTGAGCATCCTAACCCGCCGTTCTGGCCTTGACCTGGCCATAAAAGCTCTGCCCGACTATACCATTACCAACCACCATGCACCATAAATCCTGTTGAGGATTGGCAACTTCATAGAAGCGGTGGTGTCAGCACACAACTGGGTGTAACAGACTCCTATCTGACCGCCATTTAGGTCATTTCCTCTTTTTAAGGCTCCATATTACAGCTCTGAGAAGGTAGGTCTTGCCCAGAGCGGAGCCCGACGCAAAACGGAGAATCTGGGTAATCTAATTAGAGGCTGAGAATGGAAGGCCACGAGGCCTGAGGCCCGGGTGAAGTGGGGAAACATAGGCTTTGAAAGTATGCACCGCAGCCTGGGATGTGGTAACGTCTGAGGGGCTAATTCTTCCGCAGGACAGAAAACAGGACCCTCGTTGGCTGGAGAGGACTGCCTTTTCACGTTGTGTGATAATGCACAGAGAGAGAGAAAGAAAAAAGAAAGGGAATAGTGATAATAGTGTGAGATGGAGCAAAAGCGACAGACGGAGAAAGAGAAAGGCTGAGGGCAAAACAGCGAGAGACAGGCGTGATTTATGCCCTGTGATTGAGACACAAAAATAAATGCAGGCCCCTTGGAGAGGAAAGCACAGGCCATAAAACAAAGTACACACTCAGGCATTTTCTCTCGCTCAACCTCAAATGACTGCAATCCCTCTCCATGATGTCAAAGTCAATCGTCTTGGCTTTTGTCACAAGGACTTTTATGATAGCGAGGAGGGCATTGTTTTGCCTTTAACTCGACTGTGGTACAGAGAGAGTAATTACAGATTTGGGGGGCTCTGCAGCGCTTTATCAGAACTACAGCAAAAGTAAAGGAAAGCTCATTGAAACTGTGCCTACTTGCCATCATTCTTCATTAAAGGGTCTGGTTGCTTTTCTTTCCTCACTGTAAGCCTTTGCAGTCCAGAAATGTGTGTCAGAATGATGCTGAACTGTTGGAATATTAGTGCTGCATTTGGACGACGAGGTCTTTTCAGCTGTAGTAATCAGAGAGAAGGTCCATCAGTCTTTAGGTAAACATGGTGGATGGGCAGGATACAGCCCATTTAGCAGGAAACTAACACATCAAGGCTGTTTGATCAATGTTATTTAGACGACTCACCACAAGTGTGGCATCGAGAGTTTTCCAGGCTTTCATGTGCTAGCAGACCTTAAACACACACGCATACGCATGTAGTCAAACACACGCTCAACATCCCGCTTTCTCACTTTTAAAGAGTTTATTTATCGCGGAAGGAAATGTAGCAATGTCCTGATTACACAGTAACAGGCCTGACATCATTTTTCTTTCATTAATGCCATGAATGTGGAAGTATGAAGGAATTCTTAAATGAATCCACACCTGGAAATGTGTGACAGTCCGAACACTTGAAAGTGGAGCATAAAATTCCGCATGGAAAACCTGTCAAGTGATTCTGCTTCATTTTGTATACAGTGGAGTGCGAAAGTTTGCATACTCTTGGCATTGCAAAAAAACAGACAAAGAAATGCACTTTACAGCAAGATGACATAAGGAAAGAACATCTGTGAAAGACACTAACACAAACGTAAATGATTACATCTCTCTTTCTGAATACGATAGAAATATGCTTTAATAATTTATATAGTCACCCTTTGCCTTTATATATACACCTGAATTCAACCTCTTCTCTATCCTCAGTCTTGGGATACTCTCAGTTGTAACAATAACCACAATTTCCTGACAGCTCTCTATTGATTGGTTGGGTACTCTTTGCCCAAGACGATCACTGATAAACTATTGCTATTTTAAACCTTTTTTCTTATTTATCTTTTTTTTTTTATTTGTTGAGGAGTGAAACGGAATTGTTAGTGAGCCACGTTTAACCCTCTTACCTCTTAGTTCCCACAGTATTATGTCCCACAACCCTATATTCCCCATAGAAACAGCACGCAAACCCTGAGATCCTGGCCGCAAGATCAACATTTTAATTTGAACTTTTTTAGGCCTTGAAACAACTTATAATAATGTATTTGTGTAAAATTACTTTGAAAATGAAGCAGTTCAGTGTTTTTCCTAAACTTAGAGCACAATTCTTAACTAGAGAAATATGAAAAATGCTCGCTAAAATCCTTAAAAATACTCATTTAGAAGTACCATACGAGCATCAGTGTGGTCAATGCGTTTGAACAGATACATTTTAGCACCAAAAGTCAGACCAGCAGGTACTGTTTTCATGAATGCACAGAAATTGGTGCCATTCCTGACAACGAAAAACAGTTTTTGATTCTTTGTGGGGATTGTTCTTCTTTTCAATGGAAAGATTTGTCACTATCAGTTTCGGTTTCTACATCACCTGAACTTTCATTGCTGTCACTATCTAGAATTCTTGCTCTCGCTGGTATATTGTCCTTACATGAATAGGTTAAAGACGGGCAAGCCGGTTTTTCAGCCATATGGGGTTAGAGGGTTAAACGTTTATGTTACATGTTTAAAGGTGCACTAGGCATTATTTTTTTTCTTTTAATCTATGCAAATAACCTGGAGAGAATAAAAATGGCTTCAGCACCTGTGTATTATGCAAGTGTATTATGTGGCTGATTATGGTCTGGAGTGTTTGTTATGGGCCTCTTGTCAGTTATAGAATCTTGCCAATGCCCCTTCACTCCACCCCCTTTCTCAGTCTGAAATCTGCATGCGCACAGTACGGCCAAATAATTCACCTGTGAGCAAACACCATACTGTGCATAAACCTTAATGACAAGAAATGCAATAAAGCCAGAATAAACATTGGTAACACTTTTCCATGATGACGTAATTTATTACTTGTGAAGGGGATGAAGCTGGACACTGGACAGATATGCAAATGGAATCTGTATTAAACTTTGAATTGTTTGTAGGAATGACAATTTAGAGATACCAATCAGCCTACAGTGCTTGTCTTTGGATTAGTGGAGGAAACGGAGTACCCAGAGGAAAACCCCAAATCACAGGGATGACTTGCAAACTCCATGCACACAGGGCAGAGGTGGGAATCGAACCCCCACCCTGCTGTATGTCATGTGTTTATGGTGTTATTATTTGACTTTCAAGGTGCTGAATGGCCTATTGTGTATCTTAAAGTGCTTATAATGTTAATACCAGAGCTCATTACGAAGAAAAGCAGGACAACCAAGGCACTCTTGACTATTCTCATTGATCACTAAAGTCATGACGGTCCTAGTTAGCATGCTAACTCTACTTTAACCACCATTGGTTCTGGGGACATAGCTTTGAATAAATGGGTAGGAGTGGGGGAAGCCTCCTCTTGCCTAATGCACCTTTTTTAAAAATTATTTTGCACTATGTTTGCAAGTCACATTTTAAAATTAATAATGATTTTTTTTAAATGATTTTGCATTATGTTTTGAATTGTTGTCTTGTTGCAGGATTCATCCACATTTTATTATTATTATTATTTTTTATTATACCACATTTATTATATAGAAACTGTTGGTATGAATAGCAAATCGTGGAATTATTTACATACAATTCATAAAATATGGTATAATGTTCGTTTAGAGCATCTTAATAAAGTGTTAGCAAGTGCAATGCTAATATCACAAAATCCTAAAATCCCATGTGACCAGGACTTGCATATTTGCAGCCATTTGAGGCGTCTTGTGTCTCATGCTCTTTCCTTCTTCCTTTTCTTTCAGCACAGTGTTAGCAACAGGCGTCCATTTCTCCTGTTCCTGAAAAACATCAAACTTTTAGAATTACATGTCACCTGTTAAACCAATCAGCATCCATGTACACCACATTATATTTTATTGCATTATGTTTTGAATTGTTGTCTTGATGAACCATATGGACACATTTAATTTCATTTCTTTTCCATTTTCAACACATATTTTTATGGATAAATTGCAAAATAGTTACATTTTTCTCTTTTCGTCCTGAAATCATGGGAAAGCAAATGCACGCAAAACTATATGCTATATTCTATATCTTGATGGAACAATCTGGATATAAAAAAAAAAAAAAAAAAAAAAAACAGCTTATTGATATAACCAGCATGAATCATGACATTTAGAGAGGTCTATAAGGAGTAGCTATTTAGCAGAGGAGTCTGTTTCAGACTGTAATAACAAGCTAATAATTACAGAGTCTTACTCGAGCCTGGTTTCTATCAGTTTCGATACTGCTTGATTGTAAAAGCAAAGTTAAATAGATTCAATTAGTCTCAATTATAGGCATTATAACACAGTCTGCAAATAATCTAAAAGTGGCACAGAAGGGAATTGAAGGTGATTTGTTTTCACCAGTTGAACTGGTCAGGGTCTGTACAGCATAATGTTAACATAATTTCGGCTATTAGACTGTTCATGTACAGTATGTTTATCACTGCACCATCGCTGATAACTGCTGTGCTCGGATACTTTTGGGAAATCAAGATAAAAATCTGGTACATCATTTTGTACAGAAGAGTGATTTGAATTTGAACAGCTTCCCTCTAACACTTTTTTGTTTCTCTCTCTCTCTCTCTCTCTCTCTCACTCTCTCCTGCTCTCTCTCTCACACACACACACACACACACACAGACACACAGAGAGAGAGAGAGCCTGTTTATATTCCCACAATTTAATGTACTGTGGCTTGCATAATATTCACATTTTTAGTAGTGAAAATGCTTTGCATTATTTCTAATTGAACATAAAAGTTTTAATTACAAATTGTTACCACCAAAAACCTAGGTGAAAAGTAGTATCTAAGAAATATTTACATAAATGTCAGAATTTCTTAATATTCAATACATCAGGACATTCAATTGGCATGGACTCCATGAGTTTGTGTAATACCTGATGACCCATGTTAGATCAAATCAATTGGAGTGTCATCTGAACAAGTGCTTTAATGGAAGGAATAAAACTCAATGAAAATTTGAGTTCCTTTTGTGCAAAGGAGTTAACATAAGGGCGCACAGTGGCTTAGTGGTTAGCACGTTCACCAAGGACACCTCCAGGGTCCGGGGTTCGAGTCCCGCCTGGGCCATGTGGAGTGTCCAGTTTCCTCCCCCAGTCCAAAGACCTGCATAGTAGGCTGATTGGCGTGTCTAAAGTGTCCGTAGTGTATGAATGGGTGTGTGAGTGTGCCCTGCGATGGACTGGCATCCTGTCCAGAGTGTACCCCGCCATGTGCCTGATGCTTCCTGGGATAGGCTCCAGGTTCCCCCTGACCCTGAAAAAGATAAGCAGTACAGAAGATGGATGGATGGATGGATGGATGGAGTTAACATGTTCACTATGACAAATGTTTTTAAATGCAAACGGATAATGACCTTCAAATAATGCACAATCTTGAATATTAAATAGTCATTATACTGAATCTTATAAAATAACGAATTTAGATTACATAACATTACCTTACTCTGTTTAAATGTTTTTCTAAAATCTTAAACTTTGTTTATTTCCAGTTTTAAATGAAATATAAAAAAATCCCAGATTTTCAATGTGGTCATAAATCTACAGAAAATAGCCCATAATATTGTAAGGGTGATCCTGGCTGCTTCTCTGACGAATGCCCTCTTTACCTATATTTTTTCTGGATGTTCTCATTGTGATTGTGCCATATTATTTCTATATTTACTAATGGATTTAATGGTGATCCATGGAATTGTTCAAAGTGTAGGATATATATATATATATATATATATATATATATATATATATATATATATATATATAATAATCAAAATATATAATCAAACCCTGATTGATACCTGGAAACTAGATTTGTTTTTTAGCTCCTTGGGATTTCATGATGCTGGTTTTTTCAGGTCTGTCCTCAGATAAACTCAGGGGTATTCCAGTAACAGGTGTATTCATATTGAGATCATGTGACACTTTAACAGCACACAAGTAGTCACCATTCAGCTAATTCTGAAGGCAACCAATTAAGGATGAATACTTATGCAACAGATTTATTTAAAAAACAAGCAAACAAACAGACAAAGAAACAAAAATGATTTTCCTTCCATTACAAATTCTAGGCTATTCTGTGTGGATCCATGACACAAAATTCCAATTAATTCCGTTTCAGATACAGCCTGCAACGCTACAAACTAAGAAAAAGTTCTGCAGAGGGAGGGGGTGTGAATACTTTGTATGAGAAACTGAAGCCAATGAGGCAACACACTCTTAACCCTTCCAGCATTCTCTATTCACCTCATGGCCAAAGCTGGCAGAAGATTGTGGGGACTTTCTTGGAGACACCAACGCATTTCAATATCCTTCCATTGTCCTGCGGTTGCGTCATAGCCTGAGCATGTGGATGAGGTGGGCTGAGGATGGAGCTGCTTTTTTGGTCCAGGCCTGATTAGGGGCTGATGGGATTGTTGTGGAGCCGTGTAGGGAAGTGCTCCAAAGTCTTGCTTCCCACTGTAAGAGAGCGAAAGGCCAGTGTAAAAGGCTCCCTTGAGCAATGTGAGTGTGTGAGTGTGAGTGTTTGCGTGACCCCAGCCAGTAAAAAAATGCAGGGGTCACTGAGTTCTGTTGGGTTGCATCTAAATCTGACTGACAGCGCACAGGGCAAAACTAACCATTTTAGCTTGGCTCATTCCTCACAAGTCATTACACTTTCATTTGATGGAGCTTATTTTTGTTTCACATGCCAGACGCATATATAGTGCTACTGTATAATCAGTTGACATGTATATTACATCTCATAGATCCTATCATTCAAATATTACCTTTGTAAAACCGATTTAGACACAATAATATACATTTTACTGTTAATGCTAGATTACAAGTTACTGGAACTAATTTAATTGCAACTTTATTCAAATATACAAAACATTGCGTCCTTTTTCTTAGAGACAGTACGGGCATTCGTAGTCTTTGTAGAAACAGACTGTAATGTGCACGCTCAGTGGCATTTAACTTGAAATGGAGTAATCCGAGTTGTTTCTTCCACCTTCCGCCAAACTTACTATTACTACAGCACTGATAACGACTGTATAATTATTTGGCATGCAAGCCACCACTTATAATACTAGCCAATTAAGCCTACAGTAGCTTATTATTAAGACAAGTATTTGTATATATTAGAGGATGTAACCAAATGAACATATGTGTTGTAAGGAAATATAGGAGAACACTATAAATTTTTTAGAACACTTGCCAGAAAGGTTAACAAAGGATCTGGTTGACAATAGGGGTGTGCATTGGGACTGGGATCCTCTGAGACATGCAACACAAAAGTCACACGTATAGAATGTTTTTATTTCAGTGTACCTACAATGCACTAACAGCAAAGCATTTATAGTGTTTAATCATTCATCCTTAGTAACTGCCCGGCCAGGGTCAAGGTGGTTTAAATTAGGTTACTAGTTTGTTTACAACAAACAAATTCATTAGAACATGTAATGTATATATCCAAACAAAAGTACTAACTGCACAAGCAAGAATAAAAAACATTCCTGTGCAAATCTAAAAATAAAATAAAATAAATAATAATGATAAAAAATCATAAACCATTCTGGTTTAGGCCATACCCCCTTCAGGTTTCTATCTGAATACAGATATGGATACAGATACAGGTGGAATTGCGTTACCGCACTAACACATACATTACTAAAATTATTCAGCGGCTACATCTGGATCTTCTTAACACTTAGTATTTTGAACATATTTTGCATTGCATGCATTTTCAATATACTATGCAATTTACTATTGTTTTTCATTGACTTAAAAGTGTATTGATAATAATTTTGTATTTATTTTTTTTTACACAGAATTGTTTTTGAATGAACATTACACTGCAATATAATATTGTATTATTTAATATATTGTATTATTGAAAGACATGCATGACCATTCAGGCATGCACCGTAATGTAAACCACATTTGTACTATGTTGTAGATTAAAAAATTCAGTGTAGTACACAAAGTTTCTAGAGAAACAAGACATTATCAGCTGAGATCCAGTCTTTTTGAATGTGTTAATGTGTTTGGTTGGCATGTTTCCTGTTAAAGTCCATCGCAATATTGTGACAGCTTTTATATATATATATATATATATATATATATATATATATATATATATATATATATATATATATATATATATATATATATATATATATATATATATATATATATATATATATATATATATATATATATATATATATATATATATATATATATATATATATATATATATATATATATATATATGTGTGTGTGTGTGTGTGTGTGTTTCAATGTTTCAATAGTCTAGCTTTCTCAGTCATTTTGGAATCACCTACAGTGCTGCACATGAGGAAATGAACTATGAATTTGGAGAGAGTTAGGATATTTTGGCATGTGTATCTTCAACATGTAAATGTCTGGAATGGGACACACACACACAGTAGGAGTCCATACTCACTGGAGAAGAAGATGCTAATGATTACTGAAAAAAAACAAAAACATTTAATGATTTCCAGACTCTTTAAAATGTAAGATATAAGATTATTGGTGGAAATTCAATATTTTTTGGCAGAATAATATTATATGTAATCAGTTTCATTTTATTTGTTCAAAATCGGCAGACACATGAATGAAACGTATGTTTAAAAGGGTGACTGCAGGAAAACAGACATCGTGAGATTGAATTTTCTGATGAAGTTCTACCTCCACATTGAGAATCCATTAGTCTGCTATTGGAAGGAATGTCCCTCGCTCGACATCCCATGGACTTACACTAAGGGACTATAGGCACCAAAAGAGAGAAGGGAGCCATTAAATCATAAAAAAGTTGACTCCACTTTTCAAACTGATTGGCCTTATTAATGCAGTATGGTGGAGAAGCAAAAAAATAAATGGCTCTGGTGATGCAATTACCTATTGATTTATCATGAGTAATGGCTGCCTGTGGGCACCGGAGTTAGCTGTACTGTTTGACAGACAGCATAAAGACTAGACTATGAAGCTGCTTAACGCCAGCGTGGGCAAGTACATGAACCTGAGCCTGGTACACTTGGCTTTTATAATGGAGCAGTTGAGTGGTATCAGTGATTACTCTGGGCTGCCGGGTGTGTGACGTGTGTAGAGAAAATATTTCCTCAATTTCATGCTCATTATAAATCATTCATTGTGAATTACTAAATGAATTATTGACTTTCTACACATGAGCAATGTAAATAAATATGTATTTATTGCATATTTATTGTAAATATAATACATATAATAAATTATGTATTTTCACAGGGGTGTTATCCATCCATCCATCTTCTACTGCTTACTCCTTTCTCAGGGTCGCGGGGAACCTGGAGCCTAAGGGGTATTATTATTATTATTATTATTATTATTATTATTATTATTATTATTATTATCCATCCATCCATTTTCCATACTGTCTATCCTACAAAGGGTCACGAAGAGCCTGGAGCCTATCTGAGGGAACTGAGGGCACAAGATGGGGGACTCCCTGAAAGGGTGCAAACCCATTGCAGAGCACAACCACACACATACACCCACACACCTATTCACATACTACGGGCAATTTAGAGATGCCAATCATCCTACAATGCATGTCTTTAGACTGGGGGAAGAAACCGGAGTACCTGGAAATCATGCAGACGCCATGCACACAGGGCAGAGACTTGATTTGAGCCCTCAACCCTGGAGGTGTGAGGCAAACATACTAACCATTAAGCCACCATGCCCTATTGTTGTTATTATTATTATTATTATTATTATTATTATTATTATTATTATTATTTTATTATTATTATTATTATTATTATTATTATTATTATTATTATTATTATTATTATTATTATGTATCCTTTGTTGTTAGAGTGTTTAAACTGCTCTACTAGTTGTAGTGAATCAAGACATTCAGCAAAATGTTTACAGAAGCGGCTTGATATTTTCATTCAGCCACTTCAGAATGTAATATATTAACAATATAACTGGATCAAAAGTTGTATATCTTTATTTCCTTTGGTATTATATAATTCTATAATATAATCTTCTCTTAAAATACTATTATAATCTTATATTTCCTATAACTATGTCCTATATCCTATAACTTTTATTTGACATAGATTAAAATATCAGAAATGGTCTGAACAAAACAAAGTAATACAGTAATATTTATTACTGTATGTCTACAGACTTGCACAGAAACAGAAAAAATAAATAATCTCTATTTCTTTATTAATGTCTTGGGATAATTTTTTTAGTTGCAATCAGTCTTCAGACAGAAATTCCAAATGTACATGCACAAACCCTCAAAAGTTCTTTAAATATCAGTAATATTTTGTAAACTACAAACTATTCTGATATAGTTTCATATAGAACAGTTGAAGTTGAAAATCAAAAGACTAAAAATCGAAGTTTGAGTCTCTACGAATCAGTAAAGAATAAAATTAAGTCATTATACACCTAAAGCTAACTTTACAAATCCCTAATAGTGACTTAAACAATACTACAAGAAACAAATTTAGGTTTCAAAGAACTTCATGCTTCACAAACTTCATAAAACGAGTAAGAATATCCTGTCCTGTGTCAGAACTCGGCCCATTTTCAAACAAAGATCACAGCTCCTAATTAGAAAGTCGACTATATACAGCAATTCTATGAGGGAGAACCACACTTTACAGATTGCTGTAATACACATATAGAAAATATATAATATATTTCGTGTCAGTATGTAATTATTACAAAAAAAAAATTTGTAAATTTTTTTTTTAATGTAAACAGGGTCACTTAAAAATTAACATAGCATAAAAGTCACAAAGAACATTCAATGTTTTTTAATGGACAATTTCTTAAAATTTTTGTGTGCTCAATAAATGAATAAATAAATAAATAAATAAATAAATAAATAAATAAATAAATAAATAAATTAATTAATAAATAAGCATACACATCGTATATGCCTATAGGTATGTCTGAGATAAATTTTGATTAATTGTTGTATCATTGTTCATTGTATCATTGTTACGATTCTATAAATAGTAAACAGTTTGAAGTTTAGACTGCAATGTAATTATTTGAATTATTATTTACTTTATGTTATCAATGATTAAATAATCCAGTGGCTGTTCTAAGCAAATAATTAATTCTTAATTAAGTACATTTTTGAATATTTTATTTTAATTTTATTTTGTACAGTGTTGCAAAAACTTTTAATTTAAGTCTATTTTTTTATTCCAGCTTTTCGTTATTCAGTCTTATAGACCAGCAAACGTGGGTGTGAGAGTTTAAATGTGAAATCCACAGAGAACATTTCAGAAAATGGAAAATGTAATACTTTCATGTTTTAGCTCCTATTTGCTATTTAAATCTTCAACAGTGGTTGGCTGTAAATAAAATCAGACTAGAGATGAGGCTTATTGGATGCCAGTGTGCCTACATACTTGTTCCACAACACACCACACCACACAGCACCATTTAACATTTCTTTTGGATAAGGCCATTCATAACTAATATACACAGGTCTTTAATTTTTATCCCTACAATGCAGGTCCCACATCCCGTTGCATGCTGGGTGCATTAAGGTTGTGTGCTGAATAGGAACAGGCCCACAGACTGTACTCATTGAACACATACGCCATGCCATGCGGGAGCAATTCCACATATTAAACCAAACCTTGTGTGTACCAAATGCCCCCCATTACAGCTAATCACAATAATTAATCGACAATAAAAGCAGAATTCTGTGTGTACTCACCTAGGCTGTGTTTTCGTAGCGCATCGTAGCAAGGGTGCAAACTATGATCTTTTGTCCTCTCTCTTTTCTCCCTCCCAGAAGCCTGGGATCGTGTCTCTCTCCTTAACGTCTGCTAAAGCCATTTCCCCAAATACAGCATTTTATTTCCTCGTTCTCATGAACAGAAAAGACACTCAGTCTCTGTGTTGTAGTCGCCCACGCGCGGGTGTTACCATCGATAGGGAATATAGTCAACGTTGTGTGCTATCAGAACAGACTGTGTGATTATTATTTATGTGGGAATATTCTTATGGTCAAATTAGAGCAGTCGGTTTATGAGTGTAGGATTTTTATCATTAAATGAAAGAAAAAGTGAAAAGAGAAAAATACATTACGAGTGCAGTGTTTTAGGATTTCTGGTCCAAAAGTGATTGACATCTTACTTTAAATGAAATCACATTCACATGGATGATGATGTCATCTTCTTATATTTGAGTGCTTTCAGGTGCTTTTCCTTTAGATCACATAGATATGTTTTTAATCACATGTGAGTAATATGTGATCACATAAAAAAAACCCAAAAAACATGAAGTACATTTGTAGCACATATGAATTCCAGAATTCCAGTGGACAATAATATTTAAACACAAGAAAAATAAAAGAACATGCTCGACGTGTAGAAAATAGATGACTCGTAAAAATAATAATAATAATAATAAATCACTTAAAATTAAAATGCATGCCCTACATTTGAAAACTTAAAATACATTGAATAAATGAAAATGTCTACTGACATAAAAACACAAAGAGTAAATCTAAAACTAACACTAAAACAGACGAATCATGTGAAGAAATTCCCTTGGGTTAAAACAAATGCACTACACATGTGAATAAAAGTCTGTAAATGAACAGGTGATCTAGCACCAAAGCATCGAAAAGTTGCATATGAATCATGTGAAATTCATTCACATGCCCATTTTGTGCATTTCAGCAGCATGCCCTGAATTTGCGCACGCCAGCTCAAGTAAACAAGGAACATTATATTGTGATCACGTGAATGATCAGTGTGAGAAAATCAAATCGGAGAAATTAAACCACATAAAAAAACGAGCATTTATTTTTTAAATAAATAATAATAATCAAATAAAAATAACAACAATTTTTTATTAGTTTTTATACACAATTCATTTAATTAAAATCCACAATTCATGAAATGAATCATGTGTGAAGATAATTAGAACATAAAAACACGTTAACTACTCGTAAAAACTGTAGGAAATTGTGAAGTGTGTAAAAACAACCACGTGTAAATTTCATGCCATCATTCATTAATTATTCATTATTCTATGAAGTGAGGCTGTGTCTGGTCTGATTGCACTAAGTAAGACTTTAACTCTTTCAAAGAAATAAAGGACAAAAGGTTAAAAGGATTGGAAGCTCGGTTGTGGAGCAGGTAGCGCTGCCATTTCATAGCACGAGGATTACCTGCTCAATCCTGAGCTTGGGGTACTGTCTGTGTGGAGGTCCTGTGGAGGTTCTCTGTGTGTCTGGGTTTCTTCCAGCATCTCTGTTTTCCTCCCACCTCCCAAAAACATGCAAGTGTGAGAATTAGCTAAGATAGATTGACCTTATGTGTGTGTGTGTGTGTGTGTGTGTGTGTGTGTGTGTGTGTGTGTGTGTGTGTGTATGTACTGCCTCATGATTCCGGGATCCAATCTGTCTCTGACCAGGATACAGAAAGTGCCTTATTGAAAGCTAGTGAGTGAGGTTAAAGGTTATTGAAATGACACATACGGTATAAAATAATAGTCAGCACTAAAATATGTTTTTGCAGCTGAGTCAGAACTTTTGAACACTGTTACTGTTTTGTTAACCGTTAATGCTTTCTAAGGCTTGACTCCTTTATTACACATGCATTCATCATTAAAGGAAAAATATTATGGCTAAAATGCTTGGTCAGTCTCACAAGGGGGGGAATATATCACTGTATATTTCACACTTCCAACTGATTCACAAACTGATTCTCTAACAAACGCCTTTAAATGAACCTTTTGGTCGAATATTTTAATCTATACTTCTGAGACTGGTATTGACTATAGTAGTAATCATATACTGTAGAATGTATGGATAGTATAAAAGAGCATATAGCAATAATGAAGAACAGGTAAAAAAAAAAAAAAAAGGTTAAATTCCAATGGTTTTTATTATTTTCTGCAAATCCTTTTCCAAAACCACTTGCATGCACAGTCATCACCGGAGGTGTAGATTGCTTGAATAACTGTCTCTTTATGGTGAATATTTACAGTCAGCAGTACTTCAGCAATAATCCCCTGCTGTGTAAATCATCTCTACAGTGAGGAAAGAGGGTACGGAATATTTCCAAACTGAGTATTAACACACATGCTTTCCCTCTGGCTTTCATGTCCTCTTCTGCTTATCTCCTGTTCTGAAATAATAGCTAAAGAATTCAAGGACAAAGAGAGGGAACTACAGGTCAAAATCACAAGGTTGGAGATGAACTTCCTGAGCTGTGGCTGTACATTTATCTAGCTGTATATTACACTGGGTCTGTCATGTGGATGTGGTCAGTAGTGGCAGCGTGGGTTTTCTGACCCAGCCTCCCTCTCACATTACAGCTCTATTTATAACACCCCCCCTTGCATGGGCTCCCCGCCCAGCATGCATCTGGAAGCCCCAGCCCAAAGCCCATAGCCCCAGCAATGGCAGGAAGCTCCTACCACTCCCATCTCCTCTGCACTCTCCTCCAGGCCGTCATCTGAGCTCCTGCTCCTGCTCGGCTCAGCTGCTGCTGCTGTTTACTCAACGCCGCCTGGCAGCTCACGCTCGCCGCACGCTCTGGATTATCACACACACATGGGCGTGCTTAGATGCACACACACACACACACACATGCACACATATGTACATATACTTCTTGAGTTTTTTTCCAGGACATCTTTTATGAAGAAGTGGGAATTGGTTTATTAATTTTTGACGTTTGTTGTGTTTGTTGTGCGGAGATAAAGTAAATTTTTTGCTTGCGATGGATCACACACTTTTTGGCTGCCTGCGCAGCCCCCACACTCCTCCTCAGGCCCTGCACCCAGCCTTCGCCCTGCACAGCCGATCCGAGCACCTTTCAGCTTACCCTGATCTCTCATCCTCTTCCTCGTCCTCCTCTCCCTCTTGTGTGGTCAGCTGTTACCCAGGTGAGGATGGGCTCTTCGGAGGGCATGGGCACCAGCGTGGACTCCAAATTACCCAGCAACATCACCCTGTAACACCCCAACCACAGCAAGGCAGCTGGCACATACCCCAAATGTCCAGTGTGTCAAATAGCAACGTGCGCTTAAGCCTGGGAATGGCAGGGACGGACTCGGGCTCCTCTGATATGGCACCTGGTGGCCCGAGTCTCTGTGCCAGTACACCCAGTCTTGGTGGAACTGTGCCCTCAGGGATCTCCTGTCTGCCTGGTGGCGACTTTGGGCGTCATACGCTGTCTCCAGCAGAGGCAGAGAAGAGGAACGGAAAGAGAAGGAGTGACAGTTCAGGTAAGAGACTGCATGAAGTCAGACTGTAAAACATTCAGCATAGTGTATATTAAAATATTCATTTTAATGATTGTGTAATGCTCATTACACTAAATAATCAGTACTGCTAAAATTGTATTATTTATGAAAAATATATATATTTACTGACAGATTCTTCTTGGGAACTTTGAATAAATATATGAATATATATTTGAATATATACTGCTTTTTACATATACAAATGCTTATCATAAGAAGAAACACAGGATTGGAAGCTTTTCCCTTCGTTACCTTTCCTTTCATGACTCAGTGGCTATTAACACATTGTAGCAGGCTGTGGGATTATTCAGACTCGGGTTTGTAGTAGCATTTTTGGAAAATTAGTCTCCTGCTGCTCGGAAATGTGGAGCTGTATTTTTGCGAGAGAGACTTTTGTAGGTGTTGGCTGACACGCACAGAAGCAATTATTTTGACTAGAGCCAGGAGCAAAGGCCAGACTATAACTCTGTGTGGGCATTCGACTGTTCGTATGTTTCACTTTACACACCATCTGTTTCGTCTGTGCACTTTTTAGGGAGCAGAAAATTAGGCATACTGTAAAAAACAAAACAAAATAAAAAAAAAAATCACGGATAATCAGAGATTTCAAGGATTGTAAAGGAGAGAACAGCAGCACCTATAGAGAGATGAGAGAGGGTAGACTCAGAGTATACAAAGCATTATCTGGATTTTTATTTTATTTTATTTTATTTTGTGATGTCAGAATGCTTAGAGAAAACACCTACAAAAAAGTTCATGATGTCACACATTTCAGTTTTTCCTAACATTTTATATATTATTATTATTATTATTATTATTATTATTATTATTATTATTATTATTAAAGAAAATATGTGTACAATTATTTATTTATTTAGTTATTTATTTAGTTATTTTTACATTTATTTCAGCAACAAGTTTGCGCCGGGTAGTTAATTTACAATGTAATTAATAGGACATTAGGGCTTTTACATTCTTATTTTTTTCAGCTTATAAGCCCCACTAAATGAAATGAAACAGCAGGTGTTTTCAGTAACAGTAAATTGTGATTACTGTTTACGTCAGTCTGAAAATCAATACATAGAGCTAATGCACATTAATAACATTTGAAACAGAGCAAATATTATTTAAAGATATATAAAGATTTAGACTTAAAAGACTTTTCTTTTAAATGAATCTACCATTCCTTTATGCTTAATGCCAATTATAATATGCAGTCTAAAATACAGATAGAAATTCTTGCATAAAATATCAGTCTATGGATTGGACCTAACCTTTATTGATTGACAATATCCAACAATCTCCCTAATGTTCCTAAAATAATCATTTGACCAATGGAGGTGATGTCCTTGCTACTATCTGAGCATATATCTCTATGTATGTCTATGTAAATTCTATTTTATGTGAAGGAGAGTCGTAAAAAAGCATTTCACTACACGTCGCACTGTGTATGGTTATGTGTGTGACAAATAAAATTTTTATTTGAATATATATACAGAGTATACTGTACATGTATATGTGTATATCTAAGTCATAATAATTTCCTTTGGATTGATATATAATAACTAACTCTTCTGCATTTATGGAACAAGTGCTCTTCTGGCTCTTTGTAGGTTTAATTATTCATGCTGTACATAAACTGGCTGTAAGTGGAAGGACTCTAGTGAGCACTGATTGAGATTTCCCCTCTGAAATGACCTTCTTTGCTCTCCTGTAGTTCAGCATGTAGTACAGCAGAATTATATCTGACAAATGGCTGCTCACATTATCAACAATGATTTTCTGCTGGTTCTAATAGGACTCTGGGGAACTATATGTAGATTATGAGCACAACTGCATTTCTAATACGCACTGTTCAATTCAAAGATGTGACAGCAGTCTAATTAAGATCACATCCAATTTAGGTGCTGGGAACTATGTAATGCTTCACTTTCAATTCCTAGAAAATGCTTAAGTATTTTCATTGGTGGTTCACTGTTATAATTCGACCTATAGAAGGACACTTTATGAAGTCTAATGTCTTAAAAAAAGTGCTTTAAATCAATTAAGATACTGCATTAATTTTTTGTGGCTGAGTCTCATCTTCTATATGTGACTTTATTCATTAAGACAGTCCAAAGAAAACAACAGCAAAATCCAATATTTTTCTTGAGGAACTGTAATGGTTGGCTTGTCACTTTCACTCAGTAACACTACTGACCTCTTGTTTTTTAAAAACTGGGCCTTAACCCAGCTCCCAACCCCCTCACTCTCTCGCTCAGATTTTCATTATAAGATGAAACCTTTTTTTTTGGGCATCATGAACTTTTATTTATTTCTGTCACTTTTAAGCAAGTATTTTCACAAACATATTTAATATTTAAATTTATTATTATTATTATTATTATTATTATTATTATTACCGCTATTATTAATAATAATAATTAATTAATTATTGTATTATTTAATTATTTAATTATATATATATATATATATATATATATATATATATATATATATATATATATATATATATATATATATATATATTCTTTGCTGATATCTGCATACAGTCATTTGTTAACTATAGACAAGAATAAACTGGAATAACTAAAATGTTACTTGGATATAGCATGTAAAGCTTCCTACATGCTGAAAAGTAATTATGATCCATTCTGGCTGGGGAATAAATAAAAAAATAAATGATTTAAGGCTTGTACAAGCGAGTTCGTACTCAATGTCACCATATTATTAGGCCAGATAAACTATTTCCACATTGGGACATCTGGATGCATACTACAGTGTCAGAATTTCTTTAATAAATCTTTACTTCTTCACAACGGAATTCAGTGCTGAGCAACTCATCCATATCCAACACTAAACTAAAACAAATCTGGAAACAAATGACTATTTGACACATTTGTTTTCAGTTAATGTCTTGTATCTGAAATCAATCTCAGTAATAAGGACACTCTGTGATGCAATTAATGACAAATAAACGATAAATCATTTCTAACTAATGTAGCGCAGAGAACTTAAAAAATCATCCAGACACGCAGACTGTCACAGCAAAAACACTGCATTTTTTTTTCCAGCACTGCTTGTGTTTTTGAAGTGAGATGAAAGTTAAGGCACAGGCCTAATTGTTGCGGTGTAGCCGCTGTATCGTAAAGCTGGGGAAAAGTTGCTTTAAGTTGTGGAGCTGTTCGCAAACAACTTCACATGTTAGTCTTTCTTCTTCCACAATGGCTGTGTTTAGCCCACAGGCTTTCTCCAGGCCTCAATCAGAGGCAAACACAGCCAGACGCCCAGCAGCCAACGAAGGCCCGCTAAAATTACAGACCACTCTGAGCGCTTACAGAGGTCACAGAGAAATGTGACTGATGAAATGGGCCGTGCAGAATGGAAATGGTGTAAGAAATCAGTAGTTCCACAGTAGACTTTGCCTGATCACCATAGTAAGCCTGTAAAGTGCATTTCTGGCAGTCTTTTTCTTAATTTCATGATCTTTGTCTGTTTAATTAGTTAGTTTCTGCTATAAGAAGAATGTGACCTTATTTGTTTGTTTGTTTGTTTATATTTTTTTAGTACAAACATACAAAGGTGGTTGGATTTCTTTCAATTTCATACATACTGTATAACATATTTTAAAAAAGAACTTTTTCTACAAAATGAATAGTGCAAATTGCTATGATTTTTAAAATAGAAATAACTAAAGATTTTAAACTGGACAAAAGGACATTTCCCCAATCTTCATAAACTTTATTTATTTATTTTTTATTTTTTATTTTAAATTGCACATGTTTACCATCTAGCCAAACGCAATAGGAAGTGCTGTTCACCCCAAAATAGTGTATATTTGAATTCAGTTCCTTTTGGAAATATGTGTGTGTTGAAATAGTAGAGTTGTTCCCATGGCTTGTGGATGGGGCCTCGTTAAAGTGGGCTCTATTTACAGCTGGGTTTAGGATTGCCAGTTGGATTAGCACAGACCGGAGGTTTTGTTGCCTTGATGTGCAATTTGCCACTGAGGCATAGCCTTAAAAACATACCGCAAGATCTAGTCATGAGAAGGACAAACAGTTCTCTGTTTCTACCAATAAAACAAACACCAAGAACTGAATTTCTTCATTGCGGTGTAAAAAAAGCAGAGGTCAAAATTTCTTGGGACGACTTTTAGTCTTTCGCTCCGAGTTTTCCAGTGCAATGTTTGTCTTAAGTACTAACTCAATAGCCAAATAATAAAGAAGCTTAAAGCTTAAATCGTAATTCCACATATACGTATGAGAGAGTGAAATGTAACAAAGAGAGAACGACAGAGACATTAACACAACTGAAATTTATTATAGCTTGTGAGTCATATGTGGAAGAAGCCTGTAAAATGTTGAGGTAAATAAAGTAAAGAACCATATTTTTACACGTTATCCAGAGTTGTTTTATTCCATATTAAAACTTTAAAGGTCCCTAAATTCATTAAGAGGAAGACAAATGAACTCCACATTGGAAAAGGCTTTTGTTAAGAGTGAACACATTGTGAGAGGTCCAGCAGCCAGAATATGAAACATCACCATCGAGAACGTCAGCGCTATAAAACACAGCAGTGCTTGCCCTACTTTTATTAATGATGGCATTTTATGTCAACCACAATGTCACAAGGCAGAAATCCCTTTTTACACCAGTTTCTGAGAAGCTATTAATGCCTTGTGATATAGAAATGGAAACTCTATAGTCATTTAGCATCATTTGGAAATTCTGGTTTTTATATATCAAGTGGAAATATTTTCCTTCTCTTTTGCTTCCCTCCAGAGTCCCAGGATGGAAATTACAAATCGGACACGAGTAGCAAGCCCCGGAAGGAGCGGACCGCCTTCACTAAAGAACAGATCCGGGAGCTCGAGGCAGAATTCGCCCATCACAACTATTTGACCCGACTAAGGCGTTATGAAATAGCGGTAAACTTGGACCTGACGGAAAGGCAGGTATGACAACATGTAACCTTAAACCTGAACATTCAGTATTTCATCTAAAACTAAAGTGTTGAATTTCGTATTCAGTTTGCGTGCTTCTCCATGCTGCTGTGTCTATGGACAGAGATTATCATGGGGATTATCATATTCCAGATGTTTCAGCAAGGTTCCTTCATCAGGCTATAGTGAAGAAATAGAGGCAGGCTAAGGGTATGCTCATGTAGTTAGGCACTTCCTGCACAATCTCCCAAATTGTTCTGCGTAGGAAGACCTTCTGTGTAGCCAAACAAATATTTTGAGAGTCCCATCGGTGTGAGGGAAACTGAGATATCCGAAAAGATCAGGTCAAAAATCATGGTTCTGAATCATTTAAACACTGATAGCTTCATTGTGCAAAACATTCAGAATTTAAACCCAGTCCCAATTACCCTTCATTATCAAACTTTAATTAATAAATCTTAAGAAAAAAAAAAGCTCTCTCCAAGTCTCAATGGCTCTTTAGCACAGCTCGGAGTGAGGTTTTGTCATCTGAAGACTCAGATTTAGGCACTTTTTCTGGGGTCACATTCCCTCAGCATAACATTAACCTTGCCACACGACGGAGTAAGCAAACCCCTTCTTGCTATGTGATCCCTGTGTGAACCAGCAACTACTGAAGTAGGCCATGAAATCTCTGGACAATTATCACTGTATTGCAGCCACTGAGGCAGACGCTGCTAATTACATAATAATAACAGCAAAAGTTGTAATATTACCATCCATTAGTCATAATATCGTTAAATATAATTGTAACAGCTAGTGTCCTAGCTTACTCAGATTACATTTTTGGAAGAACTGACTGCCTGATGGGATACTAAGAAGACGTAATAAGTACTGAAAGCTGTCAGGAGTGACGTGGAGAACTCTCCGTGCTGTGGGCAAAAGTGCAAAGCTTGCAGATGTATTTTAAGAACAGTCGTGACAGCAAGGGCCACAAGTGGCAAATCATATGGCAAGTTTTATCACGCAGAATACACACACCGTTAACCCCAGTGTTACCAAGATTATATTTGATTCTAAAATATGTAATCAAAACAGGTAGGTTAATTGTGTCTGTTAGCTTAGTGTTTGGCTAAAGGAGACAAAACAACCCTCAACAGTGATCAATATTGAATGGTCTCATTTGCGTTTATTTGTGAAAACTGTCTGAGGAATCCATTAGGATCAATATCGCTGCATTTGCCGCCCAGGAGCAAACACCAGCATTTGCGAAGTAGGATGACATCCACATCACATGACTCATTTCATCCGCATCATGACCCACCAAAAATAAATTTTAGCACAGTCTGATCCGGCCCCTAGGCACCAGCGTTCATGACCAGTGAAACCTCCTTCACATAGTGGTGGCCATTTAAGAAACTGCTTACTCATCATCCCCGGAAATGTAAATGATTGCCCCCACTTGTCAAGAAAGGAAATAAGGGAAGCATTTGATACAACTGAACAGATGCACTCTGACAATTCACTATCGCTAATATGGAAACAGTCCATTTTGGGTAATGGTAGTATCTTACGAAGTGAGCCCCAACTGACCGGGGGCATCCATGAAAGTCTATTGAGATGACTTACATTGTCTCACAGAAAGATAATGTCCAACTTGGTATGCTAAATATTCAGAATTTCGTCCATATTTACTGAAATGTCTAGACCCACACCAGTCACTGCTGAAATCTAGACGTCTGGCAGAAAGATCATTTTCTAGACTTAGTCTTTTACTCTCACTGTTGTTTGTTTAAATAGCTTTAACAGACCGCATTTGCAATTTTTGCATATCAACCTGCAGAAATAAATAGCACATACTCATGTGATCATGTTGAATAAGAAACTGTCCACTGACCAAATGTTACTAGCTTACTTGTGGTTGGTGAGTCATGGATGTTGTGTAGATAGCTCATACAGTACTATGCCAAAATGAAAACTCATCAGCAAACCATATGGCAGAACACACTGTTCAGCATTCACTCCTAGAATTTAGAGTCTTGTGTGTATTTTCAGAGTTGTTTTTTCCCCCTCTCCAGGTGAAAGTATGGTTTCAGAATAGACGGATGAAGTGGAAGCGAGTGAAGGGTGGACAGCAAGGGGTGGTGGCAAGAGAGAAGGAACTGGTGCATGTGAAAAAGGGGACTTTGCTGCCTTCTGAGTTTTCAGGCATCATCGGACTCCACCACAGAGCAGACTCACTGATTAACGAGGACAGCCATGATAGCGATCAGAGCTCTGAGCATGCTCAATTATGATATGAAGATGATGCCCCTGAAATGCAAAACTGGGGTCCTATCATACCCTAGTGCTATCACAGTTGCTATTTATGAAGAGGAGCCACATATTGGGTCAGCAGTCCAGGACCTTTAATCTCCATTGGCTGCATTACAGACCACAACTGGAAGACCTAGAGGAGTAGAGGGAATGTCCCTATAAGGATTTCTGGTAGCTGATAGCTGAATGACAGTGCTCAAAATACATGCACATATGTACAAAGGACTGACTTTTTTTTTTAACAGACTTATGATTATGTAAAATATGTGCATGTGCTTTACTAAGAAAATCAACAACAAGAACATCAAAGTGCCTTGCTGTAAATGAACAGATAAACAGTTTACAAGTGGAAAATTGTAAGAGTTGGGAAGTATAAATCTGTCACATGCCTACAGGATTTCATTAAAAAAGGAATGTGGGACTTGTCAGTGTTAAAATGTTATTTCTAATTCGGTCAAAATGTTGAACATTCCATAAAACATGCCTTGTGTTACAAAGTGGATCTATGCTTTGGTTTAAACCATCATTCATTTGTTTCTACTGTATATTCAAAAAGTCTCAATGTATACAAAATTAGGACTCAATCCAGATTGTGGAAGAAGAAGAAGAAAAAAAAAACCTTTATTTTAACTTTTAAATTTGTGTAAATATCAGTATGACTATTTTCTTACCACCCATCTCACGTCTTCTATTTTCATCATAAATAAAAAAATGTTGCTGGCTTTTTTTTTCAATCTGTAGTTTTGTCTGCAAACTGGGCCTAAACCATGATCAGCAGCAAATGGATTTTGACTGCTTTGTGTGATCCTGTCTGTGCCTCATCATGTCTAATATATGCCAGGACGGAGAGTGTGGCTAACATGAATAAATCATTGAGGAAGCAGCAGTGCACTAGCTCTAGAGTGAATGCTAAACTCAGTGTCTCCTCTAGGCAGGGTCAGGACTTCTGCAAGAGGCCTAAAAGGAAGTGTGCAAATGGATCATATTCTATTACAATAGTGCATTTCAGATATTGTTATGGGATCCAACTTGTCTCGCCACAATGTGAGCATGCATCCAAAAAAATAATTTAAAAAAAAAAAAAAACAAAAAAAAAAAAAAAAAAAAAAAAAAAAAAAAAAAAAAAAATTGGGTATCAATTAGGAGAAACTAAAAAAAATAAAATAAACAGAGAAGAAGAAAAGAAGAAAAATAAACAGTAAAGGCAAAGTGTGAAGGAAGAATCGCATGGAGCACTGCATAGATGGAGCATTGCACAGTGAAGATTAAAACTGTATGGCTGTGATATTACTTATCAGCATGTTGGTCCAATCAAAATGTATCATTTAGTGGTACACTGTACACTTTACGGCATGATTTTAGTCCTGTAACCCAGTCTTTTTTTGTTTTGAGGAAGTCTTCCTTTAACAGGAAAAGTAATATTGTAAAAATGGTCTACCCACTTAATGCTTCGCCGAACTGTGCCGAGATGTTCTTACTGACGTGAATGAGGTACCTTAACAGGATATGTATTCTTTTTGTGACTTTGGGGACATGACCAGTGATGAGGTACTGACTCCAAATAGCTTTTTACTGCAGTTCTTGATTTTAGTTCACAATACAGTTGAAAAATAAATTATACTGCTTTCAATTTTTTTTCTTAGATGTTACATTAGAAGTTATTTTCATTGAGTTCAGTGGGTAATTAATTAACTTAACTTAATTTCATTTCATTTCTGAAATAATATAAAAGGTATCATGTAATGTTTAATATTTGTGAATTCTGACACATAAGAATATAGACTGATTTATTACTACAGTTTTCTGTTTTCAATTAATACCTCTCGCACCTCTCTTGTTTTTTCTTTCTTGAATGTAACTGTACATTGTCATACACTCTGGGTGTTGTATGTGTGTGTCGTGTGTGTTGTGTGTGTGTGTGTGTGTGTGCAAGCATGTGTGTCAAACAAAGCAGGTGAAACCAGAACAAAAAAAGCAGAAAGAACATGGTTGAATATGAGGTAAAATCTGTCCTCAATTGTACTCCTGGAGTTTGTCAATACTCAGGGCAGTGGTAGTGGTAGCTCAGTTAGACTACTGGAGGAAGCTCATTAGCTAAAATCCCAGTACTACCAAGCTGCCAATGCTGGGCCCTTATGAAAGGCTCTTAACCCTCATCTGCTCTGGATAAGGGTATCTGCCAAATGCCATACATACAAATTACATTCATGGTAGAGCTCATAGTTCGTCTATTGTTATAGAACCATGGTAAAGTAAGTTCCCAAGACCCCCAGATGATAAATGTAATGTATTTTACATTACATTTATGGCAGATACCATTATCCATAGTGACTTACTTTAATCTCATTTAAACATCTGAGCAGTTGAGGGCTAAGAGCCTTGCTCAAGGGCCCAACAGTTTCAGAGTGCTGGTGCTGGTGTTTGAACTCAAAACCAAAACCTTCTCATCAGTAGCCTAACTGCTGAGCCACCTCTGCCCACGTTTTCTTTTGTTCTACTGACGTGTTTACAGTGGAGATCATCAACAGCTATCAACAACTATTAAAGCTATTATAGTTATAGTTGTATAGTATTTAGTTATAGTTCTAACCCAAAAATATATGCCACTCACATTATTAAGTTTTAGATGTTTAAGAAGTTAACTAGGGCGCATGGTGGCTTAGTGGTTAGCACGTTCACCTCACACCTCCAGGGTCCGGGGTTTTATTCCCGCCGGGGCAGTGCGTGTGCGGAGTTTGCATGTTCTCCCCGTGCTGCGGGGTTTTCCTCCGGGTGCTCCGGTTTCCTCCCCCAGTCCAAAGACATGCTTATTGGAATGTCTAAAATATCCGTAGTGTGTGAGTTTGTATGTGATTGTGCCCTGCGATGGACTGGCACCCTGTCCAGGGTGTACCTCGCTCCCAGGGTGTGCCCAATGCTCCCTGGGATAGGCTCCAGGTCCCCCGTGACCCTGAAAAGAAGTAAGCGGTTGAAGATGGATGGATGGAAGAAGTTAACTAATTTCATATACAGCAATTTAAAAACAACTAGAAAAGATACTAAGGTGTTAATAGGATCTGATACAAATGGTTTTGAATCGACATTATTCTTAACCAGTGTTTGATCTGATCTTTTTTTCAATTTTTTTTACAGCCTGTCATAAATGATGCATATGCAATTTATGTAGGCCATCTGGAGTTACGCAATTCTTGTATAATATTAATCTTTTAAGAAGCGGAAGTTCAGATAGCAGAGTTCAGTGTCAGAGTTACTTCTGATCCGTGTGTCCTTGAATATCTTGATAAATATGGGGATTTGATCACGTCCTATCTCTCAGAGTCGCACTGCAAACATTCACCCTGGAGGACAAAAGTCACCTCAGTGTTTGTGAAACAAAGCAGCAGCTCACACTCACACACACACACACACACAACACACACACACACAAACACTGAAAACACAGAATGGCGCAGGTGGAAGACATGGAGGACACCAGTGTGTCCTTCTCTCAGGGGACTCGCATGCTCTTCTACCTCATGTCCCCCAACGAGACGTTGTTTGCGGAAGTAGAGCAGGTTCCGCATTATGTCAAACAGGTAGGTTATGTTTTCATACTACAACACCGGCTTGCACGCACGCATGCCATCGCCTTCTGCAGTATAAGGCCATTCTACCAGTTTCTTAAACTTTTTATAGTCTTCAACTCCTACAACTGTGAAATTAATTCACATTATAAACATAATCCAACTATTGAAATAGTTGTTTAAATGTGTTATTTACTCATTATTTAAATGTGTGCAATAATATTTGATCTATTAATTTGCCATTAGAGAACTTTCCACCCATAGAACACACTGGTTCCATGCTAACATTATTTATAGGTTTGGACTAAACCCATTCAATTCAAGGGACAAGCCAAACCAACTAATAACAATACAAACTTATTCATTATTATATAACTTTGATAACGATGGGTTTTGATTTCCACCACTATAAATAAATAAATAAATTCAAATAAATTATCCTTCATGGAACCCTGGGGGTCCCAAAGCCCAATGTTAGAATCACTGCTATAGAAAGTGTAATTTGAGGTGATACAAAAGGAATAAAACACTTCAGGATTTGCTGTTATTTATAAATAATCAACAATGGGGTGGAATAATGTAATTCGACATGAAACGGAGTTACTGTTACCACCTCAAAGGTGATTATTTTCCTACAACCATATATTATATTCCTTATCCCACTTATACCTATAATCACTGGGCATTTTATCTGGTTCCAATACCATGTACTGTATGTGCATTTTCCAAGCAATTACTTACTGTAGTACCTCTATTGCTATGCACAATGTATCCTTTCAACAGTGGACAGAGGATCAACACTGAGCAGATATTATTGAGTGGTGGGAGATTCTCTGTTCGGCAGTGACAAAACTGCAAACACCAGTGCTAAGGTCATTAAACTGACATAGATAAATGGATAGAACACAATGTACACATGAGAAAATTTAGGTTCTGGTGTCATTGGTCTCATGGTGCCCTGTAAAATACACTAAATACACAGGGCCCATTTAGTATTTAATACCATAATTGCCTCCATTTTATACTAGAATTGATCTTGATTTTGATCAGTAATCATTGGAATACTGCTCAGAAGGTTGTGAGATCAAATCTCAACACTGCCAAGTGGCAACCGCTGGGCCCTTGAGCAGGGCTCTTAACTCTAAAATGCTCAATTCAATTGTATGAATGAAATAAATATATGTCTCTCTGGATAAGGGTGTCTGCCAAATGCTGTAAATTTAAATGTATTCATGCAGCATATACTAGATTCCTATTATAGATGGTTGTGCTTGCCATATTCTTAATCATATATCACTGTATTAGTTGTTTTTTTTTTGTCTCTTGCATTTATAAATGGTAAATGGTGCACTTATATAGTGCTTTTATCCAGAACGCTTTATACTGTGTCCCATTCACCCATTCACACACACACACACACACACACACTCACACACACCAATGGTAGCAGAGCTGCCACGCATTACGTTAACTTGTCATCGGGAGCAACTTGGGGTCCAGTGTCTTGCCCAAGGACACTTCAACATGTGGAGTCATGTGGGCCGGTAATCGAACCGCCAACCCTACGATTAGTGGACACCCGGCTCTTTCACCTGAGCCACAGCCGCCCCTTAACATAATCATATTATGGTACATTGCATTGAGAGCAAATCAAAAATTGTTCATGCTTAAAGACAAGTGCTTTTGTTTAAAGGCAGTGGTTTGATGTTATTGAAACACCCTGTTTTGGTCTACTCATGAAAACCAGAAAAAAATCTGGCAACCTCAGAGATACACACAGGTGATTTGCATAATCTGAAAGGTGCACCCAGAAAATTGACCTTCTGAGTCAGGTTACCGAGTAACCGGACCCTGAATACATATAACACCTAAGCAAATGTTGACATAACTTAACTTCAGTCTCCAACTCTAAATATGGCCCAAATTGCTTAAAAACTCCAGCAAGGCTGCTGCGTCTTATTCACTTGTACCAGCACCACTCACAGACACAAAGAGGTCACCGTTATATCAGTGCCTCTGCTGTGATGAGAATGCTCCACCACCCAAATAATATCTGGTCTAATGGAGGTCTGTCAGGAAAGACCTGAGAGAACTGGAAGCAACATACAAAACTACATAAATGACTCAGTGAGCAAAAAAGTATTGCCAGAGTGGGTTTTTACTTTCCCTATACTTGGTTCTTGAAATCATGTTAGGCTGCATTTGTTTCTAATTTGTAACTTCTATACTGGTTTATGCTTTAGCATTCATTTGATAAATTACAGTTTAGGCTGGTTTATAGTGAATTGGGTGAGAAAATCAGTAACTCCCCCACACCTGGGCTCTCCATAATCACAGGTATTTGAATAAAGTCACTTGGGATATCACAGTGTTTTCACTAGGTATTATGAGAAATGAACCTGTTGAAATTTCCAAGAAAGTGGATCATTGGCCATTTCCAAGGTGTTCACTCACATAGCAGTGTGTATGTGTGAGCTTTCACCTATAGCTTGTTTCCTGCATTTTATTCCAGTCATGGCAGATCTGACTGACCCTAACACCATTAAGAGTAGTGTGAGCTCACACTGAACTTTGCTTAGGGCTATAAGTCCAGGGCTGTAATTTGCAGGAAATTATCTCAGAGCAAATATGATAGATGATACATGTTAATCTCCAAGAAATCTTAAACAGAAGTGTTCTACTTTTGCTCTTTGGCTATTTAGCTATTTGAGGCCATCTAGTTGCTAAAGCCTTTAAAATACTGCCAGTTCCCTCTAACCTGAAATCTAAATGCTGTGTAATGCTTTTTTGTATTAGTTGATTTGCATGAGAGGGCAGCACGATATGATAAGATAACATGGTAACGTGGCACTCTTAAATCACGGGACGCAAACTGATGATTATGACAGGAATATGATGCACGGGTAAAATATCCATGTTACTAAGAAAACAAATATATACTTAAAAATGATAGATCCCCAAATATAGTAGTAAAACTATTACTATTTTACCATAATTATTATAAAAAAAAGAGCTATTGTACATCAAAAGAATGTGATTGTCTAAAATGGCCAAGAATGAATTGTCACCAATTTGAGTCATTTTCTGAAGAAAGGTTTTAATTAAGGACTTTATCCTCCTTCCATTCTTTGTAGTAGGACTGTATTTCTATTCTGAAGCTGTAGCAGGAAACTGGTGTGTGAAAATATGAAAACATTCGGAAAACGTTTCCTGTTCAGATTACAACTGATAAAAGAAACCTTATCATTCTAAAGATTCACTTCAGAGTGAAGTGTGAGCAGAACTGACTCAAATAGCTGACTTGTCTATTTTCACTACTTTTATACTACCTGCAGTTAAAAAAGACTTCATCAGCATAAGTAAATGGCGAGGACTAAGAAAATGGCAAATGGCACACTTATATAGCGCTTTTATCCAAAGCGCTTTACACTGTGTCTCATTCACCCATTCACACACCCCCCCCAATGGTAGCAGAGCTGCCACGCAAGGCACATCGGGAGAAACTTGGGGTTCAGTGTCTTGCCCAAGGACACTTCGGCATGTGGAGTCATCCGGGCCGGGAATCGAACTGCCAAACCTACGATTAGTGTAGAACCCACTCAACCACCTGCGACACAGCTGCAAAGTAAGACCTTTGAGCTACTACATTTTCACTTACATTTTTATTTGATTTTTTTGTCATTTGTCATATGCTAAGATAAAAGAGACTTACATTTATCTCATTCATGCAACGGAGCAGTTGAGGGATAAGGGCCTTGCTCAAGGGCCCAGCACTGGCAGTTTTGGATAAGCATACAATTAAAAAAAACTAAAAGCAAAGTTAACCGTATCATTGACAGTAGAAAATGCCTGAAATTAATCTGTATCTCAGCTGTAATTGCTGACTCTGTGGACTAGTCATAAATCATTACACCACATCTGGGCAATGTGAGTATGGGGTTTGAATTGAAACTGTTTCTGAGAATCAGAACAGAGCAGAGGATTCTCCCTGCAGTTAAAAAT
Source organism: Ameiurus melas (assembly GCA_012411365.1). Lineage (NCBI taxonomy): Eukaryota > Metazoa > Chordata > Actinopteri > Siluriformes > Ictaluridae > Ameiurus > Ameiurus melas. Next base: position 25,121,076 of record CM022759.1, read on the forward strand.
TTATCTGAGGACTGCTGCAGTTGCTTTGCATACTATAACCATTTTAGCCTAAATTGTAATTGAATTCATTTTGTTTTCAGACATTAAGACTTCTTCTGTCTGGAGCTGTTTATGTTACAGTCGAAATTCGTCTGATGCCACAGCAAATGCAAAGTTGTGTACTTTCCCACATTTAAAGCCCCCTCACATTTTAATTATGGGTGTGTTTTGGGTTTGGCTGTAACCAAGTCAACACATGTTTATAATTTGAGGTAGAAAGGTTAATCTTTCAATAGACCTATATAAACACTTGGGAACGGCCAATTAACCACACAGCATGGATCTGAATTGTTGTAATGTAGCCACAAACACACACTTATTAACTTTGCACACTATTGTTCAACAACTTTATTTGAATGCCTGTCTGCATGCATCTGTATGTTCACATGTGTGTGCATGGATTGGCTTTTATAAGACACAAAGAGAAAAAAAAAACATGTATGTCAGGTATTGTTGTATATCATATTATCATGGTCAGAATACAGGAAATAATATGAAACTTCCTGCTATTATAAAACACATTTTGATGGGAAATGGGATCAAATCTCAAAATGAAATCATTTGATATTTGTACTTTAGTATAAAATATCATCCCCAAAGCAGAGAGAAAGATCAAAAACCCAGACATCTGCTTCACAAATGTAATTTTCCTGACAAGATCGGCGTTCACAGACAAAGTTTCTATAAAACCATTAAGATTCACTCAACTATTTTCACAAGGCCAAAATATGTTACTGGATGAATAAAAGGGCTGAATAAAAGAAACTATCATACCACCAAATATAAGTGATCTTTGGGATAAACTTTAAACTTTATGGGATAAAACCTCATGAGGACAAAAAAACTATGAAATGTAGAAATGTATCACAAACAGTCAAAACTGCTTACTTTTTTATACTGACACTTTTGGGTCAATATAAAACTTTGGCTGTAATAATGCAATATGATGTAGCTTTAATACGTGAAAATCCTGTTTATACTAAACTCCAGATTGATACAGACAGACCTCTGTTTGCAGGTTGTGCGGTGCTGACTTGCAGTCCACAGCCAGATGTGGGGCTGCGTGTAATGTTGGGGGGTCCCAAGTGGTATATCCTGCCCTGGAGTGTTTTTATACACACACATACAGCCACAAATTTGTAATTCTATATTTGTGGGGTATTTCCATTCATGTACACATGAACCTAACCTTAAACTCAGTAACCAAAAAAGTTACCTTTCATTTATTTAATGAATTTGCAGATTTTATAAATCAAATATTCCAAAACTCTTACATATTCCTATTATTATAGGAAATATTGGTCCTCATAAAGAGACTTAAACATGGACAAGGACACACACTCAACATAAGAAAACAATAAGAACAGTGCAGGCTGTATCTGCTGTACCTCACAGTGTGTGTGTGTGTGTGTGTGTGTGTGTGTGTGTGTGTGTGTGTGTGTGTGTGTGTGTGTGTGTGTGTGCATGCAAATGTGTCTCACATTCCACAAGGCAAAGAGGGACCTGACACGTTTTTCCGAGTTGAGCCAGTTTGCTCTCAGCACAGCTAACATTGCACCAAGAAAGATTTGGAATGTGCTAGCTGTCTGACAGCTGGTTCCGGAAATGGCAAACAATAATCATTGTTTCAATTTATGAAACACACTTTATGTCCAGAAACACACCACTTTATTTAATATACTCATTAAACTCATTAGGGAGTTTTAGTGTTTTATAATAATGCTTTAAAATATAGCATAGAATATCAAGTGCACTAAAATCCCACAATGCACAGCAGGTTAAATGAAGCCTAGGGAATATAGAATACCCATAATGCAATTATTATTCCTTTACAATGCCACTCTCTATATCTGTATCTGGATTTTAAGATGAAGTGGGTGTGGCCTAATCCAGAGTTGTTGATTGTTTTTGTTGCTTTTTGTGATTATTTTTATTATTATTAAAAAAAAAATTGTATGCCTTAGATCTATGCCACTAGGAACCCGAAAAACCTAGGACAAAATAAATAAATAAATAAAATCAGAAGAAGAAAAATGCCAGCACTGTCAACATGGTGTGTATTCTGGCTCTAATAGTTCCTAAACCTCAGCAACTTCACTCAAGTTCATAATTTCATAACAAGAGGAATGTGTGGGAATGCATTTTAATCCTGTTTATGCAGTTATTATTTTTGTTTAATAAATAAGTAGCCTAATTTAAACCATCACGCATCTGACCAGGCTGTTACTAAGGATGAATGAATGAATGTCTTATATTGATGTTAATGAATGAACTTCGGACAAACTGATTATCATTACTTTATTACTCACAGACAGAAAAGTGACCATAACACACTACTAACTGAGTCAATATTAGGAGTTAGTCAGTAAGGACTGTATTTACATTTAAGTGTGCATGGTGAGAGACCTTGCTCAACTGAAATTTTGCACATTGGTATTATTGAGAATTACTGAGGGACTTAAGCACTGCTTTGACAGTTCCCTTCACAGTGCGGCATCTGTCCAGAACTGAAAAGTATTTTGCTATGAAACTGTGGACATTTCTCTGGCATGAAGTCCACATGTGTGAAATGGAATATTATTATAAGTTCATCATCTAAATTTTTGTAGACCAAATATTTACATGTAGTTGAAATTTCATGCTTTCAGCAATTTAAATATATTAGAAACTATGAAATGACATTTAGTGTCAATATTAAATAATAATAGTAATAATATTATAGTAATAATATAAATAGTTCTATTAACTGTACATAATTCTTTGGAAACTCCCACCAGCAGCTATAACATCTTTTCAGCAGGAAACATGTGTTAGCACTTCCCAGATTAATAGCTGTTGTGCAAAAGAGGAAAACTAGCTAGTGGACAGGAATGGACAATGACTAAACTGGGAGATAATGAACTAATAAATAAATAAATAAATAAATAAAATGTGTTATGATGTCTGAATTATTGCCGTTCCTTCCTGTGAACACTGCTTGCAATTATGAAATTTAATAAAGGCAGGAAAGTCCTGTATAAATATTAAACATGAATATTGAGTCAGCCTGTCCTTTAATCTAGCCTATAAGCCTGTGAGACAGACATGCTCTAAATACACTTTGCAGTAACATTTTGATTTTAGGAGTAAACTTACCCACATTTTTAATTTAACACGATTCCTGGCTACATACATTTACTGTTGGTTTGCTGTAAATTTCACATAAAAAGATATCAGTAGAATAACAAATTAAAATGTTAAAACATAAAATGACAATTTCTGATGTTTGTATCATGTAGGCCACTCCATTCTTTGTTGGAATGATCTTGTTGGAGGGATTGCTGGGTTGGCTGAAGACTGGAGACCTTCTCATCAAAATTAATGATGGGACCACATCTCTGTCAGCAGGCATGATGTCCCGACTGCCCGAGTAAGTCAGTCACATTGCTTTAACTGTACCTACATGCCACATCACTTTGTGCTTGACTTTGTGCTACTTTATACTCTATAGCTTTGTGTTAAAGTGTGTGATTTTACTATAAAAAAAAGGTTGTTGTGAGGTTGTTGAATAATTGTTGTTATTATTATTGTTATTATTATTGTTATTATAATAATAATAATTATTATTATTATTATTATTATTATTATTATTATTATTATTACCTATTTATTTAATTCAATATGTTCTTTTTTTGTCAACGGCATTCTTAAAGGCTATCTGAAATATAAATATATTATGTAAGACATGTTTGCTAAAAAAGTATTAATTTCCTCCATGTATGGAGAGTAAAATCAAATACACTACTGTGCATAAGTCTTAGACACCTACATTTCAATTTTTAGATGTTTAGTTTATGCATTTTTGGGTCAGTAAAAATGTTTTAGATTCTCAAACGTTGCTTTTTCAACAACAACTAAAATGTTACAGACAATTTTTGTTTTGCCATACTATGAAATAGACAATTTAATAAAATAATAATAATAATAATAATAATAATAATAATAATAATAATAATAATAATAATAATAATAATAATTTAATAAAATAAATAAATAAATAAAATAATGCTGGCCTTCAGGCTGTATGCTTGCATACAAAAACAGAAGCATGTGTGACAGTTAAAGTCTCCAGAATAACTGCATCAGATGCTCTAATATGCTTAGAAAAACTTAGCAACCAATTTTCTGCACAAAGTGTACCTCAGAGTACTGATGCATTTTTAAAGGCAAAATCACACCAAATATTGCCATTCTTTAGTTTACTGATATTTACTGCTCTTTATAGTAGATTTTTAATGCAGAAAACATTTAATTGCATCATTTTAAAATAACAAAAATATATGAATGATGTAATATTTGTATTATGAAATAAAAATAAAATGAAACTATACCTGTCAGATCAGAGGAAGTGTTTTCATTTAAAGTTTACTGAGCTTGACTGTTGATGTTTGCCATGACTATATTATTATTGTGAACAGCATAAATACTGCCTTCCTCACAAACTAATCTTTGTATTAATTTCATATTCTGTCAGGCTCTTTATGAGAAGTCTGGAGGTTTCAAGTTACATATATATTTGGAACAACTTCCACATTTTGGAGTTACCTTGGGATTCAGCTTGGACATGGTGGCTAGCATTCCTAGGTGTGGACTTTGGATACTACTGGGTTCATCGATGCAGCCATGGTATGTCATGTAACTAAGGACTATAGCTACTTTGATGATTGCAACATTGAAATACATTTACCCCCATTTTCTTATATTTGACTTCCAGTAGTGCAAACTCTTCCTATTTTTTCATATCTTTATTCTGTTTCATAATTTTAATCATGCTAAAATGTCTGATATTTCACTGCACTTTATACATAGCTAATAATAGTATACATAGTTAAATCCTAGACCCATGTGCCAATTATTGAAATAGATTCCATCCATCCATCTTCTATACCGCTTATCCTACTTGGTCATGGGGAACCTGGAAACTATCCCAGGGAGCATCGGGCACAAAGCGGGGTACACCCTGGACAGGGTGCCAGTCCTTCGCAAGGCACACTCACATACACATTCACACACTCATTCATACACTGCAGACACAGGGCTGTGGTGGGAATCGTACCCTCGACCAATATAAATTAAAAAAATGAAGTTCTACCAGTCTCTTCTTATGTCAAATTTGAAACAAGCCAACAGTGATTTTAGACAGGCTGAACCAGTGTTATACTGAAAATGTGGTTAAAGTTAGTCCTACAAATATGATTAAAATATAAAACCTGCAAATATTTTTTGAAAATGTACTTGAAGCATTTCTGTCTCATAGTCTTATAAGGTATGTTAAAGGATCATTCACAGGAATGAATGGCAATATATCAATGTTGAAATTAACAAACAAAAAAAATGCCATACTAGAGAACAATAAAAGGAACTAAGTGCAGGAAATGACTTCAGGAATGTTAAGGAATGCTAAGGATATTAGGTGTTAGCCATTACAAATTCAATCAAACCATTGTCTATAAATCCGTTATGTCAAAACTCATCTATTTTTACCACTACAACCATGCTTGGTGAATTTCCTTTAAACGCATGTGATATAGGCTTAAAGGTATGTTTAAGTAGAAAACACTCCAAACAGGCAGCATTCCTGAGCCAATACCACTGCCCATTACAGTATTTCTGTTAAAGAGAAATATAATCATTATGTCAAAGGCGAGTTTACCGACCTCATTTCTTCCCGGTGTAGCTAATAGGGGTCATTGGTCTCCCTTGTGAGGGTTAAGTGCATGTTTATGTAACACCAATTTAGGCTAGTTCAGATTTAATTTTAATAACACACCAGTACATTATTAAAATCATGTCTCTCCAGATGTCACTGAGACGGAGTGGAGTGATGAGGTGCTTGTGGTTGTCATGTTGTGTTTTCCACTGTCCAGAATGCTTGTTGGTGAAGTAAGAAATGTCATTTATATCAGCGGTCTCCTGTCTCCAATTTGTACATTTTTTGAAGTTGAAGGAAATTATTTGTCTAGCTTTCCTGAATATCACAGGGTTGGACATGACTCCCACTAAAGACATAAAGGCCATGGCCTCCGCCTTTTATCTGTTTAATATCAGTGCATGGGATTATTTATAGACTATAGACTATAGTGTAAGTGCATTAAAGCCACATGTTCACAATAACGCAGATGCAGATGGGAGGTTGCTGTATATGATGAAGTGTATGATAAACTCTATTACCCGAATGCTTTCTTATTAAGAAAAACATTGCACTGATTTCATTTATATATAGGAATAAGGGAGCATTTTTTTGTGAATGGGCTTTATTCGAGTGTTATTTTAAGCAACCAGTTCAATAGACACAAGTGTATGCCAGGTTTGCTAAAATCTAATCCTATGAGTGTAGCGTTGCCATTTTCTGACGTTGACACAAATGGCTTCAAACTGGTTTTCATACTCAATTTAGCCTCCTGTGAAGCATGGGAATATTTATCTAAAATCCTATTCTTTTTGCACATGCAGGCAATAAATCTTTATTTTGAGTAAAGCAACAGACAAAAACCAGAAATATGACTATCATAAAACCACACAGACCCCAATTAGTGCCATTGTGAAATATGAACACTTATTTTATTTATTTTAATGGGAATTTCATTTTCCTCCCTTCATGTAAAACACTTAAAAGTTGCCCTTATTTGTTTGGAAATGGAAAAGAAAGGATGAAGTGCTTTTAAGCTTTTAACCCTCTCTTTTCTGATGACATCAGTATTGAGAAGACATTACTGTAATATGAGCAGTTATCTAGCGTACAGTTGGGACTCAGTTTGTTATACAACCTTTTTGATAATCAGTTCTTAATGATAAACACCAAAATACAATGTAGATGCAAATTCCTTACTGTTTAACATCAGGAGTCTAGGGTTCAGCTCTGTATTTATGAGGTGTATATACAAAGCTTTTCATTCCTTAGAAACCACAGCAAGTTGGCAAAGATTGCAGTTTTTGAAAGCACAACAACATGTATGTTGTTCAATTTGTAGTTATATTTAATGTTGTGAAGACAAAGACTTGAGAAACTGCAAAAAGTTCTGAAGACTTTCCAGAGTCTGGAAAATTACAGCTTTACCTCTGACTGTTTTAAATCAATGAAACTGGAGACTCCTTCCAAAAAATGCTAAATAAACATCTCGTTAAAAAAAAAAAACCTTCTCAATTTCAATGATTGTATACGTTATTTTATGAATTATGTCTGCCATACAGTTCACTATGTAAGTTACTATTAAAAAGATAACATATTAGAATGAGTGCATTAATGGTGCTGTTATAGAAAATGAATCAACACCATCTGACTAACCAGAATCAAGAATTCAACAGCGCTGTGGTATAAACGATTTTAATGTAAAAATCCATGATCAGTCAAAACGTCAGTATGTTTATTGCATTTTCTATTTGTAGCTTTGGAATATCTGACATGTTAATAAGTCATCTGTATTATTTTCCATCTGTTACATGATTTTCCAACTGCTCTCGGTGTATATTTCAAATGTTCTTTTTATTGGTGCTTTCCTTGTCGTCTTCTTCTGGAGCAGATCTGAGTCATACACCATTGCAGCTGCATGCCTGTCTGACCCATACACACTCTCTGCTCTGACCACACACTACTTCTGGTTGCATGCTAGCCTAGAGCAGCACGCAGGACAAACAAGGTTTATTGCTTTGCCTGGAATCTTGTCAATGCTTTGTTGCATTTCAGGGTTGATTTGGTGCTTTGCCTTGTTTTCCCTGTCAGAATTTGGAAAAAATTTAAAATGTTGTCAGAAAGACTCAGCGCCCCAAACTGCATGGCATTTACTCTGGATTGGGTCAGGAGAATTCAAATGGAGTTAAGTATGACTTGATGAGAGCCGTGCTAGTTCTGTTTGTTCTCTCTCTTATACACCCTGACAGGGACCAGCTCTGCTTTCTGCCTACTTCTATTTCCAGAAAGCTCTCTGGAGACCTCGGCACAGTGACCTGTCCAGAAGGAGCAATAAAAGGAAAGCCAATGTAGAGTGTTGTTGAAAATCAGAGAAAGATAAAAGTGGGAAAATAGGGGGAATAATTTCTACATCTTAAGTCTTCTTCAAAGCTTACTTACAAGTGTTCTTTTGGTGATAACATTTAGTGGAGACATCAGACGAGGATTTGCAGAACCAGTTAAAATCTTCTGGAAGTTTACATTAATTTTGAGTGTTATGAGTTTGCAAGCTCTGGACTAAAGTTAGGTCTTCAAGGTGTTAGGATATGTACCTTGTCACCTCACCATGACCAGGTTAAACCACAAATAAATTTCACAAAACCATGATTTGATACTTTGTTATTTATTACCAAACTGTTGCCTCAAGGTTGGAAGCATGCAGCTGTCTAGAATATCTTTGAAGGAACTACAATGTCACCAATGTCATGCCTGGCCTTCTTGTTGGACATCACTGCCCAACCTCTTGTGCTCTTGGGGCTGAACGTGCATAAATCCCCACAGTCACATTCCAAAATTTAGTGCAAAACCTTCCCAGAAGATAGGAGGTTTTTTATAGCAGTGAAAGTGGAACAACTCAATATTAATGCCAATGGTTTTGGAATAGAATGTTCAATACTCAGGGGTCCGCATACTTTTGGCCATATATGGTATGTGCTGGGCAATTTATTATTTAATAGCAGAATGCTTTTATAATGCTTTATAAGAAATTGTTGCATATTATGGCCAATTCATGCCGAATAATTTTTCTGAAGTGTTTCTTTTTTACATGCTTCATTTGATTTCATGAAATGGCCATCCTTCCTTTACTCCAGTATTTTTAATTTATCTTCACAATTTTTTTGTTTCTCTAGGTTATATTGTTATACATATGAGTTTAAGATTCTTTTTTTTTTTAGTTTAAAAACAAGGCACACTTGCATTATTACCATTGGTTGCTTTTGACTTGTCTATGTTCTCTATCATGGAGCATCATTCTGTGTTTGACCCACAATGATTACATCAGAATGTCCAATGGTCATTAACACAAAAGTAGAGTGACAACCAGAATATAGGTCTCTGTTGGTGCTTTTTACCTTCTTTCTGTTCATTTTAGTCATTTTAGTTTCCGCTGCGTCATGGAAAAAATCTGTAGTGATTTGGTAGGCCAAAATTACAATAGGTCCACGTTTTCATCACAGAACAGTCAGAGTTTTTAGAGTGCCCAGGCTGCTGGATTTTCCAAATCAAGACAAAACATGTCAATTAATTTTTTATTTATTTATTCAGTAGTTCACCTGAGAATTAGGTCTGTGACAGGAAGAATATAAAGTTCCAGCATGTATAGAACCTTATTTCAGGTTCCTTCACATAAGGTACAATCTTAGAAAAACATTTTGTACACTACCCTTACCCTTAAGGATTTTTAATAGAAACATTATATAACAAAATAAAATCATTAAAAATAGTTACTTGTGAATCCTTTTTCTAAGAATGCAAATCCTACCTTGTTCACTTGGCTTATTTCTTGTCATTGAACAAGGTCATTTATTTCTAGGCATTTTTCTATGTCAAATGCTGGAAATGTTTGTTTAAAATATTGCTTCATAAGATAACAGCCTGTACTTTTGAGTGTGTGGAGATTTTCCCTAGCTGATACGATGGTGACAGCGATCCGTTAGCGACTGCAGACAGCAGCAATCACTAGAACAAACAGATCACGTCATTGGCACTGTGGGGCGTCCCGGAGGCCAGCAGGTCTGGATGTTATTGTTTTCAGAAGGAATCCTTGTGGTAGAAGGTGGCGGGGGTTAACCCTAGGTGACAGGGGCTTCATAAATCTTCTGCCGCCACTGGAAGTCCCCGTGTGCTCAGGTTGGAGGGCGTACAAAAGAACTGAGCCGGTCAGGATGTGGATTCTGGGCTTTGGACAAGTAAGGTGTACCTCTGGGACACTGAAATAATATCAACAATCAGCCACTTTTCTGCACGAATATGTTTGTGTGTGTGTGTGTGTGTGTGTGTGTTTGTGTGTGTGTGTGTGTGTGTGTGTGTGTGTGTGTGTGTGTATGTGTGTGAAACCTAGGCCAGCACAGTCTATGGGATGTATCTTGCTGAGTTGAAGGTTTAATGTCTCTGTAGACAGTGTAGAAAAGTCTGTTGGTCATATGCATGTGATTCCACAGTTATTTTTAAATATAGAGATCTTGTACATGCTGTCCAGATCATTAACTCAGTATCTCCTTCATAGACTGGACAAGAAAGACAATATAGAATGCTTTATTTCTGTATTGCTGCATTAGAAGCTTTAATGTTAACAGAGATGCGTATATTTCAAAGACAAGATGCATCCGTAAGTGGCAACCTACGGAGTCTAAGCACCCTCTGCACATCATCATCACATCATCATCTAAAATCCACTTAGAAATTAGCACAAAGATGCAGAAAGTTCAGCTCGATCAGACCTATGGGTCCAGAAAAACAGTTATATGAATTCAACCCTGCTCTCTATGGATGAGCATGCTTTGCAGACATAAACAGCTGTCTGAGGAAATTAAGCTCTGCTGTACCAGAATTAATAGGCATGTCTTGCCCATACTGTTTACAAATCTCAACATGCTTTGATCTTTATTAAGATTCAGACTCTGATGAGTAATTTGATACAAGTTTTCTGAAAAAACACAAACATCCTTGGACTGGTTTGCAAAAGTAGGTTTTGCATGTTATACAAATTAGCTCAAAATATGTAAGTGGAGTTTTTCACAGTAAGACTTATGGTTCCTGAGATATGAGCCAATATGTAAAATGATATGTAATACAAAGATAAAAGAATAAAAAGAAGCAGAAGAAGAAAAGAAGAAGAAGAATCCTGGTATAAACTTTGGTGCTTGGACCCCTAAATAATATGGGAAAAGATATTATTGGGAAATTATTTTCAGTATTATTTTGAGGCCTACATCTGCAGAAATTAACATTATTATCACTTCACACATAAACAAATGGAACATCTTTTGATCATGAGGCTTGAGGGTTTTTTTTTTAAGGAAAGTAAATTATTAGTAAACAAGCATAAAATGTTCTTTCGAATAATGTATATTTTGGTGCCATTTTTGCAGATCTTGTAAATCTTGTAAAAAAACAAACAAAACAACAACAATATGACAGTTGATATTTATTTCATATTCATTTGGCTAGCTGCTTGGAAAAAAAAATTCAAATCTCAAAACACCTTTCAGTTTATGGCATGGAAAATATTAAATTTGAAAGATACTTGAGCCTACTCCTTAAAGTATGCGTAGGAAACATGATAACTAACCCCTTGTCCTTCTCACAAGTGTATTTTTAGTCATAAGCAAGCTTTCAGCAATTTCACTGACAGCTCCTGCCCGGGACACAGGATATCACTGTAGTGCACGTGAAGCCTGCCGGCTACCAAATGAAACTACTTAAAATAATCCCACAACACAAATCTCTGTAGGTAGGCCCTTTACCTTATTGTGTGTTTGCTGGCAGTTTGAAATTTATCACACCTTTAAACCATCCTCAACATCCAGCGGATTCGGCTTGTAAGTGGAGACAGTGAGAAGTATTGCGGTGACAGGCGAGGGATTGGCTGGCCCGGCCGCCTGTTTGTGTTGGCATTTCTTATTAGCACTCGGCCTGTCCTTTCCAGCTTGCCTTTCACAGCCCATTGGCAGTGTGAGTGACGTGGCATGCAGTCTCTTGCCACTCTGTAGCAAAGCGCCTCATTTAGTGCACCGCTGCTGTGTAGGGTGGCGCTGTGGAATACATGCTGGTGGTTTCTCACTGAAATCTCACAGCGGGTGTTCTTTATGTGAAACAGAACAAATGGTGTAGGGGAAATAGTAGGTTTTGGCTTTGTTTGTAAGCCGTGAATGTTGGCCTTCTGCAGACATGAAGCCTAGTAGTAAACCTGAAGGAATGTTCACTGGTCTAGTCTATCTGAATGTTTATATATATATATATATATATATATATATATATATATATATATATATATATATATATATATATATATATATATATATATATATATAGTTTATTTAATGTCATGGAATGCTATAAAGCTTTGCAGTTGTTCATTCAGCAGCCACTTGTTATCTCTTTTGAAGTTAATAGATAATTTTACATTTTGTTTGTATTACAATGGGACAAAATGAATATTTGTAATTAAACCTGTCTCTGAGAAGAGCCATATACTTGTTAATGACTTTACCTGTACTTTAACAAAATATTAGCTTGAGCGTAGACTTGTATATAAACTTTAAGCTCGCCGGGGGAAAAAAATAGTAAAATCTAGTTTTCACCCAATCATATAGCCTGGGCAGTTGAGGGAATTTCTCAAATAAATTCATGACAAACATTAATAAATAATTTAGTGTGAAGGTAATGTAATTAGACCTATATAGTTATTACAATCAAATATGTTTCCTTAAAAGACTGGCTCTACAAACTGATACCTCCTTGCTTCTGAGAGATATTGCCTCATAATGTATGCAAAACAAATTGAAAATTGATTGTACAAAGCTACATGACAGTCTGTGCAAGCCTGCATTAGGCTGGACACATCTGTTGGGTTTAACCGTACTGTAAACGAGATAAAAGTGATAAAAAATATGATAAAATGTGCTAATGCAGAAGAAAACATGCTGCGCTAAAGCTTTTAACTTTCATTATTTAAAGCTCATCGAGTAGATAAAGAAAGTAAATGTGCCTGAAAAAGGGACAACAGGGATCTCACATCGACTGCTACTTTCTGAGAAGCAGGCAGAATCAATCAATTGAAGTTCAGCAGCAGAACAAAAACCAAAGTTTGTAAGGCATCAACAACCATGTCCCAGCAGAGGAAGAGCCAGGCACAGGTGAACAACCCGAACCCAGCCCATTGCGACCTGCAACGGAAAAGATCCAGGGGCAAAAACCGTTGATCAAGTGACCAAAGTCCTGCAAACAGGCAATGTGGGAGGAGGTCAACGCTGACCTCTACAACATCTTAGAGATGGTCAAAAGCATCACCATGATGAAGTTGGAGAGAATGGGGGAATTAATCTACAGATATGGAGTGGAACAATTTTGAGTGGTAGAAAGGAGTAAAACTAAAAGGCCACAGAGGAGGAGAAGAAAGGTATAAACTTGATACAAGCAGGAATCCTGAGCAGGCTTGTGACACTGAGGAGAGCTGAGAACCTGGCAAAGAAGTGTAGAAAAATGGTACGGACAAGAACAAGCTTCTACAAAGATCCCATCAAAGAGTCTCTTCACAAAGGAGAAAAGGGGTCTGAAGGGGTGTGAAGGGGTCTCTCAGTGTCGAAGGCAGACCTGGAAAAGGAACTGAAAAAGTTGTCTGGATACATGCAAAGAAACCATTTCATTGATACATCCATGCAGAAAGCAAAGATATCAGGTTTCTCTGGGTGCTTGGAACATACTAGCACCATCTGGCATCAGATCCAAGTCACTTAGAAGGAGGGAACTGACCTTTTTGTGGTGTTCCTGGACCTTGCCAACGCCTTTGGCTCAGTACCTCATAACCTCCTCTGGACAGCTTTTGACTTCTTCAGGGTACCAGTAACCCTCACAATCCTTGTCAAGGCCTACTTCCAGGACATCTAGCTATGCTTGACAACATTAGACTGAACCACAGCATGGCAACATCTGCAACATCTCCCCGCCAGCCTTCACCATGGCTTTAGAAGTGATAATTAAAGCATCTCGATGGGTGGTGGGAGGACAGAGCTTGAGACTTGGCCTGAGGCTGCCGCCTGTCAGAGCATACATGGATGACCTCATGGCACTCGCCATGATCAAAGCTTGTACTGTACAGCTGTTGAAAAAGCTTCAACAGAACATTGAACTGGTTTGGATGGATGGAGTGTATGAAGCCTACGAGTGCAAGAAACTGAGGTACACTGAGGTTGCACCCAATGGAAAGCAAAAGTCCAGCCGGTTGAAGTAGCCTGCAGAGCGTTTGTGGCCACATCAATGTCAAGGCTACTCTGAGAGTTGGGCATACGAGGGAAGCCCACCAGCAAGCAGTCAAAGATCTCTCCAGAACTACAGAAAACTGTAGTCAGTGACTCTGGATGAAGAGAAAGGTCTCCACCTGGACCCTCAAGTGAGTAGATGGCATCGAGGGACTGAGCCCGGGACACTGGGATTCACGGCTAAACCCTCTGGAGGTGTCATAACATCAAGGGATAATAAGGGATAATAACCTCAATTCCTACATGACATCAAGTCCTACATAACAGACCAGTGTACAAATAATTTTGTTGAGCAATTTAAAGTAATCATAATAAGTTTTTCCTACAGTGTCTCACTCTTTATACAGGATTCACAGTGATGATCTGTAATTCTCAGACTGAAGAGATGAGAAACCAAATTGAAACAGTTTGGAGTTTATTATAGGTTTCTAGTAACAGTGTGTAGAAAATAACAGAAGTTTTCTCCTGTTCTTTAATCTGACTCTGTCACGGGTCACAATAACAAGATTTAACAGATACAGAGGCTTTCATCATAGCGCATTCATTTTTGATTTTTTGAAAATTAACATCAAAGTTCAAGGGCACATGTTACATAAGCCTTAAATTAAGTTCAATTTAGGGAACAGCAATGCTGAGTCAGCACTTTCCCTTCAGTATACCATTACAGCCATTTGGCAATCTATTTTTTTTAGTACAAACTTTGTTATAGATTTTTATTTTATGACTTCTACATTATCGAATCAGTACAAAAACATTTTAGATTTCCAAACATTAGTTTTTAGCACAAAATTAAATGTTACAAAGAAAATGTTTGTATGTCAGTATTGAAGCAGTATATTACGTAAGAGACCACTTTTCAGACAAAAAAAAAAAAAAACTTATTGAAGGTTGCTGGATTTTGCTGCAAAAATAAGAAGCACATGCGATAGTCAAAGTCTCCAGAAGAACAGTGGCTGGTTCTGCAAGATTACCAGTTCATTTCCTTATAAAACTGCACACACTGTACCTGAGAATACTCATTTTTTTAAGCAAAGGGTCGTCACACCATATATTGACTTTGTTTAATTTATTATTGTTTACTTCTCTTTGTAGTATTTTTTTTTTATTTAGAAACATTCAATCGAATTATTTTTGAAAGCATCTTTTCTCTACAACATTTCTTTGCAGGTGCCCAAGACGTTAGCACAGTACCATATTTAGCAATTTTGGCTTAACTATTTAAGTACGGCACTGCACAAATTTGTGGCAGCTACATACAGTAATTAGCTCAGCTAATATTATCCCTTTAGTTTATTTTACACCAAAATAGGGTGGTAACCATAGTTTCATTGGCATGGTAAAAATAATGCACATTTTCATTGTAAACTAGCTACAAATATCCTCAATCTTTATTTAATTGTGATAATACAGCACAGAAAGAATATAATCTGTCCTAAGATACAGGAAGGCCTTGGCTAATCCAGGGGCAAAGTCAAGGCAGGATGGGGCAACTGAGAGAGCTTGTAGATCTCCCACTCACTTGAGAGATGTCAGGGCCAGTAGAAGAGCTACCTTTAGAGTCAGAAGCTTCTCAGAGTCTGACTCTAAGGGCTCAAATGGGGCCCCTGACAGACCTTCCAAGACCACAGAAAGGTCTCAGGAAGGTATGCGCGGCCTGCAGATGGGCCTCAGCCATCTGACACCACGCATGAACCGTGAAGCTAGAGGATGTTGCCTCACAGAGGCTCCATCAACAGGGGCATGGCTGGCCGAAACGTTGGCCAGTTAAAATCCTGATTGTAGAAGGAGTCAACCCTGCTGAGAAACATCCTTGTAAAAACTCCAGGACTGTAGCTATTGCGCAGTTCACTGTGTCTAGCTGATGTTCCTCACACCACAAGACAAAAAGCTGCCACTTGAGCACATACAGTTTCCTTGAGGATGGTGCTCTAGCGTTTAACATGGTCTCTACAACCTCAGTTGTGAGACCAGAATCTATGAACTGGTGCCCCTCAGGGGCCAGACCCACAGTTTCCATAGTTCTGGCCAAGAGTCCGGCTTGAGACAGTAGATCCCTGCGGATGGAAATCTCCCAAGGAGTACCGTCAAGCAGGGAAATTACCTCTGAGAACCATATTCGAGCTGGCCATTAAGGTGCTACTAGCAGCAGATGTAGACAGTCTTGGCAAACTCTCGCTAGAACTTGTGGGAGCAGAGTGATCTGGGGAAGTATATAGACATGACCTTGGCCACGTGTTCACCATGGCATCCAGCCCCAATGGTGTGGGAGGAGTGAGAGCGAACCACAGCGGGCAGTGTGTTGCCTCCTCAGAGAAGAACACATCCACACCTGCTTGTCCGAACCTCTGCCATATGGACTCCACCACTTGTGTATGGAGCCTCCAACCCCCGGGCGTCAGCCCCTGCCTTGACAGGATGTCTGCCCCTACATTCTGGCTGAAAAAGCCCGAAATGTACATTGCACTCACTGACAAAAACTTTCCCCCTGCCCAGAGAAGGATTAGTTGCGCCTGACTGAACAGGGGACTTGAACGTAACCCTCCCTGGTGGTTGATATATGAGACCACCACTGTGTTGTCTGGCACAACTAGCACATGGTGACCTCTCAACTGAGGAAGAAAGAATTTCAGTGCTAGGAATACGGCCCGAATCTCTAGGCAATTTATGTGCCACTCCAGATGAGGGCGGCTCCAAAGACGAACAGCCATTTAAGACTGCACCCCAGCCCGTGAGGGATGCATCTGTCATTACCGTCTTGCGGTAAGGAGACGCCCCTAGAGTGTGACCCGAGGCTAGAAACTGCGAGCACCTCCAAATACTCAGAGCATGTAGGCATCGCCGCTTGATAATGATTACTCTCAGAGGTTTCATCCTTGGATGAAAACCCCCAACTTTTCAACCACCACTGAAATGATCTCATGTATCACCACTGAAATGATCTCATCTATTTTGCGGACCAGGAAATAACGGCTGTAAAAACCTCCCTCCATGAGAGAATGGGACACATGTTCTATGTCCCCTTTGTCCGAAAGGGAACTTACTTCCTGCACTAACATTTGGCTCTGCACCGTGCTGACAACTGTGGTGAGCACACCTCTGAACCTGGGGGTCGAGTGCTGAACTGGACTTGGTAACCCTTTTCTTTGGTAGACAGAACCCATGGGGACACATTTGGCAGTAGTTTCCATGCTGTCAAATGCTCTTTCAGTTATGTTAGCTTTTCCACATTTCGTTGGAGGGAAAGCATCAGATTTATGTCTCCCTGTGACAGCTTGCAGACCAGAGAAAGCTGAAAACGTGGGATGGCAAGGTCCTACAGTACCACTGCGGTCTAACTGCCCTAACAACCTCATGTCCCCTGATACGTCCCTCCGTGGCCCATCAGGACCGTTCCTTCCTTGCCTGCTTTGCTTTTATGATCATTCTTAGATCAGGCCTCTTAGCAGGCTATGGCTGTGGCTGCCCGGTCCCCCTGGCTTTCTGCAGGGGCAGAGTGGAATGCCACACTTGCCTTCTGCGCCTCCCTTGCACTTGCGTTGGCCCGGGCTCCACTCATGGAGGCCCAGGCAAACTCGACACGATGGGGAAGGAACTGGCTGAACGCTGCTGTTTGCTGTTTTGCCTCGCGAAACCTGTCACCACTCAGCAAGTCAGCTTGGTAGGCCTGCAACACTGCCATTGTATGCAGTGACCCACAAGCAAGAGAAGCATAGGCTTTACCCACCAATGCAGAGGTGGCCTTACATGGCTTACAGTTAGCCTCCTCAAATTACCTGCCTTTGATGGAGAGAGGTGGCTCTCAAGCATCTCCTCCACCTTTGGCATCGCTAAATAGCCATGCTGCTCACTCCCCATGACAGCTGAGTAATCAGACGTCGCGGGGTTATAAACACGGCTAGTGTATTGGGTTCTACAGAATGATATCTCATCATGCAC
The DNA here is from genome assembly GCA_012411365.1 of Ameiurus melas. Classification (NCBI taxonomy): domain Eukaryota; kingdom Metazoa; phylum Chordata; class Actinopteri; order Siluriformes; family Ictaluridae; genus Ameiurus; species Ameiurus melas. The sequence goes on from CM022759.1 coordinate 25,139,019, forward strand.
TTCCGGAAAAAAGGGGAGTTTTCTGTGGTGTGAGGAAGCTTTATATTTATTTTCACTGGAGAGGAAACACTCATCCAGCCTGCTTCAAGCCACATCCTCTTCCCTGAGCCAGTCTATATTCAACTTTTCAACTGCTTTAGTGATCACCTCAAGCAGCTCTTTATATGCTTGATAGCTGCTGTCAGTTTTTGGTGCAATGGCACCCTCTACCGACTCCTCGGTGTCAGCGAGGGTGTTTTGGCTTTCAATAGGGGAAGGAGGAGTCGCGACGCGAGCTCCAAAGTCAGGCAGAGAGCCGGACCCAGAAGACAGAGCAATAGATAGAGCAGCACTCGTCTCCGGCTCCTATTCCAAATCCATACGAGAACCCCGCAACCTAAGCCGGCAGGCTCTGAAACCCAACTCTCTTTGGATGAGAAGAGAGCGAGCCGAGAGTGTAGCTGCCTAATCGTGAAATGTTTACAATGCTGACAGTCAGGCCCCTCTGGGGCTGCTGTAGCATGCTCTTCACCCAAGCACTTCACACAGAAAGCGTGTCTGTCTCCTCCCGTGATGAAATGGGAGCAAGGCGTAACTTTCTGAATTCTTTCTCGCTCATTATTTCCCTCTTTTTTCTTTTCTTTTTTTCTTAAAAAGGGATAGAAAAATTTTGAGATTTTGAGAAAATATAGACTAGAAATGAAGCGTTTTTTGTCATACAAACAACAGACATGCAGTCTCGCTGAAGATAATAAGGTTGGCGGATTCACAGGTGCCATATATACTGCTCAAAAAATAACGGGAACACTTAAACGGCACAATGTAACTCCGAGTCTTCCCTTTATTTTTTTGAGCAGTATATATATCATGTGACACGCTTAATTGCCATGTCACCTGATCAGGCCTATAAGTAGAGGCATGATTTTACACAAGCTTCAGATACCGGTCACACGCGCAAGGGCGCTTCCCATACTGTTATGCTAAATGCAACGCTGAAGTTCCCTTTGAAAGGGAAGCAAACATTTTCTGTTGCAAAATATCACTTGGCACTTTTCATGACAATATTTTATTGGTCCAATTAGAAATCCATGCAGTGTTATGCAGCTTACATGCTTGCCATCACTGTCAGAGAAAAGAGGCAGTGTAAATGTGCAGGCCTCGGTGCTCAGATTAGATGGGAAAAGCTTTTCTGTGGCATGGGTTCTCATCATTAATGTGCTTCCCCTCTGAATACACACTGCCAAACTATGCAGTGTCCAGCCGAGCCTCACGCACAAGGACACGGATTGCAATGAGGCCTAGCTGTACACACTTCCTACCAGTGACACCCGAAATCAATCTTCTTCTCTTCCACCCCATAAGGAGAAACCAAGGACTCATACACTATCAAACAATGGTTGGATTATTTGCCAGTGTGTACTTTTGTGATAGCACATTCATCTGACACATGACAGAAGCAGGAGGTGGAAAGTATAATGTAATGGCTTTTGATTACTCTGTCACTTTGTTAATGACTTGGCATGCTGGATGAGTGCAGCACATATTCTTCAACATGACTAGGACCAGGTGTAATGATCATTCGGCATTTTAGGAGGAAATCAGTGCAATCAATCAAAACACTCAACGGTCTAGACAGTGCCAAAATTTTCACCAGCTTTTTTCCCTCCTTCCATATCATTTTATTGAAACACGCAGACACAAACACATGCTCTTAACTTGAAGCGCCACATGTAGCCTTGACAAGAGGCCTGGTGGCTCGGCATCAATGGCCTGATGAAATTTTCTGAATGGAAAATGCGCAGCTCTCCCCAGAGCTCATGCACTCCGGCTGCTCGTCTTGGCTTCATCCAGGTGATTTTGACATCTTGGCTTGGTGCCGCTGGCTGCTGTAGGGCAGAATGAGAGGAAAGAGAGTTATTCTTACGCCCTCACAACTCTCTGTTTGTTCAGCTGGAGTGCAGGAAACTCTACCGGCTCACCTTTTCAATGGCGCTTACGTTGAAGCAGAGCTTCTCATGTCTTATTCTGACAGTGTTAATACTGAAAGTGATATTTAAAAAGTGTTAGACATCAACAATATAACATATGCTTCCCTCCACCCCCCTGAGGCTGTATGTTAATATTTTGTGCAGGTAGAACTGGTGCTAGAAAGGTTGCAAGTAATTAAAATATTGCTACTAAATCATGCAGGTAAAAAAAAGTGTTAATATTTAAATGTAGCACAATATCTTATTTTAAAGAGAAAATGCAGGGAGAATATAAAACGACTGAGTTGACAACATGAACACTGGAGGTTGTAAAATAACTGGATTCATATCTTATCAGAATTACAGTCATAACATGTTTCTGTAATTGTCTAAATCAACAATGAGTGACTTTCATTTAAGTAAGCAGACTACTATGCCAGGATTTAAGTTAATTTAAAGGTATAGTCAGTGATTTTAGTGATACGTTTTGTGAACATTTTGAAAGCAAAACTGAAAACACATGAGGTGGAACTTTCTGAATTAACAGGCAAATAGAGAAACGTCCTTCTCATGAATGGCTGGATGTTGGTGGTCCACATTATTTCATTGATTCATCTTCAGGAACTGCATATGCACACACATTCACACAGGTCGCAATTTTCGGATAGCTATTTCAACACTGGCATTTTACTACAAGAAGGAAGGAAACCTAAAGAACCCAGAGGAAACCAGTGTGGACATGAGGAGAACATACAAAAACCACACAGACAGTAACCTGAGCTCAGGAGCTCAGGACCCTGGAGCTGTGTGGTGGAAAAGCTACTCATTGTGCCAGCCTGTTTCTTGTGTCAGTGATTGTTTGATTGTATGCAAAAGTTTTCCTGAAAGTAAGTAAAACAGACACTGTGATTTGAAGATAAATAAAGTCCAGTTGTATACTAAACTGTATGCCAGGTTTCATCTACAGTAGCACTCATAAAGAGATTTTGCTTTGTCCCTCTCTGGAAATAGAACCCATACATGCCACATCATGACTGGTATCAATGTATCCATTTTTGGCATTGCCATAGAAATGACTCATTTCTTGATTATTATACTTCTGTAAAACGTACCATTACTTAAAAGGATTTACAGTTTCAGTAGACTTTCACAAGGATAAGTCTTTGATCTTTCTTAGTTTTAGCACAAGAATAGTTTAATTTCAGTTAAACTTCGTTTTACAGCCCATTGTGCAGCATCACAGAGCCATCTGGGTGGTCTCATAACAGCTCATAAGATCCTTTGAAACTTAGTAGGCATGATTCTGTGGATCCAAGAATGAGGGCCAAATCAGAGCAATTAATGTTGTGGAAGCAACTACAAAATGGCGAATATAAACTGATGTGTTGTAACTGAGCACTAGCTTTTGTACCCTTCACCAAAGCTTATTACACTGCAGTGGCAAGAACTGACTATGACTAAGAACTGGCTCATTTTACTCTTTCACCCAACCAGCAGCAAAGACAGGGGTCATAGATTTTATCCAATGCAAACACAAAAGCAGAAGTGGATATAGTTTGACTTTGCGTTTTCTCTCCTCTGTCATTCACAGTTAGGTGTTCTGACATGTGTTTGGTGAAAGCGCATAATTGTGTTTGTGTGTGTGTGTGTGTGTGTTTGGTAGAGCTTAATATCCTGTGGGCTGCTCATCAAGTTCATCACAGCTCTGAGTACTACAACCTGACCACAGCACTCCGGCAGTCTGTAACACAGCAGTTTGCTTCATGGGTAACAATCACCATCTGGTAGAGACTCTCCTTTAGAGCCAATTGTAATTTTTGAAATGGCTCCCTATTTACTACACAGTGCACTATATGTTGTGTAGTAATTAATAGTTTTGTCTGCATCATATTCTCTACATTGTGCACTATATTAGTCCTTCATAAATCCAGTTTATAACTGATGCATACTACTTTTACACTAAGTTCAATGCATAGCAGTTTCAGTTTCTGTTTCATGACCATCAAGCTAACAGGTACTTGAGCATGTTGTATATAACACAGATTTAATACAGATTTCTGTTCTTGACTAACAGTAGTGGAACCTGGTGTGGTGTTCTGCTGTTATCTGCCTCAAATTTCAACAAGACATGCATTCTGAGATGCTTTTCTGCTCACCACAATTATAAAGAGTGGTTATTCGAGTTACTGTAGCCTTCCCGTTAGCTCAAAACAGTCTGGTCATTCTCCTCATCTTTCTCATCAAGATGTTTCCACCTGCTGAACTGCTGCTCATTAGATGCTTTTTGCATCACTCTGTGTTGTGTGTTAAGCATAAACACCTGAGGAGATCAGCAGTTTCTGAAATACCCTTTCATTCTCTCTAAGTGAATTAGATTTCTACTATCTTCTCTCAACTGCACTTTGAGCCCTAAAAATATACATGGTGCAACTTGATCAAAGATGTCATCTGTCCAAAACATGAGCTTCAAATTCACGATCATGTGGAAACTTTGTTTGAATTTTTATGAATTTAGTGGTATAGTTCTGACTCGGTTTGTACAAAGTTTTACAAAGAAAAGTGAAATCTGTGTTAAATCTGTGAGGATATATTAGCAGAGTGTATACTGGTCCTCAATTGAAGGCTGAAGATTTCGATTTTATTTGTTTTTTAAAAATGTATGTAATGACCTGATTGTGTGTTCTCAGGTGTTCTACCTCCCCATGGCATTAATAATTCCACCGTCAGTCTTTGCTGTACACATTCAGTTTAACTTGCTCTACCAGTTTTGGATCCACACTGAGGTAAAGTGTTAATCTGTTCATCAATCACATTTAATCTGTTCATCAATCACATTTAAGACTTTAGCTTGGTGTATTTGTAAGAAGTAGCCCCATGATATATAGTACGCCCAGTGTACATATATAGTGAAAAAGGCATACAATCCTTAATTGAGACTAATTCTGGTTATTTACTTTAACCATCCCAATGTTTCATGCACCACAAAATACCTACTTTATGTATCACTTTCCACGTTTGAAACTCCAGACCAATGTTCAATAAGAAATAATGAGCTTTTATGAAATATTCCAAACAGAAGCATAACCATACCCTTGCCATTTGAGTGAACATTGGCCCATCAGTTTTACAGTTTGGGGGAGTCATTTGGGGAGTCGTTTAGCAGGAATGGATTTGGAATCATTTCCATCTTTTAGAGCACCATTAGTGAAAACAGTCTTCACATCCGCAAGTTCCTGAAGGATATAATTTATGCCTGTTTTATGAGCTTTTTTGATGTTATGTAATTTATTGGCATGAAATTCCCAGCCATAATCCAGCGTTAAAGCCTCGGCTAAGCGGCGAGCAACCTTTTTCATTCAAGATGAAATTCAGCTGGAGCCAGGCCAGTCATTATAGAGAAATAATGACCCACTGAAAAATCATGTTCCCTCGCACAATCCCTGGCTAAATCTAGACTTCAGCAGGTTTACATTTATCCATCAAAATCATTATTTCCTTCAAACACCTGAGGGCAAACTAAACACCTGTGTAATGTATAACTTTAGTAACTTTAGAGATTGAGTTAAAATGGATTGGTGTGGCGGGAAATTAAGGTACTGTATGTGTGTGCGCGTATATGTATGTATATACATACATGCACTATAGGTACATTTGGGGGAACTTATCAGATTTTTGACCTCTTTTTAGAGCCATTGTAATTCCCTCCAACTTTGTGTTTGCTTTACTTCTAATCTATATTGTTCTTTCCATGTGGAAATCTGGCTACTTCTCTCTTTCCATAGTTAGCGGAGCTTCGAGCAAGCTCATCAGACAAGAAAACACATAAAATTAATGATGTTTCGTGTCAGAATCCATTAGCAAGCACGTGAACCATGCAAGCTTTTGGGTCCTGCACAATTCCTCCTCAGTAATATTGGCCAAAACAAAGACAAGGCAATCAATAGGAGAGATTAATCACATGTGTGAGGCTAAAACTCAGACTCAGTTTACATCTCTGTTTAGCAACAGCTGGCACTGCACGATACCCCCAGGCTGGATGTTTTTTTTTTTGTCAATTGATTACATGACACTAAACAATCACATTCTAGAGGCACTGTTTATTAATATATGACACAAAACAATTTTAAACTGCCTTTTTCATTAGTTCGTCAGGGATCTTGGTCCTCTGGAGTGGATCTTGAACACTCCCAGTCATCACAGAGTTCATCATGGTGAGTAATACCCACGGTAGATCACTTTTAAATATATACGTTATATGAACTTTTTGCAATTATAAGCAATATTTACACCAAACAATGTTAGTTGTAGTGATTTGCTTGTAATTTATTCTGTTTTCATCATGATGCAGGGAGAAACCGCTACTGTATTGACAAGAATTATGGAGGGACTCTCATTATTTGGGACCGGATGTTGGGTAAGTGTGTGTGTGTGTGTGTGTGTGTGTGTGTGTGCATACAGTAGAGTAGAGGCCTTTATTCTTATTCTAGCCTATATGAATATACAATATAATTAAACAGTACACTATAAGACCTTGGTGCAGAATATTATAGGAAACTGACAACAGTGTGGTACAAGATAATAACCAGACAGCATGCAGTGCAAATTAGAAATGTTACAGTGCATATAGACAAGACAAAAAATCTATGCTGAGGAAGTGAATCCAGTATGATACAAAAAACACAATGGTGTAACAATGTGGAACATACAGTACATTCCGTAAACATAAATACAGTGTGAGTGTAGATATATGTTTAGCTTTTAAGGACCAACGTTTGCACACATAACCAGGTTGAAATTGTAAGGAAGAAAATGTAACTTAAAAACAACAACAACAAACACTAAGAATTCATTTTAGACATAAACATAGTTATTAAGCTGTTATTAAGTCAGTGTGTCTGTTTGCATGTAGTGCAAAAGACCGTCAGACTGTCGGGCACCGTTTATAGTTATAAACATTAAAATTAACATTAAACACACACACACACACACACACACACACACACACACACACACACACACACACACACACACACACACACACACACACACACACACACACATATATATATATATATATATATATATATATATATATATATATATATATATATATATGTATATTACAACATCTGCCTTTCATATATGTTTAAAGCAATACATGTGAATGAAGTATTTATTAGTGTATTATAAATGTTCTCTTGTAGGAACCTTTGCTCCAGAAGATGATAAAGTCATATATGGACTCACACACCCCATCAACACCTTTGACATTCTGTCTGTTGAGGTAGGTTAGCCACAATTATATCTTGAGTTCATGCCCAGCGAGGTCTATAGCTCAAAATTTCAGAGTGCTGTGTTAAATGTAAATATGAGCTGTGCATTCTCTGCTGCTTTCACTCTCGTTTCCTTACGAGTGGGAAAGCCATACCATAACCATAACATTAGCAGGGCACTTTAAACAAGAGAGGCGAGAGTGTCAGCAAGAAACCATGTGCAAGTTGTCTTTGATTATTTTCTCTGCACTTTTCCTTGGAAGCAAACGACAAATGCAATCTTATCTGTGGCATGCAACACTTAGACACTGGTTTCAATGTCAAACGAAATAACAATAATGTTTCTCATACATTTTTTGTTGGAAGAACTTAATAACCCTTGGCTATAACTCACTCATTGACACAACATTTCACTCACAGGCCTTTACTACTCCACCAAAACTAATACAACAGACTAATACAAGCCTCCACCCAAATACAACATTGCTAGAAAAATATATGCTGTTAACAGATTTTAAACATATATGTTTTATAACATTATACTCCATAATGGTTAGATTACTCCAATCTTTTTTGCATGTATGATTTGTTTTAAATAAATGTGGTCCAGGAGTACTATGAACAAAGCTGTTTAACTTTGTATTGTCAGATAATATGTACTTTGATGCAGGACTTTGACATGGCAAATCTTTTCATCCCCCCCATTGCATCTGAGTGATAAAATGAAAATGTAGCAGACCCATATACAAATTTATACATGTTATTCAAGTATTAAAAACAAACAAACAAACAAACAAACAAACCTAAATCATATTTATACATGCAAATGCAGGACAGAAGAAGAATTTACTAGGATTTTTAGCACCAGGTAAAAATGATCAATAAAATGCACAATCTAACAGCTACAGTATCTGTATTAAAATACTGCTCTAAAAAATGTGAACAGTTTCCAGAAAAATAGAAATAGGTTTAATAAACTGATGTTGAAAGAGAAACTCAACCTACTTCTCAAAATTCAACCCAAATCTCAATCTTTATATCACCAGGTCCAATACTGAAGACTGGGGCTTTGGAACTGATTTATCAAAAGTAACACTTTACATTAAGGATCATTTAACTATTGTTCACTGCGTTAGTTTATATATATATATATATATATATATATATACACATACATACACATACATTTCAGAATTAAGCCATATTTATTCTAGGAAAGTAAGTTAACATGTATTGATGGACATTTGTTTAAATTACACCTGTACAGACTAATTTTCATTCAATCCATGACTATTATAAGTCTGCATACATGATCAAAAATAATTATAATTTTAAAAAATGCATTTTGGATCTGAATTTCTTTGGGTGTACATATTAAAACTTAAAACTTTTTATCTTCACTTTTCAATTTTCAATTAAAGTATTTGTTCATGTTTGTGTTATCAATAACTGTACTACTTTTTCCACTGTATACATTTTTTTTTAATTCCTACTCAGTTATTTTGACTCCTATTTACTTTTTACTTTGAGACAATATTTTATTAAAATACTTGAACAGAGTTTTCCAGTAAAACCACTTCTGTTCATTACTTGTTCAAAATTGGATTTCTTGTAGTTATGTGTTTACTTTGCTCATGAACAACTCACTGTGAGTTTTTGTTGCAGATATGCTTGTGTATGATGAGTTTTTCAAATGATGAGATTTTGTTTGTGCTCTGTTTTCTTTCTGAAGTTTGAATACTACATATATCTGTTGAAGCAGTTCTTCAATGCTAATGGTATTACACACAAGCTGTCGGTCATCTTTAATGGACCAGGCTGGACACCAGGAAAACCAAGGCTAGGAGATCCTGAAGATCTACCCGAGGTTGGAGACGTCTCTGTTTTCTTTCATCTCCTATATTTCTAATTATACAATAAGGACTTGATTCTAACAACCTGTAAAAGGCCACAATTTAATTCATGATGGACAATACATATAGAAGAAAATTCTCAGGAAGGAGTCTCAGTGTCAGCAGTTTGTAAGTGGTGAAGCTGAGATTGGATTTTGTTTCACATGGAACATTCTTCAAAAGAGAGGATTTTGTGCTTTACAGTCACTTGGTTCAAGAAGAGCTTATTTTTTTTGTCTTTTTAACTTCAAGAGCGACTATTTATATCTGATATAACATAATTTATAACAGGAACTAACTTATTCAGTGGATGGTCCACAACATGATACATAACTGTAAACAGATAATATATATATTATATATATATATATATATATATATATATATATATATATATATATATATATATATATATATATATATATATATATATATATATATAATGTCGTTCTTTAATAAATATAAAATGGTCACTGTTGGAAAATTGCTCTTATACAAGCAAAGTAAAACATTTCGAAAGCTGCTGTTGCTGGAAAATGATCAACTTCATGATGGTAACAGTAAACAGCTATGCAGAATGTTGGGCTGTAGTACACTAGCCTGTTTTTGATTAGTTAATTTCCCGTCATTTTTATTCCTGGCTTTATTACTGCTGCAGGGCAGCTAGATGATGAGTTTACGCTTAAATTTGTAGGAGAAATCTTGTTATTCTTGAACGTTTATATCTTGTTTGCCATCCATGGCCTACAATTTCAGTGACAAAAAAAAAGTCGTGACAATGACTCTTAATATAAAACGACACATTTTACAAGTACAGCCCAGTGCCAAAAAAAGTCCCACATGCTTTTGAAGCACAATAAGCTCAATTTTCACATGTCTTTAAAAGCCAGGCCCACGACACGGGATTGAAGTCTCTCCATCAGGAGCTGCGGCGGTTTACTTTGAAACAGCAATGTGTGTGTGTGGCACATTTTTAGCCATTCTTACTTCACACATGAAACAAAGCCTCTTTTTCCCCCTACACTGCAATTAAAGCAGCTCTAAAGAGAGCCTGGTGATGGAGAGCATGTGGCGAGTGCTGGAGTTTGACTGAAATACCTTGAAAGGTGCTGGACTGTGAGAGCTGGGCCATGCCTGTTCATACTCCTGTGAAGGAGGGAGGGTTGTGCTGGAGGAGTTGAGTTTTGAGGGAAAACAGAGCAGTGGACTGCTGAAGGTAGTAGGTCAAACCCACATGCGGCTTCACATGAGAGAGTCTTAAGAATTCATAAAAATGAATGTAAGATTATTATTATTCATTGTACATTCAGAATACATTTATGGCATTTATAACATATTAAAACATATGATAGTGTATAAAAGTTTTAGATTACTACCTTTGTTGTTTCAAATCTTTTAAACATATATTAGAAGCAAATGATGTACTCCTGTTCGATAAGTAAGGAATAAATAATGAAGGGATGTACACATTTAGAAAAATTCCCCATGCCAGGGGTATGATGTAACTCAGTGTTACTTTTACTTCCGCAGAGTGGATTATTTTTATGAACAGTCCCAAAATTTTATTCCTATTATCCCAAAGCTATTTGCCACAATTTTAATTTATTAATTAATGGCTTGTCTTGGTTTTTAACCGTTTATAGCTACATCTGATGTTATAGAATGTCTGCAAGACCAGTTATTACAACTTATCATATAACCGCTATAAACAATCATTCCCTCTCCAGTCTCTCTTTGTTCTCTCACTTAATATTAATAAGATTTTTTTTAAATCGGATGTTACAATGTTCCTGAGAAACCAGAAAGCACAATGTCGTCTTTCCTGCAGACTTTCCTGTGCTGGAAAACTTACCGATTTCTATGAAGTGGTGACACTGGAGTCTCCTTCCATAAATGTTAAATAAACATTTCCTAAAAGAAAACATTTTCTTTGTTAAATAGGAACACATTTTGTTATTATTAGACTTTTAGATTATAAGGAGCATCTGCCAGGCAAATCCCTGTGTAGCTGTTACTATAGAATCAAATATGTATTAGAAGGAGCACATTGATATAAACCTATCATTTAAATTACACCTGAAACTATGGTCAGGGCAGCTTTTATTTAAAAAAAGAAAAGAAAAAAAAGAAAAAGCAACACCTTCTGGCCAATCAGAATTGAGAATTCAACAATGCTGTGGTACACATATAAAATAGAAATACAGTAAAAACAGCATTACATTTTGTAAAAAAATATATATATTTTTTTAACTTAGGCAATTTATGAAAGCCAGTCCACCTACTGCACATGCATGCAGGGAAGAGTCCTGATAAAAATTGCAGACCTGCTTTCATGCAATATGCATTGTAGTCCCTTAAGATGTAGTAGAAGTAGATGAAGTAGAAGAATTCAAAAGTTGATATATTTATTTGAAAAGGTTGGTGATATGACTATTTATAAGCCATTGACCAGTGCCATGAAGACGGAAAGCTTGCTTGCTGCTGTGTTGTGAATAACTTTTACCATAAGTCTTTGTGCAGCTGTTGATGAGTCATACACAATATTTAGAAGGAATTTTAGCTAATTTGTCAAAATATGCTCACTTGAATGTTTGAGGTGTTTCACTAAATGAGCCTGCTTTAGATCATGCACGGCAGTTTCATGGGACTGAGGTCAGAGTTAATCATTTATAAACATGGACTTTGTTCTTGAAGCTACTGTGTTATTGATTTACTCCTGCATTTTAGACTTGGGCCTTGTTACCACTAAGCCTTTCAGACAGACAATGAAATTCTTCTGTAAATACAATTTGAAAGCATTGGTCAAGTGGGATCTGCAATTAATCCCAAGCAGCTTCACACTGTTTTACCTCATCCATGATTCCCAAGCTTATGTTTGTATGCAAGTGTTTCATTTTCTCCAAAGCAGCCCTGTGTACATTTTCCAAAAACTTTAACTCATCTGTCCATAGAACTTTTTTAGCGAGCTGGAACATCCAGGTGGTCTTCAGGGATTTCTTAGAGAGCACTGGTTTCCTGTGTGGTTAAGTGCAAGCAATGCTAAGAGAGCTTAATAGGATTCTTTTTACTTTTTAAGATTTCTACAGCATGTGCTTACAATGATCCTCAAGGTCACAAGGAGAGACATCACAATCTTGAACTACTGCTGGAGGTCCAAGTTTCTAAAAATTATTTTGTGACCCTTTCTAGTTTAATAGGCTTGAACTGATTTTTTTCTGATTTCCGCTGAAATCATTTTGATTAATCCAAATTGCACTTGCTGTTCAAGCTGGTAACAAAAATGATGTGTTTTTTTATAAATGGCTCTAGAGGTCAAACCCACACCTGAACCGACTGGAACATCTGGATCTAATTAACCTCCTTTCATTGGGCCTTACATCAATAACCCTGATTCTTTAAACCATTTGTTCAGCAGTAAGGCAAGTTCAAATGGTTGTGTGTGTGTGTGTGTGTTCTTATACAGACTTTTTCGAAACATGTTTTAGAATGGATTGGCATCCTATCCGGGGTGTATCCCGCCTTGTGCCCGATGCTCCCTGGGATAGGCTGCAGGTTTCCACGTGACCCTGAAAAGTAGTAAGCGGTAGAAGATGCATGAATGGATGGATGGTAGAAGATGGATGGATGGTTTAGAATGTTGTGCAGACATCCAGAAAATTTCAATGGTTTCCCAAACCTTTTTTAAAAAATTGTACAGGTACCACTAATTTAATGTAGGTGTTTTAATGGACACTCTTCGTGGAGATTGGGTGACATGGTGGTATAGTAGGTAATATTGCCACCTCACAGTTCTAGGGTGTCAGGTTTGCTCCTGAGCTTGGGTTACTGACTTTGTGGAGTTATGCATGTTTCTTCCAGGTTTTTTGATTTCATCACACCATCCAAAAACATGCAGAGTGGTGGATTGCTACCGTGCGCCTAGGTGTAAATTAGTATAAGTATGTGTGAATGTTGGGAATGACATCCCATTCTGGGTGAAATGCCCAGTGATACCCGTGGTACACTGTGACCCAGACCTGAATAAAGTGGTTATTGAAGATGAGCAAATTAATGTTTATGGAACTGTGATAAAAACAATTTAATAGCCAAACCTTAAATGAAAAGCATGTAATCAAAGCATTTCTCTAAAAAGCTATCATTATTGTGACCATTATTGTCACACAGAGGTGCTGAGTCACCCTGAGAATCCTGTAACAGTAATTCACAGTCAACACTGTATCAGGGACATCAGGGGAATTGGCAAAACATAAGTATGAAAGTCTTACAGATGTCTCAGATTCATCAAACCTTTGGTATTTGGTCTTATTTTATAGTGACAGAAAAGAGTCAGTAACCAATCATGAGAGAGACAGAGAGAGAATAGGTGTGCATTAGTGTGAATGAGTCAATCTAATCAATGAGGACAATGGATTTAGGAGTGATGGAGTTTTAGTTTTTCTTACTGAACAGGTAAGGTACTGTATGCATTTGTTCTCTAATTTTGTAGGAAGCTAGTCAATGATGGTGATCTGATTCATTCTTGTTGGGGAATTTGTATTTTTAAGCAGTTGCGAAGTGATGGTAATTAGTTATTTTAAAAATTTACTCTTGGTTAAATGTGTATTTCATACACTGATCTGTGTTTTTGTACTGACCGGATATTATAGATTTTACCACTACCACTATCCCCTATTATGATTTCTTGTTGAGAAAGTAACAGCTTTTTATCTTTTAGCTAATGCTAGTTAACTAATTGCCCAACACTCACTAAATTTGAAAGTCATGTTGATCTGCACAATACAAATTTTATTCTCAAAAACTATGGTATTTCTGTAATACCATAACTGCTGATCAGTTATATCATCATATTTGTGAATACTTGGAATATGCCTTAAAACTGAATACTACCATACTAAGTAGCATGTCAGGCATCCCACCAAGTTCACAAGATGCTAGTTGGAAGACAGCCTTAAATTTTTATTGAATAGTGATGAAGGACACAGAACTGATTAACTGTTACTGGAATACTATTCATATTTCATAAACATACTGCATCTTTTCAGATCACAGGAGAGGAAGTGCCGCACAATCCACATTGGTCATCTGCACTTCAAGCTTATGTGCATGTGCAATTCCTTCTTGTGCTGGTCATTTACAACAACTTATTTGCAACAGAACATGTAAGTAACTTAAATGTTTATCATAGGAAGAGATTTGGTCCTTGCCTTTGCTAAAGCTTTTATGCCCATGAAAATCTTTCATTGTCTTTAATGGTTTATTGAAAGCTTTTAATTTACTCAGTGCTTAATATTATAACACAGGGCCTGTTATCAAACCACAGTCAAACTCTCCCTCTAATTACTTTGATTATATGACAGACATCTTTTAAGCAACCTTTGCCTATTATTTTCTATCTTACTCCACCACCCTAACAAAAATGCAGACACTATGTTCCCCTATTGGTATCATTGGAAGTGTGTGTTCCCCAGGCATAGTTTTGGTTAGCCAAACTTCATGGACCCACCCTGCTCCCCTGCTGAAATGAAACAGCCGGTCTTCCTGTGATTCCTACCTCAGTGGTGTTCTCTCAACGGTGCCTTGCTGTGAAATTTCTAGATCCCTCTTTCCCCCTCCCTTCCCTCCCATCACCAACCAATAAAACAGCTGCCGGTGGTCCAACAACCAATACAAATGTTCTGAGAGCCAAGTCGACCATTTCCCATCGCCTAAAAAGCCTTCCTGTTGCATCCATCAGCCTTTCCAAAGAAAATAACTAAGTAATGCCCTTGGGTCAAGCAATAAATAATGTGAAAGTGTGTATTTATACCTCTATGTGCCATGCACATTTATTTGCACTGACAAGTGATGCTACAGCACAGCTTAGTGGTACTTCAAAGCTAGAAAAAACATTTATTTTTAAGACTTGGTGAGTTACCTCTCAACTGCATCACCCATGTGAGACTATAATTCTTGCTAGTTGCTTGCTTGCCTTGCTGATAATTATTGAGGTTGCAGAAATTGACCACTGCTGAAACGTAAACTGCTTAACTTGGTAGAACCAACACAGTAGATTAGTTTGCACTTTGTTCTGCAGAAATTAATAGTAGTGAGGATAATAATGTTAGTAACTTAATCTTAGCCTTGGGAGCAGTAGAAACACTAACACAGTTCGACTGTTACTGCAGTGACTAAGAAAACACCCAGATGGTTTAATGTTTTCTACACTTTGGCTTGGTGTTATTGTAGAAATAGGATAGTGGGACAAATTGGAAATTAGCATGTTGAAAGGATTTTAAAAACATAAGCCAGACCTTAGGAAACTGACTCACAGTGTTTTCACAAAGTTCCCTCTGAGACCTGGGCAATGTCACACATTGGTAATTCAAGAAACATCACAGTCCTATCAATGATCTTATGGAACCTAACCATCTGATGTTGTTCGTGCACGAGAAGTTCTTTCATGCTATTTTCAAATTACTGCTCAGTTATCAAGCTCTTGCTGTACTTCATTTTGTTAAATGATATTTTTAAATATATTCAGAATTTAAACTTATTTTTTTCATGGCAGACCTTCCTACATTCAACTAATTCTGATAAGTACTAATATGGTAATTATGCGTGAGTTCAGTTTGTGCTTTCGCAATCCAATATGTAAATTAATAGAGGATGATGTGGTAACCAGAACATGGCTAGCTAGTCACTATTATTAGAAACTTTCAAAATACAAAGTGTTATATGTTGACAGGTTTGGCTAATGTTAAATAGCTAATTGAGAATATGACAGTGCAAATCAAAACCAAGATGAAATCCCACATATGTCTTTCTGTGTAATCTAATATCATTAGCAGTTATGTAGTTGGTTTAGTTGTGTTTATCTTAACTGTAAAATATAGTTGCATATTATCAGTGAGCAAGTTAATAACTTCTTTTTGAGATGTCGACAATGATTAATAATACTTTAATTAATTATACTAATTTGTTATTAAACATAGATTATTTTCAGTGCTCTAACATTACCCAAGCTGTCTTTTAAGGGTCCAACAAAAGAAAAAGAAAAAACACAGTAGCGCAAGCAAAATGTATTACATACAGCATGGACAGCTCAGCTGCACTACATGTGGTGAGTTCTAAATGACAGTCTAAGCTTTGAGGACTGTACCCAAGAGAGAAATATTTTCGAAGACTTTGCATATAAGGTTTAGAGAGAAAACATCCACCAAATATCAACCATGTAACTATAGAATTTCGCATATAGCAGAGGGAGGGCTCTGCACTCCTAGTTTAGAGGTCAAACAGAATAAGCTGCAGTTGTCTGTGCACTCATGCTGGCTGGTCTTCATAATACCTACCCTAATGAGATTTTCTCTGGCTAGTTTACATTATAAGGGTCATGAACACAAACATGAGGAGGTTGTGGGTGGGATTTGGAAGTGAACCTGATCAACTGAGTTGACATCCACTGGTTTTGTATTGAGACCATATTGTTCTTCTATTCTACTTTTGTTCTCTAGATGCTGTCTCAAACAACTGTGCTGCTTATCACTGGATACATATTACTCACACTTACCATCCTTGGGTATCTAATGGACCAAAGGTACTGAGACTTTATTATATACAGTATGTTGCTTTGGTCAATAATGGTGCTTCATGGGAATAAAACTTTTTGAAAAATGATGTGTATAATACAGCATATTGATACTTGTTACTATTGAAGTAAGTTATAGATCTCTGTCAATGAGAGCAACATGGCCATAGTAAAACGTTACACTTTCCCATATGGTCATTAAAACTTGAGCATGCTATTTTTATTCTCTGGACGTTTTTAACACTTGGCCTGAACCATTGTGTGTCCACTCAAAGATCGATTCTGGGTCCATATACGATTTTTAAACATCTGGATTCCTTCCAAAACAAAGTTCTGCTTATTAGTTTATAATCTGTGCATTCCTTTTTTAAACAAAATAATAGCTACATAATATAGCTACAGCATTTATTGTTCTTACTATTTTCTATTTAATTTTCTTGACTTTTGGTCAAGTTTTGTGTAGTAATTTGTGTTTGAGGGTCTTCGTTACTTCCTATAACGAGAAGGCATTCTATCTTTGGGATAAGACCGAATATTTTAATTTTTTTCTAAACAGATAGAAATACAGATATGAATAGGAGGAACACTATTCACACGAGCAGGAGGTTTTTAATTTTCATTCAGGCAAAAGCAAGTAATTAGATATTAAGCTCAAACATAGACCGTTAACATGAATGTGCAGTGGTCCTTGTGGTTAGTAACTGCCTGGTCTGGGTCGTGGTGGTTTCAAATAGGTTAGTAATTTGTTTGTATTTTGAGAAATAGGTCCAACTAAATTCATTAGAAAGTATTACCAGCAGGTGCAAACAACAATAATAACTTTACAAACAGGATTCAAAACCTCATATTTTGAGTGATTTGAGGATGATGAACTGTCAGAGCCAGAATTCACAGATCATTCAGACCTTGCTGGAATTTCTACCTCTGTGTAGAAAAAAAAGATGCAGATGCACATGATGTAAATGCCAGATCAGTATTTTTAGGTAGACAATAGTGCTTTGCACTGGGGTTCAGTTTCACACTTTTTATGCAAATGCTCCAGAAAAAAGAACAACAGCTTTATACTTAAGACTGTGTGTGTTCTTTTTTTTTTTTTTACAGTTCTCATGCTGCTCTATGGGAGATGTTACGCTGCCTACTAATGTTGGCACTCCACAGGTTTGGTTATATCAGCTCCACAGTGCCTCTACTGGATCTTGCATCAGAGGTAACTGTCTTAAACTTTTACACAAAATAGACATCATAGACATTATCTCTGTGAATTCAGCACAACAATGCACATATTATATACAGCAGATAAACAGTGCTTGAACATAAGTTGTGTCACACAAGATTGCTTAATTAGTGTAACTGCAAGTGGCAGGAGTTGACTTAATGGTAAGTGTGGACGTTGGTTCTGTGAGTATGTGGTTCAGCTATAAAGCAGTATAGATGAAGCATATCAACATAGCATGCAGCTGCCTATTCTCTCTGAGAGTGTGCATCTGTGGCCTGCTCAGAGTCTGTGTGTGTGTGTGTGTGTGAGAAAGAGAGAGAAAATGCGGTGCATAGTGAGCCCTGGTGTTAGCTCACAACCACAATGATGTATAATCCCAGATGCATGGCTCAATTGACCATAAAATTGCCATGTGTTCCTGACTCTCGCGACAGGGCTATGGATTGCAACTGACCCCTCATTACAACTCCAGCACCTCTAACCCTCCATCACTCCCTCGCTTAATTTCTCTTTCCCAATCTCTCTATTTTGCTCCACCCCTGCTTAAAGTAGAGGCAACACTTCTGGAATCAATTAGCTCTGTCTGTGGCTAACTGGAGAGAGCTGATGAGATTTACACATGAGAGTAAAATTGTTCGCTTTTGTGTGTGTGTGTGACCGTACATCTGTAGATGTAGGTGCTAAACGCCCACGATTCTGTTCCCCGAAGATCTGTAAGGAAAAAAAGCCTCTGACTCTGAAAAAAGTTCCCACATGCAGTATAGAGAAAACTGCTGTTTATTTTGGTCTTGTCTGTGTGAAGACAAAAGCAATGTTCTTTTAACAGCTTGAAAAAGTTGGGAGTTGATTTTTCTAAACAGTCAACACTGAAATAACATAAAATAAACAGAATACATAATATATGCTCAGGAGGAAGTATAATGAAATGTTAGAATATTGAATATGCATATACTGTATGTATATGCAAGATTTTAAAAGACCTACACAGGCCAGAATGTTAGATTGAAATTGTGCAGTGATACATTAATAATCATTATATTATTGTACAGTAGATACAATTGGGACGAACGGTATAGAGTGATTAACTAAATTACTAAAGTATTGTTGAGGGCTGTATATTCTTGTTAACTAGATGTATTGTGTTACCACTGTTTTGTGGCCAGAGATGTTCTACAACTTTGGTGCAAGCTACAGTTTGGATTTATGCCCAGTGTTTTCCAAGATAGTGAAAAAAAATTAATTGGTTATCAACACACTAGTTTGTCAGATGCACTGCAGTATCATCCATAGCAGTGGTATTATAAGAAAATCATATAAAAAATCAAACTGTAGATTTGGCCACTTGCATGCCTATACACCCTGGATAACATCGGTCTGTGATCCAGAGCAGGCAGTGAATTGCAAGTCTGCTCATGGACAGATCAGCTTCGACTCTGCTGTTGGTGTTCCACATTACCTGAACTACCTTCTGGCTAATTTTCTAATACCTGGGCACAGGACTGATACAGTACGTTCCCTATCGGACTTTATCTGCCTAGTAGGTGGTCAGCTCTAAAGACAGAATACGTATGTGCATCTGTTTACTTTCAGAGCTTAGTTGCCCACCCTCAACATTTCTTGAGATTTTTTGTCCTCTTGGTGGTTGATCATAACTGTGGTGTTGTCTGTTCACACTAGTATGTATAACCCCCTTAAAGGGTCCTGAATATTTTGCAGCACTAGCCATGCAGCTTTTCATTTAGACAATGTTGACATGCTGATATCAAGGCTTGTTTTTCCTTTTTCTATTACTCTCATGCCTTAATATCAATCTGCAGTGCATCCACTGCTCCAGCTGAGCTACACTCCTGCATTCATTTTTCTCAATAGCTGCTCCAGTGGTGGGCTACCAGCTCTCCCAACCAGAGTGGGCTCATTATTCATATTTAGGGAATAAGAAGTAACCAAGAAGGGTCTGTCAATAAGAAGGGTCTGTTTCTGTTTGCAGTGCAGCTGCACTAAGTTCCTCAGAATTTTACACTTCATTGCACTGTTGCATTGCCACTAACAGCTCTTGCATTTCTCTTAAGCCCAATGCCAACTCTTTCAGTCTTTGTTCCAATGTTATGAAGGTGCTCCCTCTTCCCTTGCCCCGGGGGGCTGAGCTGCCAAGCCTTCTGCCCGCTTCTGTTCCTGCTAACACAATGTAGCAAAGGATAACTCACCTGTTTCGTAATAGAGGGAGCCACAGACTTGTCTGCTGTTTACTTTGCTCTCAGCTGTGAATCACAATGTCAGAGGAATGACAATGAATATTCAGCAGTATTTACATAACCCACAAGCTTCATCTATCACAATTGGCATTATGCTTTAGTGAGGACAAAGCTCTGTTAGTGCTTCCTCAACTGTTTGATCAGTCCCATGTGGGGTCATGGTGAAGAGTTGACTTTGCTATTGGTTCTCAGCAGTACTACTACACTAGTGGTAAAGGAAACTGTCCTGGTAGTCTGGAACAAAACGTGGTCCAGAACAAAAGGAACCCAATATTTAACATATTTGAATGATTTTAAGACCAGAAATTGAACATTTCACTATTTATATGGTACTAACAATAGGTCCGTACACTGAACCTTAGTCTAAAGCTTAAGCACATTTGAGGAAAAACACACAAAAAAAATCATGTTAACTTTTGTCAACTACGTGGATGTGCATTTAAAAAATATTTTCTGAAAACTCTTCAACATAAATCACTGTTAGTAATATGTTTAATTAAAGGACACATCATTTCCAATGCTAATGTATCAGATTCTCAGATTCTCTGCACATATATACTGCAGGCTTAAGCTTACGCTTAACTCTTAATCTCAAATTATTCCAGGTTATTTTCAGAACATAAGTTGACATGGTAACTGAGCTTGATCTTTATTTAATCCTTGTGTCTGGAATGGAAAAAATGGCTCAATTACATCTAAGACTATGGAAATCTCAGCTAATATTATCTAAAACTCTGGAACATATTTCAGATATGCTTAAAGTTAGCCAAGTGTACAAAATTGTACAGGTCAGTGGTTCCACCGGACTGGAGTAAATAAATAAATAAAAAATAAATAATAATAAAGTCTGCTATAAACTGTAAATCCATCATTTTTCTTCTTATGGCTTAATTAAAGAATATTAGTAATCATGAAATAAAAGCAATTCTTTGATTTGGCTGTCATATATCAGGACCAGTACAGTAGAAGTCTTTCTTGTGATATATAGTGGCTTTTAAACCACAGGCTGGTATTCATTATTGAGAGAGCTCCTCATTAAAGCAGCAGGATTTGCCTATAAACTCAAGTGGCGAGGTCACACTCCCAGCACACAAGCACACCCTTCTCTTACGCTCTAACATTTACGCCCACACTTGCTCTTTTACACTTGTTTACACGTATACACTTTTTTGGAGAGGCATGTGGATTCACCTGAATTGCGGATAAGTGATGTCACACATGGCTGAGGGTTCTGGATATGAGACATTCCAGATGTTGCATGCCTTGCAGTAATTAAGGGAGCTTCTCTTCAGACTGTGAGTGGTGAGCTCATAGCAATTTAAGAGGAGCGCTAATAAAAATACACCTGTCTCTGAAAGGAGTCTTAACTTTGCATTGCTCTCAACAAGAGCACTTTCTACCCTTGCTGCTCTCTCACACAGTATGCCATTTTGATCAATTAAACAGTGTATGATTGATCAGATATACTTTAGTTCTTCTCTAATAGATTTCAAATACACTGTATATATACTGTACTAAGGTGTAATGACTGGAAATATCAGTACATCAAAAGTATACCGCAGAGCTGGAAATCTTGCACTACAGGTTTGTACTGTTCCTTTCTGAGTTCTTTCCATTTTTTTTCAAATTAAAGATAATATTTATACACCTCATTTTGTCAAGAGAGGAACATAATTATACATTTTAAAGGGAAAAGGTTATGACAATATTATCAAGGTCACTCCATTTAAAATCTCCACTCAGCACAGCATAGCCTTATCTTTCTATAGCACCTGATACACTTGGTGCAAAAGTGGAACCTACAGGTTTTAAGTATGTTCCACTGTTTGTCAGAATATGAAGTTTGCTTGAGACTGAATTGAGGAACATTACAAGCTTTCTCTTTCCATAGTGATATAATAATCCAGGAAGAAAGTGAAGTGCTCTTGAACAATAAATGTAAAGCAGGTTTAATTGCAGTATAATGCACTAGAGAATACAATAGGATATCTGCTGTGCAACACAAAGTTCTTCTAAAGCTCATGGAGGTGAAATAAGTTAACATTCTAAACTAGTAGATATTTCAAGTATGCCGTTAACATTAATTGCGTTTTAAATTTGTAAATGACTGTAAATTATTTGTCATTTATGGTGTGTCCATTAAAAAAACTTAAAAAAGGATACATTAAGATATTAAGATAATTAAGATATTTACTGCATAATGGTATAGGCCTGATTGAACTTGTCTTAAGTAAGACAATGTGTGTAAATGTGTGTGACTGTTTGTCTTCATCAGACCCCTTAATGAGCCACAATGAAATACATTAACCAGAGCATGACAATAGGGATTCATACTTTTGACCTTGCTAATAAAAGTAACTCTCGGTGGCACAATTTTGTGTACACAGCTTTGATTAAAGTATATTACCTTTAGATTGCATTAAATGTTTATAAGAATTACACAGCAAATTTATCCTGTTTGTACAGAATGAAACATGTTACAAGTGCACATTTTTGTTTACAAAACAGCTTTCATTAAAACAAAATAATTAATTAAGAAAGAAACAAATGAACAAACAAAAGACTAAAATAGCTAAAATGTTTAGTTTTGGTTACTGAGGTTAAAGATGAGTTAGATTTAGATGTATTAATTGTTTTATCAATTGAAGGTCCCCACAAGGAGAATAAGACAAAAAAGCATGTATGTGCATGTGTGTGAGAGCGAAAGCGTGCCTCAGGGAGCTCAGGCCACAGGTTTAGCTTGCTAAGCCAACCGCTGTAGGTCCCTTACAAGTCCCACAGGAGCCATCCATCTTTGTCCTTCTCTCAGGAATCCCACTGAAGTGGTTTACATAGCGTCTAGAGAGACGTGTATGTCGTGGCCGCGGCCTCCTTCATTACTGCATCAAAGTGCTATGGGGCTAATTTGGCCCAGCGCAGCTCCTTCGGCCCGATTCATCCTCTCCAGACATGGCTTCAGAGAGCTCCTGCTCATGTGGGGGACTTTGAGACCTTGATCCATACAATATAAAACTGAACTTAGCATTCAAAATAGTTACCACTTTCTTCTTTAAAAACAGTCTATGGTCTGGGAAGCTATAACTAGTGTATGCTATAAAGCTCCTGGGTTTTTATTTCTTACCCAGCTGACTGTGTGAGAGAGTGTCATTTATACAATGCCTGATACGATATCGTGCATGACTCTGTGCTACTCTGAGTTTGATGAGTTTTAAGCTTGATTACATCTGTACTAGTAAGAATGGTGTCACAATAGTTTATGATGTGCAGGAGGCTCAAATTAGAAAAAATTAGTTCTAAAAAAGCAACACTCCAGGGTTTTTCCAACCTGATCTCTAGTCCCTTCATAGTTTATCTATTTTTGTTATAGAATGATTTCTTGAAATTTTCAGGCAAAATTCAGTGAAAATTAAGTTCTAAATCTGTAAAAAATTGAATTGAGAAATGGGAATACATTTTAAAGGGCCTAATTTCTGGTTGTATGTGGTGCATGGGATCCCACTGAACTTTCAGGAAAAGTGTAATTAACCAGAATTAGTTTTACTGTGTTTTTTTTTATTAAAGAAGAGTCTCTGTCTCATAGCAAGGAGCGATTGTTGAGTTGCACATGCACTACAGATGTGGTGATTAGGGCTTAGGTTGGATTAGATTTATTTAATCCAACAGAGGAATCCACATTAATGTGTGGGAGGAGGGGGGGGGTTGAGGGGAAACAGTGTGTATATTGGCCATCCATGTGGACAGTATAGGATGGAAACTTCCTATTATGAGCTGTATTTCATCGAGCAGACAGCAGTACTTCAGTCCTGTTTTCCTTTCAGTCAGCAACTCCTCTAGAGACTCTAGACTGAACACAAAGTTCACCATCTACTCTATAAATCTTCCCTTGTCTTCTTTTTAATGTGTTTGTTTTGCATGGATGCATGTAAGTGTTGAATGTATGGCTATGAGAAGTTTCGCATGCACATAAACAATGGTCATAACTGCAGCATTATTAGAGCAAATTAAATGGCATACTCCCTCTCCCTTGTCAATCACAGCGACACTAGCCAATAGTGGGCATCTCTGAGCTCATGTATGAGGTAGAGGGCAGTTAGTGTCTATCTTACACTGCCCTGTCATGCAGCAGTTTGAATAGATGTGATTGTTTGGCTTCACGTGTGGAATCCATGTGTTAGACTTTACCCTTCCAGATTGGTATCTGGTGTATGATTGGGGAAGGTGGGTGCACATTGGCAGTTGACCAAATTGGGGAGAGAAATAAGGGGGAAATTAAAAAAAAATACTAAGAGAAAAATACAGGAAGCATATATAGTTTTTTTCTAATTATTATATTAATGAGGAGTATATTTGTATGGTATTTTTTAGTATTCTACTTGAATTTCTAGATTTCTCTGCCTTTTTATGTGGGTCAAAGGTAAAAAGATTTTTTTTTCCAAACAGCCAAAATTAATTGAATTGTTTTTAAATATATTTTATGTTTTAATGAAACTAATTGTAATGCAGGTCGTCTTACTGCATGACAGTTTTTCTCATTAGAATAGTCTTTTTTTTTGTCCTGTAAACCCTTTTATTATACCAGTAAGAATAAAAAATTATCATACTACATTTACCCATAATTAAATATTTTCTGTTGAAAAGCACATCTGACTTTAAAATTTGTATAACAAATTTGGTTGATAAAATTAATTTGGAACTATTGTTAATCTATTTGTATTAAGTAAGATATTTCTTAGGTAACATATTTCTGAATATCATATCTGCTTGGACTCTCTGATTATCTGATTACAGCATGTTATTTTCCAATCATAAGCTGAGATGAGGTTTTTTTTTGTAACTCGTAAGGCCATGCTGGGTGATTCAGGTAGTGAGTGGTCAGGAATCACAGGGACATTCCAAGCTCTGCGTTGCTGTCTCTCATTCTCTCTGAGGGAAACAGCTGGGGAGCTCAGAGGAAACATTCTTTCCCATCAGAGGAGAGGAGTTGTGATGGACAGGGTTCGCTTTTGGCCCGAGTTAAGAACGCGGATGCAGTTTATGGTCTAGAACACAGGGGAGGAGCGGCGGTTCCACCCGGGACACTTTTTGGCAGAACCTCCTGACTTCATTCCTCAGTGACCACCACCATTAACCTCCTGACATAGAGCTGTTGCATTATGGGAGATTCTTTGGCCTTGATGTTAACCTTTTGTTATTCTTTTTTCCCCTTCATGGCCTACTTTCACATGTTGGTTGTTACAAAAACACAGGAGTACACATTTTGAATGAAAGAGATTTGTAACTTCATACAGTACCTACAATCTTCTTCATGATGGTGACCAAAGTATAAACTTGAATGTGCTCTTTGTTTCTTTTACAAGTTTAGAAATGTTTTAATCTATTCACACTGCAGAACAACTACAGACGCCATGGTTGAATATTTCATATTAACATTTTGCCTAGACTTTGACCTAAAAATCTTTTCATGCAGGCTTTTGCTACTCTTTCTGCAATCTACTGGGCTCTGCAGTGTTTCACCAAACTGACTAACAAGAAGAAGAGTCACTGAATGTAAGCTACAAAGACAAACACTAAATGTATTTTGCTGTGCAGCATCCAATGGGATTGATCCATTTAAAGAAGTTTTTACCGTATATTACTAAATGCACAGAATGTTCTTACATGTGCAATAAATAACAATAATAATAATAAGCATTATTATTATTATTATTATTATTATTATTATTATTATTATTATTATTATACAAAAAGATGCACTACTACTACTACTACTACTACTACTACTACTACTACTACTAATATAATCCCGTTTTTTTCATGAAGTAGAATTTACATACAAAAATAAAATACATAAAATTATGGTCAAATGTATGTGGACACCTGACCATCACACCCATATGTGGTCTTTCCCTAATCTTTTGCCACAAATTTGGAAGCACACAACTGTATAGGAGGTCTTTGTATGCTGTAGAAGTAAGATTTTCCTTTACTGGAACAAAGCAGCTCAAACCTGCTGCAGCATGATAATGCCCCTGTGCACAATGCGAGGTCAAAAAGTCATGGTATGCCAAGATTGGAATGGAAGAACTCAAGTGTCCTGCACAGATTCCTGACCTCAACCCCATTGGGTTGAACTGGAATGCTGACTGCACCCCAGGCCTCTTCATCCAACGTCACTGCCTGACCTCATTATCTGGAGTGGACTGATTTATCTACATAAAATAAGGAAAAGAAAATGAAATTATAATGATGTAATGAATAAAACAATGTTATAGGCACATTCATATAAACTATTCCATTGAAAGTTTGCCATCTTGTTTAACAAACATATTTTACAACCTCTGTTTACTTTAATCATTTTAGCAAATTGATATTTAAAACCTTTTTGTGATTTATGACTCAGTAAATCTGTCCATATTTAATAACCTGTCCTGTCCTAACTTTGGTTCATTTAGCCCAATATCTGATTTTTTGTTAGCTTTATGAAAGATTTGTAAATATTTTTGTGAAAATATTAAATAGATCTGTGAAATATTAAATATAATCATAAAAGTATGGAACAGTGTCATAAAGTACAGTCTTGTGTTGAAAATCATCCTCATCATGTGATGCTTTCTATAAATTAAAAATTAAATCTGTTTTACCCCCTTTGGATAGCAGTGATAACATCTGAATTATATTGCTATATTTATTAAGATCGAATATTTCCCAGCACCTGGCGGTTGTTTACCATCCATCCATCCATCCATCCATCATATCCATGGATGGATGGATGTTTACCATGTAATGTAATTTCAATTACATTTGTTTACTGCATCTTTCAAAATAAAATGTTGAACCTTTCATCGTTTTCAACAAGTTCACTTGATCATGCAATTGGGTTACTGACCACAAGGGGGCATCAAAACTCCAGCACTTTCAGTACAAGATGGCATGTCATTTATATTGGGGGGATAACTGAGCAAAACACAGTCACTTGATTTACAGACAGCACAGAATATGACAAAAATATATAAAGAGCAGTGCACTCATGTGTAAGACCAGTGTCCATCATCCACATATCTATACGCTGAAATAAATCTAAAAATGGTCTGCACTTATATAGCGCTTTTATCCAAAGTGCTTTAAATTGTGTCTGATTCACCCATTCACACACACACACACACACACTCACACACCAATGGTAGCAGAGCTGCCATGCAAGGCGCTAGCTTGCCATTGGGAGCAACTTGGGGTTCAGTGTCTTGCCCAAGGACACTTCGGCATGTGGAGTCATGTGGACCGGGAATCAAAGCGCCAACCCTACAATTAGTGGACATCCCGCTCTACCACCTGAGCCACAGCCTCCTGGTAAACCCTATTCTGATTCTTATTAGTGTCATAGTCTGTCCTTTTTTGATTAACCCAATCATTATTAAAATATATCTTCAGAATGTAGAATCAACTTTTATTTGAGACTAACTGTAAACATTCAGTGGAAGCACAATTAGAATACAGACAAACAATTGCATCATCGTTTGAACATGTTTTTCTTTTCACCAAGTTATTCATTGTGGTTACATCTACTGTAATATGATACATCTGTTGTAATAATTTTGGGAAGAACTTCACTGTTAGACTGGATGTTGAAAATTCCACAGATAAAATTCTGCCAAAGTCAGACTGAATGTCCTCATTTGGCAGGCATTTTTATTCAAAGTGGAGTATATGAGAGGATACAGTTTCCAGTGAACTACTGCAAGATGACATTTCCAGCAGCTGGAAAACAAGTGTAAGATAACTGTACAAAAATCAAAGTGAGAGATTTTTGTTATTTACCATCAACTTTGCACAAGTCTTCTGACTTTCTAATTAGAAATATATACTAAAAACATGTATTCATAAGCAAAGCTATGTCTTTAAAAAAACAACAGGGAAAGAGATATAAAAAAAAATACATATACAGTGCATTCCACTAATATTGGCACCCTTACTATATATGCAAAGCAAAGGCAGTTGTGAAAAACTGACTTTATTGTTTAACCTTTTGATCTTTTGTTTAAAAAAAGCAGAAAAACACTCTACTCTCATGGATATCAAACAATTGCAAACACAACACATGTTTATGAAAAAAAATCTTTGTTAAATATAGATGTGCAACAATTATTGTTACCCGTTTAGTCATCACATTGTGCTACCTTCCGTTGCCAAGATAACAGCTCTGAGTTTTCTGCTATAATGCCTGATGAGGTTGGAGAAGACATGGCAAGGGATCTGAGTTCATTCCTCCATATAGAATCTCTCCAGATCCTTCACATTTCAAGGTCCACTCTATTGGACTCTCCTCTTCAGTTCACCTCACAGGTTTTCTATGATTTGGTTTGATAATATGCAGATGGAAAGGTCATGGAACCACAACAATCATCCCTGGACAGGTGCGCTACACAAGTTTCCACAATGCAATTTCAGACTAATCATAAGAAAGGTAGAAAGATTGTTGCAGGATGAGCAGAAAGCAGCAGGATGAGCAGAGCAATAAACAATAAACTGTACTGCAATCATCCCTGTTCCTGCACCCCACTCAGTGTAGGTAAATTGGCTATGATACATTTTTTCTGAGTGTGTGTATGTGTGTGTGTGTGTGTATGTGTGTGTGTGTGTGTGTGTGGTGCCTTGCGATGGACTGGCATCCCTTTGAGGGGCCAGCATTAACACAATATCACAAATGACCACATGATCTGTAATGTCATCTCTACTTCCTACCTGATTTATTTAATTATTTACTTATTTAGGTGACTTTTTGACTTCAGTCTTGTTGTTAATTCTCACATTGGGGTCAGGTGACTCATAATGTGACCTTGTAAATGGTTTGGTGGGGGGGGGGGGGTCTCCTAAACTCTTATAGACCACTAGATAATGTTTCAACATTTTATGCCATTTTTATTGCATATTACTCAACAGAAGGAAATCCCTGGAATGAGCTTTAACAGCTCTAATAGCATGTGTCTGTGCAGCCATAGGATGTTTTATCTGGTGTTACTTTCATTTCTCTGCTCTCATTTTGCTCGTGACAGAAATACAGAATGCAGGCAGAGAAAGCAGTTGCTCATGCTGTGTAATTGTTATCAGTGTAGCAGATACAGTATGTATCTCAGACTGTTCCTTTTAGTTTAATTAACCTCCCGATGTGGTTATCATCTTCTACTCGGTTGCTTTTACAGGTGAAAATGATCCCTGCTTTTACTTCTATCTGCCTGTATATGCCTTTAAACCTGTCATTTTTAAACTGAGAATAAACTCTGATGAGTGCTGCAGTGTCCATTCAACAAAATTCTAAATTTTATGTATTTTAAAGATCTTGATATTTTCATATATCTTATGAGCGATATTATAAAGAATATTTCAGAAGAGTTATAAACAAAAGCCAGAGATCCTGCAGATAAAATTTGTGCATGCGCAGACACTGAGGGAACTTTTACAAAGTGTTATATCAGTCATATTCACAAAGAACAAATTGACTTAACCACATTCTATATGTAATATAAATATGTTTTCTAATGCCATGCTGCTTAGAGAAATTGAACTAAGTACAACAATTTGCTTCAAAAGTAGTTGTTGTTCAATTAAATTAATATATCTATATGAACTAAATAGAAAGTGAAGCTTAAAGAAATGGATAAATGTGTAATTATGAAACTTATTCTCATTTTTTTATATTGTATTTTTTTGTTTGTTTTTTCTGTATTAAATGTCATTGTCTCTCATTGTAAATAAGGTTATAGTAATTCTTATAGAAAACAATACAATGTTTGAATATTTGATTTATTATGATTTCATTGAGTTCAGTTTCATTTTCATATTAGTCTAAGACTATTTTATTGCTCTTTTTTGCTTATTACATGTATAACAATTTAATTAAACAAATCCTACAAACTGTATGAATTAATATAAAACATCTGAAAAGGTAAGTAAGTAAATAAATAAAAAAACACACTTTTGCATGTTATGGCAACGTGCCCTTGTTTTAGTTCCAGTGATTCCCCCACCTTTGTCTTATTATTATTGTTTTCCCCTAATGTGTGCACCTGTTCTATGTTCAGCTTTTATTTATACACTGTTTTCTCCCTTTCTTTTTGTGAAGTCTTCTTGATTATTTTTTGTTTTATGGATCCTCACACACACACACACACATTTGCACCCTGGCTTTAACTGCACAATGCAATCATATTTTCTGAACATTTGGTATCAAACTTTTAAAGAGTGGCCATATCTCATATTACAAGTTCCTGGACTTTATGAAAAATATAAACCTCACCCTGTTCATTTTAATTGTCTGTGTTTGCACTCCCACAAACTACTTTACTGTAGATGTAAGGGTGCCTAAAGAGTTTGGTGAGTTTGTGGGAGTGCAAACACAAACATTAAAATAATATATAGTATATTATAGTAAAGTATTTCTTTATGTATTAAAAGCCATCACAGTATTTTGATTGAGTATGAGTGCAGTATATCTGAGATCACTCTGAGGAGGGCTCTAGCAGTGATTCTTCTCTTTGACCTCTTTGACTAATCCATATCTAACTGCATCACATCATCTTCACCCCACCCTGAATTTTGTTCTGTGCTTAAAGACATGACCAAGTTACACTTTTCTATTCTGCAGAAGATCGAGTGTCTTGCCACACTGGGGCAGTAAAGCTCTTTAATTTAGAAACCTGCAATATCTATGTGTCCTCTAGATGGAATGCAAGCTTTACTAATTTGGTTTTCATATCTAGATAGAATCTACACACATCACTTTAGACCTGTATGTCATAAAGCTACTAAATCAGTTTTATAAGTTGTTTTAATATTCGATTATTTTGCAAAAATGACATCAACATTGCACAAGGGTTCTATTAAACACAAGTTAGAATTACATATACACTACATTTATTGCATTTTTTTCCCCACCCAGGCTTCTTCTATGTCTGGTATAAGACATCTTGTATTTTCTATGTGTTGTCTCAATGAAGTTTATGACTGCATAATTGTGGATTTATATATATAGAGCACACTAGGATATTTAACCTCAAAAACCAAAGTCAAAGAGTTAACCTTACGATATTATAAATATTATAAAATAAATGTCCAAGCCTCCTTCTCAATCCCTCTGCTGTATAGTATGTATGGAATCTAAAGCAAGAGTATATCCTATTGGAAACACTGTGTAATTTTTATATGGTAATAGTAGACGGTCGACATAGAGGGCATTTCTGCTGCTCCTGTTTGTCTGTCAGCAGGAAAATCACAATAAATGTTTTAACATGATCAGTGATTATTAATCGGTATATTTATAAATCACTTACAAATCATATATAAAGTCACATTGGATTCAGAAATGTTTAAACAGTGGTACATCTGACAGAACAAAATATGTTTGTTAGTGAATTGGAGTTTTTTAAAAATTATTATTTATGTTTGTTATTTTAAGTTGTTGTTTTTTTTTCCAAGGGATAATATTTGTGATAAAGGGATAAAGGGATAATATTTTATATATATATATATATATATATATATATATATATATATATATATATATATATATATATATATGTATATATGTATCTTCACTTGTGAAAAATATATAAATATAAATATATATAAAAATCTTGCATGCCCACTTTCTCTGCACAATTTTTTTTTACATTTAAAAATGCATTGTTGTTTTTGCAATATATATATATATATATATATATGTTTTTTTTATAT
Organism: Ameiurus melas; assembly: GCA_012411365.1. Taxonomy (NCBI): domain Eukaryota; kingdom Metazoa; phylum Chordata; class Actinopteri; order Siluriformes; family Ictaluridae; genus Ameiurus; species Ameiurus melas. Next base: position 25,170,889 of record CM022759.1, read on the forward strand.
ATATATATATATATATATATATATATATATATATATATATATATATATATATATATATATATATATACATATTTACATTAAGACTTTAAACATGCATGTAGTTTATGCATGACTTTATTTTTTCACGTGATCACATACTATTCACATAATGTCACGTGTTTACTTGAATGCACGTGAAATTTCAGTGCATACCATGCTGAAATGCAGCTTTACATGTTTTTCCACATAAGATCATTTTAATTACACTGAAATATAAACAAGAAAAAAAAATCATCCATTGTTCATTTTCAATAGGGCTGCAACAGTAAATGCTCCAAAAATATATTTTTTTTATAATACATTACAATTTTTATAATAGATACATAAATAGATTTATAGATTGTGTTTTTTTGAGAGTAGACTACAGTGTGCACGTACGCTGTGTAGCTCACACACCATCATTATACATTAAACCAACACCAGTGCAAGAGAAGCAGTCATGTGCGTCTGATTGTAGTGTTTCTAACTCGACTTGCTTGGATCAGCAGTGAAGCATAGAGACTGAGAGCTCCTTTACACCGAATTGCATTACAAACAAATTCTCTGTGTATGCATTGTTAATTAACAGATTAGCTTAGTTTAAAGAGGTGCTTTACAACAATACAACTTAATCAGTTCTCTTTCTTTCTTTTTTCTTTCGGTTGTCTCATCAGCTTTGCTCGTTCTCTCTTATTTATACCTTGCAGCATACTTAAGTTGAAGAAACTCTAAAAGTAAGTGTGATAAATGCTTCAGATGTCTCACAGGACTTTACTGTGTCTGCTATCAGATGACTGGAGGGATCAGTGTTTCAGTTTATGCACATTCTTTATAACACAATTCACAAGCGAAGGCAAACGTTGCTTCACAGAAAAGCATGAAAAGCTTATTGATCATTTAAACGGCTGATAAACAGATTGAGCTTTCGATCAGGTGCCACTCCCAGAGTGATTTGTTTACCTCAACATGATCATTTTAATCTAAATATGAATGTGCAATGTGTTTTCCATGCTGGATTCAACACTGGCTTTTAGAACAGGTAAGATATTTGTCTTTGGATTAATTTGTCAGTATTTTGTTTCCTCTTCTGTTTTAGCACACCTCCTTCTGTTGTGGCCCGACACTACACTCTCAGAAACATGGGTATTAAACTGTATCTTTCCTTGTCACTATTACAGTATCCTCACACGTAAACACACCTTTAGTGTGTATCTTTTGCCTGGACAGGTGCATTTTGGGTACCTTTAAAGAATTACATTAAAAGCTAATTAAAAGTACTAATTAAACAGTGGTCACTTAAAATGTAAGCTACATTCACGTTCAGTGTAATCGATACACACTAAAGGTACCCAAAAAATAAATAAAAATCATTGAAGGTACCACAACAGCAAGGAAAAGGTATATTCTGAGAGTGTTGACTGGGTCATAAAATGTATTAATATTGAATTTGCTATGTTCATGATGTGATCAGTAGATTGGGCATTTGATCTGTATGTAAAGTAAGAATATTTTATTTAAAAAAATTAAATAAAATAATAATAACAATAATAATAATAATAATAATAATAATATATATATATATATATATATATATATATATATATATATATATATATATATATATATATATATATATATATATATATATATATATATATATATATATATATATATATATGTATACCACTGGAGGGTCACACACTCTGTTAGCTCTAGTGAGTGAATTGAATGAGACACATTTTTTCCACAGGGAGCTTTGGACGGCTTCATCAATTAAGGAAATCTCCCGATGTTTGTCACCTCTGACCTCCATCAGTTCGAGTCAGAAATTATTCTCGATCAGGAGACCTGACAGAGATACAGTGTGACAATATGTGGAATTTACAGGTTCACAGGTAAATCAATGTATAAATGAATGAGTTCTAGACCTAAAGATGAAAAACAATGTTCAGATTGAAGGAGTTGCATACAGTCGATGTACGTAATTTACAGTTCTGTTTGTCGGATGCTAATTAATTAATAACTGTGACAATGCTGTGACAATGAAGTACATACATTACAGTTGGTGTGATTTGGAGTTTAGATCACAGTGGCCTGCTGATGATGCTGGAGTGACTGGATATCCATATGAAGTGTTGGGGGGAGGAAAAAAAAAAAGATAAATCATGTCTTGGGCAATCCATCTCAGCTGGTGGCGGCTAACCAGTGTAATAATCAGGATTATTATTTATAATTAGAGGAAGTAATGGATCACTCCTTGCTGGATTGGGGGAGGATTCATTAATTCACCTGGGCCTGCTGGGATTGTTTCGACGGCTCTCACTTTAAGTGCTTCATCTGTGTCACAGTCCAGTGGAAGGTGTCCCTCACTCAGAATGAGCTTTGGACACAGACATCCAACTGCCTCATCCTCCTCTTTCTTCCTCTAAACTCGTCTTCTAAAGCACATATGAACTTTATATGGTGCATTTTTTTAAACACTATAAGTTAGTTCTTTTCGAGTTTATACATACTATAAGTACTATGAGTTAGTTTTTCACATGTTGTGCATGGATCTTTGTTTATCTCACACCAATCTCAGAATTAATGTTTTTTTGTTTATTTGTTTGTTTGTTTTTTTGTTTTTGTTTTTTACATGGAATTCTTTTTCTTCATACGTGATATTTTTTGTTTTTGCATGATTCTTTTATTTTCATATTATTTGTTTACACACACCCCCCACACACACATTTTACACAATTCATTTTCTTCACATCATTTTTCCCCACATGATAATTTTATTGTCACATTAGATTGTTTTTTACACATGATCTATTTTGTTCGTGTTTTTCCCACAAGATTAATTAATTTAGACATGCACAATTTATTTTCATGCAAATTTCATTTTATTCATACATGACGTTTTTTTTTTTTTTTGCAAGTTTTTCAACACCTACTCACACGTTACTCAATAATTACTTGATCATTTGTGAAATGTATGCAATTTTTACATAAGTGTTCTAAATTATGGCTTGCTGACCTTTAGTCTATTCCCAGGTCCCAGGGAATAGACTAAAAATAAAAATCTCCTACGAGTGTAGTACTGCAAAGTGCATATCCTGATTTACATTAGTTGTCACTCAGCTGAACTTGCTATGTTAAAAATGAATGAGTGAATTTTACAAATAATTTTGATGCTGATCATCAGTCCCTGTCGTATGAGTTCAGAGAGCTTCATGGTTTTTTGTCAACTCTAAAATGGGAGAAACTGTGATGAAAATCGAGTTATCGTGCTTTCAAATTCCTTACGGTGGAACTACTCAACAAAACATATGAGTAGTTATAAAAGTTAAGTTTAGAGTTAGAATGTATACCTTTTCTTATTGCTTCAGTCATACCAAATCAAACAAAATTCAACCACATCACACTCGCTCATTCCAACTCAGATCAGAATATATTGTCAGGTCTTATGAATTTGATCATTTGCAAGTACATTGGCTTTCTTTTTGTTTTCCTGAAACTTCATTACCCAGAGTGTCAGCACGGTGGCTCTGTTGAACTGGTCGCCTTCTGACTCTCACACAGAGCTAATTGGGTTTATTGCTGATCATATTAACCCAGGTCCTGATTACTTTACTTCTTATTGCTTTAGATTATGAACCTCAAATATGTCCTGGCTGTATGATTGTTTTAATGAACACAGAAGTGGAAAAATAAAAGAAAACTGATCGAGGAGATGTTCATAGATAGGCATTCACTTTAAATAAAATTCTAGATACTGTACCCTGAATAAATGATTCAATATGTTAAACGTTATAATCTATTTTATATATATATATATATATATATATATATATATATATATATATATATATATATATATATATATATATATATATATATATATATATATATATATATATAATCTAGCATAAACACATCATATACACATAGGCTTTGACTGAAAACATACAAAGTTTATATCTAATAATATATTTATTTTGAATTCAGCAAAATTGTATACCAAATTTGATTATCATGCATTCAAGTATACATTATTTTAAATCTGTTTTAGCAGATTAATTAAATTGAAGTATATCAGAATATCCTGTTTGCACACAATTTTCTTAATTTTTTTTCTCACATATTTAATTTGCAAATTAGTAACACATATACATCCATAACACTGTGCTTATTGCCTATATCTTTAATGATTCACTAAGAACTAATATTAATAACTCAGTATAGTGGTAAAATATTACATGTTAATTGAGTGTTAATTATTATTGGTGATTTATTAAGTGCTCATATCATTTCAGTACTTTGATAAATACCCCCCCCAAAAAAAAAGTTCCAATGTCCTAATGTGTTATCAGCATGTTTGCACTGTAAAATATAGTTGTTTGTACTGAACTGATGCAGTTATTATATTGTTATACAGTTAGTTATATAGAGAGCAATATAAAGTAGGACTAGGAGAACATGACATTTGTCACTAATAAACTGTCAATGTTGCCAAATAATTACTTTGCATGCACATTTTAGCTATGGACTAACATATAAGCAGTCTGTGCAGGATTTCACTGAGTTTTTTGTGATTGTTGTGGCCAAAAATAGTTGATTTTGTGGCGGCTTTTTTCACGATTTGAGATTTTTGTGCATTTTTTTGCAGAAAACCGCTTGAATTGGTGAAATTGCAATTGAGGAAATTGTTTTGCAGTATTTTGCAGTGATATTTGGTGGTAAATGAGACCTTTTAGCTGTACTCATGTTCGATGCACATGAACTGAAAAGTGTTGACGTCAAATGACATGACACGTCATGGCCCAAACCTGTGGATATCTCAGAATATTGCAGTTTACTTGATTTTGCATTAATTTCTACAATTGTAAAACCCTGGAGGGACTGTATAATATGTGATCCTCTATAATAAGAAGAATAAAACATTTGGGGGTGTGCTGTTATAGCAAAATAATCAAAGATGGAGTGGTGTGATTGTGCGGAGTTATTCTTACCACCCCAAAGTTGCTTATATTTCCAATAACAACATATCTAAAAATCTCTTTATCCTCTTATTTATTTTCCAACAATTACCAATATAATAGTTTAATGAATGATGCATTGTCCTTTTAAACTGCTTGCATTCACATTTAATATTGTGGAACACTTCTTGTCATGTGACTGGGAAACTGAAAAGTGCAAACTCCTGTGTCCTGAAGGCTTTCCTGTGCTGGGAAACTTAGACTGAGATTTACGAAGCACTGACTCCTTCCATAAATGTTAAATAAACATTTCCTTACAGAAAAACACCAACATATTAACTGTTATACAGTTTCTTTGTTAAATAACACCTTTTTAACATGTATTTATTAGCCTTATGATCATGTAGAACATCCATCATGCATGTCCTTGTAAATGAGTTGTTACCATAGAAACAATAATTTGTTAGATATAATGATATGATTTGCCCAGCACTACTGTTAAAGCTGCAGTATATAGAATGTAGTAGAAAATTAATCATCACTGTTAGCACCGAGACTTTTCGGTGGTATAAAGTATTATGAACACGGTCTTTAACTCAGTGAAAAATCTTGAAAAAATATAGGAAAATTAGTTCTTTTTTCACAAGTGAAGGTTAATAATAATGGACATAATGGACTTATTGCATCCTACTTTGTGTCTTTCAACATTATTATTTGACAAACACAATTCCAAGATTTTCAGTTCTCATCTGCTTGCTGGTGCTTCTGCTTCTTTCTTTGTGATTTCCCACTGGTTAATAGTGTACATAAATGTTAAGTTGGGTGTGTGTGAATTCAGCCCAGTGTTTACAATAGAGTGTGTTTTCTGATGTTGCAGGGTATTAATACCTAATAACTCATGCAGGGGAAGGCTCCTGTTCTTGGTGGTCCTGCTTTATGGATGGACTTTATTAGAGGGTAAGTTCCGACATCACTGACGTCTGAGAAAACAAAGTGATGCAAGGATGTTTTCGTTGTTGGCAGGCGGCTTGTAATACTAGTCGCATGTTAGTGAAAGCACAAGACTGCTCTCTGCATACCAACAATGGTGTCATGTACACACACACAAACACACACACACACACACTCACTCACTCACTCAATTTGTCATTAGTATGCACAAGACATGGTTGCATTTAAGTGTACTGCTGTTATAAGTGTGAGAATATTTCATGCTAATCTGTTGTGAGTATTCAATTCAGATGACCAAGTAGAAAAGGAAAACAAATGCTTATTGAGAAGACAGAGTGACAAAATGGATGTCAGGAGAAAACTGACCGTCTGATTTGTCTTAAAGCCTTATATGTTATAAGCTTTTCCTCAGTGCTCACTCATGCTAACTTTGCATGAAAGTGACAGAATAAGCTGAAATATTCACTAAGTACTGGCTGTTACAGAGGAGTACACAAAAGCTATTGTGTATTTGACCTTGTGAGCCATTTTCATTGTCAACTATTGATTTTTGCTTGTTTTACGGTTTGTGAAGCTTTTACTAACCAAAAGTAGCCATGTATTGATGTGCTGCACAAAGAGACAGAGGACTTGTTGCACTCAAATTAAGCCTGTGTCTGTGCTGATAATCCAGACGACCTTGGCTTAGCCTAACTTTGTTAATATTTGGCGAAGTATACGTAATACGCGATGCAATAGCAAGGTGACTGGCTGTTATGAGTTCCAACCACAGAGCCACAGATCCCTGAACGTCCCCTGTCAATTACAAGCCTTCATAACATGATTATGGCAAATTAAGTGTTTGTTTCTTCATATTCAAACATCCCCAAAGTAGCCTTTCATGTGAGCAGTCATCTGTTTGTAGTCTAATGTGGTTTTCCATGCCTGAATGTCCTAGTAGGAAAGTAATTGAGGGCCTATTTTGTGCACAATTCTGCCATGTAAGGCCTCTTCATTCAGTTAGTGCTGTTATTATTGTGAAGGAACGGAAGACGGTGGACAGAGCATTGTCTCAGCTGATGTGATTAGCATTTGAGCAGGCTTTGCTTTTCAATTCACACTGGTGGAGTGGCAGACATGTTACCCAGCAAGATGTTCAGGGCTTTTAGACAATTTTCCCCAAATGTTTGAAACATTTGTTGAAGGTTATGAACGTGAAAATGTGAAAATATACAGTACAGTTGAGGCAAAATCTCTACCACTGTTTCATAATTTTCAGGTTGAAATCAAGTAAAAGAAAAAAAAAGAAAATAATTCAAGTACAACCATGAAACAATCAACAATCGGGTCAAAAGTAAAAAAAAAAAAAAAAAAAAAAAAAGCAGTTGGAATGGTATGGTGGTAATCCTATTGCAAACATTAAATTAAAAGGTCAGAGGATACAAAATATCTTGGAGGCAGTTATAACAGTGTCATGTAAATACTGGAAAAGGGACTAGAGACTATGATTCCCATCAGCCACTGCACCTCACCTGACAATGTCACATGTCTGTCTGCACCTGTTCTCAATTACACGCTCATCACTGTTCACCTGTATAAGCCTAATCCTGTTTCAACCTCATTGCGCAGTTTTTGCTCAGTTTCCATTGTGTTTTGTCAATACCAAGCCCTGTTTCCTGTTTTGCAATTCAGATTTTTAATTTTTTTATTATTATAAATAAATATAACTTTATTTGTCCCCTGGTTTTGTACTTTGGTTACTCTATGATAACCTGTTTGCTGATCACCTGACCCTTTGCCTGCCTTGACTTTGTTTCTGCCTTACGTATTGGATTTGTTTGCTGGACTTTCTTAAATAAGACTGCTCCAAATGCATTTGCATCTGTTTCCTACTCTCCATAGTGACAGACTGTTGTGACAGATTACTTTGCCTACACCATGGATGCAGCAGGAGAGCAAAGAGAACATCATACCAAGACAACCATGCCGGCACTTAACTCCACCCTTTTTTTCACCGGAGACTTTTCTGACTCCTCCTGATCCATATCATGGATTTTCTGTTTATCTGGAAAATTATCTCCTGCAGTGCCAATTCTATTTTGCAAGCTTGGTGGACACCAAGCCTGAAGCAGTGGCTGGGGTTCATGTTATCCCCGCTCACTGGCCCAGCCTGCCGGTGGGTGGAGCTCCTGATTACCACGAGATCCAGCAGCTATAGCAGTCTAGCCCAATTTGCTGGACTATTAAGGAAAGTGTTGTCCTGAATTCACCCCCGACCTTAATTTTTCGGGGAGGGCTAGGCTGTCGGAGAAACCTGTCTTCACCATCTACTATGAGAAGACAGACAGGGTGGCTTCCACAGCTCAACTCCTGACTGAGGCTGACGGGGCAGACGCCACAGAGCTCCAGGCTGAGACCCATGAAGTAGTCTCCCCTGCAGAGCTCCAGCCAGAGTGGTGACCTCTCACACCAAGTTCCTGTGTGAGGCCAACGAGACGGCCTCTCAAGCCATTCGTAAGATCTTTTCCCTCTGTCCCTCCCTCCCTCCCGTACTGCGGCTCTTGCTCAGCCTGCCGATTCAACGTAGAACATCGCTCAGCCTCCCAGCTCGACTGAGGACGATGTTCCACCTCCCTCTTTGACTGAGGATGTTGCTTCGCCTACCGGTTTTGCCAAAAGCTGTACTTTGCCTCCATGCTCTGCCTTGGATGTCATTATGCCAAGCTTTTCTTTGGACATCGCTCTGCTTTCCTGCTCTGCTGAGGACGTTGCTCTGCCCCCATGTTCCACACAAGACATCACTCAGTTTCTCTGCTTCGCACCGCATGTCGCTCCACCCTCATGCTTCACAGGGAGCATCGCTCCCCCCTCTGGCCTCATGGAAAACTTTGCTCCTCCCTCTGACCTCATGGAGAGCATCGCTGCACCCTCTAGCTCCATGGTTAATGTCGCTCCCCCCTCGATAAACTCCAGGAGAAGCTACTGTATATTTATATTGAGACCACACTGCAAGCACATGGGTGGACTTCATTCAATGAATTATATGATTTTTGAATACAATTGTTTGTACCAGAACTAATTAATAGGTTTTGAAGCAACAGAGAATGCATCGATACATAAATACATCACAACTTTTACATGTGTTATTTGTAAATAATTTTGCAAAGTATATTAATTTTTCCTCTCAATTCACTATTGTTGGCAATTTTGTCCAGATTCGTGACATATTACCCCATTTCAGTTTCAGCTTATAACACTACAAAATATATAAAACTTCATGGAGGTGAATACTTACACAACCACATAAATGTCCAAATTTGTTTTTAAAAAATGTATATTTAGTGTAATATTCTTTGCTATAACATTTATTTAATGTAATCTTTAGTATTTACTACAATCTTTTTCCCAATTAACACTTAATTTTTGTTTTAGCATCAGTTTGTTTTACCCCTTCAGATGGAAAATTTCACAGCTAAAAATGAAAATTTTTTTTTTTTTTTTTTTTTAGCAACAGGGAGTGAATCAGTTCTCAGTGGTACTTCCCCATTATATATTGTTTTTAGTCAGAGGCTAGGCTTAATCATTTTCTAGCTAATCAGCCCTTTTTTTAACTTTACTATTCTTTTATTTTGATGTCACATCTATAAAATGGTCATTTTGCTATGTTTGGAGAAACAGTGACATATTTATGATTTTCCAAGCTATGGCTATTAAATGCGTGCCTGCATTTTCCTAACAGCAAATAGGATGATTATGCCACTGCAGAAAAGCCATATTAGCAGTTACATCACCTGAAAAGGATTGTCTGTTCAGATTATTTTTTAGATGACTTGCTCCATGTTTAGTCTGTCAAAAATTGCTTCAATTTTTTATCCATCAAAACAAAGCAGAGTGATAGAAAGGGAAGGTGTACAAATTCAATGGTGCAGTAGGGACACATAATGTGCATCAGGGTTTATGTGGTTATGAAGGAGGTGAAAAATAGAAACTATTTTGGCTATTTGGTAGCTGTTGCCTCTGTTCATATGTTGGTTTGATGGATGGGTGACTTCAACAGGAAGGTTTAAACAAAGGTGTGGCATTTAAATGCAATAATATTAATGGAGCTAAAGTGATTTATGAGATGATTATTAAGTTATTACTATTAATTGTCTTTTTTTTTAAACAAAATTTCCTTTCCACAAAATAGCTGTAATTACAGAATGGTTCCTATGTTCTTGACTGTAGTAGTTTTAGTTCGTTGCTATGGAATTTCAGACTAAAGCCAGACTCAACTGTAATTCTAAATGAACAGGGACTGGAATTTTATAGTTTGATTTTTGTTAAAATGTATAGCTTTTTGGTTTTTATACTCTAACACTAATTTATCTTTCAATTCAAATCAAATTTGATGTTATTTATACTGTATGGTGCATTTAACAATATACACAAAGCAACTTTACAGAAATCTGGATGTATTGTAGATTCAAATTTAGGTCCCTAATGAGCAAGCCAGAGGTGACAGTGAAAAACTCCCTGAGATGACATAAGGAAGAACCCTTGAGAGACTCGAAAAGGAACCCATCTTCTTCTCTGTGATTTCCGATAATGAGACTATAAATCATTACTCTTCCACAACTTGATACTATAAAGCCAAACACTGACACTGTGAATATTGAATTATGGTCTTTATGTATAATGGTCTTCACATGAGACATTTTTAGGTACAAATCTACAGTATCCAAATAAGATTATCTATTGAGGTAAGGTTGTTAGTATATGTGGCATTGCTTTTTAATTGACCTAACTTGACTCAAACTCTTGGGGTAGCCTTCCACAAACTCTCACAATAATTTTCCATAATATTTGCCCATTCCTCCTGACAGAACTGGTGTAATACAGTCCGATTTTTGGGCCTCCTTGCTCAAGTACACTTTTTCCACTTCAGTCCACAAATTTTCTTTGTGATTCATGTCAAGGTTTGTCATGGCTACTCCAATACATTTACTGGCTGGAAGACCCAAGTTGTGGCCAAGCAAGATTATCTGGCTGATGTCCCAAGGTGTTGCTTCAGTATTGGAAAGTCCCCCTTGTGCAATGCGCCACCTATATTCTGAAGTGTGCCACTTCCTGTCCAGGTATAATTAACTCCCACAACATGCTGCCACCCCTATGCTTTATAGTTGGAATTGTGTTGTTTGTTTGCTCCTGAAATAAATCTGTTGCTAGTTTATTGATTTAAAATGCTTTCTGAAATGAACAAAGGAGATGTCCTAAATGATTGCCAAAAGAAATTGAGTTGTTAAAAATTGAGTTTGCATGTCTTTAGGTGTATGTACACATTTGGCCTCAACTATAAACATAGTCAAAAAGCATCTTTACAGAAATCTGAATGTAGATTTAGGTCAAGATATGGATTTCTTTGTGGATTTCAGATTCTAATTGAGAAAATCACTTTAAAGCGCTAAAAACATGGTTTTGAGGTTACACCATTGGATCACTGGCATGACCAAGAATACAGAGGAAATATAACATCATTAAGAAGGGATGGTTTATTTTGCATCTATTGGGTAACTGGATGATTCTAGTGGCCATTTCAATCAGTTGAATGAAAATTATATGTATTCCACTGGCACATATAAGAGACTCATGTCTCTTGTTGTCCCCTGGTTTATTCGACCTTTCTCGATTGTCCCTAATTCTCTCACTACTCCTTCACATACCCAGTCTCTGCCTGAACACCAGTCTACTCCATTAATCATGCGAGACTACACTTTATGAATGGACAAGTAAATAAGACTTTTAAGTAATAAGGCTAAATGAGGTAATCAAGAGAGCTGAGTGCTTTTTGAAATGCCAAGAGCGTCTATTACATTAACAAAGCCATTTTTCATCGTTGTGGTATAGTGTAGAGCTTCTCAAATTGACAATGAAATATGCTGTAGACATAACAAGGCTCTCGTCTTACAGAACCTGCGAGCAAGCATTTGCGTGTCGATGTGTCTTGAGCCATCGAAAATGTAATGATGCTTATTACACCTGCCGCATGTCAGCTATTAGCCAGAAATGTCAGGGGAAATGTGGTAATTGACATTTGCAGCTCTGACGTCTCACATTTTGGGACATTCGTGCATGTGGAGAAAAAGGTAACGAGCGATGCATGCCAGCACAAATGTTAGCCAAATAATGCTAATGCCTGATGCCAGATTGAGAGGAATGGTCACCTTATTAGTCAGAGGGCATTATTGCTTTAAGTTATCCATAAGATTACAAAAGATAGCAGAAAAAGTCAGTACATGACTCCTAAGTACCCAAATTGGTACCCAAATTTAATTATGTTTAAAATATGAATCTTTTTCATTAATACAATCTGTCTAATTCAAATAATACAGATTTATTCAGCAGGTTTTACTGTATCATGGCACCTTCTGCACAATAATGAAATACAACAATGTTTTAAAATTTCCAAGCACAAAATGGCTTAAACCTTGGCAGGATCAGCACTGCTCCTCCAGTTTCTCAGCATGGGTTCAACATATTCACTGTTACACATCACCTTAGTGGAATTTGAGTTTGAGAGTTGACAAATTTAGCGGTTGTCAGAGAATTAAAGGGATGTGAAAACCTCTAAGGATTTGAGTGTTATATTTTCTTAGCACATTTTATGTCAAAATATGCATTCCTTCAAAAAAAAGGAAAAAACACAGTGAAACTGATAGGGATTACAGAACAAGTCGAGCTCATAATTACTTTGGAGATTATGCAAATGTGTGAGATTTCTTCAGTAATGATCTATGTGAACTCTGATAGCAAGTAGGCAATGCAATAACCAACACATGCAAAACATTTTGATAACAACTGGAAAAGCGTTGTAAACACTTTCACAGTTTGTACTTTTAAATCAGGCTATACATTTATTATGTCAGTCATTATGAGTGATGTTTGCTATATTTATTAGAAATAAAACATAAACATGAGTGGCACAATCTGTAGCATGGCCATCTCTTCAGGAAACCCATTTCAATCCTGAGCTTGAGTTACGTTACGGTCTGTGTGGCCATGTCTGCATGGGCTTTTCTCCGGTTTCCTCCCATCTCCCAAAAAGAACATCCAAGTATGTACATTGACCAGCCTGAATCTAAATAAGCTTGGCATAATCCCATTTGGGGTAAATAAAACAACAAATGTTGCCATATTGTAAAATTCGAGTTTGAATGGCCTGTGGAATTTATTGGTTATGAGCTTTTTATGTCAAATCAAAGCTGTTCCAGATAATAAGGCCTGTCTCATTTGACTGATCATTCTGTCCAGTAATATTGTGGATAATTAGGTACCATTTAAATATCAAAGTTGAATGATCTTCCTCTGTAAAAGAGCCTGTTGTCATTTTAGTGAGGAAGAGCAGGAGCCGAGGACAGGCCCCAATCACACAGGAGCTTCTGCCATAATGTCGGCCGTTTCCTAATGACTCTGAGCTCATGTCAAAGTCATTACTCTCCCAGCGACGGCCCATCTTCTGCCCGGACAAGCAGTAATTGGAATAACTGTTGAGCTATGAGGGCACATTACACATGTCCTTTTATTAATTTGGACGTGAGAGTTTTGCAGTGGTAATTATTGGGGTGGGGTATTCGTTACAGAATAGAGGTAGTGAGTGACTGACTGATTTTCAGCTAGTGCTCTAGTTCTCAGAGTGGAGTCTGCAGATGTCCAGGGGTTTTTGATCTCCAGTCAAGGCATTTTAGAATTTTTTTGTTTTTTAACGTTTTGTTTGTTGTTGTTGTTGTTGTTGTTGTTATTGATGATATGGTTGATCGGTAGGGATCATAATCAACCACTCTCACAGTTGTTCTAGTTTTCATGTAGTTGTTCAGAATTGATTGATTGGTCTCTTGTACTGGTTTGTTATAAAGGTCAAAAGCAAAAATAAACCATGTGAACAAATATACATCATGTGCTGGTAATACATGATACTATGGCAAAACTGATTCAGTGAAACTAATTTAGCACATGTGGATAGAAAGTGTTGGAATAAAAAAGCCCTACCGGCTCCAATAAATAAAAAATAATGGAGCATATTTGCCTAATGGATTATATTCCTAAAATAAATCTGAGCTCTGATCATGAAGAGTTCCATAATTTTTCTTCTAAGTTGGAAGAATTCCCTGGATTAAAAAATAAAAAATAAATAAAAAAGTTAGCACACCACTGGGCTAAGGCACTGAAAGCATTTTCTTCCTTTTTTCATGCTGTCATTAAATTGAGACTGAAATCAAAGACCAGACACTACCTTTGCTTTCTTGTTTTTATTTATTGTGTTGTTTGTAAGAAAAGTGAGATACAATAGTGAAGATATGCCTGTCAATTTATCCTGTTGTGTTGGAAAGAAGGGAGTCTTGTGGGATCACACACATGCTTTTGCTCCTCACCTCGCTTCAACTTTCAAAGATGTTGAAGACGGAAGCGATTGATTTTTTTTCGGCCTTCTCATAAACATTGCACTGCAGGCTAGCAGGGGGCCCTCTTCATGGCGGCTCTTTCAGATGAGTGCGAAGATGAAAAAATGGTCACTGTAGTTTGGTTTAGGTTCAGAGAAGAGGAGGGTCGCTTGAACAATATCAGAAATTTTCTTTTTATGCACTTTCTTTTTACTTTATATATTTATGCACTGACCTGAGTTCAGACCTGAGAAATACTCCTTACTATTGGGAAGATTCAGTATATATTCAGTATAATAATATTGCAATGAAATATACTCTTAGTTCCTGACTAAGATGACAGTTATTTAATGAAAGTACTAGTTATTTTTGTTGTAAAACTGACTATTTGTGAATGTAAATTGAATGTTCTATATTTCAGGAGACTCTGCAACATACATAATGTATGCAGAAGCACACAAACAGTGCAGTAGTGATACAAGTGTCTGAACCCATAGCCTGGAGGGTCAGAGGAAGAAAGAGAGCTCCGTCCAGTGCACATGGCTGGAGATTTGTTCAGAAGGTGGTTTGGTTAATTAACCTGTATGGAGACATTGCACTGTGTATAGGCCTGTTGTCAATACTCATCATTACTGTAGCACTAGTGGAGAATCTATTAACTTGCATGCATATTCATGGAGTTAAAACTGTTTTTGAATGTGGTGGAACATATAATAGTGACATGCTGTCATTATATTAACTAATTAATTTATTTTAATTTCAACATGACATTATTTACACAAATGAGGCTAAAACCTCATTGTACACTTGTACATTTTATCATGTCTGTTGCTATTGACTTCTGGGATGCATTTTTCCTTTTTAAAGTTTAGATTTTGGGAATTAAATTTTGAGCTTACAGTAAGTGTATAACATAAATTAAAACATCATTACAGACTATCATGATGCATTAAATCAATTACATAGAAATTACAGTAATAAATAAATATGTATTAGACATAAACTGTTATTATAATAATGATAATACATTACAAGAAAGAAAAACTAATTATAACATAATATTACATCCATCCATCCATCCATCCATCTTCTACCGCATACTCCTTTTCAGGGTCACGGGGAACCTGGAGCCTATCCCAGGAATCATCGGGCATGAGGCGGGGTACACCCTGGACAGGATGCCAGTCCATCGCAGGGCACAATCACATACACACTCACACACCCATTCATACACTACAGACACTTTGGATATGCCAATCAGCCTACCATGCATGTCTTTGGACTGGGGGAGGAAACCGGAGTACCCGGAGGAAACATCCACAGCACGGGGAGAACATGCAAACTCTGCACACACATGGCCCTGGCAGGACTATAATATTACATATTGCCAGTAAAAAAAGAAGGTATTTGTTTATTTATTTATTTATTGCAATCCATCACACTTTGCATTAAATATTACACAAGAACCAACCTGTAAGATTTAACAGCAGGTAAATTACACCTCTACTTTCTTTTTTTCCCCTTTATCTCTCTCTCTCTCACTCACTTTTTACACCTCAACAACGCTGCATCTTAACTCATCCTGCTGCTTCAGCTGCCAACTAAATCTGTGAAGGCACCAGCATGTTTGCAGGGTTGTCACTCAGCTTCTGCCACACCAGTTCTCTCTCTCTTTCTCTCAAGGACCTCAGCAGCCTCCTTCATCTCTTCATTTGTTTAGTTTACTCACAGGAAGGTTGCTGTTAAGGATCCTAGACCTTCATCAAAATATAAAGTAACACACTTTTGTAAAAGCTGACTGTCTAAATTGTTTCAGAAATGAAAACAAAATCTAAGATAAAACAAAGGCAACCTGAGTAAACACAAAATAAGAGGTCTTACCCAGTAACACACTGTGCAAAAATTTAAAGAAATTCCAGAAATGATGAGGATGTAGGTGATTTAAATATATCAGTCTTCAGTTACAAAGATATTTCAAAGGCTCTGGGATTCCAAAGAATCACAGAGAGAGCCATTATCTCTAAATGGAAAAACTGTAGTGAACCTTCCCAAAAGTGTCAGACCTTCCAAAATTCCTCCAGGAACACAGTAACTACTTAACCAGGAAGTAACAAAAAATTCAAGGACAACACCAAAGGACCTACAGGCCTCCTTTGCATCATTAAAGGTCACTGTTCATGACTCCTCTATCAGAAAGACACTGAGCAAAAATGGCATTCATGGAAAGGTGGTGAGGTGAAAACCACTGCTAACCCAGAACATTAAGGCTCCTCTGAATTTTGCCAAAACAGACCTTGATGATCCTCAAACCTTTTGGAAGAATGTTCTGTGGACTGATGAGTCAAAAGTGGAACTGTTTGGAAGACATCTGACGTAAACCAAACACAGAATTCATACCTATGGTCAAGCATGGCCTGTAAGTTGAAACTAAAGCGCAACTGGATTATGCAGCAAGACACTAATCCAAAGCATAGGAGCAAGTCCAAGTCCTAGAACTAAGTGAAAGACTGATCTCCAGTTATCGCTGATAAATATCCAGTTATTGCTGATAAAGGTGTCACAACCACCTTTAGAGAAACTTTCTTGTGAGCGTGAGAAACCCTTTGTGTGAGCTTGAGAAACTTTTCATGTGAGCTTACAGTATAAATTTGGGCTTACCGTAAGTGTATAACATAAATTAAAGCATCATTACAGACTATCATGATGCATTTAATTAATTACATAGAAATTACAGTAATAAATAAATATGTATTAGACATAAACTGTTATTATAATAATAATAATACATTACAAGAGTGGGTTGTCCACTAATCATAGGGTTGGCGGTTCGATTCCCAGCCCGGGTGACTCCACATGCCGAAGTGTCCTTGGGCAAGACACTGAACCCCAAGTTGCTCCCGATGGCAAGCCTTGCATGCACGTTGGTGTGAGAGTGTGTGTGAATGGGTGAATGAGACAGAGCTATATAAGTGCGCATTTACCATTATAAAATAATATTACATCCATCTTCTACCGCATACTCCTTTCAGGGTCACGGGGAATCTGGAGCCTATCCCAGGCAGCATCGGGCACAAGGCAGGGCACACCCTGCCCTGGACAGGGTGCCAATCCATCACAGGGCACAATCACATACACACTCACACTCACGGGGAATCTGGAGCCTATCCCAGGCAGCATCGGGCACAAGGCAGGGCACACCCTGGACAGGGTGCCAATCCATCACATACACACTCACACACCCATTCATACACTACAGACACTTTAGATCAGCCTACCATGCATGTCTTTGGACTGGGGGAGGAAACCGGAGTAGAACGAGAAACTTTTCTTAACAATTCTTAGTGCTGCATGCATCCCCATTCTCATGACTACACCTTTCAGATTAATTTCATGTTATTTACTAAATGATTCAAAGTTGATAAAGAATAATACAGTATGCTTCAGGGAACAACTTAAAAAACATAATTCCCTTCAAGAAAAAGTTTCAAGTAGAACTAGAAAACTAGAACAATTACCAATACAAAAACCCCTGAACTAACCGATTTTCCTAAGAGAATAGACATTTTGCAAAAATAAATAAATAAAGAAAAATAAAACCAAAACAGATATGAATTATTCAAACTAATATTCAATATTCAAAAAAATATTGGCCCACTAAGGAAACCTATGTGGAACCTTACAACCTAGGATTTCCTTATCAGAGGTTTCAAGTAGAACCCCTTGAGGATACTAAGAACCTTTGTCTTTATTTAAGTCTCAGGATTGGAAAAATCATAAACGTAATTGCCTGCCAGACAAGCAAAAGACTCAGTGTGCTGCCAAGTCCCAGGTTTTGGTCACCTGGAAAACTGAGTAGGCTAAATATTAGTAGCTAGTATACAGTAATATAATAATGCATGGCAGGCAAGTTAATTAGGTATGTGCATTAATACAGACTAAGATAAATGAATGAGTTATCATTATCATTCTAACAAGTTTTCTAATATAGTATATCATATTTGTGCACTTGACAAAAAGTCAGCAAGTGGATGGATAACGTTAGGCTGTGACATGCTGTTATGTTCTGGTATTGCATATAAAAGATATTAATCAAGCCTGACTAGTATCTTCATTTTCTGCAAGGCAACTGAATGTTGTGTTGGCAGGAGAGTTATATAACTCTCAGGTTTTGTGCTGCACTTTATTTTCCTTGGTTTCATCAGTGTTTCCACATACCTGTGTGTTCCTGATACTGAAATGTGTTTGTCAGCTGTGCGCAATAATTAATCTGCCTAGTAAAACCTGTTTTATCAACAGCCAGAGCGTTGGGTGTAGTGCGGCGGGTGGTGGGATTCGGAATGACTAGCTCATCCTATAGTTACTGCACTAAGATGCCACTCTAATGTGAAGTGCATTTAGTTTTAAATATAGCAACATACCAAATGAAAACTTGTTTTACAAGTCAATAAGGAGCATTTTTCTCTGGTTGTTAAATCTACTTGTCTGCTAGGCAACTATGAATAAAAATCTAATAGGCTGGACACAAAATCTGCTTGTCCATTCCTGAAGTGTGTATCTGTTCAATCCGTTTAGACTTTCTGGATTGCAATAGTAAAACAGAAGTTGCCGGTTTTTTTTGTAATTTCATTGTGAAGCAAAACTACTGGATTGAGCTGTAACATCTGTGATTAGCTAAAGATGTGCTCACCTTCTAATGATGAACAAATCTGGTATCTATTCTGCCATTAACATTTCATGTCCCAATAAGTCAGCACTAGATACGAGGAGTAATTGCTGAGGTAATTGAATTTGCTTGGGTAGTTTAGCATCATTTGTCCATCATGGTGATGACACGAGAGAGCTCAGGAGAGTCTCCTTATAATCAGATTATAATTACAGTCACATATTCATATGTCTCAGCCAGGCCTATTGTGCAGCAGACAACATAATAGTAATGCCTCAGGATGGCTGATGGAAAGATAAAACCGAACAAACATACACATGTTCATGGGATTTTATTTGGAAAGGTGGATGTTGCTGAAATTGTGCTGGAAACAATATGAAATCCATATGCATACCCTTAGTGAGCATAAAGATTTTGTTTTATATCAGTGTGTCTTTGAAAAATGATTGAGATATTTTAAGAAAATTATACCATCTGTTATTTGAATTTAATAAATAATTCACAGGAGGGAATGGGTTTAGGATCTCTCTATTACATACTTTCCTTTCTCTCTCAATAATGCATGAATGTAGTTTGGAAGGTATTGAAGATTTTGTAGAATTTTGTAGGATTTATCTAGGTATTCACATCAACTATAATGCTAGTACATCATTTTGTTCAGAGAGCAAAACATATGGAGTAAATGCATTGGGATTTGGGTGTAGATTATATATACCGTTGAAGTACTGTTACTTTATTGTACTTAAAAAAAGATTGGATATTAACATCGGTAAGCTGATTAACAGCCTATGACACCTTTGTGTTGAAGCAATTTCCTCATTTTCCTAGTTGTTCATAAGTATAGAGTATTTGTTTAGCTGATAATGAGTCCAGCTCACTGACATTTAAAGCTGTCATTTACAGGGTGACTAGAATGAATTAAGCTTAATTAGGTTTGTGCTCCTTCACACTTTTTTCCACTACAGCATGACTTCTTAATCGAATCCATCTCTTTATTTGATTTTATTCACATATTCACATATTATGTGTGTATGTGTGTGTGTGTCTATATATATACATATATATATATAAATATATATATATATATATATATATAATTCACAGATATGATCAGCTTAATGAACACCCAAATAAGTTTTTAATTATGACATGGAAGGATTTTGTTGATGATGGACGCAGACCCTGAATCAGACTGGCTTCTTGGTTTTTATTTGCACCTCGGGTGATTACCAGGAGGAAGGTGAGAAGATTTGACACTTTGCAGATAGATTAATTTACTGCTGCAGCCAGACCAGGGGGTGATAATGAGGTCGAGGATTAAAAGCGGGCGATCAGTCCACTGTTGGCAACGTGAAGCCTTGTTAAAGTACACTGTTCCTTTTTGTCACTGATCTGCCATGTAATTATAGACTAATCTCTGCCTCAGAGATGTGTCAAGTAAAAAAAAAAAAATCTGCGAAAGAGACTTTCACTTGTCCTTGTTTGCTTAAACTCTGCCAGTGTCTTATGTAAGCCTTAATCATTTGGTAAAGGTCTGAATTCACATGTGAACAATATGTACAATGAGAATATGCTTTGAAATAATTTTTTTTTAAATGGTATTTTGAGTCAATGGGCAAAGCACTTCATCCAAAACAATGGTCTGGGAAAGTGCAGATACTCTATAAAACTGGTGTCTTTCTTCATAATAGTCACCATGTCAGTCATAGTTACATTCAAGTACATGTTTCTTATATCAGTGGTATGATACTGACAAAAGAATAGCACTTAAACTCTCTCAGGCTATTTTTTGAAGCAGTTAACTGTTCAACATAGTCACCACTTAATGGCGACACATGCAGCCCGAGGCGTTCCCCTTAAATTATTCCCTATTTAACCTTTCCCTGAGTAGCAGGGTGGCTGAGCGGGAGCAGAGCGTTTAGCATAATGAGGGTGCTCATCAAAAGGCCATTGCACAAGCAGAGTCCATTTGACCCATTGTGTACACATTGTACACTCATACACGTACTTACACATACACACACACACACACACACACACACACACACACACGCGTGCGCGCACACACACCCACACACACACACACACACATACAATTCCACAGGAGCCCTGAGCACAACCGGCACGCACACTGCTTCTCATTTCAGATGAAATCATTGGTCTAAGCAGCATGTCATCTATAATTAATGGCCACTTCTGAGTGTAATTTATTGAGATCTCACCTGTGGCCCTGTTCCCCATCCCAGCTGGACTCTATCCCCCACCTCCTCACATTTGCCCCCCACTTATGGCTTAAACAACCATCAACACCTATTCATATGATAGAGAACTGTAAATGGATGACTTAAAGTGCTACACTAGGCAAGGCCAGAGCAAGGTAGGATTATTTTTTATAGCACATTTCATACACAAAGGCAATTCAAACTGATCTACAAAGTATAATAAAAATGAATTGAAAGAGCATTAATGGATAAAAGAGAAATATGAAGATATTCATATTAAAAACAAAGTTAAAATTAAAGTGTAAAAGACAATAAATTAGAAAATAAAAATATAAATTAAACGCTTAATGAAAAGTTGATTTAACCAAAATATATTAATGGGAAGAACTTCTAATCTCTAAGCTATTTTTATACAGACCATCTATTAATCTGTTATACAGATTTTATTTAGATCATTTATATGTCTGTTAAATTGGATTTTATTTGTTAAAAACCCATGTTATGTGTGAAATGTGCTATGGTGATAAGTGGACAATCCAGCCGATAATGTGCAGTTCGCCCTGTATTTGGGATAAGCAAAGCCAACAAGAAGATGGGAGCATTTCTACTAAAGATGAAAACGTATGTATGTTCAGCATGTTAGAGCTTTTTTGTTTATCTTTACCATCAGAGAAATTCATCTTTAATATTTCTGTTTTAATGCGTGAATAAATATACTTCAAACTTAAAAATAATATGGGAGAGCACGGTGGCTTAGTAATTGGCACATTTCCTTGCATCTCCAGGGCTGGGGGCTCAATTCCCGCCTCCGCCCTGTGTGTCAGAGTTTGCATATTCTCCCTCTGCTTCCAGGTTCTCTGTTTCCTTCCCCAGTCCAAAGACATGGGTTGTAGGCTGATTGGCATCTCTAAATTGTCTGTAGTGTGTGAAAGTAAGACAGCCTGAGTAAGCTAAGCAGTACATGCAATTACGCCTTGTAATGTGTTGATATGTACACTATGTCAATCCCACTCTCCCTATCAATCAATAGAAAAGGACCACCATGAGACCAATGCTATCATGTGGCTGGTGGAACATTCTCAGCCTATCAGTGACACTGACGTGATAGTGTAGAAAAGTGCATCAGGTGGAACAACGTTGCTCGGATTCTTAAATCCCTCAGTATCACTGCTGGGTAGATCCAGACATCTCCAGAAAACAATGCTGCTTAGTGATTATGAAGTGTAGAAAGCAGTTCCCAAAAATTGTGCATGGACAATTATGAGTTTTAAGCCTAACTGAAGGTCTAAAAGTGAACCAACATGCCATGTGTATCTAATCAAATATCCAATAAGTGATATAGTTCTATGTGAAACTCTCAAAAAAACACCACACAGTATCAAATCAGTGTTACTGTTGTAATAAGGATAATCCACCACCCAAATAACATGAGCGCATAGAAGGTGGTCCTGTGGTGGTAAGGTATAAGAGTGATGACAGACTATGCATAGTATTTAGCTACATATATTATACACCTACAAAGTAATGTATATAGTCGGTGGACCTGATAAAATTGCAGATGAGTCTCAGGTGTCCCTAATAAACTGTCATATTGTGTAAGCATTAACCATTAATTATTAGTTTTATGGCTATAAATAAGACAATGCAAAGTGATTATGTTTTGTTTCATAGTTGTGCTTTATATTACCACGGCCTTGGACTCTCAAAACACGAGATGCATTTTGACACAAGGCGAATAAAAGAATACTTCTCTGTCCAATCCTCATTAATCATTCTATTTTCATCAACCTTTTTTTTTCTTTTTTTAGTAATCTATGTTGTCAGTTGGCTAATCAGACTAAATAGGGTAAATAAAATGAAAGATCAGTGAAATTTTTCCCCTTCCTGAGATAATGTCTCTAGCCGTGGAGCTAGTCTGATGAGCTGCCATGAACAAATAATTTACAAAACTGCATGTGATTGTACAAGAAGCAGTGATAGATTAGATTTAGAAAACTTGATATCACTGAATTACAGCCAGTTTACCTTTGCAGTTTTTTAAATTTATTGGCTATGCTACAGTATCTTTTCAAGAACTCAGTTCAGTCCACTAAAATCATTTTCTGGGACCATGGTCCACCAGTTGATGAGCCCTATTTTTGAATAAGCTGCTATGCTTAGAACTTTTGGAGTCCAGCAACTCCATTTGAGGCCTCCATTATGTGTTGATCCTGATCCCCTGCTGCATTCTCCCCTCCTCCCCACTGCCTCTTTGGTAGCAGTAGCTTCACGTGGAGATGGTCTCCTGCAGGGCTGCCAGCTGTCAGCAAGCCTCTCCTTTATACACTCCAGCCATCAATATCCTCCCTCTGATGGGGCAGCCTGATGTACACCTCCAGTACACTGGACACAAAATGATTTAGTTTGAAGTGTCTGTTACAGTTGCAGGGCACTGGGTTTTAGTACAGCATTGTGTGTAAATAACGACTTCAAATGTTCTTCATATATGTAATAAAAAATATTTAATGACTATATTTGACCACAGGGTTTTCCTTCAATTTTGATTTCCATCCTTACATTGCCTGTGGTTCTTTCACATTGTACAAATCAGCTCATCTGAGCCTTGTGGAAAGAAGCCCTCCTGTCATTGTGGTATTTATCACTTTTGATAAAGAAGAAATTAGTGTGAAAATAAGGTCGTTGATCACAGACGGTTAGATAAGGTGTCAAGGGAAAAAAATCAATAGCTGGAGTGCAACTTGCCATGCACGAACATGGACAAGACAGCAAAAAGCAAAGTTGCCTCAGGTTGACAATGTTACCGTGAAACTTCACCTCAAACCCATTATTAAATGCCACTTCAATCTTTGAATAGACTCTCAAACTCATCCAGTGAACAAAAGTTACTTACAAGCACCATTTATGCCACAATCACTACACAATTATGAGGTGTATGTTATGGTGTCTGTATTTTCTAATATCACATGTGTATTAGTCCTGCGTGTAATAACTCTATTGATAGTTTGTTCTGCAGATCTGATTGTACAGTATGTAGCTCCAGGGGTCTGTTCTTTGGATTGGAGCTCTTACCCTGTCCATCACCCCCTGTGTGTGTGGAGTGCAGTAAGAGAAGGGAACAGATGGGAATCCGATTGAAGAGATGGGTCGCTTCTAATTACCTAATGAGCAAAAGGATCAGCTTGATTTGTTGCTCTTGTTAGGTTAAGTGGAGAGAATCGACTGAGAAGCCAGTCTGCCATTTTGGCTCAAGTCTCTTTTCCATCTACTTTTTATATGTGCAACTGTAACCACCAACTGGACACACTGGTAGTGATGTATATATATACTCTAATGTTAATAGTTATGAAGATGATACATGCTTTTCTTTGAAAGTGTAGCTTCAGATCACTGTAGTTTAGACTTGATGCCACAATTATTGTGGAAATAAAACTTTGTAAAAACACAGGTGAGAAAACGTGAGCCTTAAAGATTGTTTTCATTACCGCGTCAACATTTTTTTCAGTAAATATATTTCCAATTAGGCTATTCATTTGAAATTTTCTCCAGACTTCAGTATTAACTCGGGAAATCGGGACATATAAAGAATTCACAATATTAAAATTCATAAATAAAGTTATGTGTAATAAAGTGGAATGACACAAGAAAAAAAGTATTGAACACACTAAGAAAACGCAATTCTCACAGGCCAGGTAAGGCAAGGAACCAGCTGGAATCCATAAGTAATTATACCCCCTATCTGTGCAAATTAATATCAGCTGGGTTAGTAAACTGATGGTCTATAAAAAGGCTTTTCGTTACCAAGGTGTCACACAAGAAACATATCATGGTGGGTAAAAGCAAAGAGCTCTCTCAAGACCTTCGCAACCTTATTGTTGCAAAACATATTGATGGAATTGGATACAGACGTATTTCAAAACTTCTGAATCTTCCAGTAAACACCATTGGGGCCATTATCTGCAAGTGCCAGCAACATCACTCCGTCATCAACCGGCCATGCAGAGGAGCTCCTCACAAGATCTCTGACAAGGGAGTCAGAAGAGTAGTCAGAAGACTAGCCCAAGAGCCATGGACCACTCGGAAAGAGCTCCAGAAACACTTGGAGGCAGCAGGTGCCATTTTCACAGAGAAAACAATAAGCAACGCACTCCACTGCTCACGCTCACCCCCAAGAATCCATTACTAACGAAAAGGCATGTTGAAGATCGTTTAAAGTTTGCTACAACTCATTTGGACAAGCCTATGAAATCCTGGGAGAGTGTAGTCTGGTCAGACTAGAGCTAAATTGAACTTTTTGCCTGTCAAACAACACCATGTTTGGAGAAGAAATGGCTCTGCACATCACCCTAAAAACACTATACCAACAGTGATTTTTGGAGGTGGAAGCATCATGGTGTGGGCTGTTTTTCATCTCTTGGTACTGGCAGACTTTATATAATTGAAGGAACGATGAATGGGGCCCTATATTTTGAGATTCTTGAGAAGAATCTGCTGTCATCCACCAGGATGATGAAGATGCAAAGGAAACTCTCAATAGGTTTCAGAGAAAAATCAAGGTGTTAGACTGGCCCAGTCAATCACCTGACTTGACTCCAATTGAACAAGATTTAAAGACAATATGTTTAGAAGAATGGGCCAAAATCACACCTGAATACTGCGGCCCATTAATTTCTTCAAACAGGAAGTTTCTTGAAGCCATCATTACAAACAAAGGCTTCTCCACTAAGTATTAAATAAATTTCAATTAGCGTGTTCAATACTTTTTTCCTGTGTCATTCCTCTTTATTATACATAACTTTATTTATGGGCTTTAATGTTATGAATTATTTATATTTCCAGATTTCTTGAGTTAATACTGATGTTTTCTGAAAATTTCAAGTGAATAACGTCATTGGAAATATATTTATTGAAAAAAATGTTGACGCATCCAACACTTATTTCCCCCACTGTATGTTAATACATCACATGGCATGTTTCAGCTTTTCTATCTGTGATTATTATGATCAATAAAGAAATCCAAATAAGAACCTCTATTAGAACTGTAACACACTGTTATTTGTCACATATACAGTTCATTGCAGTAGAGTGAAATACTTTTCTCACATATCCCAGCTTGTTAGGAAGCTGGGATCAGAGTGCAGGCTCAGCCATGCAATGCGCCCCTGGAGCAGAGAGGGTTAAGGACCTTGCTCCAGGGCCCAACAGTGGCAGCTTGGCAGTGCCAGGACTTGAAACTCCGACCTTCTGATCAGTAACCCAGAGCCTTTGCTATAACAAATACCTAAGCAAAAAATAATACATTTATGAGGCAATCACAAGAGTTTAGACATCTATAAAGTGTCCTAAATATATTATTGCTAGAGAATTGTAGTGAAAACACCAATTTCTGTCATTTTTGTTTGTTTTCCAGAATTCTTATGGAATTCTTATGTTTTCTCATATTTCCACTCATATCAGCAGTGGATTTTATCAGAGAATAAAGCAAAAATGGGCCAAATTTTGAGTTACTATTGTATTTGTGTATTCATACCTGTAAGCACAAACATCAGTGGTATCAGATTTGGAATTTATCTTTTGATGCCCACATACTGTTCGCTCCAACTGCTGCCATACAGAGGACAGGTTGAGAGGAGGGTCTGTGAAACAAACCCCAACAGCTGTTGTAATTCATGTTTTGTGAGAGGTGTTTATGTACATTGTGTCTGAGTGTGCTGAACGCTGCTCGCAGTATGAGGGCCGTGTTTTTCATCGTCTCTGTGTGACCCCCCTCCCCCCACCCCCCTTATTGACCATGTTGCACATTATAAATCAAAGGCGGCCATGGCGCTCCTGCAAGTGGCTAATGAAGGCTCATTTTTAACATCGCTAAATGGTCCTGACAAAAAGTCTAATGAGGAAATCAATAATTTAGTGATTGTTGCTTTGCTTATACTAATACATCCCGCTTGTTGGGCTGGAATCCAGTGAAAGGCAGGCTATTTTTTACTGTGCAGTTTCTGCGAATCAGCATGTTTTTTTTTTGTTTTTTTTTTAGATTAATTTTCTGCAGTGGTCTTGTGACTGATGGGAAGACATTCTGCTTTAGAGATACTTAAAAGTCTCGCTCTGAATTAAACCAGATGACAAGGCAGTCACTTCCTTTCTAATTACAGAGATATAGATTGATTATAAAGCATCTGAGATATTTTTCAGAAGTGTAACAATACATTTGCTTTACTTCTAAACCCATAAAGAGGACGTAAAAGTGCACCAAGAAATGTTTCAGGCTTTCAGCTCTTTTTAATATTTTGCTTGAAAGTTTTTACATTCTTCACATCAAATCCTAAGCAAGCCGAAAACGGTGACCTGGTGATCAAGGAAAATCTGTGTTTAATGGAAGGACCACTTACATTAACCTATTTGGTCTTTCACTGGTCTTAGAGCAAGTGGGGTCTGGCCCTTGTGCTTCAGTGGGATTCTCTTTGAATCTTCCGAGCTCTGAGGTTAAGTGCTTCTTATAATTAATGATATGAAATCTAGTTTCTATCATAATCACATTACTGAACTGTCTGTAATTTAGTAATTACCTAATATTTATTATTGTTTGTCTTACTCTCCATTCTCTGTTACCCTTCCTCTATCACTACATCCCTCACTCTAGTATCTCTCTGGTGGATTTTGGACTGTGTTTGGATTTACTTTAATGAATGTTTGCACTTATATAATACAGTAGATGCAGTAACATGCATATTTTGGCATAGCATAGTAAAAAGGCAGTCACACGTTCAAACAGCAACACCTAAGTTGCAAGTTGCTGGATTAAATTTGAATATAATGACAACTGCCTTTCTAGCTCAATGTATTTTGGTATGACAGAGTAATATAATGGTGATGATGTGATGTAGATGTGATATAGTACAGTGCATTATAAAAAGTCAAAGAAATTTGAGAGCTTCTAAAATATGCTCTGGAGGAGAACTCAGCATTTGGTGGAAATATGGATATTTATTACACTGCTTCTAAGGTTTTAACAGTGTACAGTCATTACAGTGTAATAAGAGTTATGTCTGATATTTTATTTTTAATAAATGTTGCTAACATGATTTGTACAAATGCTTGTCATCAATATCATTACACCGACTTATTATATTTAACCGAGATATACAACATATCAGAAGTGTACTGAGCTACAGTACAAAGTCAGTTATTATATATTACAATGTTCTAATGCAACTAGGCCCAGACGTTTTCATAAAACAGCCTTATATTGACATGTCACTTGACTTGACTATTATATAAACTTGATGAAATCAGTTTCTGCAATGGCAGAAACCTATTGAAATAAACCTTTATAAATGTTTATGTTGGTTTATGTCCAAGGTCACACAGACTTCATGCAGGTGCCATGTGTTACCTAAAATCAGGTTAGTATAATGATAACAGAACCGATGTAAGTCATATATTAATAACTGGTTTATTGTGACAGGCTTCAGCTTCTATTCACACTGACCATTAGCTCAATATAATTTAAATTAACTAATACCATAGCACTTTATTATCTTAAATGTCATGACCCATCAGTGTGTCTAATGATACACATATTTCCTATCAGATTTACTGAAAAATTCATAGTATGTACTGCATAATATGCTGTTAAGATAAATGAATAATGGTACTGAATAATACGATGAGAGTTAAAGGGATTAATTGTAATCCTACTTCGAAGATTGCACACAGATATGTTCTTCATCTGTTATACTCAGCCCTGTATAGTTAAAAGTTTTTTTTTTATTGAAGAAACCACCCTCACACAAATCACAAGCTTCACAATAAAAATGCAGATAAAATCATTAGAACATAAATAACTCTTAACGAGAGTATATCTTGTCTTTCCCATATAGCACTTGTATTTGTAATAATTTCAATCTTTGGGACCATGATCAAACTCTCTCTTTTGTTACCTTGTCTTGATGCAGAGCTTCAGGTAATTATGTGTGAATGACCTGCTGGGTGTGATATTGAGTGATAATGAAGATGGGCCTTCACCCATCCATCTCTGCCCCTTCCTTTTGTCTGAAAGCTCTACACACTCCAGACCTCCATTACTTACAGGCTGGGAGCTTGCAGGACTCTGGCTGTGAGCAGACAACTCATCTGACCCTTCTGACCTCTGGATATCAGTTTACATTAGCTGCTGATCAAAGATCAACGTCATTCACTGAAGATCATTAATCACTTGCTGGAAATCAGATTTAGGTGACATATAAAAATGTGGCCAGAGGTTGTACATGACTTGGGCTCTTTGTTCTTCTATGTAGTCAAATCATGTTTGTACTGTTAATATATCTCCACAGTTATGTGGTTATTAATGACTTGTATAATAACTCAATTAAATGGGCTAAGCAATTTATAATATAGCAATCTGAGGCATATTAGAGTTTTCTTCAGAATATAATGAAATAATAGTTAGCCATGCTCATGAGGGTGGTAAGTGGTTCATTGCACCTTTTTATGCTTTATAATTGCAAATTGTGATATCATTTGTACTAAATTTAGAAATGCTTCATTAGGGACTAAAGACGCTCAGCATGAAATATTTTGGGTAAAAGACAAATAAATAAAGAAGCCAACCACTAT
The DNA here is from genome assembly GCA_012411365.1 of Ameiurus melas. NCBI lineage: Eukaryota > Metazoa > Chordata > Actinopteri > Siluriformes > Ictaluridae > Ameiurus > Ameiurus melas. The sequence goes on from CM022759.1 coordinate 25,200,713, forward strand.
TACGGACTCCAATGAGATTATGTCTTGAGTCCAAGGTAAAGCATGAATTGCAGTGTTATTTCTCAGTATTATATTCCGGGGGGAATATAACAACTAAATGTTTTCTTTAGTGAAAAAAAACAAATATCTTATAATATAAAAAATATGAACATTTAAAGAATTTCTCTAATGTTTACAATCTTTTGGATGTGACTTCATCGGGGTCTTAATATGGGTGGAATGCGTTTTGTAATCTTCTGCATATTGTTTCGAAATGACTCATACTCTTGCAGATCTGTAAGAATTTACTAAGAATTTACTAAGGTCCTTTTAGGCCACTTTCATATGGCTCAGTGAGTTGTGATGTTAGAGGCAACTGAATTAGATTAACTGAAGGCAACTTGAAGGTAACTATTCTTTCATGATTAATATTTTACCAGTGCCATGTTGAATCAAGGTGTGGGACATTAGTTTGGGATGACCAGCTTCATGTAACTGTTTGGCATGGTCACTCACTTTTTAATGATCTGTGCAGACACTTGTGTCTTACAGGCTGCTCACAACTTACATAGTGACTTCCTCAGCTACAAGACTCCATGAGTGCTTCAATTACAGTTCCTCAGACACAACCTGATTATTTGAGTATTTGAGTACTTATCATTGAAATATGAATACGGCATTACATACAGAAAGGGCCTCATTTATCAAGCTGGATATGAATGGATTTATTGTAAAACTGTTCATAGGAGCATTTACACAAGAAATTTGGTAATAATGATAATCCCAGTGGGGCAAGATGGCTTAGTATTTAACACGTTTGCCTCGCATCTCCGGGGTTGGGGGATGGAATCCCGCTTCCGCCCTTTGTGCATAGAGTTTGTATGTTCTCCCCGTGCTTTGGAGGTTTACTCCGGGTATCCCGGTTTCCCTAGTCAAACGGTATGCGCTGAAGGCTGATTGGCATTTCCAAATGGGTGTGTGAATGTGTGCACTGTACAATGTGATGGGTTGGCACCCCATCACAGGGTGTCCCCCACCTTGTGCCTCAAGTTCTCTGGGATAGGCTCCAGGCTCCATGCAACCTTGTGTAGGATAAGCGTGATGTAAAATGGATGGATGGATGGATGAAATTCCCTAATTTCAGAAAAACGTTTGCATCCCATTCATGCTCCTGAGTGTATGTAAATATAGATGTAAGAAGGCTAACTACTGTAAACCTCTACTTGACTGACGTTTAGTAATATAATTTGCATAGATTTCTGGATTTTTATATATGTATTATGCTGTCGAGGTTAAATTGCTTATTTTTATTATGTTTATATTTTGCAGGTACCCTCATCCTCAGCCACTTATAGAAGTGGTACTATAGAATGTATAATAAAAAAAAGAGTGTTTAATAATAAAAAGACACACACACACACACACACACACATCCTCATGCTAGTTTATTAAGTCAGGGAATAAGAATACAATTGAGAACATTTTTGTGAAAGCCAGCTGTTTTATATTATCTGCATTATTTAAAGAATATGAAAGTGAGCCAACACAAACCGAAAAAAATTAGACAAATAAAACTAATCATTAATTATGACAAAAGTAAATTTCGCTTTGTCTTACAGAAGCATATACTCAGAACTTTACTAAAATATTGATAAATGAGGCCTATTGTTTGCACGAGAATTTACTCTAGTTATGCGGTATTAATACAAATCCAGTTTAGAAAAATGTTTTTTAAAAACGTTTCTAAATCTATAAGTATTTTTGCTGGCCTAAAAATATTTACAACTTACAACTTATATGAGATATATGAGGTCCATTATTTTAAATGACTTATTTATAATTTATTGGTGTGTTATGTTTGCTTTATCTATCATCATTAGCTCATTGGATCAAACACTTCCAAATCTTGTTTCATGTACATAGTTTGAAAGTACACTTATTACAAAATATGAGTCCCAATTGCTTGCTATAACTCATAAATCATGTTTAAAATGAACACACACCACATTGTAGACAGATGTTAACAAGCAAGAATGGGATTGAGGACAATGCTAGCTGCCATATGTTATGAACCTAAATCTGTCAAACATCAGCTTTCTCATCTTACCTCTATTGTTCTGTTCTCCTTGTTTGACCAACTCTCTGAGCATTACCAGAGGATGACTGCAAACATGTCCATTTGATTTTGTGAGGCATCAGAGCAGCTTTGAGCGTTTGTTTTGGTTCACAGGAACTCTTCGGGACTGTGTCAGGGGAGCACTTTTACTCACAATATCACTCTGGAATGGGAGACAAGACTGAGCCAAGTTCAGCTCTTCAGAACATCAGCAGTAAGCTCCCTCAGGAGAAATCTTTAGACGGACTGCCAGAGAATACTTTAGAAGTGAAATGATTGTATTTTAGAGTGAATAGTTTTACTGTGTTGTTTTTTTCAGGCTCTAAGGATCTTATTCTGTTATTTAGACTCATGATTTCATAAGAAAAAAAAATGAATACATATGAATACAAATGTTGCTAGATTTTATTTAAATTCATATAATGATGTCATAAGGAATAATACTAACCTTTGTAGCTTTTCTTACCCACTGTGCAAGGTATGTGAATTGTTACGAATTTGCATGAGAGCATGAGACAAAGTTGAAAAATTATTTGGGCCTTTCTCAAATCTGAAAATACTGACCTTGCACCATTGAATTATCCACAGAACTCACAGTAACGCAATCTTTTAACCTCAGTACATATCCACATGATCATTTGTAGAGTGCATCTGGATCAATACAATACAGGTTCCAACTTCTTACTAACCCATTCATTAATCCCTCTCCACTGTCCTCCTCAGTTTAAAAGTATCAAATCCATTATTCTTCGATTTCTGTGCACTACAGTTCCTGGGCATCGCTGCAGGTCACCCAGCCCCTCGCCCTAGAGCTCTTTAATTTCAGTCAATACAAGTCAGGTGCTGATGAATGCACCCATTTGTATCATGCATGTTCTCTATAATACCCTGCTGCACCCTCCATCTCTCTGCCATATAACTTCAAGTAAATAAGCTACAGCAAAACGTAATTAGAATGACCCATGTCCAAACTGCAAACACTCAAAAGGCTCAGGATAAATCAAAGAACAGCTTGCTGAGCAGGCCAGTCACCTCATCCCAACTATTTTCCCTGCATTTGCTCTGGAGTAATGAAAATTGTATCAATTGATTTGCCGTGAAAACGTAAATACAACTCCACGATCAGGCACTTTAGTGGTGAAAGCGTCGGTTTGCTGAAGGTGCCTTCAAGGTGAGTAGCTTGGCCTTGTCAGATCAGAGGAGTGTGTATAAGCGAGTGCTAAAATGGGAGTGCATTAGTCCCTGAGGCTCTACTCTCAGTCAGGGGAGTGCCTGACCTTTCAGGAGATGCTGAGTGGCCCCACTGGTGACGCCAGGAGACAGGCTTCCTCAGGTGGAAGGGAATGGCGGCGCATTTGAATTATTCAATATGGATGCCAAGCATGCCGGGAGACTGATGTCCCCTGACACTTTCGCCCTTATTTCTGCCTCGGCACAACGTCACACATCCTCCAGACCACTGCTTTGGTTGTGTATGAAGCAGAGTGAGCAACTTCAATAATCTTCTCAGCGCTGTTGTAGCCACTGAAAAACAGGAATGGTTATATGCAGAGACTATTTACAAGGAGAGCGGTGTGTGTGTGTGTGTGTGTGTGTGTGTGTGTGTGCTTGTGTGAAAAATAGGAAATAATGAAATTCTTTAACACCTTTACAGTTTTTAATATAGTTTAATTATTATCATTAGTACCATGTATGAAACAAAATGTAGAAAATGGCAGTTAAATAGGAAAACTATTAAATAAATGCTCCACCAAAAATCTACTCTTCTATGAAATAATTATTCTTATTACTAAAGTTTATTAAAATATTTAAGTTTAACAAATTTTATTAAATGAACTTTCTCACTGCATTGGCAGATTATTTGACTTTTTCCCAAGGCTTTATTTCTTAATAGAAGTCAAATGATTAGCCAGTTTGACAATTGATAAGATTACTTTACATCAGTAAAAATGTCTAGAATTAGATTAAATGATCTCATAATTTTGAGTCAGACATATTTGCATTTAAATTGCTACGTTCATTAAGCAATTTTGTTAGTTAAAATATAATTTTTTGTAAAATATTTGTGCTTAAGGTTTTATGAAATGGTTAGTTCAATGTACATCATAATCAGATTCTAAATCTCATCAACATTTTTTAGTATGATTAAATTTGTTTAAAAGGATGAATACATTTGAATATAAACAAAGTCACAAAAAACTGTCACCTTTGCCGCTTTATAAATGAATCATATGAATAGTTGCGAATTTGCAATGATCTCACAGCTTGATGCATAACCGAAAACTGAACAGAAAATTTTACCTGGCCGTGTATGAGAATAAATCACTGGTATGTGGTGTAGAAAAGTGTGGAATGCCCATATCGTTTCCTTGACATTGCCCATCACTGTCAGCACTAAATTCAGAAGCTCTTAGCACTTATGTGACAAGTTCTTCAAGCCTGACCCCTGAAAGAACTTGGGTTCAGAAATGACACACCTGTATACACATGTACACACTCTCTCCAAAGCCAGCAAGGCCTCCATTCACAACCTGTCTCTATGACAACAGACCATTCATTTCATAGATGTTATGTTGTTGTTGTTGCCTAGGGGCTGCTAGGCAACAGTAACCAAGGGCCATTTGAATTGTGTTAGGTAAACCAGATAAAGTTCTAGCTGGGAATTCAGCCGATATCTACGAACAATCAACAAACATAATGTAGACCATGTGAAAAAAAGTTACTGAATGACATGTAAATAAGTGGCAAAAATACCAAGCAAATGTTCCAAAGATAAACATGTTTAATGGTGCATACAATAGTAAATTGGCATGCAATGATAATGTTAAAAAGATCCAGGCAGCAGGGTTAGAAATTATAAGAAATTGGATGAAATGACACAACAGGTCAAGCCAAAGGGCAAAAAAGATAAAGAAAATCAAATAAACAAACTAGGCCATGAGCACAAACAAGGCTGAGCCATGAATAACTGAACCAGGAGTATTTCTGCAGAGATAATGATAACCAGATGAGTCTAATCAGATGTCGGTTGTATATGGCTGAGATCAGAGTTGGGCTTGGTAGTAAGCAAGGGACTCTGGGAAATGAAGTTCCCGTAGTCTGGAGCACCCGTGACAGTAAGCTCATGAAATAAAATCATTTTGATTTATTTTCAAGACTTTATTTATTGATTAGCACAAAATTAGCTTTCAGTGGTATAAGTAAGGAATGAAACATAACAGGATGTGCTGTTATAAGAATTTAATTAACAACAGGGTAGTGTGTACCAGCCCCAAAGTTTTTTTTTTTCCTATAACAGCATCTCCTGAAGAGTTTTATTCCTCTTATAGCACAGCAATTTGCCAATGCTTACAATTTCTAATTTATTAATTAACATTGCATCATACGTTTAAATATTTATTGTCACAGTTAATGTTGTAGAACATCCACAACATGTTAGTTCTGGTGACTAACTATCGTGTTGAAAAATGACTGACTCGTACAAAGCGCTTGCACTGGAGACTGGCAGACCTTAAAACTTCATTTCAAAGATTACATAATATAAACCTGTGATTTGCCTGTCAGAGTTGCAGCAATATGAAGTGAAAAAGAAAGACATTTTTATGTACCTTTAGTAAAATAAAAAAAATAAAAATGTTATTGTCCTGTTGCTAGGTAAAAGTAAGGGACCATTATTTGAAGTTTGTTATGTAAACCAGATATGGTTCTGACTACTGTATTACAGTATTAATCAGGTGATATTTGAGAGATATAAGCTTGCACGTTTAATGTATACCATGTGAATTAAAGTTATTAATAAATACTGTAGTCTGTATACATATACATCAATTTAACTCCAATAACAGATATTGAGTATTAACAACAGATACCTTGCTATTGTATCAGTCGGCCCTAATGATTTCTAAGCAAGCCCTATTGATAAGAAAACAGCACAGGTAAGATAATCACACATATAGCAAGAGTGAAATCTCTAACCCTCTCTAGTGACTATTTCTGGTGTTTATTTGTGTTTGTTTGTCTTGTTTGTAACTGTTGCTTGGCTGTGGATAGTGGATGAGGTGTGTTGTGTGTGTGTGTGTGTGTGTGTGTGTGTGTGTGTGTGTGTGTGTGTGTGTGTGTGTGTGAGGGAGTGGAAGACTCAGAGGAGCTGTACGGAACAGATGGTCCCAGTGCGACACTGGACCTCCGACAGGGGAAAAAATCAATGCTCATAACTTCAAAACAAAAAAGAAATTAATAATTATATGGGAACACAAGATTGGTTTGCAGCAGTGTCGCAATCTAATTAATAGGTGTTTTGTTTGTGGCTTGTTGGTGTTTTTTCCCCCTCCCCTCCTTTTCTCCAACAGTGACAATTTATGGTTTTTAAGAGCGGAAGGCAGACTGTGAATGTTCCAAATCAGGGCTGTCTGCTTTTTTTTCTCTTTCTTCCACACTGCTCTGCCTCTACACCTCTACTCTGCTCGTCCTTTCCCTTCTAGTCAGAGTTTACCAACAAGCCTTCTTTTTTTCATAGCAACTTTATATGGATATGTGACATTCTGTCTTAAATAAGAATGAAACACAAAAGGACAGGAAAATAATGAATGATGGGGTCTTGTGATACAGCCAAGCAGGAGTTAGTGCTACAATACCAGAGTTGATGATTTTCCTATAACAGCATGTCCCAAAGTGTTTTATTCTTCTTAAACCACAACCATTTTTATTTCTGAAATGTATTAATAAATGACAAATGGATGTTTTATCTGTTTAAAGTTACATTTTATGTTATGGAACTACTGCCAAACAAATTCTTATCACTTACAGTGCTATGAAAATTTCTTAAATTCTTCTGTTTTTGTGTATATCTCATTAAACAAAGTCAACCTGAGTGAAAACACAATACGTTTCTTTTTCTTCTTATTATTTTTTTATTGAAGCAAAAACAAAAGCTATTCAACTCCTATTACCAATGTGAAAAACTAATTGCACCCTTAAACTTAAAACCTGGATGTACCACCTGTAGCAGCACCTGTTTCCCTCATTTATTAAGTTACCCAGGCCCTGAAGCAGCAAAGCATTCCCACACCATCACACTTCCACCTCCATGCTTGACCGTAGGTATTATGTTCTTTTTTGTGGAATTCTGTTTGGTTTATGCCAGATGTAACGGGACTCCTGTCTTCCAAACAGTTCCACTTTTGACTCAGTGATCCACAGAACATTCTCCCAAAAGTTTTGAGAATCATCAAGGTGTGTTTTGGCAAAATTCAGACGAGCATTAATGTTCTTCTGGGTTAGCAGTGGTTTTCACCTCACCACTCTTCCATGGATGCCATTTTGCCCAGTGTCTTTCTGATAGTGGAGTTGTAGCAAGTGGTTCGTTTGCAACTACGCCACGCCGAGAAAATAGAGAAAATAACCCAAACAAAGGCACACAAATACGATCCATTTAGAACAGGCAAGAGGCATGGGTTTCCATACAAAAATACATTTTATTTTAGTTAAAAACACTGGCCAAGAATTATTTTTTAAAAAGCAGCCAATGCAGTCAGGCATTGTTCAAATAAAACAGTCACAAGAGGAAATGAACAATAATCATAGGAGGACTGAGGCTTCCTGTATGAAGGGCAGGCTAGTACGACGGCACCAGCTGTACAAAAAGAAAAAGAACCCCACCAATCAGAATCATACCCACAAAATTCACTGCAAATAAACACAAACCAATAATAACGACCCTTAGCTAAGTAAAGCCTAAAGTGCAGCCAAGAATTTCCCCCAGCCTCAGGAAGCACTCAGCTCCTACAAGGAAAAAAAAACAAAACAGTCAATTACAATATGCTCAAAGCAGACAAACAAGCGAATGAAACAAAACAAAGGCAAACTTACTGTCACAAAAACACAGAAATAACCCGACACTCAAACTGATTACAGGTTTATCAAGACTGATCAAAACCATTACTACCACATAGCAGTATCAGCATAATTGATAGAGTTTATTACAACACAGTTGAATTTAAGAAAAATGATCTCAGTGACAGTAACCAACACAAAGCAAAATAACGAAACAAAGCAGAACAAAGCAAAATAAAGAAAATAAAGAAAAATAAAATAGCCCAAGGCAGCCCGAAGCAAGCAAAGTAGCCCAAAACAGACAGAATCAAGCAGCAATGTGGCTCCACGAGTTAGGGGGAGGAGCTATACTGAAACAACCACATCTCACTCAGCCCGCCTTTATGCATGCAAAATCGAGGACCCATGATCCGATGACATGATACTCACAATGGCACATACAATAATCATGACAGCTTCTTTAATAGTTGTGATGGCAACAGCTGGTTCTCCGACCGGTGCTACGTAAAACTACCGTGCTACACAGATGGGAGCCTTGACGGCACACCGCACTGAGAGTGAGCAGAACACTACCCATGCACACAGAATCGGTAGTCCAACATCACACTCTGTAGTCCATAGCAACAAAAGGAAGGGGCAGGTTTTTGACCATGACACATTCTGGGAAGAATAAACAACCACTTATACACTGTGGTAGGAAGATAGCTCATTGTCCACGTAGTTAATAAGGGTGACGTTTTTACCACGACACACACCCCACTACAGAGTCATGAACAGTGACCTTTATTGATGTAAGAGAGGCCTGTAGACCCTTTGATGTTGTCCTTGGCTCTTTTGTGACTTCCTGGATGAGTTGCTGCTGTGCTCTTGGAGGAATTTTAGAAGGTCAGCCACTTCTAGGAAGGTTCACTACTGTGCTGGGTTTTTCCATTTGGAGATAATGGCTCTCACTGTGTTTCTTTGGAGTCCCAGAGCCTTTGCAATAGCTATGTAACCCTTCCCAGACTGATGTCTTTCATTCACCTTCTTCCTCATCATTTCTAGAATTTAATTTTAACCAACATCATGCTGTTGAAAAAGTTCTATTTAAGTGTTGATTTGATTGAACAGGGTTTGCAGTAATCATGTCTGGTTGCATCTAGTCCAGCTGAACCCCCTTATGAATGCAGTTTCATAGATTTGGGGAATTACTAACAGGGGATAACTCCACCCATCCATCCATCCATCTTCTACCGCTTACGCCTTTCTCAGGATCACGGGGAACCTGGAGCCTATCCCAGGGTACAAGGCTGGGGTATACCCTGGACAGGGTGCCAGTCCATCGCAGGGCACACCGGGGATAACTACAGGAGATAACTTTTTTGGTTCAGTAAATAGCATTATCATTTAAAAACTCTATTTTGTGTTTACTCAGGTTGTCTGTTTTATCTTAGATTTTTTCCAAAACAATTTATGAGATATACACCAAAACTGAATAAATCAGTATAAATAGCAGAATATAACAGAATAAAATAGCACTGTATATAGAGCACAGTACTTATTTAACAAGAGATTATGCAACTAGAGCAAGACAGGTTAAAACTATTAAAATGAAGCTTTGTGCTGTGTTTCGATTACAGTGTTTTAGGGAATTTATTATTACCTTGAGGGCAATTAGTTTTATGCAGAACAAAAAAAAATTATAAACCTCAAATAAGAATGTTAAAATAATATATAAGTATTATATTAGTATTATAAATACTACTATATCCATTCTGCAATACTTTTATCACCATTTGGCTGTTACAAAGCTCTTCAAATTTAGCCATAATTGAAGTGTGATGTGAAAAAGCCCCTAACACTATGAGTAAGATTAAAGATGTACGTTAGTCAGTGATAATATACTCTACAGTTGTGGATCAATTATTTGAGTCTTTATTTTAATTACTTCATGCAGCTGTTTTTTATTTTGAATGCAAAAAACATGATCCTGATTCTGATAATAAAATATTAGCGCAGTTTAGATTAAGAAAAATATAATCAGTATTTAAATATTTGAATGTTCAAAGATTTATGACAATATTAATGGTTTTCAAATGATATAATATTGATGATGATAATAATAATAATAATAATAATAATAATAATAATAATAATAATAAAACATAACAATAAGCTTTTAAAAATGGAAACTGCACTGCATATGGTTTGTCTATATGTGTGTTTTATCTGTGCGTGTATAAGATGGAGATTTAAAACAAATGATGAGCAGTGATTGTATTTATTAGTTCTCAGATCACTCAGACGTGCTGTGCCTTGTTTGATGACAGGACAAATACAACACTGCATCTTCATGCATCGTGGCTGTAATGTACTGTTCAGCCTCAAATTTAATCTTCATTTACACCTGAGTAATTCAGTTCACACACAATTTCTCTGTGAAAATGTCTGTACTTTCTGCATGAATGAGCTAGTCACTCCTTACAGCTTGTGTCAAATCCATATAACTCACTTAGCAACTTCTCAGTTGTGGCATTCTGCTTGAGTACTAACTTTTTTTTTTTCTCCCTCAAATCACATCACCTAATTTGCAAGAATTTGAGTTGTGTTTGATTTTAATTAAAGTTTTGCTTCTCTGAAAGCATCTTGGCTGAAGTGCAGTGTTCATTTACAAGTGCTTCATTCTGTCTGCGATTGGGGGTGGGGGGCTGAAAAACATAACAGCATGAGTAATTGGAGAAGCACTCATACCTGTTGATGAAAACTCTCACTAAAGTTTGGCACCGACCTCACTGGTGTTACTGATCTCCATGACAACCCGGTCAACACTTCATTTGTAGCAGTCAAACCTACCTGTATAAAATGCTCAGGAGGCACTGCTGTCAACATTTGCTTTGCTGAACTGATTATGCTGATTAGTCTGGAGACATTGTGCGTATTTCTGTGGTTGTGGTTGTACTTATGATAATGCATTGCATTTAGTATTTTTTAACTGGCATTTGTTGTGAATCTGCGAGGCAATGTTTAACTCATTGAACTACCAGGATCTGTCAGTGTATCTACGCTTAATAATTCTGAAATATTAATTATATGATTTAATACGAATAACTGACCAATATGCTTGGAATTTAAAGTCCCGGTAAGAATTTTCTGATTCTTGTTTGTGAGCTTTAAAAACTCTGGTACGTTTGACCTAAATGGGAATTTGCACTGTATTGAAATCATACACCACAGAGTACAGCAGAGGAACACTTACTAGAAACCATCAACAACTCACGTTTACTCTCATACACTGAAAGTGTGTACACCTTAATCATATTAATCACCTTGGTCATTTCTGCAGTGCATTTTAGGAAACATGAGCAACTGAAAATGTAAGTTAGTATTGAACATGGGACAGGCGAAAAAAGGAATTCTCATGGGTTTATATGACAATTCTTATCTTTAAAAAAACAAAAACCTTTCTTTAAATAGGGAAGCACAATTTTCGTAGCTCTCTACATTGAACCTTTAATTGTCCCCCAAGGGTGATGACTGAAATAGCCCTTAAGGCTTGGAAATGTTCCAGTACTCGACCTCATTAGGTTACCAGGAAAATGATCACACAATTCCAGTTTGCAGTATATATCATAATTTATTGATTAGGTTAAATGTATAGTATAGGTGCTTCTGTTCTTTGCGTGAATTATTTGCCTTTGTCCCTTTGGTGGATTATTTTATGATCCACAATAAGAACCAAATATAGTCTCCAAAACAAGTTTTTGGTGACTTTTAATTATGAAACTATGCAAGTAGATCCCTTTTGGGTTTCTTTTAGTTGGTCTCTGTGAACACGAATAGATTTATGGTTAAATACAAGTAGGAATTTGTATTGCAGTTCCTTCACAATGCATGGGCACAGTACAGTAGAGGATCAGGAAGCTTGCACAGCTTGACTTTTATTAACTGACTGATGAATGGGAGATGATTTCCCATCGCACTTGATCCACAGATCAGATAACAGCATCCAGAACTCTTTCCTTCTGTATCTGTTGGCATTGATCTTTAGGTGGATAAAGCCTGCTGATGACCCATTCAGGAATCAGAAAGGAGTTTTATGTTTAAGTGACTGTGACCAGAAGCATGCAATCCCATCAGGAAGAACAATTTTAAACCTGAGTGCATAATTTCTGACCTTCTAAATCAATATTGCATCATTATTTGCAGTACATAAAAACAGTCCTATTGTACATTAACAAAATACAAGTTGCTATCCACTCAGTATGTTCCAGTTTACACTTGGTTGCCCATTTATTAAAGACATCACATTTTTTTAGGTTGGGAAAAGTTTTACTGGATTTTACTGTTGGTTCTAAGTATCTGCCCAGTTTTCTGACAATGTTTATTTAAGATTTATAAATGGTCCTACATCAAAAAAAATTAGTTCAAATGTCTGACCCTTCATCATTAAAGATGAATCTAAACAAGCATGGATTAGAGTGCCAGGAATGATGTACGAATGAATCTATGTCTGATTGATGAAACTGTCCTTCCACCAAGCGGTAATTTAAATGCATGATGAATCTGCTTGAGTTTCATAAAAACAAGCTCCAGCACCTGGTCTTTTATTTACATATCATGTACAGTGGAACACTCCCCAATTTACATAAGCCTCATAGACATCAAATCGACATTTATTCATATTTAACAGCTTTATATACATCATATTTACATTTGACACACCCTAATATATGTAGGGGTTGCAACAATGAGTCACTGAAAAGGAAAGCATTCAGCAGGCAAGATCATCCAATACTCAACAAAGGAAGTAAATCAAGAAGGAGAAAAAAACATTCAATGAAGCTCAGTTAGAGGTGCTTGTATCTGACAGGGAACATTGTGTAAGCCTCTGAGGATGCTGAAAATAAAGATATTATTTTTGTCTATCTTCAAATATTGCATGAAATGTGCACACAGAATAAAAACATGAAATATCAGTTGTTATTTCAATGGAGGAAAGGGTGGTTAAAAAATGTTGACCTTTCATTTTTACTGACATTAATGGTAGAGAAATTGGACAAAATCATTAGACAGCCAATACAGAGCATTCATTTTAAGTCAGACAACATAATACCTAGTTACCATGTTGAGACCAATATAACCACGTCATTGGAGTGAATAGAATCTTTTACTCCAATGCAGACTGAATTCATTTCACTGATTTCCTCCCCAAAATGATCCATTTTTTATACTAGATCTGATACTGATGCATTTTCTTAAAAATACTACCAGAAGCACTCTCTGAAAAAAAAAATATATATATATATATATCAACTTTACAGCATTATCTATGCAGCTAAACCTATTAAACTAGCAGGTATCAAATCATCCATCCATCCATCTTCTACCACTTACTCCTTTTCAAGGTCACGGGGAACCTGGAGTCTATCCCAGGGAGCATCGGGCACAAGGCGGGATACACCCTGGACAGGGTGCCAATCCATCGCAGGGCACAATTACATACACACATTCACACACTACGGACACTTTAGACACGCCAATCAGCCTACCATGCATGTCTTTGGACTGGGGAGGAAACCGGAGTACCCGCAGGAAACCCCTGCAGCACGGGGAGAACATGCAAACTCCACACACACGGCCCCAGTGGGACTCGTACCACGGACCCTGGAGATGTGAGGCAAATATGCTAACCACTAACCCATTTTAAAAACCTGACCTTGGCTCTTGTGGGTTGTTAAACTATAGGCCAATATCTAACCTCCTCTTTAGATCCTACAGCGAAGTTCATACTTGCATAAGTATCACATACATTAAATATTTCTCCCAGGGTTTAGGCCTCATCAGCATAGCAAAACAATACTGGTTCTACTGGCCTTTGATCACAGGAACAGCTCTGTCCTGAGTCAGGTCTTATTTGAATGTCCACTATCAATTTGTAAATGTAAATGCACACTTTTTTGTGCATAGAAAGTAAATTCTGGTAAAGTAAAGAAAACAAAGCTCTGTTCCAAGACCACTGCTTTCTCCATTGAAAAAAAAAAAAAAAAAAAAAAAAAAAAAAATATATATATATATATATATATATATATATATATATATATATATATATATATATATATATATATATATGCTACTCGTGACACTTCGCTACTACTTTTGTGCCCTCTGGACACACAGCTGTGTTTCAGCAAAGCCAGACAACAGACACCAGCTTAATAATAAGGAGGAATGTACAAAAGGACATTATAAAATTGATGCTGAGGAACAACCTCCTACTTAGTTTCGACAAAACAGGAGTGCTTGTCCTAGGGTCACAGGCAGACCTTAGAGTGATTATTGATTCCAGTCTCCCATTTGAACTACCACAAGTGAAATAAATAAATAAAAGATAAACTATCACAGCACATAGCCACCATTCACAATGTATGCACAATCACTCTTGGATTTTCACTCTTTGGATTTAGAAAAAAAACTTTGAGGATTTAATTAATGACTTTGCATGCACAAAGTCAAGAATGAAGATGTTCTGTTAAAGGTAAGGCGTATTTACTATTATTTCTGGGCAAACATGTGGCATTGTTGTTGATTTGGTATTTGTGGAACGGGTTTCTCTTTTAATTGGTTGCTCAGTTAGTGATGCTTATAAAGTCAGTGTGAGTTTCGCAGTTGTGTTGTGTTTCGCTTTTGTGTGTCTCTGTGGTGCTGGATTCAGTTGTTGATATTTTACTTGGAACAGTCTTTCTTGGGATTAGCTTGGTACATGTATGTAATAAATTTTTAGACATACTCCGTAATAGTTTTGCATGTAGTCCTAATACATGGCAGTAATGATATTCATCATGACATGTTGACATGTGCACAGGGTTACGGTGCAATATCCCCAGTAGAGATCAATATTCTGCCTCAGTTACTCATGGTGTATGGTCTCTTATTCCCCCTCCTAACAGTTTGTTAGAACATCTTTGAGGCCACACAAAAGTCTTTTTTGCATGGCCTCTCATAAGTCTTCCCATGTCCAAGCTTTTGCTTCTGCAACTACCTTTGCTGCAGCCCTTCTATCTTTCCTATATCTCTTGCATGAATCAGGAGATCCCTTTGAGAGCATTTCTCAGAAGCCACCCTTGAAAGTTGAAAGTGGTCTAGTCACCAGACACCACCCTCAGGCCTGGCTCCAGGATGAGTACTGGTAAACCTAATCTGGACTGGGTACTTTTTTAAAATATCATTTTTGTGGGTTTTTAAGATTGCTCTTTGTCTGATCTCTCCCCTCGGATCTGCTGACCAAGGATAGCCCTAAGGAGAAGACTAAGATCACAGAAATATCATCCTTAGATTTACCAAAGTATATAAAGCCTCTTAGCTACGACAAGGTCTTGATCATTTTTCATGTTGTTAAGGCATTTCCCTCAAGTTTTCTTGTACTCTGACCAGACTTGGTTATGTAGATACACCATAGATTAAATTGATGAATAAGCAAAATATCAGTGGAATGTGCATTTGCTCATTTCATGATCAGATTTGACAATAATCAACACTGATGAATTAAAGCCATTAACACTAACATCATAATTTTCATAATATTAGTTTTTGTTTAATTGGGAATGCTGTGTGAACACTGTCAAGTAAAACATTGTCGCATATGTTTTACAACATGTATCCAATTAAGTGTAGCCTATCTGATATACACATACCCTGTGATTTATTAACAAGACAAACTACAGGTCCACCACTGACAAGATATTATTTAGCTGGTGGATCATTCTCAGAGATTAACATTGACACGGTTTCATTAATAGGTGGGCTAGTACCCATAGCATCAGTCTGCAGGCTACAATCAAATAAGTGTTGGTGTAACTGATAAAATGTCTAATGAGATTAAGTGTTTCATTCGACATGAAATCCAGAAACCTTTTGGCCTAACACTTACTGTTAATCTTGATGGTCATCATATTGTATCTATTTTTGGCTTAAGATTACAAATGTCATGTTGGCTTTTCCTCTGAAGTCAAGATCTAAGAAGGCCTCTGTTTGAGGCATTTACTACCATTTACCTTCTTATTATCTTTGCAAATGTCTGCGGGCTTTTATCAGCAAAGCTAGAGGGTTAGTTGAAAGTATGGCTGATATTTACAGCTCTCTTGATGTTGATGTTGAATTATAATTGATGCTCGACATAGCTCCCAATTAAATTTGCACTATAACGTTAGCAAGTGTTGTAGAGTGAGAAAAAAAAAAGAAATGTAAAACAACTAATTTACAGCTGCAGTTGGCAGTTTATTACTTTTAATGGAACACTTCCTTGTGTGTGGCTGAGAAAATATTCAAACTTTATATAAGCCCTGATCATTAATGCATACCTGTTCTGTTATGCGCAGGTTAAGAAATAAAGCACTTGTCACATAAAAAAGATTCATAATTTATAGTCTACTGTGGATTAAATTTGATATGACCAAATAGTATATATACACATATATTGTATGCAAATACTAATGCTAATACTTTGTTAGAGGTTAGTTGGAGGTTTAGGATACACAAAATGTAACAAATTAGTGAATGGCAATGCTTCAGTACTCATGAAACTCATGGAAGTACTCATTGTTTGACTAATTTTACCTTTTCACATTCCATCACATGGACACTTAGTGCTTGATGCATTTACCCCAACCCATGTCAGTGTGACACATGCACTTGAACCTTAGACCTTCCGAACAACAACACTCATCTTTTGACTTGATATTGCATAGAACTTAGATTTTTTTCATGGAACTTTGATTTGATATGTATCTTGTGTCAATTGTACGTCCCTAACTGACCTGTGCATTTTAAAACTCTAGTGGTAGCTTGAATAACGTAAAGTGTCACTCTGTGTCATCGAGTTCCTGTAATGGAATTCTCTAAGTCTATAACGGTGGTTCTCAAGTCCCACCGAGTGAAATCACTTTGGCTGAAAAAAAAAAACAGACTGCAAATGTTATAGCTTAACATTATGGATAGTATGCATTCATAGTGTTAATATACACTCGCTGTCCATCAACCACGTGAATAGTATAGACCCAAGTACAACAAACCAACATGTCCTAATAATCACACACTTGCCTTAAATTGTGCTGAGTTATTTGGTATAACACTATCACATACTATTACTAGAATTGTTTTTTTGTTTTTTTTATGACAAAAGGATGTCGCAGAACTCATTTTCCTCAGCCCACAGTTTATAATTCAACATGAGTGTCAGTCTCATGTAAGAGTTTAAAAATTGATTTTTACATTAGAAGTGAATTGGATTTTTTGGGGGGGTATTTTATGAAACTGATTATGGCGCAATGGTAATTTTGTGCCAAACGGGTTGCGTGTGATGATTTAGGCCTGCTGTTTGCATGATGCTAAACAGCAGGATATACTCTTATGTTTAGCTATTTTACCCTCGTAGCACAAGTTCAAATCTAAAGAACTTCAGACATGAAATATACAGTATCTTGGCTGATCAATACTTTGAAGGGTGAAAATTTTGTACATTTTTTAAAGCTATTCCTTAAAAGTCCACACACATGAGGCATAGTGTGTGAATTCAGGTTGGAGGATTGATGGGTTTTGCTCTTTACAGTTATTTGCTACTTTCAACAGTTCTTCAGTTTGCACGCCTCAAACATTGAGATTGGATATGGTTCTAAACAGTGTTGCCATTAATTCAAACTTTTTCTCTGTTGCTTTCCCCTTCTTTGTGACTGTGAGTGCATTTATATGTTTGGACATTGGTGTGTGCTTTTATATGTTTGGACATTGGTGTGTGGATTCCAAGACAAACTATAAGAAAAGACATACACACAGTGGGAAAAGGTACAAAACTATGGGGTGGTAGCCTCAACGGTATATCTTTTGTTCCTTTATTGTGTGTTGTTTACCAAGAAAAGTGTACCTTTCAAATTTGGAACTAAATATTGTATTATTTAGGTACATAAAGTATTT
The DNA here is from genome assembly GCA_012411365.1 of Ameiurus melas. Lineage (NCBI taxonomy): Eukaryota > Metazoa > Chordata > Actinopteri > Siluriformes > Ictaluridae > Ameiurus > Ameiurus melas. Next base: position 25,218,585 of record CM022759.1, read on the forward strand.
TGAAGATATGTCCCATTTAAATCTAGAGGAAAATAAAAACAAAATCTGATATATATATATTTTAAACCTATATAAGAAGTACCCTTGGGGTGCCACTCCAGGAATAACGGCACATATCATAACCAAACTCCGATGATCATGACAGCCCTTATTATTCTGCTGTACATCTATGTAAATTCGGTCTACGTGGTATTAGAGGAGTGTAAACAGGAGAGCAGAAGGGGCGCTCCGGGGTTTGGCGGCGCGGCGCTCGGAGCCAATGAGAATGCGCAGCGGCGGCGCGGCTTTGAAGGGAGGCCGAGAACTCGCGGACCTGATCGCCGAAATCTGTGCAGAGAGAACGCGGAGACTCGGCGCCTTTTCCCGTTTCAACTTGTGGATACAACCCGCTGCGTTTAATAGAGGTGAGTGCGACATTTCCGCTACTATCGGTGAGTTTGGCAAGTCCGTAGCGACGCGTAAAATCTCCCGCGTTACATAAACGCAAACGTTAGGTTTTTAATCCGTGTACCAAGAGTTAATCCAATCCTGAATATGTTCATTCAACCGTAATTGAAGTGTTAGTTTATCTTACCTGCAGCTCATACCTGTTGTATGAAATGAATCGGACAGATTAGATTTTACACACGCGCCGACGCTGAGAGACACTCCACGTTTGGAGCGCAGATCGCCAGATTACACGCTTGTCTGCGTCTTAGTGAATGGAGCATCTGAAAGCGGACCTTCTCTGCGGGTTCGAGCACTTCATTCATGCTTTTTTTCCCCTCCCTCTCCACTAAAGCAGCCTCAAGCCGTCCTCTCAGAGCAGCTCAGGCGCTGATCGGACGGCGCACTGAACGCACAGCTCCAGCTAACATCTCCACTCAGATCTCCCAGAGTCAGAGTCCAATCTGCTGCAGAATGGACACACTTTACGACCAGCGAGTGCCTTTCATTCATGCACATGTAAGTAGGCTGCAAGGTTGTATGTTGCCTGGTCTGCATCACAGATGCAGCACACAAACCTAGGCTACTCATATTATATTTCATCCAACAGCTTACACGTGATGTGTTAGAGCTTTAAAGTGAAAATCTTGCAAAAGAAATAAATAAAGTAAATAAACTTTGATTTCAATCCAAAATGAACACCACAGCCCGAGCGCTCTGGCTCATCTGGGATAAATGGATATGTTTGTCTGTTCCTCAAATCCACAGGGAAAGGCATGGAGTAACAGACTGGCAAAAGACAAGAAAAGGAAATTCATTAACTCTGACCTGGCTTTGGACACTGAGGGTAAGCACAGAACATGTAGAGGGGGTGGCTGAAAGAGGCAATCTTCATTTCACGGGTTCTTAACATTTCACAAAATGCAATTTGCTTGTTTCCACCTGCACTCTGTGCTGTAAAATCTCAATTACAAACCACATGCCTCTGAAGAAGCTTCACAACATGCTCCCCCAGCTCTCAGACCCAGACTGATGTGTGTTGTTGAACTAGAATAGCAAAAACTGTAGTCTGAAGTGAAATAACGAAGATTGTCATTGTGGTCCTTTTTCTGATTGCATGTCTGTCCTTTGTCACAGAGCTTTTCCAAGATCTCAGCCAACTTCAGGAGACCTGGCTGGCAGAAGGTAAGCTTTCGTATGTATGTATGTATGTATGTGTGTGTGTGTGTGTGTGTGTGTGTGTGTGTGTGTGTGTGTGTGTGTGTGTGTGTGCTGTGTTAAAAGCTTGGCCTTGTTAAAGTTATCTATAGTTGGTTGGATGATCAACAAGCGCTTTTGTGTTAAAGATAGAGAAAGAGAGGAGAGAGAGCGATAAGGTGGGGGAGGGGAAAGCAATATGCCTCAAGTTACAATGCCTAATATGCAGTCCAATTAATGCGTGTGTGGCGAAGGCACCTCATGTGTCATGCATACATTAAAGAGGCAGAGGAGTCTAGAGGGAGACCGAAGAGCTTCTACTGCGAGTGTCATCACAAATTACCAGGAGAACTTGCGATCGCACTCACTCTCTTCTCCCCCGCTTTTGGCAAACGCTAAGGCAGCCGAGCCACCACCACCACCACCTCTTTCTCCCTCTCTCTCTCTCTCTCTCTCTCTCTCTCTCTCTCTCTCTCTTTCTCTCTCACACATGCACACTCTCTGCTTCTGTCTTTCTCTCCCTTACATCCTCTTATAGTGTCTATATATGAATCTTTCTAAAGAACTACAGTTATCAGTGCTGCGTGTTAAGTGTTTTTTCACTTTTTGGACAAATGGACAACTTTTGAAAATGCTCAGAAGGGTTGCAGCCTGAGCTGTAGCCTCCACAATTTCTTTTTTTTTTTTTTTTACTTTTCTGACTTGATTCATTTTTTTTTGATGGAAAGACATGCTTGTTATGGTGTAACGGGATGCTTCAGGACTTGAGCGCCAGCGTCTTGTTTCCTTCTTGCTTGCAGCACCGGCCTTTAGGTTAGTGGTGTATGTTTTGTCCTGGGATATTTCTGGCAATTGAACATGTTTGTAGCTCTTTGTGTTCTAAAAAGTTTAGTATGTAATTCAGAAAAAAAAATCTTAATAGGTAAAAATTTTTCAAATCTTTAGATAGGTAACTATAGTAGTACAGTATAGTATTGATTGCAGTTCATCTTAAATATGTATAATTGGAAAATGTCTGCATTTATTATCAGTTGACTAAAAGAATCTAACACTATTTGTGTGCACGTGTGTGTGTGTGTGTGTGTGTGTGTGTGTGTGTGTGCGTGAAAAGTAAAATATTTGTGTGATTTTGAGCACAAAGTTTTTTAACAAAAATTATTCTGGATGAAAAAAATTAGATGGTTGGTTTAGACCATTCTTTACAACAACTTTAATCGATTTTTTAAGTGTTATTAAAGGATTAGACTTTATATTTGTAAGAATTCAATAATTTGTAATGATGTATTTTTGTTTATTCATATTCACAAATTTGAGTTGTTGTTTTGTTTTTAAACAATACCTTATTTCTTATACGCTTATTTTCTAGCATTGCCTTAAATATTTTAGAGATGTTTATAATATATGAATATGCATCAGAATCCGCTAGAAGTTGTAGTTTGGATTTCTAATATCTGTTTAAGTAGTTTGACCCAGAAGGTCAACCTCATCTTTTATGTGCATATTTTAAATAAACAAAATAGATTGTCACATTAAAATTATGCAAAGTAGTTTTGTAAAACTTGGACCAGTGCTTTGCATTAGGGACATATTTCCACAGTCTACGTCTTTGTTGCTTAGGGTCTGTGCTGTACACGAAATAAGCAGTTAACTTAATGTTCTTGTTTGTGTTTATGATTTCACTTTTTAGCCATTTTGGAATTAGGAAATATAATTGGACATTTAATAAATAAGTCATGACATTTAGGTAAAAAAATAAATAAATTAGACATGTTTATTATTAACTTTTAATTATCAACTTGGTGAATTACAGTAATAGACTTTACAGTTATTGCGTGCTTCACAAATGTTCAATGTAATAAAAATATGTATAAAGATATTATCATTACCATCAAACGGACTAAAATATGACTCGGCGCACACCTAGGTGTGAAAGAATCTCAATATTTGATAACCTTAGACCATCGTCATGTATTCTTTAACACGTTTAAAATCCTCGCAGTACTGCTGAAGAATTTTCGGATGAGAAACCCGCTTAGGAATAGATTTGAGGATACTTTGCTTTCCTCGGTGCCAGTGTGATTATCGAGATTCCACCTCAGGGCCTTTAAAAGAATAAGACATCATTTAAATATTTTAGTGCCTCAGGAAGGAAGATGGGGATTTAAAAAAAAAAAAAAAAAAAAAAGAACTGTCCACTGCTGTAGATATTATAGTGACGAACCCAATTCAGTCTGTCTTAAATCAGTCAGCCGCGGTGGCCAGAGGTTGTAGGCAAATTTTAGATAGATATAATAGATGACTTCCTGTCCATTAGAACCAAAACGAAGAACTACTGGAATCATTTCAGAGATTTATCGTCTCAGGTAATTGAAAAGAAGAGGAAGACGTATGAGAGACCGACTGTATTTCCGACATGAGAGACTGAAAAGGTGATGGGGTGGTCATTTGACACGCATGTGTCATTTTCACCAGGGCAGCCAGCTATAAGTCCCTTTAAAAAATATAGACGAGTTTTTTAATTTTTTTTATCTAAGTCATACAGGGAAGCATCTTCTGAAAGAAAAGTAATAATTATAAATAATTTATCATCATGTCAAGTCAGTTGTAAGCTTGTGTCCTAAAGGTAGACTCTTATCCAGTGTCAATTTAATGTGAATTGTACAGAGGACTTATAATAGTGTGTTTGCACCACTGTGCATCTGTGTGTAATGATCGAGCCACTCGAGGCCTGCATTTTCACTGTGTGTGTCTTTTTTTTTTCTTTCTCCTGTGAATGACGGCAGTGCTCCAACTCCCAGGCCGTCCTCAGTAGTGCTGCCTGGATCAGCTGTCTCATTCACAGGCTCTCTCATTCACCCTGCTGAGTCCTGCAGCTTTCTTCCTTCTCCCTGTCTCTTCATCTCCTTCTCATTTGCGTTAACCTATACTCTGTCTTTTGTGCCTCCTTCCTTATTTCATTCTAAGATAGTAGATAAATTCATAAATTCATCCTTTTTCGTAAATTTGGACCGATCTGTCAGATGGGTGACAGTTTTGTAATGGTGATGTTGCTGTGTGTATTTGAAGTGCTCTTTGAGCTTTTAAATACCTATATAACCACACAGGCTTGTACCATAAAGATAAGTCATCTGTCAACTGCTTTGCATGCATCATGTTTTAGAGTGGACACGAGTGCGTGTGTGTTTGCGCATGTGTGTGTGTGTGTGTGTGTTAAGAAAAGCAAAAACTTAACTTATTGCCCTCATTAAACTAAATAAAAGTGTAGTGTGTTTGTATATTTATATTTGTGTGCCCTGACATGTTAGTGTTGGTGTGAAAATGGAAATCCATATTTATCACTCCAAAATGAATGTGCTAATAGCCTGGCGCTCAGAGGTCTCATACTGATTTTTGCCTCACGGGCTTTTGCACCAGGTCGGGCTAGTGGGAAACAGACACACACTCAAAGTGTAAAACGTGTGGAACATAAACATGAACAAGCCTGATTGCAGTCTGCACTGAAGGATTCATTATTTTAGCATTAGGCAGCAGTGGAGGAGAGATGCTTGGTTTGGAGGCGAGCCGACGCGGCAGGTACAGGTGCATTCACCAGTGGGGACGTGTCCCAATTAGGCGGTGTGAACAATGGGTGTTTTTTTGGGTGCATGGCTGTCCCCATGTCTTGCCTCAAAGAGGAAAAAAAACACTCGTCAAAACAAAGAGAGCAGAAAACATTGTGGATTTATTCTAGATGGAAGGTTTAATGTTATGAGTATTTTGGTGCTCGCTTAAAAATGCAGTATTTCTTTCCATGTGATGTTTTAACCCTCACTCATAGAATTTTTTTTTTTCTCAGAACATGACTGACAGAGATTTAGGATGTGTTTCACACGCAGGGCCCTGTTCTGTCCAGCAAATGAAGTCTAAATTAGATTATTGACATAATTAGAGGAGATGTCTTCTTTGTTATAAATGAATAAATGTCTGCATGCGTAGGATTACGATTTTTGATTCATTACTGTTTAAATCATTGGAGCTTAATAGAGGAAATGACTTAAATACAGATTGTGTTAACTCTTCGAGTTAGCCACAGGCAAGGAGGAAAGAAACTAATCTGGTCCTGTTCTCATCTTTTTTTTTTCTTCTTTTCTCTGTTCAGCTCAAGTTCCGGACAACGATGAGCAGTTTGTGCCTGACTTCCAGGGTGAAAACTGTAAGTGTAGTGCATTCTTTTTTTGCTTTTCGAACTGTACCTATCTAAAAGTTAATAAAGGTTTTTCATGATTTGATGGTTGATAGTAAAAGAGTCACTCAATGTTTTACGGGCAACAAAAGCTATTTGTAAAGACACCTTATAAAAAAAAAACACAGTATAAGTGTTTCAAATCAGGTTTTTATAAATCTGTCATATATATGTATTGCATTGTTTTGTATTAGTTTATTGCTATGTCTGTAAGTAGATGTAAGACTGAGTTGTAGGTTGTGTGGTGCGTGTAGCTGCTAGCTCCGGTAATACTTTAAATGGCCATAGGAAGTAGACTTGGCTCTTGGCGATCAGCGGATTCAGTGCCAGTGTCGGAAGTGGCATGGACTGAGTGTGGCACAGTGGGGTATGAGGCCAGCTTATGTCTTAAAGAGAAGCCAAAACACACCGCCGCACTGAGAATGCTGAAAAAAAAAAAAAAAACAGAGGCTTTGTCTTGTGACGGAAGTTCACCAAGTAGAACACAATACTCTTGCTTATGAGAGTACCGTAACCGGCTGTATTTCTCCTCATCACGAGTTAAATCAGGATTTCTTGGCTCTAGGTTTTTTGTGTAAAGCGTGACAACAGTTAGGATTGTGAGATTACAATAACTGCATTTATAACCGCCAGGGATTTATTGTGTGACCTCACTTCAGAATAAAATACTGCTTCACCTAATATAATTCTGCACAGTGGTGGATACTGTGAACTTACTGTACTGAATCAGCTGGTTGTTTGTGTATTTTTAAGAATGCATCCACTTTGCGTCCCAGTGCACTGTAGTGCAGAGTCATTGAGCCGGCTCAGTGCTGTTAGCTGGCATTTGTGGATGCAGGCGAGGGAAGAGCAGGGCAGGAGAGGAGGGACAGGCAGATGGTGGGAGGGCGAGGGCGCGGTTGTGGCGCTCCTGAACAGGCAGCCTACCATGCAGCCCTCCCATATGTGTCAACGCTGGCACGGCCCCGCTTGCTCACTTTCCCTCAGCACACAACCACACAAAGCACAGGACTATAAAAGAGACTATGTGAATAAACTAGAAGGGTTTGAGAAAAACTAAAACTAAATGGAATGTAAATGTTTCGATTTGTAGGGAGTTTTTCTAAAAAAAAATAATAATAAATAAAAAAAATAAACAGATATGCAGCCTAGAAGTTCATATTACAACACTAATGAGAAAAGCTCAATCTTTTTTTTTTTTTTTACTCAGGTCATTCAGGAATGAACAAAAACTAGGTAAAGACAATGTAACAGCTGGGAAAAAAAATGAATGAAAACAGAATAGTTTTCATTCTGTATCTGTAAGAACTGATTCCTCAGTTGACCTTTCATTGACTATATCATTATCCACCAATTTATTTAATAACATGGTTTTTAATAAATGTGAGATTTCCCTCAATATAACTGCATTATTAAAAATAAGCATATAGCCCTTAATCATTAGTGTTAGTTAAATTTATCAACATGTTTGATGCTTTTCTGACTATTCTGTTCAAATATTGTAAGCAAGACAGCTGTGCCAGGATAACAAGCAATGCTAATTAAAAATTTGTTATATATTGGACCCTCATGTGACTAAAATAATAATAATAATAATAATAATAATAATAATAATAGCTAGCATTATTATTATTATTATTATTATTATTATTATCATCATCATTATTATTATTATTATTATTATTATTATTATTATTATTATTATTATTATTATTATGTTATACATTATGACAATATTTTGTTTTCCATAACAGTGGGAAATGTCTAAATGTGAGTGGGAAATCTGTCCATCTTTATAGTTCTTTAAACTATCATCCAAATTTGGAGGAAATGAATAATAGCAGCAAATGCCACAGACAAAATCATCGTAATGCCGTCCATTAAGAGAAATCAATGTGTCTGTAATTGCTGCAATCTTGAACGAGTCGCACGCATGACGTCCCCCGCTGAAAATAGGGTTCAGCTTCGCTGAAGAGCAAATACATTTTGTACTGATTTATATACTTTTGTTCCTCAGACTAAAATCCATAATGACGTATTTTTCTGTACCTTAAGTGGTTCTTCTTTTGATCCATCGGAAAATGCATTGTTTAATCTATTGCCCCTGTGTTTTATCTATCCTTTAATTGTGTTTGGCAGTTTGTTACACAATACGTTGCTTGCTCATAAAATAATAATAAAAAATGTACATAGCTAGTGGAATTGAAACCTTGTGGCTGGTCAATTCAGAATCCATCATCATCAGCTGTAATAATGCATCTCCACCCTCATTACACCCTCATAATTATGGCGATGGAGCCACTGCTTAACGAGTGTTACTCTGTTCGACATTGTCAGAGGTCTTTATCTTGTGCCTTTTTAACCTCAGATCAATGATTGTAAAAGGTCAAATCTCGCAGGGAGTTGGGAATTACTCTCCTTGATTTTCCACTATGGTGAGGACAGCTTGAGGATTTTTTATAGACTCTCCAACCTTTATTTATCCATTATGGAATGGATGGATAGATAGTCATAAAGCTAGATAGATAGATAGATACATACATACATACATACATAGATAAATGTCCAGTGCTTTGATAACTGATGAAAATGAATATTTTTCAGGTACAGCCCAATCCATCCTTAGTGAGTGGCAGCAGTAGTGCCGCATTACTTCTCAATACTGTACAGACTAAGAGCTGCTTTGCTAGGCTAACTGACTTAGCGTTGATCTTTTCTCAGAAGGACAGGAGATTCATCAGCAGTCGTTCAGCTCTTAACAGCCCTTTAAGGCATGAAAAATGGGAATGGTGTGGGAAGGCGAAGGGAGAGAGTGAGAGTGAGAGAGCCACATGATCAATGATATCCTTCTTGTCTGAGCGATATCTGCATACAGCTAAAAGAGAGCATGCGTTTACAATGGGTTACACCCACGCCAGGAAATGACATGTCTTTTAGACACAATGAAAGAAATTGAATTATGTTTCATCTTGGGTTAACTTTTTTTTATCAATACATGTGCTTTAACAATTCATTAAATGGGTTTTCTCAGGGAGTTTCAGCACCTTGTTGGTAGCTGAAGCTCTTTTATCAGTGAATTTTTTTTATTTTTTTTATTTTTATTGGTTCATTCTCTCTTTCTCTCTATCACACGTATACAGTGGCATTCCACGGGCTGCAGTTGAGGATAAAGCGCGAGCCCCACAGCCCCTGTGCTAATCTGGGCTCAGCCTGCAGTCAGGATAGACCCTTCAAGCTCCACTATGGAGAGAAATGCATGTACAACATCAGGTATGGTCAATTACAAACACACGCACCCACACACAAACACACACACACCCACACACACACACACACACACACACACACACCCACACACACATGTACATCACTCACCAATACAACATTCAGATAGGATTCAGAAGGATGTCTGTAGGAAACATAGGAAAGCATTATAGGACAATGAAAAGCACAAGACTGTAGCACTCCTTTAACCTATTATACTTCCTTAGATACTTCATCCATTAGCACATACACTTTCTATTTTTCACTGAAGTAACTGGAAAACTGATAATGCTTTAAGACAGAGACAGACAGACAGAGAGACATAATTTATAAACATCCCATTATCCTCACAATACGTAATTGCAGTATGAAATAACTTTGAATCTTTTCTTCTTTTCCCTGTTTAATTGTCCTGCTGGCTTTTCTTGCTGTGGTTAATTTTTTCCTGATTAATTTCTTCAGCAGCCATAGAAACCCACAGTCCATGTCTGAATAAGTCCTGTTCAAGCATAGTGTGATTCACTTGTGTGTTTGCGTGTAGCATAATGTAGTCTATTGCTGTGTGTGTCGCATATTGCAAATTTCTCTCCTATTTACTTACTATATATTGCACAGTACATGGGTACAGTCATATGTTGTTCATATCGGAGATCCTTGTGCTTCAAGTTTCCAGGCTGAGTGAAGTTTTCAAAAAATAGTGGTGTAATATTCGTACACCAGGCCCTCCATACCCCCTCCCTCCCCACACCCCAATTTGTCATTCAGAAGAAATTGTGTTATGTGAAATAAAATAGCAGGTGCATCTAAAACCGAAAGGGCAACAAAAAAAAGTGCAATTACTATATCACAATACATGTACCTAATTTTCTTTCCACTTGGACAACCATCCACATGAAACATGGTTGCCTGGTTACAGTAATCTTTCCATTGATTTGATGATACACTCATGACATTCCATGTTGTAAAGGGTGTAAATTGGACTCAAATGAACATAGTGCTGAAAAATACGCCTAGCTTGATGACACCTGAGTTAAACTAGCGAGCTCAGTGCGAACGATGTTCTCTTTTGAGCTGAAGGATGAAATGGGAGAATTTGTGCGTGTTATGTTTAAATGAGTCTGAATGGCACGTAATTGCATTTGCAAAGTCAAAGTTGAAGTGTTGATGTCAGCTGCAGATCTCATGTGCAAGGTAGTTAAACAAAGTTCTCCAGATAATGTACACAATTACATGTATTTCCATCAGCTTATCCTGATAGACCTTCTTTTCTGCAAATCCTTAGGGCTCTAACCAATCTCCTGTCATTCCCTGATGATCGCAGTGCCTATGAGCAAAAGCATGCAGCAGGAATGAAGGGCTCCAGTCCTGCACATACGCCCTGCAGCACACCCGTGTCCCCCCATCAGCACCATGTGTCTCCCAGTGCTGGCCTCACCCCCAAACCAGACAGAACATACCCCCAACTCAATGGCCCCCAGCCCCTCCCCGACACCACCTACAACATTGACCACAGGTATTTATGCAAATACTGTGCCAAAGCAGGCTTGAGCTTCTTACACATATAGGTCACATCAGACATATACCTGTACCTGGTACATAGAGTGTTTAAAGTGCCATGATGGTTAAATGCCATTGTGCCCAGTCAATATTCAAGATTTATTGAAGCTTATTAAATACCGGAGAGATGTGTTTGATCTACAACAAGCAGTTTCTGATCCCAGGATTCTAAGTTTAGTCAGTTTCTTATAATTTCATTTAGTCAGTTTCTTAGAATTTCTGGCAACCACAATCAGCACTAAATTATTTATATGAATACAGCCCTCATTTCTAATAACACTATCCTCTATGCATGTTATCACTTATTGATAAAGATCTGAAAATAATTATTAAAGTACTACCCGAGAGGTTTTAGTCCGTCTTCTGCTGGATGTTAAATATTACTAACAATTCAATCCAAAACAAATTCAAATCAATTATACTTTAGGTTGAGGTTAAGGCAAGTCAGTTTTATTGTCATTCCTCCATCTAAAATGTGATTTCTTTAGCAGTATGGTACAACAAACAATACAGTTGCACAGTAAACAGGATGACCTAAAGTGCAAATACAAGAAAGTGCGAGATCAGTGCAAAATATATAATAAATGAATAAACTGGAGAGTGTATGCTAACTAGACAGGACAACACAACAGTGCTGGATGGAAGAAATCAGTGTCAGAAAAGTTTAGCAGCAAGATTGACCATAAAAAAGTGCTTCACAGGGTTTTTTTTCTGAAGCAGAGAAAGCATTTAACATAGCAAACTGAGACTTTCACAACAACTGAAATAAAGATACTTTGCAAAACACTTATGGCAGAAGGTTATTATTAATTATTCAATGTCAACAAAGTGGAAGGACAGTAGGAAAAAAATGTCATTGTCCTAAAAGAACAATGATGATTGTTGTTATGTTATTTCATTTCCACGTGACGAGAACGGTGGGTTTGTTATGGCTTTGTGTGTGCGCAGGTCAACAGTAAAGCACAAGACAAGAAGACATTAAAAATGCTACGTTAAATAATAATGTGATACAAGAGATGTAGAAGTATAACGTAATAATAACTCCAAATGAGTCTGATGCAGTCTGAGTTGAGTAGAAATATTCAGAAAAACATGTTTTCTATTCCAAACTGAAATAGTATTCAGCAATGAGATGGGCTCGCTAGTAGCTTATGGATAGAAGTTAGTTTTTTCTGCCCTAGGGTCAGGGCTAAAATATGAGTTATCCTGAATGATTATTATTAATTATGAGATGATTGTTGTGGCCCTTTTTTTTTTTAAACTTTCACTGGGAAAAGTTTATGTAGAATATATGCTTTACTCATGCTTTATATCCAATCGATTGAAAATAATTTTGCGTTCACAAAATCGTGTTAAAAGCAAATTTTTTATTTAAATAAAAATTTCCATTTTCCATGCTGACTTTGCTGCTGTAACGACTTTCCTCAGGTTCCGTCGTCAGCTGTCAGAGCCGTGTCATTCATTCCCTTCTCCGGCTGCGATGGGGCGAGATGGACGTCCGTTGTACCACAGACAAATGTCTGAACCCAGCATTCCCTTCCAGTCCCAAGGGTTTAAACAGGAATACTCTGATCCACTGTTTGAGCATCCACTCATGGTGGGAGCGCCCCTGCCTCAATCGTATCCCCCTTCTATGATGATAAAGCAAGAGCCACGAGATTTCACCTATGACTCAGGTGATTTACATAAAGGCAAAAAAGCACTTATTAATGTGTTATATGTTAATGAATAAGACATTGCTCTGTAGATGTTAGAGTAAGATTTTCTCGCAAGGGTCCATGTTAAATTAAGCGAACCCTATAGAAAATATACAATACAGTATTGTGGTTCTGGTCACATTTTACTCAAATCTTCCTTGTCTCAATGAGTGTGTGTGTGTGTGTGTGTGTGTGTAATAGAGCACATTTCAGCTTATCCTCTCTTCTGGAGTGCATTTTTCCAAATGAATTAATTATACATAGCTCACAGATGTTTAGCATTTGGTTAGCGGGAACAGTCAGCCTAAATTTGCTAATAACCTCCCCTCAGCCGAGTATTAACCTCCCCACAAGTATGACAGGAAAGAGTCTGAGACTGTTCCGGTAAATGTTTTTTCTGGGTTTTTTTTTTTTTTTTCTTTCTCTCTAAAGGCAAATCGTGGCTGTGTGAGGGATGGGGTGACTGATAGAATTAGTGCATTAGTAGAGAAAAGAGGTTCTGGTCTCATTTCCTGAGGGCCTGGCTGGAGCAGGGAGGATAGAAGGGCCCCTATAATCTCTCCCCCAGGGCCCCCGGGCTATTGGCCCAGCTCTGGCATGAATGAAGTGGCGTTTGCTGTTCATTCATAAAAAAAAAAAAAAGAAAACACATAGAGGTACACTGGAGCAGACTGTCAGGAAGGAATGTAACGTCTGGCTCTCAGCTGCTTCCTGTAGTGGTTATGTGAATCAGGACACATGCCCTAATCCCCTCTCCTGAGATACAGACATGTCACGTTGCATTTTAGGGAAATAAATTTGAAACGTTATTTTGAATTAAATTCAGATTCGGAATGTACTATTAGATGCATATATTTATTACACGATACAATGTATTTTATGTAAATATCTATATTTTCTATTTTGCATGTGTATATTTACTCAATTGTATAGCCTATACAAAACCAAACCTATATAATAGCATTTCATTACAACTTCTTTACTTTGAGGGTGGGAAACGTATTTTTGGTGTTTTGTGTCTTTGCCTTGTCATTTAAAAGAATTTAGTCCCATAAAAAGAGCGTGTTTGTTGTGTGCTGTAGCAAGGATGGGAGGGCAGTGGCTAATTTAATTAGCAGTAATTTCCTAGACAGGGCCATTACTTGGATGAGGCCTTGAAAGATCTTTATAGGCTTTAATGAACAGGGTTAGCTGTTTTATTGAGCTTTCACTTAGAAACCTTTGCTTTGATTAAATTACATTACAAGATAACAAAATGAAAAATATAGTGACACATGTTCACAGGTTGTTGTTTTTTTATGTGTCTATGTTGTACAGGTACTTTGATTTGTGGCATTTTCAATGTATTGCTATTCAATTTCTTTATTTGCTTCTTTATGTGGTGCAGAAGTGCCTAGCTGCCACTCGGTTTACCTGAGACAAGAGGGATATTTGGCTCATGCAAACAGAACTGAAGGTATTGTTTAAAGCTTCACATTAACATTTGTTATATCTAAAAGGAAAGTAGGTCCTGTACATAATAATAAGACACGTCTTGTTGCTGCAGGTTGCATGTTCGATAAAGGCACCAGGCATTTCTATGATGACACGTGTGTAGTACCAGAAAAGGCTGAAGGTAAGTTTTATTTTGCAATGAACTCATCATTGTAAAATCATTGTAAGATCTAAGGTCTATTATCCATTACCTGATGTATCAGATAATCAGATTTCTTCATCAGTACAAAGCCTTATTTACTGAAGGATTCTAAGATGAATGCTTTTGCTGTTTGAGAAAGCTGTTGTTCACACACCATTTGCTTTCTTTCATGTGTTATAACAGCACATATTTTATCTAAATGTAAATCTAAATATATGTACACACCTAACACAAAGCATTAGTTGCTGCAATCTCTTCATGCCTAACACCTGATATTGACGACATCGGATCTTCAGTTTCTTATTGCCTGGAAATTAGTAACCTGCACAGTAGTGATCAAACACACCCATGCAAACTAGTGGAACAGTGATGTCAGGGTGCGTGAGCATTGATTCTGGCATGTTGTGCTTTCATCAATGAAGAGTTAGAATAAAAAACAACATTCAAAATTGATTCAATTAAAAATCAGTGTCCAAAACAATTACTGTTATCGCGTGTTACTATAATTACTGATATAATGTCATAAATATCTGCTGGGTTTCAGCTTTACACAGGCAGTGAAATCATTTCTGAGAAATTAATTTCTCATTTGCGTTATTGTCATGCCAAATATAGCAGTAAAAAAGCAGACAAAAGCAACTATCTACAATACCATATAATTATCTTAAAAATTTACGAACACCTCACCTCACCCTCAGTAAAAGCATAGCCATTACAGCAGTGAATCTGTTTATTTATTTGTTTGTTTGTTTGTTTGCTTATTTATTTGTCCAGAGGGTACACTTTTCTATGTGTATCGTCAGGTGTCAGCACTTTCATGTCTCAGTTGTTACTAACTCTAACTGATAAGAAAAAAAAAGTTTATTTCAGTATCAATTGTTTCATTTTCTTTACTTTTTAATAGTTTTATAAAGTAAAAAGTTTAATTTCAAGATTTTGAATGAATATATAAATAAGTACCTGTCTATGTAATACTTTCTATGTTATACTTATATAAATATATAAAAGTATATATATACATATATATATATATATATATATATATATATATATATATATATATATATATATATATATATATATATATATATATATATATATTTTTTTTTTTTTTTTTTTTTTTTTTTTTTTTTTACTATTATTTATGTCCACTGTTTGGGTGTCAACACTAAATATTGTGATTAATTCTACATTATCCTGAATTTCCCCTTGGGGATCAATAAAGTATCTATCTATCTATCTATCTATCTATCTTATGATACTTATTGTCCAACTTTATCTAATTACATATTTAATTACATGTGATGTGATGTTTGCCATTATGATCTTCAGATTTGGAAAAAGAGTATTATCATGCAATAAGATAAGATAAGAAAGATAACATAATATAAGATAAACTTTATTGACTCCACACTGGGGAAATTCCTTCGTTACAACAGCTCAATTACATAAAAAAAGGAAAGAATGCATATTAAATAGGAATAGAATTGAAAAAAAAATGTAAAATATATATATATTATATATATATAATAGGAATAGAAAAACAAGAATGAATGTAGTAAAAAATAATAATAATGGTATTATGTACACTATGAACACCTCAGTGTATGTACAGATGAATACAAATATGAATATATACACGAGTAACACCAGCAAGTCGTGCTACATTATTTTGTTAATACATATGGTTAATTTATCTATATCTTGTTCTTGTCATTTTCTAGCTTTAAGGATCTTCAACATGAAAGATTATCGGAAGATTATTTCCTAGTATTGTGAATATTGTACATTATCTGTGAATAAATTCTAATTTCCTGTTAAAATGAAGCAGATCTGCATTGCTTCATTGTTGTCCACTATTACAACCTGCTTTATTTTGGAGATTAATTGGCAGAAACTGGCCTGTGAGATTTACTGTACTCTACAGTGAAAACACACTGTAGAAATCCTGACCTGAAGCTGCTTCATGCCTGCAGGGGACATCAAACAGGAGGCAGGGCTTTACCGTGAGGGTCCAACCTATCAGAGGCGTGGCTCACTGCAGCTCTGGCAGTTCCTGGTGGCCCTGCTGGACGACCCATCCAACTCCCACTTCATTGCGTGGACTGGCCGAGGAATGGAGTTCAAACTCATTGAACCTGAGGAGGTACTGCAATCAAAGTTGATCACAAAAGACAATGTCCTATTAAGTGAAAATATGCTAAGGAGCTGTATGTAATATTTCTCATTAAGAGCTATTTAGTGAAATAAGTAAAAGATTATCAAGACTATTTCTAGACATTTTTAACGTTAAGCTTGAAATTGTCAATAAATTTAATAATAAACCAACAGTGTAAGAGATTAAATATCCCACTGTATAATATCGTTCACTATGATTAGCCGTAATTATAAGCAATATAAACAATAGTTATTACATTGTTGTGGGAATCCTCCTGATGCCAGGTGTGCACACATGTGATAGTGTAAATAAGGGATGAAGGCATAGAGGAAGAGATGTGACAGGGAATAGCTTAACTTTTTGTTATTTTTTAACTGACCATGTTACCCTATGAGTTAAAAAGGACATACAGGCTCATATTGGGGGAAAAATAGTCATGCTTTACTTGGATTAGAAAATAAAGAACTGATCACTCTGAACATAAACAGAACATAAAAGTTAGGTTTCTTATCGTTATTTAAGTAATTATTCATGGTGCATTCAGTTATTCAGAAAAGTGCATTTTATATATTGCATTAATGATACCTAACACTTTAATTACATTTTAATGAGATTAGTACTAGATAAATCTGGTGTTAAATTTGGTCCTGCAGCACTAATATGCTGTGAGTTGCTTCATCACTTGATTACTTCATCCAATTGACCAAATATAAGCCTAACCTTATTTAGCCAAATTAAGTTATTTTCACTCCTCCTTCAAACTACCATCTTAAATTTTGAGTCTGAACTCACGGTCATGTCGTGATGGCCATAAAAAAAGGTCAGGCCTTGTTTAATAGACAGCAAGCTTTTATGTCCATCCAAACACAACACACAGCAGAGAGCTGACTGCTAAATATTTCGAAAGTGAAAGCTATGTTGACTGGCCGAGGTTTTTCAAGGAGACTAACAGTGCTGCGTTTGTGAGCTGTATCCAGCACATCAGAGCTCCCTTTGGCCTGTGTGTGTGTGTGTGTGTGTGGAGGAAGCTGGCACAGGCCCATTGGGCAGCTGTAGGGGACAGGGGGCCAATTCATGCCATCAGGTGACCCAGGGCTGCAGGGTTTGACCAGGCAGGTGGACGACGTGAATGAAAAAAGGCCGACTGTGGCAGGTTCATGGAGAATAGAGGGAGGGAGATTTGAAAAAGAAGCAGGGGGCGTACGGACAGGTGCCATAACATCTGCCATGCTTCACTCATCCTAATGAGCACATCTCTAATGATACATACAGTATGTCCACCTGAAGGAGTTTTAGAGACTAAAATAATATGTGTCGCATATAATTAGAGACTGTTCTGTGATAAAGACCGATTGCGGTTGAGAATTAATGAATTCTTCTTTTGTGCTTATGGCCATTTTTTATTCCGAAGGTGGCACGACGCTGGGGGATCCAAAAGAATCGCCCTGCCATGAACTACGACAAACTCAGCCGCTCGTTACGCTACTACTACGAGAAAGGGATCATGCAGAAGGTAAAGGATGTGACAGAGCTAATGCATTATGAAAAAATGTATTACGTTTTATGTAATATGTATTACCTTTTCTGCAAAAATCTATTAGAAAAGCTAGTAAATGATGTTCACGTCCATGTTCAAGTAGCACTATAAAGTGAAACTGATCTTCTCTTTTTTTTCTGGCTCTTTAGGTGGCAGGTGAGAGATACGTGTATAAGTTTGTGTGCGACCCCGAGGCCTTGTTCTCCATGGCCTTCCCTGACAATCAGCGGCCTGTGCTGAAGACCGACATGGAGAGGCAGATCAATGAAGAGGAGACAGTGCCACTGTCACACTACGACGAAAGCGTGGCATACGTTCAGGACGGAGCCTACTGCAACCCGCACCCTTACAGCGAAGGCTACGTCTACTGATCATCGAACACAGACTCTGCCACATTGGTCTCACCTTTTCAAATTCGTAAGAATTCACAACTAGTATGAAAAGATATGAACGTTTCAGTGGTGGAGGGGTTATCGCTCGTAGCTTTTCTTACAACTCCATTCAAATGAAATCCAACAACAACAAAAAATCTCTCTCAGTCATTAGAATTCTTATGAATTTTGTGTGAGATCAGGACATCTCCGGATTCCTCTTTCTGTTGTCTCCGTCGTTCCCCGGGACAAAGAGTGCACTTTATGGACAGAGATGGGCAGCGTGTAAACCCTACTGTCCTAGTTACGGTAGTTGATCTTTGATGTTTGTTTCTTTTTTCAATAAATGGGGGAGGGGGGGCATTTGAGCATGTCAGATTCACACAGGGCCAAGTCTAGAGAAATTGGCTGTTTCTGGAAATATGTGTTCATCTATTTAGACAGGTTTCTAGTCTGGAGTGCGTGGGTGAATAAATCTCAACCTCTTTTACTAAGATCTCTTTAAATCATTTGTGGAGTGCTCATTTATTTTCATTACCCATCTACTTGGTGTCATGCTGAGTAGCAACTAATAATAATTCAGTGTATTTGTATCAGAATAAAGCCCATCAAACTCTCCACCATGAAATGAAACAAGCACACATTTGAGGTGATTCACTGTTCAGCAGGTGAGCAAGATCTCATGAAAGGCTCTCACCAGTTAGTTAGAAACAAGATGATGAAGCACTGCAATGGAGGAACTACAAATGTCTGTGTTATTTGTTTCTTTTGGACGCTCAGGTCCATCCTGAACATGCAGAAAATCGAGAAATAAACATTCCTGATGACTGATTGTTTAAGATTTGAAAACTGGTTTGACCCTATGTTATCATTTAATTTCTTTCATATATATATATGATTAACAGGGTATGTCAATCAATCAATTCTATTACCAACTATTGTTTCATAATTTCACACATTCCTAGGCCATATCTATATCGTAATGATGTACATTTTAGCTTTCCTGTAAATTTTTTAAAAAAAGAATTCCTAGTCAAAGGTTGGAGATAAATGTTTAATTTCCCGACTCCTCCATAATCTCTGAACATATGGACATGTATATTCAGGTTATTACACATCGATGCTGCTTTTTCATGTGATTGGAAACATGTAGTTGTTCCATAACAGACGGCAGCTATGCCCTGCAGTACACTCATTCATGTTTTTGTCTTTTTTACAGCAGAAAAAAAAAACATTAAAAGTCAGTGTTTATTGAATGTAAAAATATATTCAGCATTGAGGAGGAATGGCAATAGCTACACTTCTGTAATAAAACGGTGTTGAAATACAAATGAGTTGTCACTCCTCAAACAATCGAATTAATGTTTTAGTCATTTTGTCATATTTTAGAACATTTTTGGGCTGAGGTTAAGCTGGTTAATAAACACAAACTCACACATAGAGGATTTAATCAGAAGTCAGTGTAAACAGACACAGTGGTATTATATGTTTGAACTTTAGAAATGTTACTTAGCTAAAATTGCAGCTTCAGGAAATTATTTTTAATGGGAAAAATTTGGCTTTATATGTCTACGAGCGTTGTTTTTTGGTGGTTTTTTTTTTCATGGTTAGAGATCTAACCACAATGCATTTGGTCAAAAGACATTCCTGAGAAAATCAATATTTAATTTAAACTAAAACCACATCAAATTTAAGGGAGCTTTCAGTATTCTGTTTTATTAATTAAAAGTTTAGAAAGGCTGGTTTTGTGTAGACCTACAGTTTGTAAAATCAAGAGCTTGAGATGTATTTTTTTTTCCAAATTGGACAGTGAACGGAGAAAAAAAACAACTCAATGCCACTTGCTTATGATTGAACTAGATTAAAAGATATTGTCTGTGCTCAGTTCCTATCCAGCTCCATCTAGCTCTTTGTGTGTAACAGAAATCAAACACATGAGCTCTTGTAGCTTTTTTAAAATACTGTTTATATATTTGGAACTTTCAAGTAGATATTTCCAGTTGTTATGTGCAATGATGATAATATACCCTGTTCAGCAAATACTCTATTTAAAAGACAGCCTTTGGTCCTATAAAGAGTGTTCCTGACTGGCTCACATGGAAAAACCCAGCTTACAAACGAGTGGTGTGTCCTACACCTCAGATCAAACCTGAGCTTTGCCTCTGTGGCTGTCCGTCTAGTGGGAATGGGAATGAAGTCTTAGCATGAGCTAATCATTCACCAGTTTTAAGATTTTCAGTGGGCTAACTGATTAAGACATATTAATGGCATTATATAGACAAACATGAAGTAAAAAAAAAAATACTTAATAGAAGACTAAATTGGGTGAAGATTGATTAATGAACATAAGCAATGATTCATTTCAAGTGGGCATACAATTTATATAACTTTCTGCTAAATAGAAGTTCCACAAAACCAAGAAAGGAGAAATTACAAATCTACCCTTGGTGGTAGCGCACCTTTTGAAAATGGCACGAATCCTCAAACTCAGGTGAAAAGGTGACAGATTCATTTGCCTTAGGGTTTAATGCCAAATATGGTTCTTCCTTCTTCTCCTTTGGAGCCTGACACTAAAAGTCTTCTGTAAAAAGAAAAGCACAATGGAATCACTGTGAAAAAAGCCTCAATTTTGTGTGAACATACAGTAGTTGAGCGCCAGGGCCACAGAGAGACATGCACATGTATTAGCACAAAGCTGTGGTCAAATTTGTCTGGTAAAATGATCGTCACGGTTCTCAAGAGGACACAAATGACGGTGGTTAAGTCAAATATCTCAGATTAAAATATCATGCAAAACCTTCTCTGCCCTCAAAATCTGTCGCGTTTTAGTTCGTGGACGTTGAGGAGTTAAAAAGGGAATGCTGATGAAAGAAGGTTTCATAATTTCTATTTACACAGATCACTGTCCTTGTTTTTGTTTTATATATATATATATATATATATATATATATATATATATATATATATATATATATATATATATATATATATACATCATAAAAAGTGAGATAGATTTCTGTTTTGTTTTTTTTAATGGCAGTAATAAGCACAAACATTTCTCATTTATAACTTTAATCCTTCCATGGTTCATATAATAAGACACTGCACCAGATATATTGATGTAGATTTAATGACAGTTTTAGGATTGTTGGAGTTGAAATGCTAATAAATGATAAACGATGAATCCTTACATTACATGTACATTAAATTTTTAAAAAAAATTTTACTGTTTTTTTCTGGTGTATTGAAAGCTTTTCTCTGACTGTATCAATCTCTTTACTGAACTCTCCTTCCCTTATTTCTCAGGTTTGCTACCAGGGTCATAAATTTAAATCCCTTATAGATGGTGTTTCCTTACCAAAATGGGAACACTGCTCTCTGGTCACACTAATGCCACCATGCCTATTTCTTTTGAGCAGTTTAATTTTTTCCCTCTGTTTATTGTAGCAAAATACAGGCCATACATTTTTAAAAATCAATCTTTTGTACATCCAACATTGCAGAAACTCTATCAACAGCTGAGTGCATAATCAATTCACCCAATCTCTTAAAATGTGTATTTAACAAACACTTTGACCATATGTTTCACTGGGCTGACAGTAATTCTGCCATTCTCCCCCCATTCTACAGTGAACAAACGCCTGCTCGCTCTGTCAGCTCCATTAGTAGAGTGGTTGGTGTTAAGCCATTTAGCCCGGCACGGCGTGCCCATCCATCCACCTCTGTGTTTGCCGAGGCTCGAGTTGTCTCACTCTGCTTTACAGCATGCCATGTTTGCTCATAGGAAATGGTTTGTGTCCCAGTTGGCAGTGTTTGACAAGTGAAATGAAACCAAATGGGCCCTAGTGTAAGCAAATGTGTTTGGAGCACCTTAACAAGTTTTAATGCACGTAAGAAAACCTGAGAAAAAGCACTTACTGCACATCAATAGCCAGCCATTGACAGTGAAAATACATAAATCATTCACAGGGTAATCCACAGTGCAAAGTCAAATTATTAAGGTCAACTGAAGAAGCTTTGCTTAAGCTATACAACGCAGAGATTAGAATTCATCTTTAAAAGCATCAATACTGTGTAAATATATTTCTCAAACAGAACACATTTACAACCTAATCATCTCCACTCCGGCTTTCACACCTAATCTGTACAGGCTATGCGTTTCGTTGTGAATGTACCTCACGATCAGAAGGTCTTGCTTTTTAATAAATGCAACATTATTACTGTGAAGGCCTTCTCAGTGCATCCGTTGCAAGCTCAAGCTTACATGTTGATCTCATATCGGATTTACACGGCAAGGCTTCGGTTGATAATTGCTCTCAGCAAGCCGATCAAAGACGACGGAGTTGTTGCTGACTCCAGAGAGCAGCGTAGTGTTGGAGCAGTAATTGACGGCGAGGAGAGATGGATTCTAGGCATTGCCACTGGTTGACACTCATTACATTGCTGCCCGTTGCTCACTTGGCGGCTTTACGGCAGACGAAACCCCACAGGGTTGGGGCTTTATGGAGACATGCATGACACTGATGAATAGCTCTTGATGTGTGCTCATACAGTGGTGAAATTGGCTGTAGTGCATCTCTGTAGCCAAGGGTCACACGCATACAGAGAGATCGTGATTGTGAATTGCCTGGATTTGAAGTTTACACCTGTGGGATATTTTTAAAGAGCAAAATCTATTTAATGCATGTGAGTTCACTGAAACTGATTACTAAAGCACTACTGGCCTTTTCTGTTTGAATTTAATAATAAAGTATCAGTTGATTGTGATTTATATCAAAGCACTGATTTGAATCTGATTGGTCAGATGGTAGTGCTGGCTGTAAGGCAAATCACAGGTTTATATTAATGCGCTAGTTCTAATAGGTTGTTGTTTCTAAGGAATCTCCAGAAAGTGTCAGTACTTTGTAAGTTTTTCAACATGGGAAAGCTGAGTCTTCAGGAAAGAGGACTTTTACACTTTTTTACTTTTGCTTAACATGGCAAGGTGTGTTTTTTGTATGTTTGATGATTTTTTTTTTGTCTTATTACCTACAATCCACCACATTAAAAGTAACAATAAAATGATCAATAGTGTGTGTTTTTCTTTAATAAAATATATTGCTGTAGTATGAGAACTAAAACACTTCGGGATGTGGTGTTATAAAAATAATTTCTAACATAAAAACTTATTTCTTATATACTATGAGGATTTAATTGGGTATGTAGTTTAGATGAGATATTTTTGTATTAATTGTTGTATAGTGAATTCTAAGTATGGGTCATTGTATTAGGAAAACCTGAACAGTATAATGGCAAATGGCGTTAATGTTCAATTCAAGTGCATGAAAGTAGTTTGCGAAAAAGATTAGCATTACAGAGTGGTGATTTAGCACGCAGGACAAACAGCACCTTATCAGTCATGTGCTCACTGCCAGCTGCCTGTGCCATCGTTTTGTACACAAAACAGGGTCTCGCACTTTTTGAATCTGTCCCAGCCAGTCAGGCTGCCACTGGCCCCCTTTGCCTCGCATCACACAGTGATGTTGGCGAATGAAAAGGCTCTTCACCTTCCACAATGTCGTCTGATCTGTGCCATCCTGTCAGGCATACACAGGTCTGCCTAAGACCGTCCTCAGAGAGGTGGGCCAACCCATCTGTCACTCGAGAGAAAGAAAGAGGGAATGAGAATAGGGGGTTAGTGGTGGATATGATGGTAGTGGGTAAAGGGGGGGGGTGGTTGGAGAGATAAGGTCTGGAAATAATCTTTGTGCAACAAGATTGAGTAGTTTAAGAGAACCTTCATACATTTCTGTAGATTTTCCCTAGGTATGAACCTTGGAACAGAAAATCTACTTCAACTGAAAAGATAATGAACTCTTGCTTATAAAAAGTTAAAACACTACAATTCATGTCGCTTTGCCCGTGTACTTTCCACAGATGAAGTGTGGTCACCGAAGAGCTTGGAAAATACACTAATAGGGGTGGCGTTGAGACTAATGTAACCAAGGTAAATTTAGGAAAGGACATTTATAACCAGCTCCTGAAATAGCCTTTAAAAAATAACCTAGAAACAGGTTCCTTGAATGATGACATTTCTTTCTCTCCTTTGCTTAGTTTTTACAGAGAAATTGGATCTCTCTGCTAACATATGTGTCAAATCTGATAAATAATGCATTTATTACAATGTAACCTAACTCCTTAATGACAAAAATGAATGTGTCTTACCCCTAAAGGCAACAGGATTGTACTTGTAACATTTGAAGACAGACACAATTCACACCTCCTTTTCTAAATGGATAAAGGTGGATCACACCCAATCCTCCTCGGGTTGATAAAGTAAATAATTCAGTAAATAAATAAAAACAGTCTTAAAATACACTCAAAAACACAACATACTAACATTTTATTTTATGAAGGCAGGATCACCACATATTCACCTCATATTAGTGAAAATAGTCATACATCATACATCAATTTTTATATTTATAGCACGGATAAGGTAATGTTTTATATACAAAATAATTATAAACACCAAGGAGAGTAGGATAAGATTCCTCACTCTTGTAATTGCATGCCTCGACTATTAGTTTTACTGAATAACTGAATAATAATTTGGAACTTGAAGGTGTGAAACTTGAATGCTGGAGGAAAGTGAGGCCTTTGTGGATTTAAGGTTTTTAGCATTTCATAGACAAATAGAGATATCTATTTGTTAATGCAATTAAATAATTACTTACGAGTCTTTGATGCCGATTACTACTAGCTCCAAAATGAAGTCCAATATCTTTTAGTATAATTGGGTTTTATGAAACTGGACGTTATTATCCATTTACATTGATATTTACTACTTTGACAGACACAAAATGACCTAAAGTGAAGTATGAAATAAGGCATAATACAATCCAAGCATATAGTCGGTAGGGTTAACTGTAGGTCTCTGTAAGTCTTATTGCTAATGCAGAACTATAGCAGCTCATTTTGTTACACGTTGACCTGTGATAGTCATAGAGAAAGATCATGTTAAGAAGCCTGGCCAAGTCAATTACGATAAAACGTCTGGAAATGCTAATCCAAGCAAAAATAACACACACAGCACTCCAGATTCAAGCAAAACACCACCGGCTGATGTAGAGCCATGTCAGAACAAACCCTCATAAATTACAGCTTGCTGTTATGCAGTTTTAGAGAAAGGACACGTGGTGTGGTGTTAGGAGGACATTTATTTCATTATTTATTTTGCCTTAAAAACAGATGGTTCGTTGTGTGTGGAGCGGAAGTGTCTGTTAACTCGGTTGGCTCGTGATTGGTGGCAGGGGTCCAACAAAGATGCGCGGATCGAGGAGGGGTGTGAGCAACAGTGCCGTTTGCCATCTTCAGATGTGCTGTGAACAGAACAGAAGGAAGTCAGGTGGCGCCGGTGTGCTCGCTCTCCAACTCTGCCACCGGCCTCTGCTCAGGCGCGAGCTCGGGGTCTTGTGGATGTAGACATATGTAACTGTATAAACAGAGCAAGAAAGTGCTGATATCGACTCCTCCTTGTGAAAGTTAGCCAACATGCTTGTGATTAAACCTGCTGGGTGGCTAATGGGTTATTTGTTCGGCTTCTGCTCAGCTTCATTGGTGTATGGAGAGTGACAGCAAGCAACAGAGGCTAATGCTTTGCCATTGCTAAAGACCCAAGCTGCTGAAAAGAGACCAGTCTCATATTCTGGCTCAGAATTCAGCCTTATGTTTCAGAGACAAGCTTTCACTGATTCAGTGAGCTGCATCTGGTATAACAGGAAAACTGTAATAAGTGATTTTTTACATATTTAACTCAGATATCTTAAGATAAAATTTTATGAATAAACAGTCTTCATTTTACGTGAATAAACAGTCTAGTGTTTTTAAGCTAAATTTCCCAAATCTATCTATTTACCACATTTATAGTGCATGTGATACAGATGCTGAATGTGAATTATTTGGAATGAACAAATAATGTGCTCTGAACAGATACTAATATAGATACAAATAGGAGTTACACTTATTTACTTCTTTATTTGTTTATTAGAGAGCTTGCCAGAAAATTGGCATCTGGTTGAGACTATACAAAAACGTTTTTACTTTCATGTGGGCGAGTGTTTTATATGACGCTTGTGGGACAAAGAAAGTCAATGCTCATTAATGTGGACAAGACTGATGCATTTATAGCAATGCTTTTACAGTGATCATGTGTTCATTCATTATTTCATTCATTAGTTCATAATAACTGCTTGTTCAATGTCATGTGATCTCTCAATACAGAAATCATTGTGTAATTCATGTATTCATTCATTTGATCGTTCATTCATTCATAGTAACTGCTTGGTCAAATTCATGGAGCTTTAAATTTATTAAAATAAGAAAAAAAAAGAAAGGTTTAATCCATGACCACTTTGTAATTTCAAATACAGATAGACATATTTGGGCCACTACACGGATGCATGTAAAGATACAGATTGTGAGATCTTTGTGTTACACATCTAATGTGTGATTACCAAAGAAAATAATTTTGAACTGGTTCCTTGCACAAAGAAAATATCAGAACAGAAAACCTATTTAATTCTAAGGCCAGTTGTTTGAGCAGTCAGTGAACTATCCTGAGAAACATATTTTTGTCAGATTATTTAATGAACTCATGAATACTTTTTTGAAAATGTAATTAATTATTTTAGAAATGGGGCTACTAGACATCTAAACATGGAAGCAATTTTGGACTGATCTCCCACAGACACAACAAACTCTTCAGTAAAGTGCAATTACCACAAATTTATTTTTCTTTTGATTGTGCCTGTGTTTAAAAGATGGATAAAAGAATATAAATGACACTCACTCATGGCTGTCTCAATCTAAGAATGCTGTTTTAGACTGTTGTAGTTTTTAATTTGAATTATACAGTGATGTGTTATAAACATTTGTTGACAGAATTCAACAGCTGCCCTTAAGACTACTGTTAAAGATCAGATTTGATTGCTGTTTTCTCAGCACAAGGCAACATAGTACTCTAACATGTGATATATAGTTGTAGATTAGGTTAAAAAAGTTTACCTTTTGAGGAAAAAAACAAATATTACTACTATACTACTACTACTACTACTACTATTAATAATAATAATAATAAGAGGAAAAGAAGAAGAAGAAGAAGAAGAAGAAAGAAGAAGTACAAGAAGAAGAAGAAAATAATAATAATAATAATAATAATAATAATAATAATAATAATAATAATAATAATAATAATAATAATAATAATAATAATTGACCATGGTATTTAATACAAAAATTAATCATAGTATTCCATACAAAGAAAAATGCAATAAGAAAAAAAACATATAAATAACCTAATAATTGAATATTTGGAAAAAGCTTGATCCTTTTCCAAATATTATTGAGTAATATTGTTAATTGTACTCTGAATTAAGTATCTGTCATGATAATACCTTACTGCTGATTAAAGAATTCTCTTATATATCCTTAAAAAATTGGACAAAAACTGATTTTTATTCATGATTAGCATTGTTAGATAGGAATGAGAACTAGGAGTCCAAGCTAGAAAATAGTGCTTCAGATATTATTGCAATTCTAAGCTTTGAGCTTTGGTTTCAAGAGCTAACCTTCCCCCCTCTACTCTCCTGCTAAAGCAGATCATTCATTGTCTGCCAACAAGCAGTCCGTCACACATCCTTTTGACACGGTGTTGCACAATAAGCGCACTATCCAGCACTTTCATCACAGTGCTATCAGCAGCATTTTGTGTTAAACTGCACAACATTAAAGATGAGCATAATTGTGAATATGTGCTAAAAGATGTGTGTGAAGTAACATGGCATCACAGCTTTAAAGGCTATTTTATAATGCAACACAGGGTCAACAGAGAAACCTACAACAAGCAATTCAGCAACAGCTTGCATTTATTCCAAATCACGACAAGCTATTTTTAGCAATTGTATTTTATATTTAACTCTTCGAGTCTCGAAAGAAACACTTCAAGTTGGAATCCCATCTCAAACTCCCTCCTCCATATGGCTTTATTTGTGTGCATCTGGCTCAGCAAGAGGCATACAGTTACAAACCTATATTTCCAGCTTTATTCTCACCTCGCCAAACGTGAAAATTGAAGGCAGAAGGATCGTGTGACGGGATTAATTAGACAAGGCCAAGTGAAGTCACACTCTTCATGGCAACACACTTGAACCTTCAATTACGCACTGCACAGAGCAATTAAAAACCTCCGTCTCTTGCACTGTCCTACAGAGTCTACCTGTTACTGGGGGATCACTCGCTCTGTAGGGTCCCTCCAGGGACAGCAGACGGACTACAGGGTCAATCCGCAGGTCGGTAATTACAATTGATCAATTGTTGTCGGGAGGTGAAATGACTTGGTTGTTTTAGCCGGGGCTCAATTTGAGAGGTCCATTTTAAGGTCTTATTTATATGTCAGGTGGTTAAGAAAAGAAAAAAAGAGAGAGAGAAAGAGAGAGAGAGACTGACAGTTTCTAATCATGATGATTCTGGACCTATTTTTGTTTGTTTCTTTGTTGCTGTTGGACAGAATTTATAGAGAATTGGGCAATTTTGCAGCCGAGCCTATTCCATTTCCTGCCTTTTGTCAATTATCTGAAAGTAAATTTTCCATTTTTGCAAGCGGGTGCAAGAATTTTCTAATGAAAATTCGAATCGTTATTGTGAGCGTGCAGATACACAACATACACACACACGTGTGTTACACAATTGTGTGTCAACCTTTTCAATTGAATCTTCACAATCAGTATAAGCATGATGCAGGAAATATTTGAGACGATCAACTTCTTATAACATTAGAATAAAGCGGCTATCTTAACAAAGTGCCCCTCCCGTTTACTTTATATATATATATATATATATATATATATATATATATATATATATATATATATATATATATATATATATATATATATATATATATATATATATATATATATATATACACACACTGTGTACAATACAATACATTCTTTGATAGTACATAGTCAGTCTTGTAATGAGCTGGCAGTGGTAAATGATTCTCAGCCTATGTTTCACTTCAACATGCACAGTAGGTTCATTCACGTGCATGTGATGTACTTGAATCTGCCCTTTCTGCACCAGGCTCAGTGATGGCACCTCCAGCACCGACTGCATCCATACGGCAGACACACTTGATTGATTTATGCTCCACTCTCTGCCACAGATCACAGATCCTTCACAAGCAGGATGTTGGACTGAGCGGATGGTGTGGACTCCACTACCAATAATAGTTTAATTCATTGTAAATAGTGACTATCATTTAGATTAGAATTGTATACACTAATTTTCATCATACATGTGTACATAACAGAAAAATGAGCCATGCATAATGCTATACAGTGTGTGTGTGTGTGTGTGTGTGTGTGTGTCTACATGTTCTAAAAGTCAATAGTGAAAATACTATCAATAATATCAATACTTTCAGAGGTATAACAGTGAAATGGAACAGGAGTTCTCAAACGTTTGCCATCAGTGGGTCATTTTAACTGAAATACAATCTATTGCTGAAATTAATGCAAGATCACACAAGCTCTACAATATTTGTAGGAGCTTGCAATTTTTTCAAAATTACTGCAGATTTTCCACAGATTTGGGCCAAGACCCATCATGTGATGCAACGAGCATTCAGGAAAAAATTTCTTTGAGTCACATGCATCGAACATGAGTACATCTAAAAGGTTTTATTTACCAACAAACATCACTGCAAAAGGCTGTGCAAAACAATTTCATGCAATTGCAAATTTTGCCAATTCAGTAGTTTTCCACGAAAAAAAGTAGAAAAAACTTGCATCACAAATTTTCAAAAACACCAGGGGCTGCTTGAGCAAACATCTTTGCCTGCAACAATCACAAAAAAAATAAATAAATCCTGTACAGACTGCATTCAGAGGACTAACATTGAACAGGAGTTCTCAAACATTTGGCAACAATACAGCCTATTTTTGTTAAAATTGTTAAAATTAGATATCAGTTAATGTAATGTATAGATTTTTGAGTTATTGAGGTTTGGACCAATTAAACCCATTGGAAAGAAAAGTGACCAGTTAAACAGGCTCCTAAATATAAGAACTCAATAATAATATAATTATATAAATAATAGTAGGTTGTGATTTCCACTAGTGTAATACAATTTTAAACTTACGCGGCCTCTGGCTATACTTCACAATAACCTGGAGGTCCCTGGACCCCGTCACTTTGAGAACAGAAGAGTAGAAAAATGCGTTAGAACATGACAGTGACAGAAACATCACACATTCTGCCACATAAGGGGACAGAGTATGCTGTTGCATTTGCAGATCAGAAGTTATGCTCTAAATGATATTTTTCAATAACCTATATAGTACAACAATTCTTCTATGTCCAAACTGTTCATTATCTACTGAAAGCAGTAGTGATGGTATCACACAACACATAAGGTACTGTACAAGGTGTTAGAGAGATGTGAGAGATTGAGAGATTGCAACAGTTAACAGTGTGTGGTGGAAGTTGAAGTTTTCCCACCTGAAAGAAATATATGGCAGTACAATTAAAGAAAAAAAATGAAAAGAGGGGGTGGGGTGGCTTAGTGGTTAGCACGATTGCCTCGCACCTCCAGGCTTGGCGGTTCAATTCCTTCCTCCACCCTGTGTGTGTGTGTGTGTGGAGTTTGCATGTTCTTCCCATGCTTCAGGGGTTTCCTCTGGGTACTCTAGTTTCCTCCCCCAGTTCAAAGACATGATTTGTATTTCCAAACTGTCCATAGTGTGTAGGTGCGTGTGCTATTGTGCCTTGTGATGGGTTAGCACCCTTTACATGGTGTCCCCCGCCTCGTGTCCCGAGTCCCACTCGTGAAGTCCTTGTGGATATATCTATATGGGATTGGCTCCAGGCTCTTCCTGACCCTGGGTAGGATAAGTGGTACAGAAAATGGATGGATGGATGGATGGATGAAGCAAATGGTTTGCAATCAGTTTAATATGATATACAGTATTGTATTGACAAAATTAAATGTTACAGAAAAATGTTTGTATGTCAGTAAAGAAAGCAGTATACTACATGAGACCACTTTTCAAAAAAAAAAAAACATAATGAAGCTAGCTGGATTTTGCTGCAAATATAAGAAGCGAGTGTGACAGTCAAATTCTCCAGACACTCTGTGGCTGGTTCTTCAAGATGCTCAATAAAACTTACAGCTCATTTCCTTATAAAACTGCACTAATTGTAGAGACCACTATCTTTATTTTTATTATGTTTTAATGTAGATATATTTAATTTAATTATTTTTGAAGGCATCTTTGCTCTACAGTACTGTGCAAAAGTTTTAGGCACATGCAAAGAAATGCTGTAGGGCAAAGATGCCTTCAAAAATATCCATCCATCCATCCATCCATCCATCCATCCATCTTCAACCGCTTTTTCCTGCTTCAGGGTTGCAGGGAACCTGGAGCCTATCCCAGGAAGCATCGGGCACAAGGCGGGGTACACCCAGGGTGCCAGTCCATTGCAGGGCACAATCACATACTTCAAAAATAATTAAATTAAATATATCTTCATTGTATGTAAAATTTATATTCTGAAGAAAATAAGTTATGCTGCATCCCAATTCACCTACATTCACGCAGAAATCTTTCACCTTTTACTTAAGATATCTGTGGAGAAGAACATTGATGACTTCAACTTATTTCTGTGGCCTTTGCTGTCGCGGGTTATTGATCAGAAAGCTGCTTCCTAACATGCTGGGTTATGCAAAGAATTTCACTGTGTTGTAAAGAATATGTGACAAATAAAGGCTGCTTCTTCTAAAAAAAAAAAAAAAAAAAATAGTATCCTAGATTAGAATTAGTGTGTCAAAAATTGAAGTACTTTGAAACGAATATCCCAAAGGTACCTGGACGGTCTACTATTTCCAGAAGATTTTTAAAATGGGGATCCGTGGACACTTTTTCAACTAATATTGCCCACAACTCCTTGCACTTGAGTTTTGTGATGGTTTGTTTTGCCAAATTCAACCTGCAAACATGGCGGAAAAGTGCAATGCATTTAGAGAGGTGTAAATGAAATGTGGAAAAATAAATCAAGGGAAATTACATTATATAGTGTAAATTATATAAGAAATAATGAGTGAAGAAAAGCTGAAATGCAACAAACACTGTTTGTTTACAGTGACAGTGTGTGTAACTAGGAGATAACGTTCTGTTTCGTTACATGACTTGTTAATATGTCCTAGTACTACTCCCAGTATGTGCATACACTCAAAAGTATGTACTTTTTCTTCACAAAAATAGTACATACTTTTAGTGCATAATATAAGTAGGCAAATTGGGACTCAGTATTAGTTTTTAAATCAGTCAATCAATCAATCAATAAGAGGAAAAATATATAATATTCGTGCACATTTGCAATCAGATATTTCACTTCAGATAATTATCAGATAGATAAGATAAAAATAATTTCTCAAACAGCTAATAAGTGCATTTCTTTCACTCATATATTATATTGTATTATATATTATTATGCACTAATCATCAAACATGATGATCACTGTGGTTAAATGGTGAAGCAAGCGTCACACTGAACACTTTCTCCCTTTCCAGCTAATATGATCTTATATTTTACAATGCTTTCAGGAAAGTGGGGTTCAATCGCATGAAAAATCCATACAAATTGGATTTCAATCACTTCCACAAGATGGAAGCTGTAAGCAAATCTTTGCGCGTTAATCCCTCCTCCAACACTAACCTCAAACATTATATCTTTTTATGTGATTTGAATTGTCCGAATTGCTTTTAACTTGCGGGTGTGAATCTCCTGGACCTCACTCTAATTCATCAGTGAATCTCTCACCATGTCTCTGTCTGGTGTCTGTTTCTTGTCCTGAAGCCTGGAGCTGTTTGCTGTGAATCAACACACCATGACACCACAAACAGAAAAGCGGAAAGGCACCAAGAGAGAACGAGTGAGAGAATGAGAGAGACGGGAGAGAGATGTGGATTTATGCTCGTTTCTTTCCTTTAAGCTTTAACATTTCTCTCACGCTTTTCCAATTAACAGTTCTGTGTTTCAGCGTTCAGCCGTGTGAAGCTACAGTTTGGTCTGTGTTGTTTTTTTGTTGTTGTGGTGTGTTTTTTTTGTTATTTACAGCACAGAAAATGTGTTTGTTTTTGATAGCTATTCCACCAGGACAGGCCGCCTGTGATAGAATTTATGCAACGCCGCACTCCTTAAGAACAAATTAGTATTATTTTTTTATGTTTACACTTCAAGTAATTGATAGTTTCTGCCCACTGGATACTTCTTGAAAAATTCAATCTCAATATGTAAAACATCTGATGATGTTTAGCAGGAAGAAAAATCCAAAATCACAAGTTAATTGCCCTGCTTTTATTGCCAGTATGGGTAAATTAGCAAAGAACACATCAAACGGTACAAAGCAGTTATTACTTGGTAAACATCTGGTTTTATTAGGAGAACGTTTGACGCCACAGAAGCTGAAAAATGTTCTTGAGCGAGGCTCTGCTGTCGTGTTGTGTACCTTGTTAACTCGATTATTATTTTTTTCCCCCTTTTGAAAAACAGACCCTGACTTGAACAATGCCGGCCTTCGTTCTCATCGAGGCCACAAATTGACAGCCCTCCTTTAAGATCTTGGCAGGTAATGAAGATTTAACGTCGAAATTATGAGCATTATAACAAAATGACTGATTCTGAGGGCAGATGATGAGCTATTAATTTAACCTTGCCTTCCTGTAATAATGCTGGACAGTCTGCCAGTTATTAGATCATAATTAGCTTCTGCTATCTGTATGGAATCAGGAGCACGGCTCTGTCGCACAGTGCTTCTCTGTCACTCTGGGATCCAAAATATTCCGTAATCATTTACAGAACAGCTATTTAAACACACACAAGGGCTTGTATCTATGGAAATTTCACACATGAAAATGCCAAGTAGCTGCAGCTAATGATGTTCGGGGGGGAAAAAATCCCTTAATCATCTACTATCGTTACTACACCGTTACTGAATCCAGGATCACTATGTATCTGTGGAGCGCAAATAAAATAACAATAAGACAAAAAATATTGAACAGAAGTGAGCAACTAAAGAGTGAAAGGGAAAAAAATAGCAAATTGAATACAAGCGCCCACACACACACAGAGTTTGAAGCCTCACACAGAGATTGTGAGGAATAAGCATGTGTAGAGAGAACGTGGAGAGAGAGATGAGGTGAGTAAGAGAGAAGAGAGAGAGAGAGAGAGAGAGAGAGAGAGAGAGCTCCAAGTGGCAGTCAGCCATATGGACGAGTGCTACACAGAACTGGCCAGCATTTTGTTGTTGTCATACTGTGACCACATAAACATGAAACATTTAACAAATGTTTTGATTGAATGTTTCAATAACATTCGGTATTAATTATTCAGCATAGAGTTCAGGTTTGAACCGACCACTCACATCCATACCAAAGGAAAATGTCCTCATTAAGCATGTTTTTGTCACTGTGTCAAAATTCTTTCTTTTTATTTGTAAATTCACATTGGGTTGCTTTGTGTGCACGCATAGGTGTGTGTTTTTTGTGAGCAAAGGTATATCCATGGAATATGGGAGTACTTTTATCTATTTGAACACATACTGTGGGCATATATATATATATATATATATATATATATATATATATATATATATATATATATATATATGTGTGTGTGTGTGTGTGTGTGTGTGGGGAGAGAGAGAGAGAGAGAGAGAGAGAGAGAGAGAGCGTGGTTTGCCAGAATGGCACGAATGTGCTCTCTCAGCAAAATTTCTCTTCCCTCTCTCCCTTTCACACACACACACACACACACACACACACACTGTACTTCTGGCATTCACCCACGGTCCCTCCCGGCACTGCTCCAGGTACTACTCACCAAACCAGCCTATTAATAAGCAACATATTTGCTTTGCAGTGCACACTTCTCCTGCCATGTTCCAATAACTCCCCGCCTCTCAGCTGCAGCCGCGTAGGGGGCTGCGTTCTAATACGTGAGGAAGTCATCGCCGGGGCTGAGGTGTGATTGCACCCAAGGATGCTCAGCCTGTCTCCTTTGGGTGAGAAACATGGAGCTGAGAATTCAGAGTGGAGCGTCGTGTGTCATAGCCCTGAGCCTGCTGCATTTGGAACACGACTGCTCTTGCAATTAAAATGCACTTCTTCCTCTCCCTGTCACAGTAGGAATTGTACTGTTGCAACCCAGGGAGGTTTCCTGAGACCAAATATTGCTAATTACAAAGAAAGAAATGCCACTTTTTAATTTGGGGGGAAAGCAGCTGTAAACATCATGCAAGGAAGATATTGTCAAAGAGAAGGAATAAAGAATGGAGCAACATGAACCATGAATGAAGTAGAATATAGTGTAGGATGTCTTTGTGTGAGATGAGAATTACAGTAAATATGAAGTCTCAAGCTACAAAATGCACAAATGTCCATTCAGGTTACAAATACAAGTTTCATAATTCATTTTGATATTCCTCAATGCACTTTATCTCTCCATCCTGACCTGTGAAGGGACAGTTTGAGTAATTTTCCTAAGCATTTATTTACTAACAGTCACTAATCTGACCATAGAGTGCAGGTATGTCAAGCCTAATGCCTGCAGCTCAAATACAGCTACTCTCTCCCGGTTCCTCTCAAGGTTTTGTCCTCATATTGTCTCAGGGAGTATTTTCTTGCCAATGTCGCCTCTGGCTTGCTCATTAGGGATGCATTTATACATTTAAAATGTATATCCTGAATTGATTTCTTTTAAGCTGCTTTCTGACAATGTGCATTAATAAAAGCGCTATACAAATAAAAATGCAATTGACTTGAATTCCATTTGGCCTGAGCAAACTTGCATAGATAATATTAAATCAGCCAATGGCAAGTGTATAGCAAGTGTATAGAGTGTGTAGCAAGTGTATAAATAAATGTAAAGTATCCTTCCAATCCACATTCTGTCTGTGCCACTGCACGAAAAAGAAAATGAATGCACGAATGTATAACAGTGTCCGTGAAACATGAGGACTGGAGAGAGTCGACGATGAGCCAGCTTTACAATACAGTTTGTGTAAAAATGTGGTATAGGACATTGGGACAGTGAATAAAACATACATTTGTGTTTATTCTAATTATTCTATGTATAAGTATCATTGATGGGGCTCACAGTGGCTTAGCAGTTAGCATGTTTGCTTCGCACTTCATGGGTCTCCATGTGCTTCAGGGGTTTCCTCTGTTAACTCCGGTTTCCTTCCCCACTCCAAAGACATGCATTGTAGGATGATCAGCATCTCTAAATTAACCGTAGTGTGTGTGTGTGTGTGTGTGTTGTGTGTGTGTGTGTGTGTGTGTGTGTGTGTGTGTGTGTGTGCCTTGTGATGGGTTGGCACCCTGTCCAGTGTGTCCCCCGACTTGTGCCCCAAGTGCCCCTGGGATAGGCTCCAGGCTCCCTGCGACCCTGTGTAGGAGAATAGGTACAGAATATTGATGGGTAAGTGTCAATGATGTACAAATACATTGCAGTTATTTTAATGACTTTAAATAGCATTTCCATTGCATAGAACATAGAAATGTCATATTTCAGTGGATGTTTATGACTTAAACAAATGCAGCAGTGCGCGTAGAACTGTGTGTCTTACAGAGCCCTAGTGGATTGAAATGCTGGCTAAAATGGAAGTGTATATTTTGTGTTTCTATTAATGCTTCAGAAATACTTATGCTGTTAAGTAGACTTCAATATAATGATTGGATCCAAATGCTACAATCCACCACCTAGCGTAGCAACCTACAGACGTTGAAAGAGAACCAGAATACCTGTACGGTTTTGTATTTGTCTTTGTGTACAGTAAAGAATCTGTAGTAAGATTTAGTAAACCTTTCTATCATTTTGAAACAAAAGCTAATATGGTACTACCATAATCAGATTAGCTGCATTTATACTAATATTTTAAACAGATAATAGCCTGAGGTTATGGCACTTCAAGGGCTTACAAAATGCACATGTGGTCCAGGCTGAAATTAGGCTTGACACACCATTACATTTTTACAATAGGAGGAAAGGTTATGAAAATAGATCAGGCTAGTTAAGTAGCTTTGCATTAGTGGTGCAATTTAGCATATAAAGACTGCATATTTACAACTCTGCTCTGGGAAACAGGACCATCCCCAAAGCATGTGCAGGCAACATAAACACATCTCACTGCTGGCTTTACACACACGGTGACTACGTAAAGTGATAGTTTAGACAAAAATCTAACAACAAACGTATGTGGTTACTGGTTTCATCTTAAAGCTAAATCACATTTTCCCTCTGCTCAACATTTGTTGTCACTCAGGTAAATGGTGTGATTCAGTCATACAGTATAAACAAGACTGTTTGAGATATTAAACAATATGACAGTTAATGGTGAGTGTGTGATGATTTTGATGTGTTTTGTGAAATGCTAAACTGCTGGCTACGTTAGCGTTCAGCTTCAGTGAAAAACCAAAGAAGCACACAGCTGACACAAAACCCGTTGTGGCTGACTGAATATTTGGAGTGGAAGTTATGTAAATAGCATTTTTGCTTTAAGGTTAACAAGCTATTGTTCTGAAATGGCTAGATTGTTAAAAAAAACTGACTACAACACAGCAGTGGCAGGAATTTCTTTGTTAAAAACATTTAGTTTGATCATTTCATCAGTATGATAAAATGAGCAAGTTTACATGGTAGTATTACTGCATAAAGGTTACCAAAATAGATAACAAAATATATTATGCCTCTTTAGGCAAGTGGCCTTATTGTGTAAAACTGATAAATCCATGGATGTGTGAATGTTTTCATTAGCTCGCTGTCTAAAATAGCGTTGGTGGCAGAGCTGAGCTCCGTGTCCTGTTGATTGGAGCGCTGACGGCCCACCGTTTGTCAGCGCTCTCTAAAGCCTCATCGCGGAGCAGCAGGGCTCCCTGATTACTTAATTGCTTGTAAGAAGCTCATTAAGGCCTCCTATCCATCATAAGTTGTGTGGCGAAGAAGATGAGCCAGAAAGGAGAGTCATGAACAGAAACCACTCCGTTCGAGTGCTTCATGATATCAGCTTTAGGATTAGTGTGTTCTGTTGTTATAGAGTTCTCACAGTAAAAGTGTCCAATATAGTTTAATACGAACACTTAACTATCTGATGGTTTGACCTGTGTGTCGTACATGACGTTTTGTATACTAAGAATACAATATATACATATAGGAATCTATATACACATGTATTATGTATACAATAAAGAATGGGAGTCTACATATTGCCCCAGGCTGATTTCCCATCATACTAAAAGCAAGAACGATATTTGAATATTTGTTTAATTTGCATTTACCACAGTTTTAACTTCCTAAAATGGCTGACTGGAAAGATGTAAATATGTTCGTTCTGCTCTCAGGCTTTGTTTCAGCTCTCAGGTGCACCAAGTCTGAAAAACACAACAACAGCTTTAAGATACCTTCAAAAATGGAGGTTTAAAATGCCCAGATTTAATGCACTCTAAAACTTCTCCTTGATAGTCATAAAAGACTTACACTCACAGTTTCTAATAATATTGTCTTCAGTATCTGCCTGGGTTTTTTCTGCTGTATTAATCACAAATCCACAGATATTATAATCAATCTAAAGCTTTTGTACCTATACACATTACATACACATTTAAACTTACACATAAACAGGTGCAGAATAGGGCTTGGATGCTTGGCATATTAATTGCCGATCATTTGCAAAACGGGATGGGGAAAAAAAATCCTTTGCCAAAAGCAAGTCTTAGAAGCCTCCAGCTGGGAGCGTCAGGGGCAGGCTTGTTGGCATCGTGGCAGCATATGTTTGGTGCCAAGAACACCAACGATTTGCATTTTCTTTATATCATTTTTACAAAGCCAAAATGCTCTCTCTTGTGTAGAAATGATCTGGATTTGAGTCTTGCAATTAATCACAAGTGAAATATATTTGCCGATGAAAAGGCCTAATTCTAGTTGCTATTTTGGGGGGGGGTTTTTTTTTTTGTGAAAGTGGGAGCAATCAGTTACTTGCGTAACATCTGCACAGAGCTTCTCCACGCAGGGTGATGAATGTGCCTTTAGTATTGTATAGTTTGGCTTCATTTAGACTGGCTTGAAGGATAGAAAGAAAAATAGCACCATAGTGTAAGTGAGGTACTGCAAACACAATCAGTCATTTGTGGGGTGAAGCAAACCATTTTCTTTGTTTCAAAGAGTAAAATGCACATTTTCTGCTCTCGCTGAATATGAAATGGCATAAGGCCATGTTTTGACACCGCATGAGAGACACAAAATTCATATGCTCTTTCCAAAATGTATTCATCCGTTGGAGAATTTTATGGTGCCTTCCAAGTTTCTTGCAGAAGTTCAGATTGGTTTTGTGCAGTTCAGGACAAGTTGGGGGGATCAGAAATTTTAAAGGTCCTTACTTTTGTGTCTGTGTGTAGAGGTAGTCATATGGATCTTGCTATGGAAAAGTAAAGAATTTCACTAAAATGAAGAATGAAATTATTCAAAGAAATGAATCATCCACAATGGGACAATGGTTGGTGCACGGTGGCTTTGTGGTTAACATGTTGTGCTTCACACCTCAAGCACTGGGGGTTCAGTTCCCATCTCTGCCCAGTGTGTGTGGAGCGTGTGTGTTCTCCCTGTGCCTTTGAAGTTTTCTCTGGGTACCCCGGTTTCCTCCCCCAGTCCAAGGACATGTGCTGTTGTCTGATTGGCATTTCCAAATTGTCTGTTGTGTCTGAGTGTGTGTGTGAGATTCTGCCCTGCGATGGGTTGGTGCCCAGAGCTCCCTGGGATAGGCTCCAGGCTTCCCCGCAAACTTGTGTAGGATAAGCAATACAGAAAATGGATAGATTACACGTATGTTTTGCTTACATAATTAGGTTTTAGTCATGTTCAGATGATTAAACTCCACTTATTATTCAGTATTTTATCAGAAATTACATTAGAACCAGTTCAAAAGGTATGCAGTTATGAGATGTACTAACAGTTCATGGTTTAAGTATTTGCAGCATCAAAACATACTTTTATTTTACTGTAGTTTATATAAACTCATGCTACTCCCAATCTATTAGAAAATCTACTGAATGTGCTATTAATTTGTCTATCTTTCCTCTTACTGAGAGCAAATTCGTTTAGAGAGAGATGCGAACTTTTCGAACATGCCACGATAGATCTAAATCGTCTCTACACAGCAGTTCATTTGAGATTCTGAGTTAGTTTAATTAAGAATGCTGCTGGCAGTGCTGCCTGTCCCTAAACAAACTCCACAGCAGATTTCCATGTGACAGGAATTTTACGACAAACATAAAAATGACTGACTTAAAAAAAAAAAAAAGAACTTGAACTGGTCATCCTGTACATATTACGATTTTCAGGATTTTACAGAGGTGCTTTTTTTCATAGGGTAATGATGTACAAAACGCCTTTCATCAAAGAATTCATTAACAAAGAACATTAATTAAAAAATAAATGAGTAAACATCAATATCAAAATCTCAGCACTGTGGAAGTGAATACATTATGCGTGGTAATGATGTTTGAAAGGGATTTTAGCACCTCAGTGGGACTCTTTTAAACCCCTTACCTCTTAGGCAGT
The DNA here is from genome assembly GCA_012411365.1 of Ameiurus melas. NCBI lineage: Eukaryota > Metazoa > Chordata > Actinopteri > Siluriformes > Ictaluridae > Ameiurus > Ameiurus melas. The sequence goes on from CM022759.1 coordinate 25,259,309, forward strand.
TGCTTATTTTGCAACCCTTTGTTGTTAAACAACAAAGAGAATGGGCGCTCATAATGTTATATTAATCAGCGGATTAATATTTCAATTTGATTTTCTTTATAGTTGAGGTGCTGTTGGCATTTCCATTTTCCCTCCATATGTGCAGCGATGTTAAGTGGTATCATTACCATTTCTACCTGGGGCTTCTGGAGATAACAGGCACCCGTGATAGCTCTATTCGACGCGGTGAGAGCAGCGCTGGGTAGCGGCTCATGCATTTTTAACGCCGCTGTTTGCTGCCACTCTGCTGCCATTCTTTTATAATGCAGCATGCAAACAGCTGAGTCACAGATTTTCCCCCCCTTTTTTTGACCACAGCAGAAGAAACACAAAAGAGGAAGAAGATCTATACTTCAACCCAAAAAAAAACCATTGAAAGAGCACCTAGAAGTTCAGTATAGCATTCTGTGTTACAAAATGCCTATCATTAATAGAATTGCAAATAGGGAGAAAAGAAGGTGTATCAGGCATTTATCAAATCAGACTAATCCCACTTTATAGTGTCTCTCTAATACACATTTACAACTATAATTTTAACCGTGTTGTTCACTAAATATACGTGTATCAACTTCTAAGTACACAAGAAAAACCTTCATAAATACTTTGACTCCTCAACTCAAACCTCTATAAATAAATTTTACCAAAAAAAGATGTGAAAAAGCTTTTATTTACTTTCTGTCTTCTTGTAAAGATGATGTTGGGTAAGGAGGCAGTTTAACAAAGCAGCAGTAAAAGCAGTCAATCTGTGTGAGGATGTCTAAAACCTTGCCAGCTAACTGTGATTTCCTTGCAATCGTGCTTTAATCAAGCTGTTGGATAGCTATGTGCCAAAGCGAAACTGACATAAACCTAATCGGTTCAGTTTGTAATCAGAAACAGGCTATTAAAATGTCCGTCCTGCTCGTGAAATCTTGAAACTATTTTTTTATTTTTTAATTTTTTTTTTAAGATGCTGTAACCTTACTTGTGTTTGAGATACATATAAAGGAGAAACATACTTCAGTTCAGTGAACCCTGTACTTTTCAGAAATACATATAGTAGAAAACAGATGTGGCACCACTACTCCAAAAGTGGTAGGGTGCAGTTTTTTTCTGAGAAGCCTTACATCTGTCATTTGGCTATAAAACATATAAACTACGTATTTTGCTTTTAGAGCTATATGGATCCAGGATCTGATTATAATACAAATAACAGCACAAAGTTAGTTCACAAAGTTAAATAGCACTAATTATAAAATATGTTTGAAATTTCGAAGACATGTTCACCTTCTGCAATACCCTGTTTGTCACTGCAGTAACTGTCTGTTTCCCTAAACATTTTCCCAGGAAGTCTTACTTCATATATTTGAAGAATGTCATTTGAGGAATGTTCCTATAATCGATTCAGAATGCAGTATATGTGCATATGTCACTTAAAATATTGAAACGGTGGTGATACTTATCCAACACCTGATTATTAACTGCTAAAGAGGGCGAAAGCAGAGTTTAGCACACCTTTGCACACCAAAGCACACTTTTATCGCTCATAGGAGATCCCCTTTAGGAGAAATGTCCCACTCCCCAGCAGAACTGGACGTTTTGATAGGTTTTTCAACCGAGTCAGACCTGTCCCTTATTTCCTGAAGTGCTGGGTCACAGCTCTAGTAGTTTGAAAAGTGCTGGGTCAAGTTCCAGGTCGCCCATGTTGCTCTGGCAGCCCTTGTTGAAAATGTCAAAATTTCACTATGCAGAGGTTTTAACCTGTTGCAACGTGTGAGAGAGACCTGATGTCCAGATACAATTCTTACACAGAACAACACTGAAGTCAAAACATGTGTATTTACATAAAATACACATGTATCAGATCTTATTTAGTTCTATGTTGTCTCATGTGGTTAGTGTGTTGTTTTATGTAGCACTGTGGTCCTAGAGGAGCATTGTTTCATTTCACTGTGTACTGTATCAACTGTACATGGTGGTGAAATAACAACAAAACCACTTGAACTTGAACTTGAAAAATGTACTGCTATAATCCATCTGTAACAGTGTATAAGACACTCAGTAGTTACTGTATACAGTGCATCCAGAAAGTATTGACACCGCTTCACTTTCCCCACATTTTGTTATGTTCAGCCTTCTTCCAAAATGGAATAAAATCATTATTTTCCTAAAAATTCTACAAACAATGCCCCATAATGTCAACATGAAAGAAGTTTGAAGAAATCTTTGCAAATTTATTTAAAATAAAAAACAAAAACAGCACATTTACATAAGTATTCACAGCTTTTGCCATGACACTAAAATTGAGCTGAGGTGCATCCTGTTTCCACTGATCATCCTTGTGATGTTTCTACAACTTGATTGGAGTCCACCTGTGGTCAATTCAGATGATTGGGCATGATCTGGAAATGCACACACCTGTCTATATAAGGTCCCACAGTTAATAACGCATGTCAGAGCGTTGGTTTAAGCCATGAATTCCAAGGAATTGTCTGGAGACCTCTGAGATAGGATTGTATCGAGACACAGATCTGGGGAAGGGTATAGACACATTTCTGCAGCATTGAAGGTCCCAATGAGCACAGTGGCCTCCATTATCCGTAAATGGAAGAAGTCTGGAACCAGTAGAACTCTTCCTAGAGCTGGCCGACCGGCCAAACTGAGCGATCGGGGGAGAAGGGATTAGTCAGGGAGGTGACCAAAAACTCGATGGTCACTCTGACAGAGCTGCAGAGTGTTTCTGTGGAGAGAGGAGAACCTTCCAGAAGAACAATCATCTCTGCAGAACTCCATCAATCAGGCCTGAATGATAGAGTGGCCAAATGGAAGCCACACTTCAATAAAAGGTACGTGACAGCCCACCTGGAGTTTGCCAAAAGGCATCTGAAGGACTCTCAGACCAAAGATTGAACTGTTTGGCCTGAATGGAAACGTCATGTCTGGAGTTAACCAGGCACCACTCATCACCTGGCCAATACCATCCCTACAGTGAAGCATGGTGGTGGCAGCATCATGCTGTGGGGATGTTTTTCAGTGGCAGGAACTGGGAGACTAGTCAGGATTGAGGAAAAGATGAATGCAGCAATGTACAGAGACACCCTTAATGAAAACCTGCTCCAGAGCGCTCTGGACCTCAGACTGGAGTGCGAAGGTTCATCTTCCAACAGGGCAATGACCCTAAGCACACGATAACAAAGCAGTGGCTACAGGACAGCTCTGTGAATGTCCTTGAGTGGCCCAGCCAGAGCCCAGACGTGAACCCGATTGAACATCTCTGGAGAGATCTGAAAATGGCTGTGCACTGATGTTCCCTATCCAATCTGACGGACCTTGAGAGGTCCTGCAAATAAGAATGGGAGAAACTGCACAAAAATAGGTGTGCCAAGCTTGTAGTATCATACTGAAAAAGACTTGAGGCTGAAATTGGTGTCAAACATGCTTCAACAAAGTACTGAGCAAAGGCTGTGAATACTTATGTAAATGTGCTTTTTGTTGTTGTTGTTTTTTATTTTTAATAAATTTGCAAATATTTCAAACCAACTTCTTTCATGTTGTCATTAAAGGGTATTGTTTGTAGAATTTTGAGGAAAATAATTAATTTAATCCATTTTGGAATAAGGCTGTAACATAACAAAATGTGGGAAAAGTGAAGCTCTTCGAATACTTTCCGGATGCACTATAGATACAGGAACAGTTTATATGTAATTACACAGGCATTACAGAGACTTAATATAAAGTAGGAGACATATATTTAACTTCAAATTCTGTATTTGACAAAAGTCATTAACTGAAGTTATACCACAGCGCTGTTGAATTCAGTTCAACCAACTGCAAGGCAAATCACAGACATATATATTAATGTTCTTGTTTGAATCCGTTTTCATTTCTATAGTAACAACACAGAGGTAATTGTATGGTGGACACTCCACATAATCTAAGTCTAATAATAATTACTAAGGACTAATAAATTGTTTTTGAATAATTTATACAGTAACCTTTCCTGTAAGGAGACATTTATTTAACAGATTATGGAAGGAGTCTCCAGTGTCACAGATTTATAACTCTCAGTAAGTTTTACACCACAGGAACGTTTTCATCACTTTGCTTTACCTCGTTCCTCGGTAACATGACTACTTGCATTTTGTTTTTTCAGTCTTAGTAATTTCAAGACCGAGAAAAAAGAAACGTTTCTGAGGGAACAACGGTGATAACTGCTATATTTTATGTGACAACAAGAACTAACATGGAGTCTTCAAGATGTGTTGTTATAGGAACATGATCACACCACCATGTCTTTTATAACTGCACTTGTTAGAAAGAAGTGTTTTAGTCATTACTTATACCAAGTTAGTGATTGTGTGAAAATTAGCCCTATACTCACACTCATATTGACCTTTTATTAAAGTTTTGCTGTGTTGATTGCTCTCTTCTCTCTCTCTCTCTCTCTCTCTCTCTCACACACACACACACACACACACACAGTGTTGTTTGTGGAGCTCACTCGTATCCCGAGCCAGTTTATTTATTGCTCTCAATCACACTGGTGGCTAATCAAACGGCACAGCTCTTAGGTAATGCTCACTGCAATTACATAAGGCCCTGTTTCTCATAAACATCACCCAGTTCAGAATAAAAATAACATAATTGCAAAACACTTTTTTGACTGACAGCCTTTGATTGACATGCCATTAGGTAATTGTTCACAACAGCTGATTAGTTAGTGACAAGTATTATTCAAATATCGCAGCAACACCTTGGAAACCTGAGCAAAGTAAGTACTCATCTGCATTCAAAGTGAGACCTCTGTGTGATATATACGATTAGATTCATTATATGAAGAACTGACATGAGAACTGAAATGATTTAACACCTTTGCCACAAATTATATGACGTGTAAATATTTTCCCAGTAGATTAGGGGAGTTTGGGAACAAAATCTGGCAGCACAAGTATAACCCAGAGAGAGTGAGGTCTAAAAACACATTTACATTCCCACATTATGTTCTGTAATGTCTTTTGCTTACAGTACAACTCTAACGCAGCTTCGAAGCATAATTCAGCAGCTTGTTGAGTCTCAGAAATGGTTAACTGAAAATGACTCCCTTGACTCATTTATGTCTTCACATGGTGATTTATCTTTATTTGTTTCATTCATTACCGCAGCTCACACAGCTAAAGTGATTAAAGTCCACTCATTTCAGTCAGGACAGTCATTTTCCGTAAGCCATTTGGGCAAACTCAATTGTTAAGTTACAGAATAAGAGATATTTACGTAAGATGATCTCATAGGAAGAAAGAAAACACATTTTTTGGAAAACTGTGAGAATTAATTGAAGCATATTTACAAATATAGATACTTTAAGTTTAAGTAAAGATGCAAATTAGTATGTTTTTTAATTACTTGATATACATTATGTGTGTTCTAACATTATTATTGTATAGAAAAGAATGTATTTCCCATAATCTTCATCTGTAGCACACATGCAGAGGCATGTGAAAGGACTTCCTGAACTGAAAAATGTTTATTTTAAGTAAAGTTTTAACATTTAAAGTGTGCTTACCCCCAAAAGTGAAAAATTGCATTTGATCAAGAATTAAGTTTACTGAAAGATGGCCCGCCTACCTCTACATTTATAACCTAATGTACTTATGGAAAATCTCCATTACTGCTGTTTCTTTCAAGAATTAGGTTAACAGTGAGAAATGAGTTCTCACTTTGATTATCAGCATCACCCACAACAGCCTCTGTCTCATCACCTGAGCTAAAAGTCACTCGCTGCGTTTACTCGACTGATCTCTGTTCACCCTCTCATTGCTGGAGAAAAAACTGTTGACTAATTCAGTCACTTCTATTTCCTTGTCTAGATTTCTTTTAGCCAATTTAAAACTCTGCATCCTAAAATTTTGTACAGACTGTTTTATGCCGATGTGAAGGATCATGCGCAGTGCAGGATCATTGCAGATGATTTGACTCTGATTGATTGATTACAAGCTGAAATGATTAGGATTATATCCATTCACTAGTTATCTAACAACTTGATCAATTGTGACAAACTCATACTTCACTAGCAAGGTTTTAGACCATTTTAGACATCTTAACCGTTTTTTGACCACTGCATTTGTTTAACTGACTCTTTATACATTGTGATCTTTTCAGGTGGAACAACATTTCAATGTTAGTGTCTTAAATAAAGCTTTCTTAAAGTAAGATGACAAAGTAGATTATTGGTAGATAAGCTCAAATCTTTCAGCTTTTTTTTCCAAGACTGCTACACTCATTAGAGTAGAGAAGTCTGTCAGTTGTTTACTCATTTAATCCCTCTAAAGCTACCACATACTAGTAAAGTGTTAAATGTTTTTAAATATTCACTAAGAAAAGTATACAATTGATACAAAAACTGCACACACACACACACACACACACAGAGAGCACTATTTGGTATGTCAGTCTTTTGGGATTTTTTCTTCCAAATTTCTTAAGTGGACATATCTTTGAGTAGGTCACTATATTAATACCAATAATGTACTGCAGATCCAATGTACACTCAATAATCACTACTGTTGTAATCACTAAATTGTATTACTTTAATCTCTGCATGATGAGTGTAGCTGATCAAAACTGACGTTCCAGTTGTTTATGTGATGGTGGATCATGGAAGCATAGTGCTGTAGCAGGTAACATCTCACAGCTCCAGGGTTCTCAGTTCGATCCTGAGTTCAGGTTACTATCTGTGTGGGGTTTCTCATGTTCCCCTTGTGTGAGGGTATGTTCCTCTAGGTTCTATAGTCTCTTCCAACTGGCCACATTATAGTAGCAAGAGAACTGGCTACCCGAAAATGTCCCTGGTTGTGAATGAATGCCGTCCCGTTCAGCATGTACTCCCGTCTCATGCCCAGTCATCATGGGATAGTCTTTGGATCCACCAGACCAGGAAAAAGCACTGACTGAGTATGAATGAATGAATGAATTATAAAATAAAATGAACAGATTCACTTCCTGTAAGCAAGTCCGATTTTTTTTAAAAAAATAGAAGTAAAATATGAGTTTAATTGTTATTTTCCACTGTATGTTGAGATTTACTAGCCAGTGTCTAACCTGTTTAATTGGGCCAATGATCGATGCACAGAAAAATTGGGCTGAATTGTACAAATCTGCAACAATGGATATCAAATCAACATCTAGGAACAAATAAAAGCTTATTTACTATTTATTTACTATTATACTTATTTACTTATCTCAGCTAAAGCTCTGTATATTGAACCTTATGTCCTGACTCCATGACCTAAACGCCTCCACATATTATTAGCATCCTAATAGGCCATCTTATACTCTTTAATTCCCTCAGTGACCTGTGAGCCTCGACACACATAAACAGTCACCCTGTTCCTCACGCAGACACAACACACACAAACACACACACACACACACACACACACACACACACACACACACACACAGATAATGAGCCTGTGATAAAGGCCCTTCAGAGTGAATTGCCCACAGCTGCAGGGCCCCTTGTTGCGCTGGCAGCAGTGCCCCTGTCATCGAGCGCGTGTGCCTATCTGACCTGCTAATTTGGAGCATATGTAAGTGCTCTTAAAGTGGCGGCCCTTTTGACATGCCACAAACAGCAGCTGCCACAGCTGCCCTCCAGAAGCTTCATTTAATTCAATTACATCTCTGGGAGATATGTAAACGAGGCCATGTTCAGAGAGAGAGAGAATGCAAGAGAGAGAGAGAGTGAGAGAGTGAGAGAGAGAGAGAGAGAGAGAGAGAGAGAGAGAGCTGCTGCGGGGCAGCACGCCATGCTCGAGGGGAAAAGAAAAGGAATGGGGGAAGATGAGGATAGAGGGCTCGGAGAATGCCGAGACCCCTTAAGCCCTCCCTGTGCCAACCCACTGCAGCTATTCACATATACACGTGCACACAACCTCTCTATGCCCCCACCCGCCAGTGTCAAGGCCCAGGTGGCTCAGTAGGCAAATGACTGGGGTAAGAATTCAAACTTCCCACTCCCTCCTTCACCACCCTACACACAGCCAGCACCACCTTTGCCGCAGATTCGTGTGCGAGGGCAAAAGAGGGGGGTTTAATCAGGGTCATGGGCTTCTATCACTCTGATCAGGGAAACTCAGCCCCTGGGCCACCCTGCAATTAATGCAACTTTTGAGTGAAGAAGGGGGGAGATAAATATTCACCATCTGGCAATTAAGGTTCGCAGGCTCATTCTGGCTCAGCCGCGACTGCACGAGTGATACTCAGTGATGAGAGCAGGATAGGGCTCCTAATGCTGGTCTAGCGCCCACTAGATAGATGCATGGCAAAGTGTTGAAAGGGGCGATTTGGATCCCATATTTTCTCCTTTTCAGAGCATTTGTGGCGTGTGATTTTTGGGGGATTAGGCCTCCCAGCTGCTGGCTGTGGTGGCGTGTGCCTGAAAGAAGCCCAGATCATGGTGATCAAATTAACTCCCCTCCCTGAAAGGGGCGCAAAGGTTGTCAATGTGCGCCGCGTCGCGTTTCACTGCCTCATTGATGTTATGATTACTCATTTAACTGAACAATGAGTGCCAAGTGGCTCCACTGAATGCCCTCCTGCATGAAAGGAGAGCGCTGCTTGTTAAAAGATAGTGATTTAATAGGAACGCTGATTCTTTTCATCCATTTTTTTTCCATGTGTATTGTGAAACACAAATGGATGGAAGACAAATACAGTGATTAGCTGGGTGATTAATCTCAATTATTCAAGTTGCAAATGTGGGACCTTTTACCCGGCTGAAATGCGGAGAATAAGAGCCCTCGCTTAAGACAAAAGCCAGACAAAGAGGAGCAACGAAGTACCAGAGCCTTCTGTCAACACCAGTACAAAGCCACAATTCTCCTGCTGTGGGTCAGATATTAGATGATATTTAAGATCAGAGGTAACACTGACCATTTCAATGTATATGACTGCTGTGCTATCAACACTAGTCAACCCTAACATCATCCTCTGACAGCATTACCAGTCCCATATTAAATCATATGACCAGCTTCAATCTGCCCTTCACAACACATGCAATGTGAACAAGGCAGTCAAAAGGTCTTGATCCCTTTTAACATAACAACCTAGTCCAATCTGTTACCTAATAAGATGATTAGAAGATGCAATCATGTAAGACCAACACTATTGGTTCTGTCAGTGACATCAGCCCTAATTGCCAAGTTAAAGTATACATAAAATTACTATGATTACAGTGATGCTATGAAAAATTACTGTCATTAATGCTTATATGAAAAAAATGGCTTGAAGTCAAGCAGGTGTGCAGATTCCATGATGCTTATTGGTAATCATAAGGTTCTGTTACTTATTAGCTATGTTATCCCTGCAGAATCAAAAGACTGAAGAAGACGAAAAAAAAAAAGCCATGACTGATTAAGTAAGATCAGGGTACATATGATTTCCTCCTGAACTATTCTTTCAAAACACTACAACTCTTCACTATACTGATGTTCCTTCTGCCTCCTTCTCTCAGGACTGGGTCGGAATGGGTGACCGCAATCTTCCAGTAATTGCCAAAATCCCTCCAGCTTCCCTCTACTGTTGTGCTTTCCTGTAAAGGAATAATTACACATTTTGAATTATTAAGAGTCATTATCAAAGCTTGTGCTTAACTTCATTTGCTGTACTGTACGGTTTCTCTGATCTTGGCAATCATTACTTATTTAAATGACTCGATGCTTTTTCCCAGTTGGAATACGTCATTGTGTGGCTTAATAACACAACCATCTCACATGCCGTCGTATTTTAATTCCCAACTTAACGACTATAAGGGTTGGTCGCCACCACCGCCCAACCCCACTAGTAATGCAAACAAAAAAGTGCAGCTTTTGAGTCAGTTAGAATTATCATATTGGCCAATTAGTTAAACTAGTATTTTGATATGAAATTAACTGGGAAACCAGTTTTTATTAAGACTTTCCTCTAGGGCTTCAGCAGTAAATGGTTTGGACTTCTAATTCTTAGATCTAGTTGATGTGGTAAATGGCGCACTTATATAGCGCTTTTATCCAAACTGTTTTATACACTGTGTCTCATTCACCCATTCACAATGGTAGCAGAGCTGCCATGCAAGGCGCTAACTTGCCATCAGGAGCAACTTGGGGTACCAAGGACATTTCAGCATGTGGTGTCACCCAGGCCGGGAATCGAATCGCCAACCCTACGATTACTGGATTAGTGGCGCCACAGCTGCAGGTGTGTATGCATTATATAATATGAACCATTATATTTTGTTTATGCCACAGTGTTGTTGAATTCTCAATTTTAATAATTCTCAATTGGTCAAATAATAGGATGCACCTCTTGAGTTGGGATTTTGAGTCTCGCCTCTGCCCTGTGTGCGCGGAGTTTGTCTCCCCATGCTTCGGGGGTTTCCTCCAGGTACTCCGGTTTCCTTATCCAGTCCAAAGATGTGTTGAAGGCTGATTGGCATTTCCAAATTGTCCGTAGTGTGTTAATGGATGAGTGAGTGCGTGTATGCGATTGTCCCCTGCGATGTGTTAGCACCTCATCCAGGGTGTCCCCCGCTGATATATTGTTTTTGTCTAATTAACTTCAAGAGAGAGCAAAAGAGGCTGATGAGGTAATAACTTTTTATAGCTGCTCAAACATAAATGATATCAAGAACTAACATGGTTTGTGGAGGTCTACAACATAAAACACAACAATAAATGGACAACAAGTTAAAAATCGTTGGTGTTGGCAAATTGTTGTGGCATAAGATACTGTATAAAATACTTTGCAACATGCTGTTATTGGAAAATAATCAACTGTGCTTCAAGTTAGGTCACATAAAACCACCCCACTATTGATCATATTCCTGCTCCAACATGACCTGTCATGTTTTATCCATTATACCTGGAACTGAAAATGTCTCAATCTGGTTTCAAAAAAGTTATCCCTATTAGCTTTTGAATACTGAACGTTCTACATTCTTCCCATAATGACTTATCTTTTAATAGGATAAGGAGCCAACACAAGCACGGATTGTCTAACAGATTCATCTGAATGACTATGAACAAAAACTTTATTTGGGTTATGAAGCTGTGCTCTGCAAAACCCTGCTCGGATATATTTGTAACATGTTTTCTCTAGTCCCATAATTACATTTTCTGCCTGTGTGGTAAGTGTTCAGTTTGAAATGGAACAACACATGAACAACACTGAACAACTCTGTTCCTCAAATGCAGGGTGGTCATACACCCAAGGTTTTTGTGTATATTTCTGGAGCATTTGCTATTTCAGTCAGCAGAGCCTCAGACCAGTGGCGGTTGAAAATGTGATCAGTTATGTAAATAGCCCAAAAAACAGCCAGGATTAGAAACCTGGGAAGAGACACTGTGGTGCAGACACTATATCTGCCTTCATATTGGATTTCAATGCTGAGAATAACACACTTATGAAAAGCTCTGACCAGAGACTATCATGTGTCAAAACACATCAGCCTGCTTTGTGAGAAGCTCCTTCTTATCAGAAAGTGTGTGTGTGTGTGTGTGTGTGTGTGTGTGGTTCTATGCTTCAAATTATGTAATACTAGAAGCCAATATAAATCTGGATGCTTTAGTGAGTAAATAACTGAGCAATAAGTGTGTGTGTGTGAGGTACAAAGGTTCATAGAGGTATGTGTTTATTTCACCATACTGTAAGTAAAGGAGTAGTATAGCACAAGAGGGAGTGCTATTATAGGAAAATAATCAACAACGAGGTAATGTGATGTGACCCAATGCCATGTGGAGTTACTGTTATCATCTAAAAGTTTGATCGTTTTCCTATAACACCACGTCCTGGAATGTTTTATTCCTCTTATACCACAGTGATTTGCTAAGGCTTCCACGCTGAAAACATTATAAACAATTTGTCTTATATTTTAACTGTTTATAGTTATGCCTTATGTCATGGAATGTGTTCAAAACTCTTACGTTTCAGCAGTCATAAACAGTCCTTCCTTCACTGGCTTCCTTTCTTCTTTCTTGAAAATAATAAGATTTAAAAAACTACAACAACTACAGCTTGACATGGTACACAGGAAACTGCTGTACTGAAGACTTTCCTGTACAGGAAAATGTACCATTACAGTTACAGTTCAAGTTAAAGTACTGACACTGGAATCTTACAAAAAGCTCCTTAAAAAACATTTCATCATATCAATGATTATATGTTTTTATTTGTTAAAAAGAATATGCTTTTTAATGATCAGTCTTAGATGTAGAGCATCCAGTATGCAAGTCCCTGTGCAAGTTGGTAGGGAACATTAGAACAAGTGTATTAATATAAACCTGTGATATGTCAGAGCTGCTGTTATTAAAAACATATTTAAAGCATACCCAAATAAAATTGCTGCTTGCTAGTGAAATCAGACATGTCTTAATACAGCAGATATATTTCATGTAAATTGATCTTTATTCAATTTGGTGGGTAACTACCACATGCTTAGCCAACATGCTATGGTAAAATGCAGCAAAGAAGCACACTTTACAACTGGATAGTCACCAACAGTAGCTAACTAGATACACTATATGGCCAAAAGCAATATGTGGACACCTGACCATCACACGCATATGTGGTTCTTCCTGAAACTGTTGCCACAAAGTTGGTATCACACTTTTGTATAGGATGTCTTTGTATGCTGTAGCATTACAGTTTCCCTTCACTAGAACTAAGAGTCCCAAACCTGTCCCAGCATAACAATGACTCTGTGCATAAAGCGAGCTCCATGAAGACATGGTTTGACATTTTTGTTGTGGAGGAACTCAAGTGTCCTGCACAGGACCCTGACCTCAACCCCACTGAATACCTTTGGGATGAACTGGAACGCTGACTGCAACGCAGGGCCTTTTCACGCAACATCCGTGCCTGACTTTATTAAAGCTCTTGTGGCTGAATAGACACAAATCCCCACAACCACGCTCCAAACTCTTGTGGAAAGTCTTCCCAGAACAGTGGAGGTTATTATAATAGCCAAGGGTGGGGGGTGGGGGGCTAAATCTGGAATGGGATGTTCAACAAGTGCATATGGGTGTGATGGATAGGTGTCCACTAACTTTTGGGAACATTGCGTAACTGTGTAAATTATACTTGCTTATCTTTTTTTTTATCAGGATTAACAGGCTTGAGCAAGATATGGCATACCAGCTGAAAGTCTTATTACACAACTGTGTATTTTAACTAGAGATAAGATGCTATTGTGAGATGCAAGTTCAATTAACCAGTTTGAAGGGATTGCAGTATAATGTACTGTACTGTATATTAGCCAGAGTACAAACAGAAGACACCTGTGTTATTATTTTGATACCAAAACTGACATACCAGAATTATTCATTTGTTTTTAAATAAATAAAAAGGTTACGGTATTTTAATTCAAATGAAGTTAGTAAAATTAAGCCTTTAATGCATAATTTTTAACACTTCAGATAACCAGAAATAAATTTGTAGAAGCTTATTTCCACAACATATGAGAAAACATTATGCAAATTTACTGTATCTCACAGTTGCGAGAAAATAGCACACAATTCCATCTTTTCTCTCTCGCAGTTCTGAATTAATCTCTCACATTCGCAATGCTTTATCTCCATGCAACTTTGTGCTTCCACTAATTAGGCTCTCCAACCTCTAACCAAGCCACAGACACATTATCTGTTCAGCCTAACACATTCTCCCAGACTGGCCAGATCCTGCTGAAAAAAAGACTTCAAGTAGGTTACATTGCTTAATAATAACAATAATAATAATAATAATAATAATATGTTTAATTGGTTGGTTGGGGGGTTCCACCCTGATGGGGTTTGTTGTGGTTTGATTATTAGAAACCAAAGAAATGCACTGCATTTTTTTTATATTAATGCCAAGATAAAAAGTCACAACTGTGTTATATTAACTCACAATTGCAAAATAATAGGTAATATTATCTTGTGTGTGTCAGAAACAAGCTTCCATACAAATTCATCGGTACAGTTTAACCAAGTGATATGGTAAATGTATCTATTGACCTACGTCTGTAAAGCAGTAGAAGAGGATCATTTGCAGCACAGCGGAAGCATGCCCACACACTTTTCCTTTACTGCATACTGTTTTGCAGTCACGCTCTTACCAGACAGCACGTGATCCTTTACCTGTAGCCCAAGCCTTGCTAATTATAAGCACAAAAATTTGCCACTTTGTCCCTCTCTGTCCCTTTTAGGAGCGATGCGTGAGTCAGATTAAATAATCATTGAGAGCAGGGTGCGTTTCACCTTGGGGACATATTGTCCCCTGTCAGAGGAACCTTCGGGGACAGAAGGCAGCTCAGCAGGAGAGCACAGTGGGATGCGCGCGGCGCTGATGAAACGGAGCTGGCTTAATGAAGGCATGGCCCGTGGCTTCCGCGGCTACGCCATATGTTTCGCCAAATGCAAATGGCCCCCCAATTCAAACAACTTTTTCATCTTGATCTATGCAAATGTGTTTATAAATACAGGCTTATAAATATGGCATTGTGCGTTTAAAGGAGCAAGCTGAACCACCCCCGCACGCACGCACACACACATACACACACATACACACCCTCATTACCCTTCCTAACACCATGCAAACATGAACAAAAATGGCCGTCAGACCTGGGACAGATTAATGGCATCCCAGGGGGTGGTTATGGACTTGTTCACATGCTTAGATGCACAAAGAGCCCACACACACACACAACACACACACACACACACACACACATACACACAATACAGTGGTTTGGCATTAAGCCACTCAGGTGTATTCTCAGCTATTAAAAGTGGGGTTAAACAGTTAATTACAGTCTGTTTTACTTTTAGAAGTCGTTGCCAACATCTTGTCTTACTAAGACTACCAAGATAATTACTGTATTTATGCATTCAGACATTCACATGTCATAGTCCAACCTGTTTCTATCTTTTATATCATTGTTTATATTATTTGTAATAGCAGTATAATATATTCACTAAGGAATAAAGTGCTTACAGAGTTGGCAAATTGCTGTTCTATGAGAGGAAAACAGCACTTGGGGTCATGTTTCTATATCAAAGTAACCCAGGACTGTATGCAATTACTGTTACCACCCAGATATTGATTTTTTTTACATTGATGGTAAGTAGTATGTGTTACTCATTTATAGCAATGTTATAACCGACATAAACAGTCATTCCCTTACCAGCCTCTCTTTTTTTTCTTCTCTCTAAGTTAATCAGACCAACAACAACAACAACAAAAAAAAAACACTGTGGGTCATGTTACAGAGAAACAGCAAAGTCTTTTATCTTTACATCTGACTGTTACTGGAGCCGCTGGAGATTCCTTCCAAAAATGTTAAACATCTCCTCACAGAAAATCTGTTTATATGGAGCATGCCTGTGGAAGCTGTTACTATAGAAACAACAACACATTAGAATAAGCATATCAATATAAATTTGTGATTTGTCTGGTAGAGGGCACTACTGCCAGAGCTGCTGTTATAGACAATTAATCAACACCTTCTGACCAATAAGGATTGAGAATTCGATAGTGCGGTGGTATTAATATCATTATTCACCTGATTTATGAATAACCTGTCAGCCAGGATTAAAAAAAAAAAAAAAAAAAACATCTGATGTAAAGAATGAATAGATTTTTATTTGGATTATGATGCTTAAATTCAAAGCAAACCTATAGTGTGTACCACCCTGACCTCTCTCTCTCTCTCTCTCTTTCTCTGTGCCATCAATTAGCAGAGAGGTGATCAGATTGTTGTGGGCACTGCGGTAAGTGTTGTGACTGCACCTGAGCCTCAGTCTGTGTGCCAACGTCTTTATCATGGCTCTGTGGTCTGCCTGATGCCAGAGCTGTGACAGACCTGTGCCCAGCAAGAGACCACACTAAATCACACTGACCCTACCTGCTCACTTTATACAGGTCTCTTTACATTCTGCACTACAAGCTCCACAATATTTCAAAATATTTAAACTTTTATCATCATCAATATAGTTTTGGTCTTCAAAACACACTATGCAATACACATATTACAACACAGTTTATTTTTACGGATTGTATCGATGATCTAAAAGGAAGCAGTGTTTGTGTTTTGGAAATATTCTTACCCGCTTCACAACTGAGAATAAAGGATGTAACAAGTCCTTGATAAAAGCACTATGTTTATATTATACAGATATTGCTTTTTTTTTTACACCATGCATTGTTTTGTAAAACATCATTAAAAGTATAAAAGGTAATTAATGGGAACATAAGTTAAACTACTTCTAAATTCAAACATGCAATTTTTTTTATTTATTAACTCAAGTTGGATGGATGTTTTCAATTTGTGGATTAAATTTAAATATATAATAAGAAATGTTCACATTTAAATCAGATTTTCAAACAAGGTTCCATTACTGAGGAAATTCTCTCAGTTCTCTGAACCTATCATGGTCCAATATTCCAGGATAGTGGAATATAATGTGGTACCAGGCAAACTTTAGCCACAGAACCTGCATGCTTACTTTGCAACAGCTGGATAATCAAATGTACACCAGCACCAGTCCCTCCAGTATTTTGCGTTTGCAGAAATGACATCTGCAATATGTGAACCAAGATGCGTCATGTGACATCATCACAAGCCGCATTCAGCTGAAACCCTCTTTGAGTTGTGTGCATCGAACATGAATACAGCTAAAAGGTCTCATTTACCAACAAACATCACAACAAAAGATCGTAAAAAACAATTTTCTGCAATTGCAATTTCGCCAATTCAAGTAGTTTTCTGAAAAAAGAAAAAAAGCACAAAAAAGGCTGTGTGTTGCTTCGCAAAGTTTGACAAAAGCCACAGTAAAATCAATTTTTGGATGCAACAATCACAAAAAAATAACATAGCGAAATCCTGTATGGACTGATTAAAGCTAAACTTACTGAAAATTTCTAAAGCAAAAAAGTTTTATAATTGCTTGATTCTTATTATTGTATATAGAATGGATAATCTATATATTATTCCTGTCTCCTCCAATATGGTAGGGGGCATGCCACATTATAGGGAAGGCTTGGGGGTGTATTAGGGTGAGTATAATAATAATAATCACACTCCAAAGTAAAGGTCAAAGAGCAGGGAGGAAGCATCAATCAAGGAATATCCGTGATTTTTTTTTTTCTAAACAGGTGAGGGTCAAGACCAGGAAGCATAGAACATTGAAACTTCGAAAACAAGAGCAAGGAACTTATACAAGTAATTAAGGGCTAACTGAAAACAGGTGAACACAAATGGTAACAAGCCAATGACTGGACAGGACATGGGTTGAATCAGGACCAAAAAACCAAAAAGTGATTGGTGATTGGTCATTGTATAGTAGCCATCAGTGATAAGTGGTAAGGGGGTTGTGCATGTTTCAGGTGCACTCTTGGTTTGATTAGTAAGCCCTTTTCAGAAGTCATATAATCTACTGTAGCAGGTGTTATGGGTGCTGGTGAGCCATAATCAGGAGAATACTCAATGCTGCATCCAATTTGCCTACTTATACTATCCACTAAACATACAAACTCTTTTTGTGAAGAAAATGTACCGTACATACTTTTGAGTGCGTAGTAAAAGAGTGTGTAAAAAAGTATTGGGACATACAAACACATCATGTAACGAAAGAAAACATTGTTGCCTAGTAACACACACTGTCACTGTAAACATACGCCTCGTTGCATTTCAGCTTTTCTTCATTGTATATTCCTTCTATGCTACAGAATTTAATTTACCATTCTGTTATTTATTTATTTTCACATTTCATTTAAACCTCTCTAAACTCTTTTTACACTACATCCAACCATTAATCTTATGTGACAATAAAAAAAAAGTACTTAACATCAGCTTCACATTTCATTTCTTACAATAAAACACTGACGATGCGTTACACTCGTCCGTCATGTTTGCTGGTTGAATTCGGCGACGCAAACTGTCACAAAACTCCTCCTCCTTCGAGCAAAGACTTGTGGGCAATATCAGTTGAAAGAGTGTCCACGGATCCACACTGGAAATAGTAGCCCAAATGTCTCTTCAAAAAGAGGGTCCAAAAAGAGGATCTCGAAATAAAGTTACTAAAGATATCTAAGGAATAACCTCATCTTTCTAGATATAGCAACATTGGACACAAAAATGGTGCTGTGCACCATGTCCAGTGGTATTCTAATGTTAAACTGTAAGAGACATTACTCAGTGAAGAGTTAAAAATAAATAAATAAATCAAATTTGGGGGGCTTAACCTCTGTGTGCACTTTTTAGGACAGTGCAAGTAGTGCTTTAACCGAGTTAATTTTCAGAATACTTTTGTAAACAGAATGTAAGCACTTCTGCAGACATAGCTGTCTGTTTCTCCCTGCAGAAGACACACAAGTAGTTTCTCTTACTGTAGGCCTAGTCGTTCTCCCAGTGTCACGTCCATCTCTGTCGTTCAGAGTTGAGTCTGATGGGTCTGATGGATGTGGCGGAGGAGTCATTGTAACCTGCAGGATCACAGTGAGCTCATTAGCCCGTGTGCTCCGGCGCTAATTCGGGGGTTACGAGCTGGATGTTAATTAATCACGCGCTTGGCAGAGAGCGACGTCCTAGCGCGCGGCTGTGAGCGTGCATATCAAGCAGGCCGCCCGCCACTCCAACGCTCTCGTTCATGTGTTGTTTGTGCGGCACTAGAGAGAGCAAAGGTGTTAGAGAGAGATAGACAGGAAGGAGAGAGTGATAGAGTCTGATTATCTCGACAAGGGGGGAACTTTGTACATTTGTTATACCATAACGTTTTATATAATCATGCATCATGCATTGTATACCTTTCCATTACCTTCCGTTAAGTTTATTAGATATTATCTCAGCATAGTACTCTTAACCCCTAAGTGTCACACAGGAGCTGTTCATAATGTTCAATTGGATTAAAGCTATAATGTAGCGTATAATGTAGCGTAATGGCACAGACTTATGTGCATTGAACTGATATCAATCAAAATTAATGGTGCATTAGTACTTTTGTTATGTAGATTTTTTACTTATGTACTTCTGTTATGTAGATTTTTTTACTTTCTTTACTTTTACTTATTCTTTACTTATGACATCAATAAGTCAATAACCAGTTTTATATCCATTTTTGTTCTTTTATTGAGAGTAGCCTGCGTGCTTATATACAGTCACTCAAGTACAAGAGAACCAGAGTTAAAAAGTAATGTATGTGAATGTAGCCTTAAACTTATTTTGCAGACTACAATTTATGTGGAGACTGAAATCTGGCTGTGCAAATATATATTAGTTAACTAGGAATTAACTGAAAAGTTATTGGTATAAAAAGTTTTCAAAAACTCCTGCTGTGCCCTTCCATGCTTGTCAGTTAATTGTCGTTTACATTTTCTAACAAGATACAACTGCCCCATCTACTGGAAGAAATTTAATCTCACAGTTTTATCTACAGTGCTGTGTGTACAATGCTACTTTTTTGTGAAAGGGCATTCAGTATGTCCACAAATGAAGACTCAGATGTCAACATTTGACTGTTACCTGGACCAGTTACATTTTACAATATGTAATCTGTACAATTTACTGTAAATAATTGGAATGATTTAATGAGTTGTTATTAGCAAACCATTCTAGCTGATTAAAGATAGAGCATTCTAAGAAAGTGTTAATATTAATTCCACAAATACTTCTTTTATTCATCTTTCATCTTCAGTAAACAGGTCCTGGTCAGGGTCACTATCCCAGGAACACTGGGTGTGAGGCGGTGGTATACACTTAATTCGATTCTAGTCCATGACAGAACACCATATGGGTTTTATTTTAAAGCAGTCAATCCACATACCAACATATTTTTTGATAGAAAGAAACCTAAGCAAATGTGGGGTGAATAGTGTTGCTTGGATCTACACAGACAGTAACCGGAGCTCAGGATGAACAGGGGACCCTGGAGCGGTGAGGAGGCAGCAACGCTAGCTATTACACCATCTCAGTCTACACTTAAAATGTATCAAAACACCTACTTTGTTAGTGTAGTTAGATGCTAATTTATGTGTGTACAATGTGTTTATCCTCTTTTAACACTTTATTAGTCCCAGACTCTGACCACAGCCCTGCTGTTGGCTTGGTATTCTTGTATGGCAACTCTTTCTTAACCCAAGAGTGACACTGAAGTGTTCAGAACCCCAGCAACACTGCAGTGCCTGTCAGTGTCATGACTGTTCTCAGAATGATATCTGGGCAGCAGTGGCCCTCTGGTGGTCGTTTTCCATCAAAAAACAAAACAAAACAAAACATGTACCTACTTCAACCAAATAAAATTTTATTGACAGTACCTTGCGAAAGTATTCGGCCCCTTGAACTTTTCAACCTTTTGCCACATTTCAGGCTTCAAACATAAAGATATAAAATTTAAACTTTTTGTGAAGAATCACCAACAAGTGGGACACAATTGTGAAGTGGAACGAAATCTATTGGATATTTTAAACTTTTTTAGCAAGTAAAAAGCTGAAAAGTGGTGCGTGCAAAATTATTCGCCCCCTTTACTTTCAGTGCAGCAAACTCACTCCAGAAGTCCAGCGAGGATCTCTGAATGATCCAATGTTGTCCTAAATGACTGATGGTGATAAATAGAATCCACCTGTGTGTAATCAAGTCTCTGTATAAATGCACCTGCTCTGTGATAGTCTCAGGGTTCTGTTGAAAGCGCAGAGAGCATCATGAAGACCAAGGAACACACCAGGCAGGTCCGTAATACTGTTGTGGAGAAGTTTAAAGCCGGATTTGGATACAAAAAGATTTCCCAAGCTTTAAATATCCCAAGGAGCACTGTGCAAGCGATCATTTTGAAATGGAAGGAGTATCAGACCACTGCAAATCTACCAAGACCTGGCCGTCCCTCTAAACTTTCAGCTCAGACAAGGAGAAGACTGATCAGAGATGCAGCCAAGAGGCCCATGATCACTCTGGATGAACTGCAGAGAACTACAGCTGAGGTGGGAGAGTCTGTCCAGAGGACAACAATCAGTCGTACACTGCACAAATCTGGCCTTTATGGAAGAGTGGCAAGAAGAAAGCCATTTCTCAAAGATATCCATAAAAAGTCGCCTGGGAGACATACCAAACATGTGGAAGAAGGTGCTCTGGTCAGATGAAACCAAAATCGAACTTTTTGCCCACAATGCAAAACGATATGTTTGGCATAAAAGCAACACAGCTCATCACCCTCAACACACCATCCCCACTGTCAAACATGGTGGTGGCAGCATCATGGTTTGGGCCTGCTTTTCTTCAGCAGGGACAGGGAAGATGGTTAAAATTGAGGGGAAGATGGATGCAGCCAAATACAGGACCATTCTGGATGAAAACCTATTGGAGTCTGCAAAAGACCTGAAACTGGGATGGAGATTTATCTTCCAACAAGACAATGGTCCCAAACATACAGCAAAATCTACAAAGGAATGGTTCACAAATAAACGTATCCATGTGTTAGAATGGCCAAGTCGAAGTCCAGACCTGAATCCAATCGAGAATCTGTGGAAAGAGCTGAAAACTGCTGTTCACAAACGCTCTCCATCCAACCTCACTGAGCTCGAGCTGTTTTGCAGGGAAGAATGGGCAAGAATTTCAGTCTCTCGATGTGCAAAACTGATAGAGACATACCACAAAGCGACTTGCAGCTGTAATCGCAGCAAAAGGTGACTCTACAAAGTATTAACGCAAGGGGGCCGAATAATTTTGCACGCCCCACTTTTCATTTTTTTATTAGTTAAAAAAGTTTCAAAAATCCAATAGATTTCGTTCCACTTCACAATTGTGTCCCACTTGTTGGTGATTCTTCACAAAAAATAAAAACTTTATATCTTTATGTTTGAAGCCTGAAATGTGGCAAAAGGTTGAAAAGTTCAAGGGGGCCGAATACTTTCGCAAGGCACTGTATATAAGCAGTTTTACAGAAATCCAGTAGTATTAATCTATATAGTATTAATCTTGGATAAATGAGTTATTTATTTATCTTATATAATTATATTATATAGTTTTGTTGAGTAAATTATAGCATTTTCCAGCATATAAGTTTTGCTATTAATTAGCACTCTTAATGCAAATGAGGACATTTTGTTTTCTTCAATTTTTATATGTATCTGAAACTCTAAAATTACTGGAAATATCAATCCAAACCACCCACATAGTCAGACTGAAAGTCTGGTTTTGGACTAAGTCACACAGTTGATAGACTGCTGTAAATGTGATAGACTGCTGCGAAAAACACAACTTATTTAGCCCAGGAGGCTTGGGGTAACATCTTTAATTGAAAGTGAAGTAAACTCATATTACTCCCCAAAAATCCCCTGAAATGTTTACAATTACTAATTAGCAATTGCATTTCTAATGAAAAGTTGAACCTATACTTTTTTTGTATTAATGAAACCTTTAGTTCCTGTATCTCCAAACTAATACTTTATAAATCAATAGCGTGAAAATATGAACAGAAAACCCTATACAGAATTCAGGCAGACCCAGACCTCCTATCTGCATGACTGGGGCAAAATGAAAGGTAGCTCTGTAGAAAATTTATTACCGGTCTGAGTCATATGCTAAGCACAAGTCTTCCAGTAATATGCTCTTTCTTATGGCAGGTGTTCTGTCAAGTAGTTCTGCAAAATATGCACATTATATTTAGTGATGTGAAAAAATTATTGGGTAAAAGATTGAGCAAAAAAATAAAAAATAAAAAAAATAGTAGCCTAAATGCATCCTCACAGTCATAATCTATTCAGCTATTTTTGTTTTATTTCACATCATAAGGCATACAAATGAATACTGTTGACAACTCTCAATAACCATGTTGCATTGCACTTTTCCATAATGTTGGACATTATTAGTGAGAGGAAGCAGCACACACCTGCATCCTCTCTTCGTAAAAAGGAAAAATTGAGGAGGGTGTCGTCTGAACATTGAACTTGTGCAGAACAAACTGAGAAATGTGAGACTAGTTCAGGACGTGAGACATAGCCAAACCACTTTACCTTTAATGCAACCCAAACAGCATCTGTGTGCATGTCTAATTACGTCTGGGTGACAGATGAATGTTTTACTGAGATATGGTATGAGAGTAAATGGGAAAAACAGCTAATCGTACCGATTAAGCTACAAAGATTGATCTAGATGGGCATTAGTCTTGTAACTACATTTTAATTTTTGTTTGTTTAACTGCAGTTATTAGTATTCATTTGTTGGCTGGTGCTGTATTTTTGTTATTCCAGTGAGAAACAATGTCTTCCTGTGCTCTGAGATCAGCAAAGGACTGCTCTCACAGCACAGGAAGACATTGTTTGTACAATGTGTTTAATATGAGGAGGAAAAATGTACAGGCTTCACTGTTAGCTCCTTATAACAAAAGAGCAATGGCTACCTCTCTCATTTACCATTTTCCAGTGTTGTTCAATGTCATATTAATGGGAAATGCATGATATGAGTGGTGGACACAGCAAATGTTGGAATCAAAGTTCCAGAATGTAGTGCCGTTATGTGAATCATTTGTGCAAAGTTACAGCAAAGACATGGCTTTTTCTAATTAGCAATCTACAAGATGACAAAACACAATGATACCGATGCCGGTATTAGCGTGTAAGTAGAAGCTTTGGAAGTTAACCTGTTTGAGCAGAGTGTACAGATGAGGAAGGTCAGTCTAAAGGACTAAAGCACTGCTGCATTGCTCTCTTTATGTAGAGATAAAGCAAGGGCTACTAATTTCTACTGCCATCACAATCAGGGGTTAGTTAACACTGTGGAAAGCATTAACACAAAGTAAAAATAGACCAACATGTTGAGAAAATACATTTAAACTAATGAAAATCATTTTATTACAAAGTACATCTTGGATGCCACAGAAGCTCACGCTAATTATTATGATTAATATGCACATCATTCGGTGTGGATTGTTACTTTAATAAGCTGCTTTTGTGCTAAAATAGCAGATGAATGAATTTAGACATGACTGTCCAATAAGAAAATGTAAAAATGAGTAATGGGATCATTTCTGTGAGGGGCAAGGGCACATTTTTAAGCTTTCTGGTAGCTATTGAAACTTTGCCTCAAGCATTTTTCACACTTGACAAGACTAGAAAAAGGTTCAGGACACCCACGGAGAGTAAAATTTAATTGGTGTGAAATCTGGATCTTGAGGTCAAACATATTCCCTGAACTCTTGGATTAACAGCTGCAAAGCCGACTATAATGACCATGTACGTTTGTAACCTTCATGCTACATTGTAGATCTGATAATAAAAAAAATATATTACAGCACTAATACACATAGTAGACAAGCTTTATCAGTCCATCCAGGATTTTGCATTCACAGAAATTAACACGAAATCAAGAAAACTCGAATATTTGCAGGAGCTTACAACTTTTCTAAATCACCTTAGATTTTCTGCAGATTTGGGCCAAGATGCATCATGTGACATGATCACAACATGCCATGTGACATTACCACTGCATGTATTCATCTAAAGCCCTCTTCGATTCATGCACGTCGAACATGAGTACAGCTAAAAAAAAAAAAAAAAATCTAATTTACCAACAAAAATCACTGCAAAAGACAAAGCAATTTTGTAAAAATTTGCCACAGCAACTTCAAGCACTTTTGGTTGCAGATAAAACCTTCTAAAAAAATCCTGTACAGACTGTCAGTTTGGAGGTTTAAGTAATGCAAATGTGTAGAGCAAAATTGGAATCATAAGCCATGGAGGGTTAGTAAATTACAGCGAATGGAAATTAGATGAAAACTGATGAATTAAGATCAGCTTTATTCTTTCTTTTCTAAATGGACAGACAGAGGTACATTGTTTCATACCAGCAGAGCAACATTCCTGTCCAGTTATCCATTACTTACTGTTTGTCTCCTAAGTATTAGATCATTGTGTTCTCTCAAACTGCTGATTCATCACAACTCTCAACACCAGAAATTGGATCTGGTGAGAGGAAATTTTATACCAAGACTAGCAGGAAGACTGGGCGAGATTTCTGCTCATGATTATCCATCTGCTGAGGTGTCAAGGATATACAATGCACTGAGATACATGTGGCATGTGCAGGAGGAAACACCTGGCTCACTGGAAAAGCAAAAAAAAATTCCTCACACACAATGCCTTGCTCTGTTCTCCATGGAACATCCTGTGGCTAAACACTCACTACATCTACAACAATATTCTGATATTAATAAGAATTTTGAAATATTCTAATCAGTACTGAGTCATGTACACACTGTAATCCGATTTCCAGAGTCAGATTAAGACAATATTCTGATTCCCCAAATTCTGATTCACATCTCTGTTATATTCCTGTTTTATTCAGGAGTTTGTTGCATGTAAACACCTTATTCAGAAAATCCACTGAAAGGAGATACATGAGCGTCCTCAGTCCGCAAGGAATTGTGGGTGCTAACAGATGCTTAGCTGTAGACTAGGGCTGCTTTTCAATACTCAGATTGATGCTTACTGGTTTCCTCGCTCCTCCAACGTCCAGCCCGTGACCCGGAAATCAATTGACGTCAACCATCTAGAAGGACATATCAATTCTCTAATTGCACCATGAGAAATTAGGAGTGCTTCCAGAGGAGCTAGGAGCGAGGATAGTTTCTTGTCAAAACCTGACACACATATAAATTTCCTTCCTCCTTTACATCTGCCACAATCTCAAACAAAAAGTTATTTGATTATGTGATGGAATTTTGTGTGAAATTTAATTTGCTTACAATGTGTATTGTAATTAATTGACATTTCACATACTATCTGTGCATTTATTAGGAATGTTATTAACCAAACTACAACTACATAATGGCAGATCCGTGAAGCACAGTGAGGTCATCCAGCTGATCACATTCATCATTAATTGATCACTTTGAATTGACACTTGGGAGAGCAAGGATATTCCATTCTACTTGCTTTGATTCCTCTTCGATCCTTGCCTCCTTCCCTTGGAATCCTAAGGGCGTGGAGCTAAGACGGAAGGAAAGGAAGCAAGGAAAGGAAACGAGGATGCACAAATAAGAAATGAGAAGCACCCTGAGTATTTAGGAATGGCAACTCAGGCATACTTTGCGATGGACTGGCACCCTGTCCAGGGTGTACCCTGCCTTGTGCCTGATGCTTCCTGGGATAGGCTCCAGGTTCCTGTGACCCTGAAAAAGGAGTAAGTGGTAGAAGATGGATGGATGGAACTCAGGCATACTTACAACAACCACGTATGCAGCCATATTCCCAATATGCCTACAGGCATCAGAATAGTCTTGCATACATGGTTGTTGCATACAAGTCGAATATTGACCTTAAACAGAATTTGATGTGCATGTAAATGTAGTCACTGACAAATCTATTTTATTTTGTCAGTGTATTCTATTACACTCACTATTACATCCTATTCAGCCCGGGTTAGAAATCTTAGTGCCATATTCCGTTCCTCAACGTCATATTTTCTAATTGAAGACGTATTGCTGTCAGTTTCATTATTGCTGGGCTATGAGCCTAACCTTTCCTATTTTGTAAAAACACTCTTATTGTTCATGCTTTTGTCACACCTAGATTGCAACATTGTATCTGTTACGGACTGTCAGGTGGATGAACAGGTTGCAATATGAGCTGCAGGTGTTTGTACCCATTCCAGATCTGAGCACAGCTACACAGAGATGGGGCCTGAAGTCTCAATCAAGGACTCAAGGGCTTTGGATTGAAATCAAACTTTGACAAATTCATGACTCAACTCAGTCGAGACAAAACCATGAACAAAAATGTATAAAATTAGGACCACGTATATTAATTTAACCTCTCTTTTTTACCCCCCTCAGTGAGACTAAAGTCTGTGAAATGGTATTTATTTTTGTCAACAAGTTTACAAAATGTGCTTTATGTACTTTGTTTTTTTTGAAGGATGGCTAGTTTAGTTAATATTATACCAGATGCTTGCAAAGAGTTCTTGGCTTACTTGGAAGGTTCATATTCTCAAATTGTTTTTATTATTTTCACAAAAAGTTAGTTTGCTCTCTAATAAGCCCAAGTTTCAAATGTGAGAGAGGAAGATGAAAATTAGTTTGCTAGCATTAAACAGCTGACTGCTCTCCACTTGCCATCTGTCCATATAGCAGCTGGCTGATTATAGAGGATGTTGGATGTTCTCTGTAAGCTCCCACCTATTCATTTACCCCACACACATCATGCACATATGGTCATTTATTGTAACCACTTGTTTTAAATAATTTAAACTAAATAAGGATACAGTGACCAGGATGTGAAGCACCAACGTTATACTGAATATGATCGCTGAGCTTTGAGTTTGCCTTATCTCCAATAAGACTTCTAGTCAATGATTAATTCAGGGTTTATTGCAACCTTTTTGGAGCCTCACCCATTTGCTAGCTGTAAGAGAATTATAATGCCAGTTCTATCACCAGGATTACAGTGGGGTGAAAAAGTATTTGCCTGATTTCTTTTGTTTTTGTGTATATCTCATATTAAATTGTTTCAGAAATTAAAACAAAATTTAAGATAAAACAAAGGCAATTTGAGTAAACACAAAATACAGTTTTTAAACATTATTTATTGACGCAAAAAAAAAGTCATCCAATACCAACTGGGCCTGTGTGAAAATGTATTAGGCTCCATTGTTACTACAGACGCATCTCAAAAAGATTTATATCTTGTAAAAGTTCATGCATTAATGCCACAAATCTAATAAGCTGCATTCATAATGGGGTTCAGCTGAACTAGACATAACCAGACATGATTACTGCAAACCCTGTTCAATCAAATCAACACTTAAACTTTGAACTTTTTCAACAGCATGAAGTTGGTTAAAATGTCTTACCCAGTGACACACTGTGCCAAAGTTGAAAGAAATTCCAGAAATGATGAGAAAGAAGGTGATAGAAAGACATCAGTCTGTGGTTACAAAGCTATTTCAAATTCTCTGAGACTTCAAAGGACCAAAGTGAAAGCCATTATCTCCAAATGGAAAACCTCGGCATAAATGTCGGCACAGTAGCGAACCTTCCCAGAAGTGTCCTATCTTCCAAAATTTCTCCAAGAGCACAGCTACTACTCATCGCGGAGGTCACAAATGTGCCAAGGACAACATCAAAGGACCTACAGGCCTTTCTTTCATCAATAAAGGCCACTGTTCATGACTCAATAAGACACTGGGCAAAAATGGTATCCATGGAAGAGTGGTGAGGTGACAACCACTGCAAACCCAGAAGAACCCATCTGAATTTTCCCAAAACACACCTTGATTATCCTCAAACCTTTTGGGAGAATGTCCTGTGGATTGATGAGTTGAAAGTGGAACTTTATGGAAGACAGGGGTCCCGTTACACCTGGCATAAATCAAACACATATATTCACAAAAAGAACATCATACCTATGCTCAAGCATGGAGGTGGAAGTGTGATGGTCTGGGGATGATTTGCTGCTTCAGGGCACTGGGCAACTTGCAATAATTTTTGGGAAACATGAATTCTGCTCTCAACCAGAAAATCCAAAAGGAGAATGTCCGATCTTCAGTCCGTAAGTTGAAACTCAAGTGCAACTGGATTATTCAGCAAGAGAATGATTCTCTTGCTTTGTAGAAAGCATAGTAGTCAGTCCTAGACCTAAATGAAAGTGAAAGACTAATCTCCAGTTATGGGAAGCATTTGGTTGCAGTTATTGCTGCTATAGGTGACACAACCTAAGATGGCAGTGTAGTAATTATATATCTTCAGTGAACAGATCAATCAGGGAGGATTTACAGGAAAATACATGGAAACACCCATGCCTTATTGGCTGACAGCTTTCAATTCTACCAAACACAAGCTCACAGTCTGTATGAGGGTCAATGGATATACACCCTTTTTTTTTTTACAAACAAAC
This sequence comes from Ameiurus melas, assembly GCA_012411365.1. Classification (NCBI taxonomy): domain Eukaryota; kingdom Metazoa; phylum Chordata; class Actinopteri; order Siluriformes; family Ictaluridae; genus Ameiurus; species Ameiurus melas. Next base: position 25,288,214 of record CM022759.1, read on the forward strand.
AAATAAATAAATAAATAAACATACAAATACAAATAAACCAGTAAAGGGGTTGAAATGGGAACAGTAACATCCTCTGATGCTGAGCAGGAAAACAAAGTGTGTAAATGTCTATATGACTTCCAGTTTACATGAACATGATATGAGTAGAGCATAAGGAAAAATAATGTACTTTGCATGGCACTATAGCAGTTAAATCCAATCTGCATGGCACTGTAATTAATGCACTTTGCATGGCGTTGTAGCAGCTAAATCCAAATCCATATCCAATGTAGCTAATACAATGATAGCTTAGTTGTGCCTTCCCATTGTGCCTCCCTATGGCACTATTCTTGCATACATGGTTATTGTAAGTATGCCTGACTTGCCATTCCTTAAATACTTATGGTGCTTCTCATTTCTTATTTGTGCATTCTTGTTACCTTTCCTCAATGCAGCTAATACAATGATAGCTTAGGTGTGCCTCAGTTTGGCTAGTGACACCAAACGAGCCTAGTTAGAAAAGTTTGATCTTTTATCGGTCTAGTAATCGTATAAACACTGATAGCACCCGAGATGAGATTTATGATAAATCCAAGTTTTTCTGATCATTGACAGCCAGTTACCCCAGCTTCCATAGACAGAACTTAGGCTACTAGATGAGCTGGGAAAAAATTAATGGAGAAGAATCTGGGTTCAGACCTGGATGATTAACAATCCATCTAATGCCCCGGTCCTTAACCCTCAAATGCTCAGTTGTATGGTCTGGATAAGGGCATCTGCCAAGTCCAATATATGTAAATGTAACACTGCAATCCAATTCTGTGCCAGTGTAATTTTGCCAATTCTAACAGTTTTCTGCAAAAAGCACCCAAAAAAACCTCTGCTAGTTGTATCTCAAATTCGGGGGGAAAACACAGCAAAATCAAGCATTTTTGGCCACAACAATTACAAAAATAATAATAAAAAAAACATGTCCTGTTATTGGAAAATGACCAACTGTCATTATTTTCCTATAACAGCATGTCCCATCAAGTTTTATTCCTTATGTAATTTATGCTTTGTATGTGCAGAGAACCTGTTATTTTCTTTAGTTTCCAAACACTTTAGTTGTGTTCAGTACACAGGAAAATCTGTTGTACCCGAGGGGTGTATATGAGGTTTTGCAATTTTTCCCAAGAAACCTGAAAGTCAACCCATGACACAGTTCCCTGAAAGTCAACCCATGACACATATCACTTCCCACCTCCTCCCTTTTGTAAACAAGGTAATTTAGAGGAACATCTTCATCTTTCCTGTCTGAACAGGACAAAAACTGTCTGTCTTTTCTCTTTGCCTGGACTATCTGACATGTTTGGCATTTTCTCTGATAGTATTACTGTCAAACCCACTTCATAAACATTAACTTGAGATTTCTACTTTTGTTACGTATGTTTCGATGAGGAAAATACAAAGTGACACCTGAGGAAGTATAATTTATATAATTTACTTAATTAATAATAAACTTAAAATGAAAAGCCAAAAAACTCAATGTTGTTTATAACAAATGTATTTTACTAATAAGGCTTTACAAATGGTAAAAACAAGTTATAAAGAAAGTAATATGGCCTTGACATAGACAAACATGAGTCTTAGCAGTAGGTTTGACGAAAAATATTTTGACACATTGACATTCTTGAGTAACTATTTGTCATACTTTTAAGCCTTATCTCTCTAGTCAAGTTTTAAGATTCTTATCTACAGCACTATAAATGAACTTTGATTAAAGCAAAGCAGTATGTTACAAAGTCCAGATCAGACTAGATTGACTTGCCCAGATTGTTTGTTCAGGTTACGGTACAGAACTTCCCCCTGCTATAGTCATATTCCCACAATATATTATCTATATTACCTCAAGATCTATCAAACACACACCCTTCCTTCAACCAGTAATGAGAGAAATGGATTAAAGTGACAACAAACAACTGTTTAGTTTGTAATTCAGTTCAACTTTTATCCGATTTAACGTTTCATTTAAAAAAGCACATTGATTCCAATATTCTCAGATCTGTTTCAGGCCTCGTTCATATGTGGAAATAAATCTGATATGAATCGGATGCTTCTGCCATGTAAGTGGACAAACCTGATATTACCTTGTCAATGAGAGTCGTATGTCATTGAAAAAGCGACGGTGGCGAATGACATGAACTCAGGTGGACACCAACCACGAAAACACAACTCTTAACATGGGCTCTCTTCTCTTTTTTTCCTCCACCTTAAGAGGCCGGTGTTTTGCTTACGTGTAAATATGGTGCGGAAAGCAAAAGCTTGTATTCTATTTTCGTCTGCATCCACTGCAATTGTGCCGTTTTTACTTCCTTTTTTTACGGTCTAAGCTTCCGGTGACACCTATCTCGGGTTGTTTCACAATGTGTACTGTATAGAGTAAATGCAGATATTGGATATGAGTCACTTTTCAAAGAAGATGCAAGCGGGTCGTCAAAAATATCGAATATATTCAACAAATAGGAATTTGACCTTTAGTGTAAATGCAGACATAGTTTCAGCTACAGTGAAATCCGATGATATATCTGACTGGAAATCGAGATAAACCTCTGGTTCAGAGGTTATCCTCATGCCATGTGTTCAACAGAACCCTGAGACTATCACAGAGCAGGTGCATTTATACAGAGACTTGATTACACACAGGTGGATTCTATTTATCACCATCAGTCATTTAGGACAACATTGGATCATTCAGAGATCCTCGCTGAACTTCTGGAGTGAGTTTGCTGCACTGAAAGTAAAGGGGGCCGAATAATTTTGCACGCACCACTTTTCAGTTTTTTATTTGCTAAAAAAGTTTAAAATATCCAATAGATTTCGTTCCACTTCACAATTGTGTCCCACTTGTTGATTCTTCACAAAAAATTAAAATTTTATATCTTTATGTTTGAAGCCTGAAATGTGGCAAAAGGTTGAAAAGTTCAAGGGGCCGAATACTTTCGCAAGGCACTGTAGACCTAAAATAAGGATTCTTGATTAACATCTACTGAGCAGCAGTCAAGATTGGTGAGTGAAAAGAGAGACAGAGTTCAAAACTGTAATAGTATCTGTGGTCTATGAATAAGTAGAAAAATAAAGGCTCAAGCATAAATTTGACATTTTTCCAATAGGAATATTTATTTAGATTAATAAAATACTCAGTAAACATTCTTAGACATTTACATAAAGTATGCAAGACATCTAAAGTGCTTGTAAACAATACAAAAAGTTAAGAGAAAAAAAAAATATTTTAAATCGCAACCGCACATGAAAATAAATGAGGTGCAGTGTTATAGACCCATATTAAAATATAGAAATACAGTCAATTAAATCAGCACATCTGAACTGATTGCTGATGTTTAATCATAGAAGTAGTTAATATCCAGTGTTCTCAGTCCTACATTAACCTGAAAAATGACACATACATTTCTCATGTCTAGCACACACCCAACACTCCATACTTCGTTCATCTGTGTTCCTTCAACAAACTTCATGTAATAAATGTTCAACTTGCACTGCATTTTAAAAGCTGTCTCTTCCATTCTCCACTCATAATCTAATAGAGATCTGTTTAAAGCTTTAACTAACAAACCATTTGACTATGAAACTGATAAAACTCAGTCAGCTTAAAATACCATGGTCAAATTCCATGACCAAATGAGACATCCCACAGCATCACCGTACAAACCCATTTCTATTGCTTTCTGAACATCTACAATCACTTCTTTTTCTGCTGATTTATCCTCTTCCTCTGTTTCAGGATCATGTCATAGAGTTTTTCAAGTCCTTCTAGTAAACCATCGCCGATTATAGCACACGAAGGCTGCAAGTGCCATGGCGTAGAGGCACTGAGTTCACCCAATGCCAGCATCTTCTCGATTTCTGCCAGAGTCAAAGAGTTCCTTAGGTCTTGCTTATTTGCTACAATAAGCATTGGGACACCTTGACTCTCCAACAAGTGTGCAAGCTTGTGAAGCTCGGTTTTAGCCTCATCCATCCGCTCAGCATCCACCGAGTCGACTACAAACACGATGCCATCTGTGCACCGAGTGTAGGACTTCCAGAGCGGACGCAGCTTCTCCTGACCGCCAACATCCCAAAAGTGAAAGGTCACCGTTCCAGAGCGGCCAAGGGCTACTTTGACTTTCTCTGTATTAAATCCTTTTGTAGGCACAGTGTTCACAAACTCATTAAACTGAAGTCTGTACAGGACGGTGGTCTTGCCTGCAGAGTCCAGACCCAAAATTGTAATGTGCAGAGACTTCCGGAAAGGAAGATTAGAGAACACACAGGATTGATCTGATATCCCGTTTCCCATTTTGATCTGGTGTGGAGTCAGATTAAGAGAAGGCAATAATAAAGATCCATAACTGAACTTCTCGTTTTACTCCCCAAGATTCTAAGGAAAAAGAAGGAATAGAAACAAAAATACACAAATGATTTTAATAACAAGAAATGAACAAATATTCAGATAATTTATTACGGTTACTGATTTCTGAGTAAACCTACAATCATCAAACTCCAACTTGTCAATCCTAAACGTAGCTAGTTAACTAGCTAACTTACTCACCAGTGATGTAACGATGTCGTCATCGAACATCGACTCTCTGGTTCTCAAAGTGAGGGACATGGGATCTGGAATTCTGTAAGAAAATGGTCTACGTCAAAATCAATGATGACTCATGAAATCGTTATTATAGTCATTCATTTCATCATTATAGTTATAAGGGTAACTGTGAGGTCACGTGATTTGGAGGAGTTTAATCTTTCATGAGTGTGCCAGTAGCACTATTTTCTATTTTCTCAGTATTTCTTATACCAAGCTTATTTTCTGATCTAAAACATGGAAAGTGGAAGTGTTAATATGATACAAAATGTTTCAGATGCACAGTTTCAGTGTAACTGGTTTGCACAATCCAGGTGGAAAGTTTGAATAAAGAAAAAGATAATGGTGGCCATTATAAACATTATGGTGTACAATTACCTGAAGAGTCTAATACATAAATATGTATAAATAAATAAATAAATAATTTTGCCTAATGTTGCAGTGACCTGCAACATTAGGCAAAAAAGTATCTTTGTTACATCATTCATTTGTTACTTTGTATTATATCCAATCGAGCATGCTGATCAAAACAAACAAACAAAAACATCTTATGACACTACATACTTGTTTACATATACATACATACATCACCTACATACATACATACATACATACATATATATATATATATATATATATATATATATATTATATATATGTATGTATATGTATATATATATATATATGTATGTATGTATGTATGTATGTATATATATATATATGTATGTATGTATGTATGTATGTATGTATATGTATGTATGTATATGTAAACAAGTATGTAGTGTCATAAGATGTTTTTGTTTGTTTGTTTTGATCAGCATGCTCGATTGGATATAATACAAAGTAACAAATGAATGATGTAACAAAGATACATTTTTGCCTAATGTTGCAGGTCACTTTTAAAGCAAGAGCAAGTGATAATATTTCCAAAAGGCAACGATTTATCTTCTAAACGTTGCCTTTCTGAATCACAACAGCTCGCAACTAAAACTGCAAACGCAGCAAACACAGGAAGACCAACTGACCACGTGTCGCCTTCCTCTACATACACTAATCACCTTTATTCTACAATATCTTTCTACTTACCACGCGGACTTGACTGTTTATCAAACTTTTGTTGGCCCTTAATTATTTCATCAGAACCTCTCCGACCGACTCCACAGCGCAGCAGCGCGTCACACACTGAGCCGCGGCAGTTAGCACCGAGCTCCTCATTTGTTTACCTTTGAAATGATTGGTCGCTGAGAAGCACGCGCTTTATAAACTATGACGCAATGTGCAGGTGCAAGTTCAGGCCTTTTTTGCATAGAGAGCTGCAGTGTAGAAGCTTTGAGAGGAGCAACTCAATGTGTGATCAGATTTCAATCATTTTCATTATTATAGCATCTGTGTGGAAATAAAAAAAGTGTGCGTGAAAGTTATATATTATATATAATTCTTCATATGAACAAAAACGGTCAAAACTTAATTTGTATAGGCTATATACAGTATATGTATATGTATAAAAAAATTGCAGAGCTATTAAAGCATTCATTTATTGATTCATTTATGCAAGATTTATATACCAAAACCTGGAATTATATGTTTATATAGCCTATCAAAAAAATTAAAAGCACACAATGTGACAGATACAGAGAGAGAGAGAGAGAGAGAGAGAGAGAGAGAGAGAGAGAGAGAGGGAGAGATAGAGAGAGAGTGATAGATAGATAGATAGTAGATAGATAGATAGATAGATAGATAGATAGATAGATAGATAGATAGATAGATAGATAGATAGATAGATAGATAGATAGATAGATAGATGTTTGTAACACAAAATTGTATAGAATGCTGTAGTAATTTCAATTTCAATTCACTAAAACTACAGGGTCAAGCCCAAACCTGTTTCAGGATGATAATAATAGAGCCCTGTGCACAAGGTTGGAGTGTAATAACTCATATTGCCTGTACAGAACCCTGATCACAACTCCAGTGAACACCTTTTGGATGAACTGGAACGCCGATGGCACCCCAGGCCTCCTCACCCAACATCAGTGCCTGACCTCACTAATGCTCTTGTAGCTGAATGGGCAAATCCACACAACCACGCTCTAAAATCTAGTCGAAAGCCTTCCCGGATGAGTGGAGGTTATTATAACCCTAAAGGGGGAACTGGATCTTGAATGGGATGTTCAACATGCACATACAGTATTGTGATGGTCAGGTGTCTACATACTTTTCAGAATGTACGGAAGATGGCTAAGATAGCTAAAATAGGATGAGGATATTAATGCATATATAGATACCTATTGCAATTTTTTGAACATGGTGAGCATGGGTGGTGGTTAATCTGGAGCCTATCCCAGCAACACTTCATGCAAGGTGGGAACCTTGGTAGGTTGACTGGCATATCCAAAGTGTCCATAATGTATGAATGCATGTGTCAATGTGTATGTGATTGTGTCTTGGGATGGATTGGCACCCTGTTCAGGGGGTACCCCAACTTGTGCCCGATGCTCCCTGGGATGAGCTTCAAGTTCCCTGTGACCCTCTAGGATAAGCAGTATAGAAAATGGATGGATGGATTTCTTGAAAAATCCTGTAGGATCTTAACCACGGTTTAGTTAACATATCAGGAATGCTTGATAAAACCAGATTATTCTACCTTCACTGAAAGTAATATATTTTTACTGTTAGAACATTTTATTTCATCCATGATCTGGTGAGTTTCTCTTCCACACGATCCATAAAAGCACTGTACACCTCTCTCCTCCGCCGATGCCGCTGGAAAAGATGGAGAAAATTTTATAACCAGTCTTAAATTATTCCAAAGTGAGAATGTTTTCCAAATAAAAACTGTAGATCAACCAGTGAACAAGACAAGTAAAGTCAAATAATTAAGAGACAGACAAGATTTTCAAACAAATGTATACATTTTATAATTACTATGATGTTGGTTTATGGAATGGATGTGGGAAACATGGTAAAATCACCAGACATAAGGTCTTGGATCTTTAGATTTTCTCTGGCACTACTGTACATGAAAAGCATACAATGGGTTTAAGAATGCACATAAAATAGAATGATATAGATTAAAAGTCTGGCACTATATGTAAAGTACGAACAAAAGCCACAAAATATTTTTCAGTACAGTTTAAGTATATGAAACTTTAGCAAGTTTACATGATGCCAATCGGTCATTAACCTCCAATACCTGTTAGCCTCATATCTCAGATAATCAGTTACGTATGATGTAAATGGAACCATTTTATCTGAAACAAGCTACTGTATGGCCAGACGTACTTATTCATGCTTTCATATTAACTGATAAATGTGTGAGCTTCAAATGAATCACTTTACTGAAATTTAGCTGAAGCTCACTGAACACTCAAACATGCTACACATCTCTACTCACTGTGTAGGTAGCTGACATAGGTGGCCAAGGGGACTTTGGCAGTATGAGTCTTGCATCCCATTTGGGTTCTCCTGGTTTGAAGGTGATAATTTTCCTGGCTGGCTCTCCTTCTGGAGGATTTGGCTTAGACTGGATACCTGAGAATTTTTATTTATTTATTTTTACTTTTTTACAAATTTGTAAAGACACATATGCTTCTATTACATTTTTCATACAATATTTTATTACTTGCCATGTTAGATACATCTTACTTTGGAACCATTTCTAACCCGACTAATCTTTACCAAAAAAAACAAGACTGCCATTTTACAAATAAATGCGTGGTTTTAGCATTGCCAACAAATACATTAATACTATAATATAATTAATACATATAAATAAAATCAACTCACTTGCTCCCAGTAACTGAGTATTAAGGTTCAAATTTCTAGAATCCTTCGCTATGGAGGTCACCATGTCTGACAGGCTTTCATCACACTGCAGTGGCATACAAACAGTAAAGGCCTCTTAAACACTGCCATCTAGTGTCAATGTGCTTCACCAAAAATACTGTATATTTATCCTTGGAGTTACAAAGTCAAAGTCCACCTTGCTGTTACAGCCTAAGTACCAACATTTTTACACACGTAAAAATAAACTTACAGGTCTGAAATTGTGAGGCTTCAGGTTTTTGTAGGGACGACTTGGAAACTGTCCCAACTTTACAAACTGTAGCTGCAATTCCAGTAGTCCAGGTGGTTTGTATGATGTGATGAACACTGGTATATTCCTCTTCTGGTCTTGTTTGGATCGCATGATAGAAGGCATTCTAACAAGGCTTTGAGATAATTCTTCTAATCCTTCTTTGAGTATAGCTGGGTCGAGGGTTTGTTTCTTGATCTGAGGCAAACTTAAAGTGCGGTACAGTTTGGGGCTAAAATCAGGCGGCTTTATTTCCCACAAGTCTGTGTGCCTGACAGCTGCAGTTGGAAGTAGGAGTGTGTGATTCCTACTACGGCTTGTGATTACATTTTGGCTGGTCGTGAATAGAAGCTTTCTATTCAAGGTGAATGACAGTTCTGAATCCATTATATTTGTAGAGCTCAGAGCATGTAGCTGGTCCTGAGATCAAATATGATATGATACATCACTAGATACCAAAAACTATTTTAAAATGACCCCAAAACACATAGCACAACAGAGCAAACATTTCCTTATATTGCACATTTAATGTCACCTGTGTGTGTGTGTGTGTGTGTGTGTGTGTGTGTGTGTGTGTGTGTGTGTGTGTGTGTGTGTGTGTGTGTGTGTGTGTGTGTGTGTGTGTGTGTGTGTGTGTGTGTGTGTGTGTGTGTGAATATAATATCAGCTCTATAGTCATATTTGTGCATACACAAGTATGAACAATACAGCAACTAGTGATCAGTCCACACTAATAGATTCACATAAAATGACATACAATGCAGTACAGATCTCTGTGACTAAAGACATTTAAAGATATAAAAGATTACAGTAATACTAATGCTTTAAAGATGACATGAAAATGTGTCTCACAGCAATACCTGCAATTTTTTATCCTGATCTAATTTGCATATTAAACCCATTTAAAAATATGTATCCTACCATTTCCAGTTCAGTCATCCGTCAGTCATGTGTGTGTGAAAGCAGGGAGAGCAGGTTGCTGTGTTGGAGTGCATGTTTGAAGCACTGGGAACAATAAAAACAGGTTGCTAGGAAGCTTTAGTTTAGAGGCATTGTGCAGGAAACAAGTCATGATGGAAGACACAGTGAAGAGACCAGAAACTATTTAATTCAATTCAATTCAGTTTTATTTGTATAGCGCTATTAACAATGGACATAGTCCCAAAGCAGCTTTACAGAAATATATCAATTCAGGATATAGATTTTAAATAAATGTTATTATGCATTACAAATACGTTTAAGTGCAATTTTAAACGTATTTGCTGTGTACTTTCATTACTTTGCAGCATACACTTAAAAAGTCACACGTAAAAGCACAGTGTAGAACAAAATTTAAACCAGCAGAGGGAAGCACAAGACATTTGTGTGTGTCTCAGAGAGATAGAGAGAGAGAAAAAAGAGAGACAAACACAGTGCATTTTCAATAGTTCTGATCAGGATCAAGGTGTATCCAGATTCTATCCCAGGAACACTGGTCATGAGGCCCAGCCTGGATGGGCCTCATGACCCATCTAAGCCCATCTAAGCACCATGCGCATAGATATGCACATACACATTCAAACACTTCTTATTAAAATTCATTCAAATTCTCATCTAAAGGCAATTTAGTGTAGCCAATCCACCTATAGACCTATTTTTTTGGAGGTGGGAGGAAACGAGAGACCTCAGACGAAACGCAGGTGGACACATGGAGAACATGCAAAACTAGGGACCAGGGGACGGTCAGGCAGTTAAGCTACTCACTGCCCTGTAGGAAGAAGTCATGAAATTGGTAAGGAAAAATCTAACTTCTCTTCAGTGATAGCATAAAGTGCAGTATAAGATTACCAGGTCAGTATACTAATATATAATAACACTTGGCCTTGGATTTAAGGGAATTTGTACATTATCAATATTCCTCTTTTATTTACACAATAAAATAAAAGAGACTGGCACATGAAGAGTTGGCATATACAATGCCATATGTGGGCAAAACCAAAAACAGAACTCAGTCCTTACAGTCAGTTCTGTCAATAGATCAAAGGTCACACCTGGCTTTTATTGCGTTAAAAGCCATTTGGGGGAGGAAATGCTTTGGATTAACAGTCTTCATCTGGCCACAGCATACACACAGTTGTTTGTGTAATACATTTGTTCAGATAATCAGGATGACGTGATTACAAATAGTGCAGCATGAACCTGTCCTGAGAATGTGGCCTCTGACCCCTTGAAAATGACTCACACTGTAGACCCATGACCTCGTCATTCTCTTGCCTCTAGTTAGAACAGGAAGAGTCATTGCTCCAGGACACTTTCAAAGACTGTACTAGAACTACCAAAAAGCCAAAACAATGAGAGTACTAGTGGAGTTCAGAAACAACCTAACTACACAGCAGTGAATGGTTTTGATCTCAAACTAATGAGAGATAAGGGAGAGAAAAGGAGGTTAGGCACATTAAACAGACCTCTTAAACAAACATTGTTTCTTGAAGGTGGTGAAGTAGGTGGGGAATGTTAGTGAGTGACGTGGAAATGACAGTGTCAGTTTGTTAATCCAAAATGACCTTGGATATCTCATTGAATTGCTATCTATTGAATTGCTGTGAATTTTCAGTTGAAATTGAAATGAAATTGACACCACAATATTTACCATAAAATCTCTGCATACTGACAGACACCCTGTATATTTAAAAGAAATAAAATCAAATAAAAAAGTAAAGAGATGTAGGTTATTATAGACGGTTTTACATAGAGGGCATGATGTAAAATTACTTGATTAGATATTCAAGAAATACTGAAATGTAAATTTCACTTAACACTGACCCAGCTGCACAAAGAAATGCATTTCAACCAATACTGAAATCACTGCCCTGCTGGGAAAACAAACAAACAATAGAAACCTGCATAGAATCTGTAATGGTTTAATGGGTACAATGGGAATTGAATTTGGTTTTAATAGAATGGTTCCTGTGGGTCTCTATTGGTGGCATGTTATGCCTAGTGGATACCATTAAGAACCAATCATGGTATTGGAGTTAATTTTTAGCTGATGGTTTGTAATGGTATTTGTATCGAAATAAGAATTGGAATGTGTGATGGTTTCTATTGTTTGTTTGTTTGTTTGTTTCAGCGGGTCACAAGACAGGACCCCCCCCCCCCGCCCCCTCCCCCTAACAAAAAAATATTTGGTTGGTAGGCAGAGCTCAACCTATATGAACCAGCCTGTATGAAGTCATGTATTTCCACTGCACGGCAGAAATTATCCAGGGACTCAGGCTTACAGTGGGTTTACACATTACTGGGAGGTGAAAGTGTGTGGCCGCCGATGTGAACTGAAGGCGCTTGCACGGCTGCAGATGAAGAGCTGATACCCAGAGAAGCTTCGCTGAAGTGGCCCCAAATAAGGAGCTTTGGGGATATTTTTGGTCGGATTTAGAAATATTAAGGACAAACTATACTCTATTCTTTGAGCTTCTTGAACACCGCTTCTGAGGGACGAGCGCCGAGAAACCCCAGAGCTTCCCCTCCAGTTTGATAGGAAGAGCAATGAGTGCAGACATCTGGCTGGGATGTATCTGCCTGGCTGCTGCTCTGTACACCGCTCACAGCGCGCAGGCTGGTAAGTGTAAATAAACTCTGTAGAATGAACGAGATACAAAATGATGAAATGCCCGATTTTCTACTGTTATGTCGTGATAGCACAATGCCATGTTCGCACTTGAATTGACAACATACTTCTCAGCTTTTATCTGGACTGGGCTCCACCAGAGAAATGAAATGAAATGCATCTTGCACTGATCTCCTTGATCTGACTTGTTTATCGGCCGTCTTTGGTCACAAATTCGCCAAATCGGTTGTCAGTGAGCACGTCGTATTATTTAAGACCACTGCTTTGACCTAGAAATTCATTCCCGGTTTATGTCGGCACTATAGTGAACCAAATCGTAGCAGAGTGAAGCGGCTTCAAAGGTGCAGTAGTCGATTTTTTTTTCTTCTTCATACTTTTACAAATCACCTGGAAGATCTGTAGAACATGATCAGATATGAGCTCAGCAAAAGTCTGGCCTTAGCACAAAAAATAAATAAAAAAGTTTTGGTTGGTAAGAAAACCTGTTTGGAAAACTGACGTCGGTCCGGAAGGCACGTTTATTAGAGATGCACCGATGTATCGTGCAATAATCGGTATCGGTTAATCGATAAAGGATATTTTCACCGCCGATAGTTTAAAAACAACCGATGATCAGGGCCGATTATATCCTGTCAATCCAAAGAGGGCGGGGGAAACATATGGATTTGGTGCTGTGTGTAAAGATGATGTCTCTTGTGTGGAATGCCGACAAAACTGCAATTTGTAATCTCTGTAATCTCTGCACTGCTAAACTTGTACGCAGCACACTGCAGCAGAGCAGAAGCAGTGTGTATTTTTTCCGGCGTGCGACACCGGACGCTGCAGCAGTGAAACAGGAGTTTTGACGTCGAGTTAATAATTTTTTTGCCACGCTGCTCGTACTGAATTAAAGCATCAGTACACTAATGAAAGATTTAAATGATGATTTGACAAAAAAGTGTATATATTATATATATATATATATATATATATATATATATATATATATATATATATATATATATATATAATATACACTTTTTTTGTATGTTTATATATAAATATATATATATTTGCGATGGACTGGCACCCGGGCCAGGGTGTACCCAGCCTTGTGCCCGATGCTCCCTGGGATAGGCTCCAAGTTCCCCTGCGACCCTGAAAGAGTAAGCGGTAGAAGATGGATGGATATATATATATATACATATATGTGTGTGTGTGTGTGTGTGTGTATAGCCTATTATATATTACCAGTTTGATGAAGTAGAAATGCTTCTGTTAGTGGTGATTGAATGTGAAGACTAACAGGAGTTAGTTTTTTTTTTAGAATTCAGTCAATTAATTCTGTTAATATGAATTAATAACATTCAATAAGTTTAGAAATCTTACTTTAATCTTCAGAATTTAGTTAATGTATGAATGTTAATTTGAGTGTTTTCTGTTTATGAGACCAGTTACTGTGAAACAACTTGCTGAAATGGAGAGAATAATGTTTTTATTTGCATTTCCTTCAGAATTGTGGAATTAATTATTATTAATTTATAAGAAGGCATGAAAGGCAGGACCACCAAACTATCGGTATCTGTATCAGTATCGGCTGATATCACTCTGAATAATCGGTTATCCGTATTAGATGAGAAAGTTAGTATCCCTAATGTATATCTTTGGATTGACCTCCTATCAGTCATTTTATAAACACTATACTGGCAACCTAAGATCCTGGAGGTGGAGCTTTGTGAATATGGTCAGGAAGTTTTTTAAAGATCAAACACACCTAACCCTTAAAGACCCTAATGTCCTCTAATTTCTTAATGTATAAAAACTGTACAAAAAAGTCAATATTTATAATAGTTCATACTTTATATTGTATTTGCCTTTTTAAAAAAATTATGTTAACCGTGTACATGTAATTTGACAACAATTTGCTAGAAGCTGCAGCTACCACACTCTTTTCAGTATTATGGGATTTTATAGTGTACCTACAGGAAGTGCTATTTGGCTTATAATATTTAAGAGTAAAGGGGTGGTTTATATTAAAATAATATAAATAATATAAAATTAATATCAAAAGAGACGTTAGGGTTGGATTGGGGTTTCAACACATGTAGCATCGCCGTGTGATATCATATCCGGAAGAAATTTCGCATGCTGAAATTCTAGTGACTGCCACTTAAGACTTTGTATGCATGTCTGGATATATTAAATAACCTGTGAGAGCAGAAATCTCTTGAGCCTACTATGTTATAGTTGATTGAAGTAATCATGGGAAAGATTATATTGCATTTAATATGGCATTTATTTCTGTGCCATCTTGATACTGATATAATAATACTGTAAGTTACAGCACAGTCAGTAAATCAAATCTTATCAGCTATTTTCATAACAACTCTTACTCCAATGCACTAATGGACAGAAGCCTGTAACCAATTTTCTTTTTAACCTGACCAAACCTTATAACATGTATAGCTCTATTACAGGAGAGACATTGTTTTCAGGGGATATGTTAACATTTATTTCCACGTGTAAGGCCTACTCAGTCATGCCCTCTACACTTTAAAATGCATCTATTGTATGTTTTATCTGATATGGTAAGCTCGAAAGGGTTTACACTCAGAGCATGTCATTGGTTTACATTATTATAAGGAATATTATTTTTCACTGTCAGCGATAGTAAATAAGTTTTGCAATGGAGCAAAAGAACTGTCTCATAAAATAATGTTTGTCAATTCCATTCAATTGTTAACCATACACAGGAAAAATAAAACAAAGTGCAAGGGGGGGGAAATCTTTTAACTGACATTTAAATCTTGATAAACTTCATTCATTCTTAGTTAATTCCTGTTTTACTACATACCACAACCTGATTTTTCTTTTAAATTATGTATCATACAGTTCATACAGAAAGTGATGTAATTTAAGTAATTTCAAATGAATTAAGTTGGGGGAAAGAAATGTTTTTATTATTATTAATATTTTGTGTTCATTTGCCTAAACATTTATAATTATATTTAATGTTTTCTGCAGAGGTCCTGTTTTCTGTAGGAATGCAGTTCATATATAGGAATACATATGAAAATGTTAGCTTTGAATATTATATTTCATGCTAGTAGCTATGCTTGTTTATGCAATACAAGTTTAAATGTTACATACACAATGCTGTATTAAACCATGTCAGGTTTCTCTGAGAAGTTAATAGGTTTAGTAAAGCAATAAACCCTCAAGCATGTTATCATAGTGCACTCTAGTTGTTGACAATACACGCGCAATTACCATGAAATATTCTACGGTTATATTTTAAAACATTCCCACATGTACTGTGTCTGCTGTTTATTGTTACATCAGTTACACTTAACAGACTTCATGAGATTTTATAATATATATATATATATATATATATATATATATATATATATATATATATATATATATATATATATATTACAGTTGGCATAAGGCGTCAGAATGCAAAAGGAAACTTCTGTTGAAAATCTAACTCAATTGGCTATTTTAATCACCCAGTAAATATTTTGATTGGCTTCCTGTTCCTGCATGCCTTTAGCTGAAATCAAACCCAGCACCTTGGCTTTCAGAACCTAACGTTACCTACTTTACTGCAAAAGTACATCTGGAACAATGGATGGAGCACTCGGTGAAACTGAAAACAATAAACTAAAGAAAACTGAACAGAACAAACACCTTCTATCCTCAAACAAACTGAAGGGAAAGAGGGAACTCAAAAGAGAAGTAACTTGAAAACAAAAGTGGCTAGGTTGACAAGGCAAGGCCAACCCAACACTGAGGAAAAACTACAATACAGTGCTAGTTTTCAAAATGACCAGCTTGATCTTGCTCTCACCAAATGAATTCAAGACAAGAGCCAGGGATAGGTGAGACTGGTTGAGAGCAATTAGCAGGCAGACTGCTCATGTCTCCCCACTGGTGGCCAAAGTCGACCTAGCAGGCAAGCCAGCTCTTGGCATGGTCGGTAAAATAAATATATACACAGAAGTATACACAGAAGATCCAACTTTGCTGTCATCATGTAAAATAAAATTTATCCTAGACTTTAACTATTTCATATACAAACGAGTGACACATTAGGAAAAACTGATGGCTCTGTTATACTGTGGGGGACATTTATTTTGTTGTCATAGTCTGTGTCCATTTTTTGTCTTAGTGGAAAGAGTCACTGGAAATCTATTAAATGATTCTACCAGATCACCTTTATCATATGATCCTGTGATTCATTTCTATCCTGATGGGAATGGTCTCTTCCAAGATGACTCCACCCCATCCACAAGGCACAAGGGCTCACTGAATGGTTTGATGAGTATGAAAATGATGTAAGTCATGTGCGATGGATCTCAAATGAAATGAACACCTGCAGGATGTTGTGGACTGACTTGTTAGACAACACTCTCCGCCACCATCATCAGCACACGAACTGAGGGAATATATTTTGGGAAAATTATGTTCATCCCACCAGAAATTTACTAAGACTAATTTATGTATGTTGGCTTTTACTTTTTCTTGTATCTCATTCCATCTAATGTTCTGCAGAATAAAGAAATGTGTGCATTTTCCTCCATGCAAATCAGAAACTTCTCTAGGAGCTAATCACTGCTTCTCCGTACAAATTATCCATGTAATTAGTAATTATGTTAGTTTTGGCTTTCTATACTGTAGCTTATTAAAAAAAACAATTTAAATCTATTCACTAGAATAGTTTAATTCATACATTCCTTTTTATATACATGAGAATATTTGAATCATTGTTGTCAAGATCATTCAACCAGCATAACAAAAGATTTTATCTAAACAGGAACAAAAGGATATCAAGCTGAATAAATTTGATTTTCTTTTTTGTTTAAACAACGTTTTTAGCAATCTTCATTAGTTGCTTGCCTTTGTTGGTGTCCTGGGGAAATTTTCCAGTGAATACTGTTCTCAGTCATACTACAGTGGTGTGAAAAAGTGTTTGCCCCCTTCCTCATTTCCTGTTCCTTTGCATGTTTGTCACACTTAAGTGTTTCGGAACATCAAACCAATTCAAACAATAGTCAAGGACAAGACAAGTTTAACACAAAATGCAATTTGTAAATGAAGGTGTTTATTATTAAAGGTGAAAAAAAATCCAAACCATCATGGACCTGTGTGAAAAAGTGATTGCCCCCTAAACCTAATAACTGGTTGGGCCACCCTTAGCAGCAACAACTGCAACCAAGCGATAACGTGCAATGAGGCTTTTACAGCGTCCTGGAGGAATTTTGGCCCACTCATCTTTGCAGAATTGTCCTAATTCAGTTACATTAGAGGGTTTTCGAGCATGAACGGCCTTTTTAAGGTCATACCACAACATCTCAATAGGATTCAGGTCAGGACTTTGGCTAGGCCACTCCAAAGTCTTCATTTTGTTTTTCTTCAGCCATTCGGTGGTGGACTTGCTGGTGTGTTTAGGATCATTGTCCCGCTGCAGAACCCAAGTTCGTTTCAGCTTGAGTACACGAACAGATGGTCGGACATTTTCCTTCAGGATCTCTTGGTAGACAGCAGAATTCATAGTTCCTTTTATCACGGCAAGTCTTCCAGGTCCTGAAGCAGCAAAACAGCCCCAGACCATCACACTACCACCACCATATTTTACTGTTGGTATAATGTTCTTTTTATGAAATGCAGTGTTCCTTCTACGCCAGATATACTTGGACACACACCTTCCAAAGAGTTCCACTTTTGTCTCATCGGTCCACAGAATGTTGTCCCAAAAGTCTTGGGGATCATCAAGATGTGTTGTGGAGAAATTGAGACGAGCTTTGATGTTCTTTTTGCTCAGCAGTGGTTTTCTCCTTTGGAACTCTGCCATGCAGGCCATTTTTGCCCAGTCTTTCCTGATGGTGGAGGCATGAACGCTGACCTTAACTGAGGCAAGTGAGGCCTGCAGTTCTTTGGACGTTGTTTTGGGGTCTTTTGTGACCTCTTGGATGAGTCGCTGCGCTCTTGGGGTAATTTTTGGGCGCGCCACTCCTGGGAAGGTCTACCACTGTTTGTTTCCTGTGCCATTTGTGGATAATGGCTCTCACTGTGGTTCGCTGGATTCCCAAAGCTTTGGAAATGGCTTTATAACCCTTTCCAGACTGATAGATCTCAATTACTTTCTTTCTCAATTGTTCCTGAATTTCTTTGGGTCTCGGCATGATGTGTAGCTTTTAAGGATCTTCTGGTGGACCTTACTGTGTCAAGCAGCTCCTATTTAAGTGATGCCTTGATTGTGAACAGGTGTGGCAATAATCAGGCCTGGGTGTGGCTAGAGAAATTGAACTCAGGTGTGGACAACCACAGTTATAGTATGTTTTAACAAGGGGGGCAATCACTTTTTCACACAGGGCCATGATGGTTTGGATTTTTTTTCACCTTTAATAATAAACACCTTCATTTACAAATTGCATTTTGTGTTTACTTGTGTTGTCCTTGACTATTGTTTAAATTGGTTTGATGTTCCGAAACACTTAAGTGTGACAAACATGCAAAGGAACAGGAAATGAGGAAGGGGGCAAACACTTTTTCACACCACTGTAGATGTTACAGTCTTTGTGGGAGTGCTTTCTTGAGAAGCACATCTTCTGGAAGATGGTTGAGGGACGTTTTTGGAATCCATGTCACTGGTTGACCTCCTTCGTGGTTGAGATTTAGCACTGGCTTTTATAAAGGAGCTGAAAGAAGGTAAGATGTTTTTGGAAGTTGGAGTAGAGGTGTTGGGATTGGAGACAGTCTCTGATTTTGGGGAAACTATAACTTTACTCATGTCTTAAAATGATTCTACTGTAGATGCATGGTCTTAAAATATGTAAGAACATCTTCCCCATTTTGATGGTCATCGTTCAGAGATGTGTCACGTGACCTAAGATTTTCACTGACTTCATCTTTTCCTTCTGACACATCACTTTCTGTTAAGTGGAATGAATCATTGTTATGTGCTTCCAGCTCAGTATTCTCAAGTGACATATGCTCAGAAATACTTATTGAATAGTGTACAGGCAGGGGATAAATTTCCAATGGATAGTGTTCTCTGTTTGCTAGCATGTTACAGTCCAGGCCCAAATTAGTGACTCGAGCCGCCTGTTCTCTCTCAAGTTGAGCCTTCCTTTTCATCACCTCTCTCTCTTCTTGCTGGAAAGTCATAATAGGTCTAGAGACCTCAGCAGGACAGGGGAAGGCTGCGATCATACCACACAATGAGTCTGGCTTTTGGTTGACACTTGATTCTGACTTAGAAAGGCGGCATATTCTATGTAGCTGGACCGTCTTTGTGGGAGTGCTTTCTTGAGAAGCACATCTTCTAGACGATGCTTGAGGGAAGTTTTGGAATCCATGTCACTGGTTGACCTTCGTGGTTGAGATTTAGCACTGCCTTTTATAAAGGAGCTGAAAGAAGGTAAGATGTTTTCGGATGTTGGGGTAGAGGTGTTGGGATTGGAGACAGTCTCTGATTTTGGGGAACCTATAACTTTACTCATGTCTGAAAATGATTCTCGATTAGTGGTCTTAAGATCTGTAAGAACATCTTCCCCATTTTGTTGGTCACTTTCCCTTTCATCGTTCAGAGCTGTCGTCGCGTGACCTAAGATTTTCACTGACTTCGACTTTTCCTTCTGACACATCACTTTCTGTTAAGTGGCGTGAATCAGTGTTTTTGCTGTGTGAGATTTCCAAAGTTTCTTCAGTGTTAGGTGCTTCCAGATCAGTATTCTCTAGTGACATATGCACAGAAGGACTTGACTCTCGAGGAACTGCATCTTCACCCGTGTCTGTAAATGTTTCTCGGTTATTAGTGTTTTGATCTGTTAGAACTGTCTCAGCTTTAGACTACATAGTTTATAATATATAAGCTTTAGTAAAATGTACAGTACAGTGAAAATCTAACTTCAAAACACATTCAGTTTAGCTGCTTAAATCATAATATGGGTACACATAAGATACCTCTTAGTGTGTTATCTTGAATCACATTACATTAAAAATGACATATTAATAACATTTTGGGACATTTGTGCAGTGTCAGTATTGGGGGTATCATCTGTGCTTTTATAGCACTAACAAACTCCATTAGATGGCATTGTTTTTAAATTTCTTATTCCTTGTCCCCAGGGCTCCAGGAAAAAAAATAATAATCTAGGAACCATTGGCTCATAAATCCAAAATATTTAGGTACCAATTCAAATTTTCAGGAGCCAAAATATAGTATGGAATATAATATGATGTCATACGACATATGATGATATCAGTGTTAAACGGCTACATCAAACTACCCTTTCTTTCCCCTCTGTACTGTCTGCCTTTGTTTACTCTGCCTCCCATAGTTTACACAATATGTGCAATGTTGAGTATATCATAGTGAATCATATTACCGTAAATACTTACATATCCAGTCATTTGTTTCTTTTCTACTCAACTATGTACAATTAGTTGTTTCCTGCTTGTTCAGACTCAGAGTCATGTAGGCTGCATTGAATTTTATTTTACATTTCCTCATCTCTTTTCCTTCGAGTTTATCACTAGCACGTTGCACTGCTTTCACGGTTGGGGTGGCACGAGGGGCAGACCTATCAATGACACAATCCCCGGCGTTCTCGGGACGGGAGCCGCAGGGACGGGAGAAGACTCGACGCTCTGCTCTTGGCTGTGATCATCTGTAAAAGATTGCACAGCGATTGAAACGGACTGGGATGACTCAAATGTCACTTGAGAACTTTCACTGGTCGAGTTGGTCTTAACATCGTCGGCATCTGATGTAGAGGAGGCAGGGTTTGGACGGGCAGGGTATGAGAGAAAGTCTGATATTTTTCCTCTGAGCATTTGGTTTTCTTCTCAGCTGGCTAACGTTAATTAACTACGCAGTTAGCTAGCCTACATATAACAGATAAATTCAAACTCCAACGTACTAAACCACATCAAGCTAAATTAAACACCTTTAATAAAGTTTACACTTCCAACTTTTTAACCCGATAAACGTGACGTTAAACCTGTTTCTGTTCATCTATACACCGATGCTTCAAGCCCTGCAGGCCAAGAGTGCAGAGTTTATTTACTGGAAACCATACAGGAGTGCACACGATAGGGCAGGTACAAGCATGCGCAAGAGGAGATGAGAGCTCAGTAGCCTAACACATCGAGACGTATCGTCATTTCTATTTAATTTGTTTTTAAATTTTGTTTGTGGGTAACGGTGGCCACTGGCGACTGGCAGAAAAAACATGGTCGCAAAATTAAAAAGTTACTCGCATTGGCGACCATCTAAGTCGCCATCTGGAGCCCTGGTCCCCCCATCCCCCAAAACACACACACACACACACCCACAGAGACAGACAGTCGGGGAGAGAGAGAAAGAGTGTTTCTTTCACTCACCTTGCGCTGAATTTGAATAGCTGTAATTGTTCTCGTCATGGTTTTGAGTGTACATCTTGATTAGTCCAAACTTTCACAAATTGTTATTTGTCCTACCTATTAGATTGATGCAAAACATTTGAATGTAAATTCTATACTGTCATGGAACTCTGATGACTAGAACACCAGTGCTGCTTTCCAATTCAGCTACTGTCCATCCTAAATAGTATCTGAGATTAGAGGATTAGTGTGTCCCATATCTAGTATGTTGAAATGAGTATCCCCAAGGTGACCTGGATGGTCTATTACTTCCAGTAGATTTTCAAAGTGTGGATCCATGCACACTTTTTGAGCTAATATTGCTAATATACTCCTTGTGCATGGGAGGTGTTTTGTAATATAAGGAGAGTGTAATGTCGGCGATGCGTCTTCAGTATTTTAGTATAAGAACTTAATTTTGCTTGTTAAGCACTAGCCATTTTTTTAAGGTATAATGAATGAAAAAAATTGAAATACAACAAGGAGTTTGCTTATGGTGACAGTGTGTGTTACTAGGCAACAACGTTCTCTTCTGTTACATGACGTGATAGTATGTCCCAGTACTTACGCACTCTATTGTATGTACTTTATCTTCACAAACATAGTGCATGCTTTAAGTACATAGTATAAACAGGTGAATTGGGAAACAGTCATTGTTTCTGTTTCCTTTCCTTTCAATTTTAACCTGAAATTACACCTTTTACCCCTTTGTTAGTTCATATCTCTGGTCACATTTTGAACAATTTATTAGTATCACTATTAAAACGAGATCTTTATTGGGTAAATAACCATTAATATTATAAATATTATGATTAATAATTTTATTAACTATTAATATCAATATCATGTCAACCAATAACGTCCTTCATTTACAGACACAGTATGTATATAACATTATGGAAAAAATGTTTTCCATTTCACATTCTCTTTTTGTTCTAGGTAATCAATCTGTTTTTTCATATACATCAAATATGTAAATAAATCTGCACAAACTGCATTACAACATCATATAAATGAGCTTTTTTACACAGGAACACAGGAAAATCCAAAATCCATAATGTTTCTGAATAAATATATGATGATATTATGATTTCTCTCTCTCTCTCTCTCTCTCTCTCTATCTATCTGTGTGTGTGTGTGTGTGTGTGTGTGTGTGTGTGTGTGTGTTTGGCCACAGTGGAACCTCCTGAGTGCAGTCCAGGGCATCACACAGTTTTGCAGAACCCATATCGGATCACAAGCTTCAGCTCTCAGCAGCTTCTCCAGTCTGGCCTGCAGGAGAAGCTCATCTGTGACCACTCACTGACACCTGGCTGGTATAAGTTCCAGATCTTTGATAAACCAGCTCAAATGCCCACCAAGTGTGTGGAGGTACAGTAAATATGTCATATTTACCCAAGATCAGATGCTAGTGTCAAGCTGAAATGTGCTGTAACCTGGCATGCTGTATGCTCACATGCAGATTTTGGAAATTTCCTGTAGAGTTCAGATGTTTTAAAAAGTTCAAGTACATTGTAGTTATTTAGGTGGGGCTTCCAATTTCCAATGAACAGTAATACACCAGCAAAAAAGAACAGTAAAGCTTTTAGACTTGTTGGTCCCTTTGTTCCTTTTCATACAAATCCAGAATCATAGGTACAGTTTTTTTTATGCCAAGAACACAAGTTGTGTTTACTAGACATTTAATTTAAGCAGTCTGGTGATATATTTGATTTGCAACATACCATATTTATTTAAAATGAACAGCAAGGCTTCGTAATTGTTTAATCCCTAGATTACTACTGGCGTTCTGTTGTGTAGTGCACTACATATGTATGCTATGTTGTACTATTCCCTATAACTATTACTATTGTGTAAGCAAACACACTAATGATCAGTGTTTATAAATTGTATATATTGTGCAGCATTGGAACAAGATCCCCTTAGTTCACTAATATTCAGCATTTACAATCAGATTACCAAATAGTCAGTACCCAAGCTATATGTTTTTTTTATGGGCAGGGTTCCACATGCATGTGCTTACACATACAGTATCTCACAAAAGTGAGTACACCCCTCACATTTTTGTAAATATTTGATTATATCTTTTCATGTGGGACAACACTGAAGAAATGACACTTTGCTACAATGTAAAGTAGTGAGTGTACAGCTTGTGTAACAGTGTAAATTTGCTGTCCACTCAAAATAACTCAACACACAGCCATCAATGTCTAAACCGCTAGCAACAAAAGTGAGTACACCCCTAAGTGAAAATGTTCACATTGGGCCCAAAGAGTCAATATTTTGTGTGGCCACCATTATTTTCCAGCAGTGCCTTAACCCCTCTCTTGGGCATGGAGTTCACCAGAGCTTCACATGTTGCCACGGGAGTCCTCTTCCACTCCTCCATGACGACATCACGGAGCTGGTGGATGTTAGAGACCTTGTGCTGCTCCACCTTCCATTTGAGGATGCCCCACAGATGCTCAGTAGGGTTTAGGTCTGGAGACATGCTTGGCCAGTACATCACCTTCACCATCACACGGGTGTGATGCAGTTGGTAGAGCTGGTTGTCCACTAATCATAGGGTTGGCGGTTCGATTCCTGGCCCGGGTGACTCCACATGCCGAAGTGTCCTTGGGCAAGACGCTGAACCCCAAGTTGCTCCTGATGGCAAGTTAGTGCCTTGCATGGCAGCTCTGCTACCATTGGTGTGTGAGTGTGTGTGTAAATGGGTGAATGAGACACAGTGTAAAGCGCTTTGGATAAAAGCGCTATATAAGTGTACATTTACCATCAGCTTCTTTAGCAAGGCAGTGGTCCACTTGGAGGTGTTTTTGGGGCCATTATCATGCTGGAATACCACATATTGATCATGCGCTGCTTCAGTATGTCACAGTATATGTCGTGGTTCCCTCAATGAATAGACATATGAGTCCTGCCAGCATTGCTGCAGAGGTTGAAGGGGTGGGGGATCAGCCTGCCAGTGCTCAGACCATACACCGCACACTGCATCAAATTGGTCTGCATGGCTGTCGTCCCAGAAGGAAGCCTATTCTAAAGATGATGCACAAGGAAGTCCACAAACAGTTTGTTGAAGACAAGCAGACTAAGGACACTGATTATGAGATCAAGATAATCTTATTCGCTTCAGATGGTGTCAAGCGTGTTTGGTGGCAACCAGGTGAGGAGTACAAAGACAAGTGTGTCTTGCCCACAGTCAAGCATGGTGTTGGGAGTGTCATGGTCGGGGGCATTGAGGGAACCATGCAGTTCATTGAGGGAACCATGAATGCCAACATGTACTGTGACATACTGAAGCAGAGCATGATCCCCTCCCTTCAGAAACTGGGCTGCAGGGCAGTATTCCAGCATGATAACGACCCCAAACACACCTCCAAGATGACCACTAAGCAGTACAGAAATGGATGGATGGATGCATACTATATGATTAGGATTCCCATGTGATTCCCTTCACTGGAACTAAGCGGCCCAAACTTGTTCCAGCATGACAGTGCCTATGTGCACAAAGCGAGCTCCATGGTTTGCCAAGGTTGGTGTGGAAGAACTCGAATGGCCCTGGCCTCAACCCTATTGAGCACCTTTGGGATGAACTGGAATGCTGACCACACCACGTGCCTCCTCACCCAACATCAGTGCTCAACCTCACTAATGCTCTTGTACCTGAATGAGCACAAATCCCCACAGCCTTGCTGCAGAATTTGGTAGAAAGACTTCCCTGAAGAGCATTTGCTTTTCGTAAAGCAAAGGGGTGTTAGGGGAATAGGATGTTCAAAAAGCACATCTGGGTGTGGTGGACAGGTGTGCACAAACTTTTGGCCATAAAGTGTATATTGAGAAGCTGTTACTTTCTGTGATCTCCCTAGGTGAATCATTGTGGTACCCAAGCTCCAGTGTGGCTCTCTCTAGCTGAAGGGGAGACCCTCCCACACCCCATGGAGGTTAAGAAGCTAACTGCTTGTGCTACCTGGCAGTTGTTCAGTGGGCCCAATAAGGAGTGCTGTCTGTTTCGGATGCCTGTCTCCGTGCGTAACTGCGGGCAATTCTATGTGTATCAGCTCCAGCCTACACAGGGATGTATGGCCTACTGTGCTGAGGGCAAGTCATCCTGCCTCCTAAATATACACAGACGGTGTATATTAATGAAGATTATTTTTCATTATTAGTACTTTACATGTGTTTGTTAATGCATTTCCTTGAAATTTATATGCACAGAAATGTCCGATTCCAGTGAACCAATCTGTGAACCAGAGCGCAGGAACAGTGATGGAAGTTGCAGCGGTAAACCCAATGATAGTTTATTATAATTTATTGTGCAATAATTTATCTCTTATGCTATTAAAAATATTTATTTGACATTATACTAAACCCAGTGACTTATGTGTCCACTAATTCGGTGCTGATTTATCTAGCTCTAAACTGTTTATGTGAGAATTGCATTGTAAAACAAAAAGATTATGGAATTATTTCTTGTCTACACTTTTATTTTTAGAAGCACTTTGTTTTTCTACAGTTTCTTTTTTATGTGAGCCAAAATAGCTACGGTCAAAGCTGCCAAATCGGCTGAATGTCTTCTTAATGAACTTAGCATATGTGTTTATGTGTTGTCTGTGCGCCTGTGATGTTGCCATGGCATCTGTTGGAATTGAGCAATGACTCAGCTGGTATCAGTGGGGCCCAGTGGAGTCTCTCACTTACTGTACAAACAGAACTTCTCCACAATTGTTTGAGTTCCTCATTACTTTGTGTTTTGTGAATATGAAGGCTGTACTTATTTAACTTAATTAGAGGTACAGTCCCCTCTGAAACTATTGGAACTGCAAGGCCAGTTCTATTTGTTTTTGCTGTAGACTGAAGGCATTTGGTTTGAGATCAAAATATGAATATGAGAAGAGAGTGTAGAATTTCAGGTTTGATTTACTTGTATTTGTATGTAGATGTGTTAAACAAAATAGAACATCAAAAATAGAACAAAATAGAACATCAAACCACATTTGTAGGCAAGCAAAAATATTGGCACATGTCAAGTGTTTCCCATTAGATTGATTGTTTAAATAATCAATAGCTCTGAACATCTACTCTTGGTTTTAGCCTTCAGTTTCACCTGTGAAGACTGCATATTTTGTTAAAAAGGATCAGATCAGAGAGCTGTCTATGGGAGAAAAGCAAGCCATTGTGAAGCTGAGAAAAGAGGGAAAATCAATCAGAGGAATTGCACAAATATAAAAATATAACAATTTGGAATGTCCTGAAAGAGAAAAAAAACACTGATGTACTGAGCAATAAACACAGAATGGGTCAGCCAAAGCAAAGAACAACAGCTGATGACAGAAACATTCTGAGAGATGTGAAGGAAAACTCAAAAAGTGGCCTCACCAATAACCTCCACAGGGCAGGGGTGATGGTATCACAATCAAAGTTCAAAGAGGACTTAGAGAGCAGAAATATAGATGTCATACCACAAGATGCAAACCAAACCAAGCCAAATTGAATTGCAAAGAACTAAAATACAGAGAACAAAAGTTCTGGCACCAAAATTAACCTCTTCCAAAGTTATGGAAAGGCCAAAATGTGGAGAAAGAAAGGATCTGCTCATCCAAAAAATACAAGCTCATCTGTGAAACATGGTGGAGGTAGTATCATGGCTTGGGCTTGCATGGCTGCTTCTGGAACAGGCTCACTAATCTTTATTGATGATGCAACTCATGATGATAGCAGCAGAATGAATTCAAAAGTTTACACGAAAAATCTGATTAATCTTTTCCTATACTTTTGCTCACCTAAAAATTTTACGGTGGTTTGATACAAAAGGTTCTGTGTTATGTCATTTAACACATCTAGATCTATCTATTTATCGAGGAAATAAATGAAGCTGAAATCCTAAACTATCATCTCACATCCAGGTTTCAATTTCAAACGCAAATGTCTTTGGTGTATTGGCCTTGTCGATCCATTAGTTTTGTAGGGGACTGTAGAATTGGAGATATTTCCAAATCACGTTATATTTATTCCTGCTGCAGTGCAGGAGTATTACAGGCATTTTGACAGATGGTATCTGATTCCAAACTGAATATGCATATGTGTATTTTACCATGACATGTTATCCAACAACTTGGGGAAAGCGTGACATAACTGTGTGAGGAAATCACACTTACCTAGCCGGGTTTTTAGATATCTTCACGTAGACTGACTGTTTGTTAACCCTTTCTCACAATACACCGGCATACCATTTCACCGGTGGAATGGAAATCAACTTATCGGACATTTTATCACTGCAAGTCTGTTACAAGTTTAGTCAGGACACTGTTGGGTTTCTGTGTGTAGAGTATTGTGATTCATGTGCTTTGCTGCTGTTGAGCAGGGCGATGGGAAAGGGAAGGGTTGTGAGCCCCCTGCTGCGCAAACATCACTGTTACAGAAATAAAACCGACAGCACTTAACTAAAAAACTATAGCGTTTTTGATAGTAAAATGTCTGGGTTACGCATGTAATCCTGTTCCCTGAGAAGGGAATGAGACGTTGCGTTTAGCATAACAGTATGGGAAAGAGGTTACCGACTCCGTCATACCGAGGGTATGGTCTGTTCAAAAAGACCCAATCCCGAGGGTCACTGCAAGACACTCGATCACGGGTCGGAATGAATATCCTCTAATAACGAATGAATGTGTGTGGCATACCCCTTTGGAAAAAGCCTTCACGGAGGCGACCACCCTAGTGGAATGAGCCCTTATGCCCAGAGGTGTAGCGAGACCGTGTGCCTCATAAGCAATAGAGATTGCTTCCACTATCCAATTAGAGATGCGCTGCTTTGACACAGCATAACCTCTACTGTCAGCTGTTCCCTTTAAAAGGGAAGTACATCTGCCATAATAAAATTATAACATGAAATACTTGGGGTTTTTATTAATAACAACAACAAGGATACCCCAAAACAGGCAGAAATTCCATGTTTTGGCCTCTGGAAAAAAAAGAGCTAAACTCTTTTCTCCAACATGATTTTTGCAAAAACCTAGCCTAGACAAGATTTAAAAGCAAATGAAACACGAATTCCCCCTTCATGTTGCAGTTCCCATGGTGACAATCACCTTGTGTTTATGTTTTTGTTTCTGTACTAGTCTTGCCTCTGCCCCTATCCTGTCATTGGCTTGTTACGCAATTGTGTCCACCTTTTTTGTGTCAGTCTATTTACATCCAGCTGTTTTTCTGTCTTGTTATGAAGTCTAATCATACATATTTGTATCTTAAAGCACTGTATGGGCCTCCTTTTCTTATATTCTGTTTCTGAATTATGGTTTTTCTATTTTTACCTTTGTTTCAGTCTTGATAATGAATAACACCTGTCTGATGTTGCTCTTCAGTGTTTTGACTCAAGCTAGGGACTAATGAAATCTGTTTCTGATTTCTTTAAGGTCAGCTGTCAAAACATCTGACAGGTTTTCCTAGATGTGTAGCTAACATAAATGCATTGAGCATATATTTTAATTGCACACTTGATAGGGAGACATCTTAATACTTCTAATTCTCCTTTTCGCTTGCCAGATATGCAGCCTCCATCTCCATCAGTACCAGAGATCACGGCTGAGCTGTCAGGCCTCAGCGTGTTGTTGAAGTGTACATTTGATGGCCATAGTGGGAACAGCTCTCTAGGATTTGTGGTGTCCTGGTGGCGTCTTTCAACAAATGGAAATAAAGAGGAACTCATGCAGGAGACAACCTTACAGACTTCAGCTTTTATCGAGCTGGATGGCATCAACCTTCGGCTTGGAGACAGGGTAGACTTTCTATTTAAAATTTTATAGAACAACAGTTTACATACACTACATCATAACTTCAAAGTGAATGTCTATACATTTACACTGGTGCATAAATAAAAAATTAGGCTGTCACACCATTTATATCTTTTATTATTAGTAGTAGTATTTATTCTATTTACCATGTTGTATATGGACATAGATTTCCTGTCATTTTGTACAGATCTATTGCAGTAGCTCCAGTTTCTTTCTAGATGCCCCAGACAGACAGAGTCATGCAGTGGAGAGTGAGGAATTCTTTGCAGGGATTCGAGTATGTTCACAGACATCCTGTTTTGTTTTGTTTTTTCTTGATTTCCACATGGGTAGACTAATCATCACAACATGTAACATAATAGTTTCTTTGCCTTGGTGGGATTGTAGCTCCAGCCGAAACTTGACTCTATCTTAGAGGATGGAAAGGAGTATGAGCTGCTCATAGAGAACACTGTTCCTGTACCCTGTCTTTCAGAGACATGCACTCTTCCATTACAGCTCAGCATCAGCAGCCAAGGTACATATATCTGTAATACTACCATACATTCGTTGTACAGTAACTATGGTGTTCTCTGGAAATTCCCCTTCTGCTACTTATTCCATTGAGTTGTAGAGATCTTTTTGATGATATTATAAGCATTAAATAATGTACATCTTATTTAAAATAGAAAGCAACACTTTACATTAAGGTTACCAAAACTGACATTATTTAATATATTGTCATCAAACCATGTATATCAGCATTAACACCCCAATAAGTAAATGACACTTTATATATATATTT
This sequence comes from Ameiurus melas, assembly GCA_012411365.1. Lineage (NCBI taxonomy): Eukaryota > Metazoa > Chordata > Actinopteri > Siluriformes > Ictaluridae > Ameiurus > Ameiurus melas. The sequence goes on from CM022759.1 coordinate 25,318,466, forward strand.
TTATATATATATATATATATATATATATATATATATATATATATATATATATATATATATATATACATATATATATATGTATGTATATATAGTACACTTCTACATATTTGTAAATATTTGATTATATCTTTTCATGTGACAACACAGAAGAAATTACATCACTTATATACAATAAGAATAAGTTACAGAGTCAACACCTGCATTAATTGAATCACTGTTATGTGTTATTGTTTCTACTGTGCACACAAAGAACTGGCAGTGAATGTATACTTATGTACACAAGCTTTCAAATACAATTTACAACCAAGTAATTTAACCATCACCCAACGCAGCATGTGCAATCAAAGTGTAGTACTAAAAAACTTAAATCGTAACTGTCACTTGCTCTAACTTATGGGATCAACTTCATCACATCATCACATCACAGTGAAAAAATACTTAAAGAAATTACGTTTCTCAGGGTGTGTAATCAGCAAGCACAAAAGCATATGACATTTATTTATCTCTTGGAAATAGTGGAAAAAGTTACTTTCAAGCTTCTGTTCTGTAGTTTAAATTTGTGCATGTCTAGCCTGATGTGTTGTTTGTTTAGATGAGGAGGTTTTGGGTCCTGATCTAGTTCTGTCCTCCTGTGAGGTGAAGCTGTCTCATGCTCCCTGCCATAAGGGTGTGTGCAGCCAGGTGCTGCTTCACTACAGCTCAGTGACCGATATCAGCAGGGATGGAGACAGGAGCACTGAGATATCCATCAAACCTATAGTCAGCACTGATTTCCTCTGGAATGGATATACACCAGAAAGTGTGCAGGTATTTAAAAAGATATTGCTCATATATGTAATGATCTATTTTTATATGCTTTATATATATATATATATATATATATATATATAAGCGAAACGAAATCCATCGGTCCGTGAAAGAAAAGAACTCCGATGACAGAGAAAATCCGATACCGACTCGACGTTTTGTACTTTTGTTGTTGTTGTTGTTTTTTCTTGTTTTTTTTTTTTCTTTAATATATATATATATATTTTATTTTTATATATATATATATATATATATATATATATATTTATATATATATATATATATATATATATATATATATATATATATATATATGCTTTTTCTTTTTTACTTTTTAGATCATCGTGAAAGATATTCTACCTGCTTATTGTTACATTTTCACTGATCCTCACATCATAACATTTGATGGCAGGTACAGTAATACATCTACAACATGTGTGACAAGGACATGTGTGAGTGAGTGAGTGAGTGAGTGATGTTACAAGTCAGATCCACATGCTTTGGAGCTAAAATGGTACTGGAGGCACTGACCAATAAGCACTTGCTTGTTCCTTGTTCCTAGGAGGTATGATAACTTCCATATAGGCACATTTGTGCTGTACAAGAGCACAATTCGGCTGTTCGAAGTGCACGTGCGCCAGTGGGAGTGTGCTAGTATAACAGCCCACCCCACATCCTGTGTGTGTGGCTTCGCAGCCAGAGATGGAACCGAGGTCATCTCCTTTGACATGTGTAATGGATTGTCTGGAGAAACAAAGCCACGCCTCTTAGTGAAGAATGGAGACCTGGCAAAGAGCAGCATTCGCATCACTGAGTCTTATCAGGGCCGCAAAGTCACTGTAAGGCACTATTACCTAAATTAAATAATTAAATAGGGTAGTACTAGTAGTAACTCTTGTATACAATTGTGAGTTGCAATATTGTAGTTTGTGCCTTGTTAGATTTAGAGAGTCAGGATATTTTTCAATTATATTATTTAATACAGTATTAAAATTTGAATACTTCACATGGTTTGGTGCAGCAGAAAGAGCAGCACTTGTTAGAAACTTATTCTCTTCTCTCTCTCTCTCTCACTCTCTTTCTCTCTCTCTCTCGCTCTCTCTCTATCTCTCTGTCTCTGTCTCTCTCTCTCTCTCTCTCGCTCTCTCTTTCTCTTATAGCTGACATTCTCTTCGGGGGCATTTGTGCGGGCGGATGTAGCTGACTGGGGCATGAGCCTGACTGTGATGGCCCCTAGTTCTGATCGGGGCCACACTGAAGGTCTTTGTGGAACCTTTGATGGACAACCACTCAATGATTACCACAGAGCAGGAGGGGAAACTTTAGAAGACACTATTTCCTTTATTAATACGTGGAGGTAAGACTTCTTTTTCATTTTTCTATGAACCTGATGAAATATTTTTCATGATAAATTGGAATGTGCAAGTATTTGGTTGCTCTTTTCACAATGCAGTTTCTATTTTATCTGATTTAGCAGTAATAAAGTGGTAGGTTAAGGTACAAACACTAACTCTGTCCCAACCCTAATCTTAGTTTTCATTATGTTTTATACGTTTAAATTGAGCTAAATTGGTACATGTCTGAGCACACTGCCTTTTGTTGACCATTTTAGAATGCTTTGCACTGTTTTACCACAGGCAAGGAAAAGTATCACATTAAAATATCTCTCTCTATATCACAGAAGAATAGTGATTAAAAAATCATATTTTCTATAGAACCAGTTGCTTATATGATCTTCTTATATTCATGATTCATCTTATATGAGATTTTTTGGTCAATAATTTTAGAAACATTTCAATTTCATGGCATTTATATGAAGATAGATTATTAAAGGAATTATGCAGGTGTTTTTGTTCTATAGGCTAGCACCAAGAAGCAGCTTTTTTGACAAAATCCCAGCCTATGAGAGTGGAATGAGCATACGGCACTTCTGCCACTGTGAGAAGGAACCACACCAGTCAAGCCTTAGAGGTCGTCTTCCCTCCAGCTCTTTCCCGTGTTCTCATTTGGCCCATTTTCGCTCCCCTTCCATAATTCCCGCTCGAGATGTCACAGCACAGTATATCAGACCCATCAAGCGTTTCAGAGGAAGTGCCAGGAATCGCCCCAAGGCACAGCGAGAGGATACAGGCACCCAGAACCGAGGGAAGCGCCAGAACCATAAACAAGCTCCATCGTCTCCTGCCTATCAGAGTATAAGCCAGTCAGACCCAGAGGGCTTTAGCTATTTCTTTCCTGAAGACCAGGTTCTATCCACACATCCTGAATTACCAGCACCAACATGGCCTACTGAGTCTGGCCTGACAGAAGCGGATGCCCAGCGGCTGTGTGGTGATGCCTTACGTAACTCTACTGTGGCACTTGGCTGTGTTGGCCTGTTGGATGAGGTGATGGAGAAGGCACTGGAGATGTGTGTGGTAGACCAGCAGCTGAAGGATGAGAGAGCGTGGCTGGTAGCCACTGTGCCCCTTCTAGAGAACGAGTGTGAGAGGAGAGTAGTGCAAGAAGAGGGGAGAAAGGAGGAGCTCCGGGACATACTCACCTTCCTTAGGTGTCCGAACCTTTGCAATGGCAATGGACAATGCACCAAGCGTGGTTGCATGTGTTTTCCTGGGTTTGGCTCATATGACTGTAGCCAGGTGTCTGGTGAGTCCAGAAGGGGTAAACATGCATGAAAAAATGTTTTTAGCATTAGAATCTATTCTTTAATCGTTTTGGGAGAATGGGCCAGCAAGTACAGATACTATGATTTCCCACAGCAAACAGAATTCTGTTATATTATTTATGAATTATATTATATAGAATTATTATAGATTATTTATACCACATCGCTATTGAATTCACTATTGAATCTGATTAGTAAAAATATGGTGATTCATTTAATAATTACAATTAAATATTTATATAATTATGGCAGTTTATAGTGATAACTAATTCATCCCACAGGTGTTCCACAAAATTATTTGTCACTATAAATGGATAAAAATCACGTCATTCATTAATTAATACATTTTATTATTGAAATCCTTGGCAAAGTGGTATAAGAGGAATAAACATTTCAGTGCATGCCATTATGGGAAAACAATAATAGTAGCATCAACATTTTTGCAGATCAGACCCCAGAGATCACAGAATTGGAGGGTGGAGGACTCTGTGATATTAAACACAGCTCTTGTTCCACTGTCAAAGTTCTTGGGAAAGGCTTTAGAAACACATTTGAACTGAAATGTGAAGTCATGAAGGAGAAGGTGAAGTCTTCCTCCACTATTTTATTAATTTGTGCTTTGTATAGTTGGACGTATCTCTGTGTACAATGTCTCTTTTTTTGTACAGATAGTAGATGATGAGTGGTCACTGAGTGATCCTCTGATGGTTCCTGTGTTGTTCTTCAGCTCCTCTGCTTTAGAGTGCCAGCTCCCTGTTGAAGAGGTGCAGTCTGGTGGTGTCCATCACCCACCTGTCACTCGTTGGCAAATCAAGGTGCCTGTTAAACCTTTTATATTCTGAGAAGCATGGGTGGTTCCACACTTCCAGTTCTTACTCCTCTACCCGAATATTAACATAATCAACCGTTCGCACTATGACTTGATAAATGTGAAAATCTGTGTTCACGTGTGGTGAATATGTAACATGAAGCCTGCTTTTCAGTGACAATAATACATTAATCCTTTTAAAATAAGAAACCTTGTTTTGACACACTAAGACAGATAAAATTTGAAGAAAAAAACTTCAAGAATAATTTAATAGTATAAAGTTGTCTACTGTCACGAGTTGCACGTAATGGAGGTTAGGACGGATGCAAGTGCAGCTTTTAATAAAGAGAGGCAGGCAGAGAAATCCAAATCATGAGACAATAGCATGGTCTGCATATTAAAGTAGAAATGGCCGAATTCATTAAGGCACACACACACACACACACACACCATTCTATTTTGTTCATGTGAAAGACACAGCTTGCAGGTTTTTGTAACTGTTATCGAGCTGAGTTTACACACACTAACTTTTAGTAAATCTGTGTCTAGGAGACTAGGAGAATCGTTTTTACATTGAATGGGGAGAAAATCAATCTGTTTTGAGCTACGTGGTCTTCTTTCTGCTTTGCACAGGTTTCTAATGATGGCTACAGCTTCAGCAATGCCAAGATATTCACACTTTTTGATGGCACATGTCAAGAGTGCACACTCAGCAGTGTGGTTCGGTGCACTTTAAAGGTGTGTAAGTGTAAGATATACATATAGAGATCTCTACACAATACGATCTTCAGAGCTAGCATTAGCGTATTAGTCATATATCACATATATGTGAAACAATATGTAAACCCAATGAAAATTATTGGATATTTTTTACATATTTGGACAAGCAAACATTTGATCATCCTTGAAACAGTGCCTATTAATAAAGTTGATATACTTAAATAAAACCACAAGGAAATTGAGCTTTTTCAATCATTTATTCAACAGAAATATCAATAGATGTGTTATTCTTCTGTGGAAAAATAAGTACATCCTTGGCCCCAGAAGCTAGTGTTGCCTCTTTAGCAGAAATAACTTTTTGTTCACCAGTCTCTAACTTTGCTGGAATTTTGCTGGACTACGCCTCCATGCAATTTTCTTTTCAGTTGCAAGATGTTTGAGGGTTTTCTTGGACGTACTACAGAAAACATGAACTAAGGAGCTGATTGAGACACACCACATATATAAGGGGGAGTAGTAGCTTAGTGATTAAGCTGCTGGACTTCTGACTGGACGGTTATGAGTTCACATCCCAGCACTGCCAAGCTTCCACTGCTGGGCCCTTGAGCAAGGCCCTTAACCCTCAACTGCTCTGTTGTGTAAAAGAGATAGTGTAAATTGTTCTGGATAAGGATGTCTGCCACATGTAAATGTTCTAATTTTCACATTCATACAAAAAAAAATTCTTGAAGGATGTAAAAGTGTAGATGCTTTTCTGCATTTTTATGTTGTCTACTGACATATTTGTGGAGCTGCCACATTAAGCAATTATTATTTATTTCAGTACACACACACACATGGTTGCAATCATTACAAACATGGAAAATTGCTTCACTGCACATCAGTTACATAAAATCTTAAAAGGCATTCCTCTGAGCCATTATGTGTCTTTGGAAGCAATTTAGCAGACCTTTGGCCACTGTCTTTGCACTGATCAGTCACATACAGTAATAATGACGTGATTCTTTTCTATACTGTATACATACTGTAAAGCGGAAGACTCTCCTTCTCTTTATCTGTATTCGTTACAAGATTTTCAAGGCCCAAACATTTTTTAATGAGATTACTTGTATTTTCATATGGAAAGTCTAGCACTGATACTTATTATCCATCCATCCATCCATACATGTTCTACCACTTACTCCTTCTTCAGGGTCGCAGGGAACCTGGAGCCAATCCCAGGGAGCATCGGGCACAAGGCGGAGTACACCCTGGACAGGGTTGATACTTATTATAATGATCTTTATTTGTATAGCACTTTTTATGCAGAAAACGCAGCTCAAAGTGCGATTAAAAATGGCATTAAAAAAAATACTAAACGTTAATGTAGGGACTTAATATGGACAGTAAATAATAATGTACAAGTCATTAAGAAACATCATTAGAAAACTGAAAAGTTTAGTAAATAAAAGCAGAAGAATTCATAAAGTACATAATGAATGAGAGTAAAACAGAATTAAAAAAAATAAAGTTTATAAAAATGTCTGCTTATTAAAATGATTAATAAATGTATCCAGTTAATTCTATAGGTATTGTTTACTTTATTTATTCTTAATACAATATTTGAATTTGGATGTGTTTATTCTGCCTTCTCAGAACAGCAGCTGTAGCATTGATGGTCAGTGTTATGGAGAAAGTGAGCGCAGTCCCAGCAGCCCCTGTCTCATTTGTCGACCTGATCTCTCCCAGTACACCTGGTCCATTAGTGAGAGTAAGACACTGCACTGTCTACAGTTTATATTAAATAAGAGTCATCTATGTGGCTGCTGATGTTGTGGTTCAAAGACCATTGATTCTCATCACTGTAACCTTGTGGTAATATCTTCTTGTTCTTCCTGTCACGCAATATGTCTGACTGCTGTATATTCAATGAGTGGGAACCACTTTAAGTAAATCCTTCCTCTTCTTTATCATTAGTGATGTAATATAAATATAGACCTTGGTGTATACGTTTTTCCTTTGTTTTGTCACATTGTTTTCCAGAAAACAATCCTCCCGTGTTTCATTCAGAGCAAACTCAGCTGCAGACATTTTATGGGGAAAACTTTGTGTACCAGTTTGTATCAACTGATCCAGAAGATTCTGCAGTTCTGTTCACGCTGTTGTCTGGACCCAAAGATGCTGTTCTCTCCCCTGCTGGCCTGCTCATCTGGAAAGCCCTATCATCCTCCCCTGTGACCTTTGAACTGGCTGTGATCGATGACTGTAATGCTGAGACACAGGCTGTTGTAAAGGTGAGGTACAGTTTGCTTGTACTGTTAAACCCACATTTTAGGTAATCCATGTGGCCATTTCATTTACTTAATTGGTGAGCATTATGGTGAGCATTTGTTCCAGGAGCACAGAGAAGCTAATAAACTAAACTAAACAATTCATTTTTTCAATGTATGCTACATACTTAAAATAAATGCATGTCTGAATACTTCTCTGTATGTGATACATAACTTTTTTAGAAAAAGAAGAAGCCTGTATTCATCACATATACATTACAGCATACTGAAATACTTTTCTTCATATATCCAGGCTTTTTAGGAAGCTAGCGTCAGAGTACAGGGTCAGCCATGATACGGCGCCCCTGGAGTGGATAGGGTTAAGGGCCTTGCTCAATGACCCAACAGTGGCAGCTTGGTGGTGCTGGGGTTTGAATCCTGACCTTCTGAGCAGTACCCCAGAGCCAATGAACCACCATTGCCTTTTTTAGTGCATATAATGACCACAAGAGGGTGGCAAGTGGCTTTCAAAAATGTGAATTCACCAATGTTATACTTTATACGCATAGTCAGCTCAGGTTTCTGCAGGATGTTCAACAGAATTATAAGAATACCATGTGTTGCAATAATCTTTGTGACTAATATAATGGAACTTTCTGGTTGCTTACATCAAATTAACAGCTTATGGACAGTGATTTTTCGCCTTTGCCTTTATATTCAAAACAGTGCTATTGAGACTGACCTTATTGCATCTGAGTAATTTCAGCACATACATATTTCCCAGGTCTCAGTTCGCCACTGTGACTGCTACCACGGAGCCTCATGTGTGACCAACATGAACTTCCCTCCTGGTAGCGGCGAGTATCTGTGTGTCTGTCCAACCGGTCTGGAGGGAGAGAAATGTCAGCTTAACGTGAATGACTGTGAATCGAACCCGTGTCAGAGAGGTGAATGTGTGGATGGACTCAACACTTTCACATGTCTCTGCCCAGCAGGTTTTACTGGTACATACTTTTACATATTTAACATTTTTCTGTATGGTACAGAAGCCCTAAGTGCCCATGCGTTATTATTATTTTTTCTTTCTTGTTTTCTCTCAACATGATCTCAACTTAATTTTCTCGTGACCTCGATATAACAAGTTGTTTTCTTGTGATCATGATTACATTTTTATGTATATTCAACACAACAACGTGTTTTTTACTGTTCTGGAGGCAGCAAAAGCTTAGCGCAATCCCACAGCATCATGGATGAACAAATTCATTTTTACTTTGATCAGAGACGCACTCAAGCTGAAATAGCTCAGTGTCTGTCAGTGACTGACGACTTCCACATTAGTAGAAAAGGGGACACCCCTCTCTCAATGCGCAGATAAAGTCCATCTCTACAGCAGGCAGGATTACATTTATAATGGCGATGGCGAAGACGCCAATGTGCATGCAACATCAGTCCCATTCACTAGGCGCCAGATATTCTCATGATAATCTGTAATGAGAAAACAGCTTTTTTTTATGTCGAGATCAAGAGGAAATTAAAGTCAAGAACACAAGGAAACAAGAAAGAATAAATAATAATGCACAACTATAGAAAGACATACTGATTAATGAGATAAACATTTGCTATCATGCTTACGGTTGGTTTAGGCCTTTTTATTGCTGTGTGTTGACTGCAGGTGTGATGTGTGAGGAGGACATTGATGAGTGTGTGTCAGGTCCATGCTTCCCTGGGGTGTCTTGTAAAAACACACAAGGGTCATTTGTGTGTGGACCTTGTCCTGATCACTATACCAGGGATGGGACAAACTGCATCCGTGAGTTCATACCTCGAAAGTCTCACAATCACTTTTGAGCAATTTGTACTTAAGCTCAGTGACTGTGGAAAATAAAAAACACTGATTAGTCTAGACTTCAGTGTCTCAATCATGATTGTTACTATTTTTAGTAGTAGTGGTGGTAGTAGTAGATGTGCCTCCTCTAATGGAAATTGGTTGTACTGATTTGAAAGGTAAATCAAGACACAGAGACCGTACAGAAGATCAAGGAGTCAACCTCAGACACTTCAAACCCAACCTCAGCCCAGGTAGAAGCCTTAATTCAATCATACACCTCAAAGTCTGGAAACATTGCAGATTCACGTCTATACTAAGACCTTACAGACTTTATTCCAGTTTGCTTTGGAGGTTTGTCAGCTATCTGACAAGTTAGCATTAGTGGGTATTGACATAGCGGTTAATAAGTTGCATAAGCCTGCTAAATAACCTGAGATATTAAGTTACATTACTTAGTTACATTACTCAGTCAGCAATATGACTGTTCACCACAAAACAAGCAATTAGGCCAAAGTCAGACTTGCATTAATCTCTGGAGTGTTCCGATGCTGATAAAATGCTGCCTTCTGCCCTCATCTTCCTTCTGACTGGAATGCAATCAATTTTTTGTTATATATTTAAAAAGATTTTTTCCTTCTGTAGCTCAGAGCCCATGTTCCAGTCAGCCCTGTTACCCAGGAGTCCAGTGCTTTGAGAGTGTGTATACATCTGCTGGATACATTTGTGGTCCCTGTCCTCCAGGTCTCCATGGCAATGGACAAACCTGCACGTCAAGACCAGAAAACAGTAAGTAGAGATAAAATAGTTACATGGCTGTGCTGGTTATGTCACAGAAAACAGACCAGTAAAAACCAGATTGTCTTTGAAATTGTCTTAATAATTCAGATCAAGGTTATTGATTTGAATGTTGAATATTTTAACTGCTCAGGCTTGGCCTTCTGACATACAGAACATTTTACAGGGCTAACACCAGGCACTAGAGAAGGGAACAGGCCTGATGTCCCTTTCTCTTCATCATTCTCCACTTCCTCCTCATCTCAGAAATCCACTAATCCTTCTGTTATAGCTGACAGGCCTCTATTCAACAAGAAGACACCATCACTCATTGATAAAAATACTTCTTTAAGCCCTGATAACCATGATAACAGAACGGCAACAGCTTCTGGTTCTGGAGGGCAGCTTCATGAAGAGGACTCACAGCCTGTGGTTGTGGAAGATGGCAGGACTTGCACTGACTCTCCCTGTTTTCCTGGTGTGCCTTGTGAGCCTTCTGCCACTGGACACTTCGAGTGTGGCCGCTGTCCTAACGGATACAGGGGGGATGGAATTACCTGTAAAGGTGAGCTAAACGCCTAATGATTCGCCTTCAAGTCCATTAAAGTCAGTGGATAAGTATATGCATGGGTGGTATTAATTTTACGTGTATATCAGTGTCTTCAGTGTAAATGCTTTGTAATGGTCTGTAAGTTTTTCGCTACACGAAAGTCTTCAGTGTAGAGGACTTTGCAGTTTTAGTTTCTTGGTGCAAGCTGCATGACTTTTTGTCATTTTAACTTCAAGAGAGAAAAAAAGAGTGGGTGGTGAGGGAATGGAAAAAAGTATAACATCATTCACTAATAAAAAACATTTATATTAGGAAAATTAGGAAAATTGCTGTGGTATAACAGGAATAAAACACTTCACTTCACACCATCCCACAAAATGCACACGTTTAGTTCATGAGAATGTTATAAAATGTACGATTGTGGTTTCGTGCTCTGTGTGCAGCCATGTGTCGTTATCCGTGCGGTCAGAACATGGAGTGTTCTCTGCCTAATACATGCACCTGTAAAGAAGGATACACTGGATATAACTGCCACATCGGTGAGCTGTGTTTCCTCCATTAGCTACTATCTTCAGCAAGCTTCACACATAACACACTATCCTTATATCAAAATTCCTTTCTATCAGCTGTGTGTCGCCCTGACTGCAAGAACAGAGGGAGGTGTGTAAAGCCCAATGTGTGTGAGTGTCCTGTAGGCTACAGTGGACCAACCTGTGAGGAAGGTGGGATTTGCGTTCCATTTTTTTTTTTTTTACTCTCTCTCAATTATTGATATTCTAATGCATAACTTTTCGTAGTGAAATTTATGATGAATTTATACAATATAATATAGTTCCCACACCCAAAAAAAAAAAATCATATCTAAGCAAGTGAACATATCCTGAATATGATCAATTGTATGTAGTGTTTCCTATTATAAGATTACAATAAATCAAACTAAAATGATTACACCTTTTTCAAGACATTTTCAGTAAATTCAAGTTTTACATTTTTTATTCTATTGGCAGATAATGTTGCTTATTTCTACAAATAAATGCTTAAAATTGCCTAAATTGAAAAAATTGAACTTCTCATGAAAAATAATAGATTAGTTGAACTATTTTTAAGATATTTTCACATGCTAGGATGTAATGTTCTCTCTGCTGTGCCTTCCAGCAACATGTGATCCGCCGTGTCAAAATGGAGGCAGCTGCTTGTCCAGAAACCTGTGCACCTGCTCCTATGGCTATATGGGGCCCCGGTGTGAAATTAGTGAGCAGACCTTTCACTTCTTTTTATTTCTTTAACCATTCCGAAAACAGTGTTTTATCTTAAAAATCTTGTACATTTTAAGCTTTGTGTCATTTGATGAGATTTTGTCTTGTTGAGGTAAAGCTCTAAGATCCAGTTTTGTGATTCTCAGTTTAACAAACTGCGCATTGATTTCGTCTGTGGCTGTGTGTCTACAGTGGTGTGTACTCGGCACTGTGAGAACGGTGGTGAATGTGCATCTCCTGAAGTGTGTAAGTGCAAGCCTGGCTGGTATGGACCAACTTGTAACTCAGGTACCTGCTCTTATCCTTTAGTACATGTGTGTAGTAAGGTATTAACATTGTTATAGGAAAATAATCAATGGTGGAATCTGTCTTGACTGTTAATGTTAAATAATCTCCTTACAGTAAGCTTTACCTATCAACCATTATACATTTTCTTTTTCATTGTTAAATAGCAACAGGTTTTTGGGGGGCTTTTGTTTTCTCATTTATTATTTGGCTTAGATTATGTCTCTCAAAACTTGTTTCAAAGCTCATACTTTCTTTCTGTGCTTGCACTTTTATTCTCATCAACAATCCTATATCCCATTAATATACAAATAAAAACACCTGTAACCTCACATGTGCCCATCGACCTTCAGATTTCTAAACACTCATAGCAATTCCCCTGAAATGATTGTAGAAATACATTTTTAAATGTTTAGGGCAACTTAAATACCAACCTAGCCCCTGGCTCGATGCTGTTCAGTAATCATTTGAAATCTGTTTGTCTTTCAGCTGATTGTAAGCCTGTGTGTCTGAATGGTGGCACCTGCATCAAGCCTAACATCTGTGCATGTCCGAGTGGCTTCTATGGATCACAGTGCCAGATAGGTACAGCGCTAGAGTGTTTTCTGATCCTTGATATCTGTGATATTTTTACAAAAGCCTATCGTCAGGAAGAATGGGTGTGCGGCAGGAAAAAACCCTGGATAGGATACCAGTCCATCACAGGGCACTGTGAACACACACATTCACATTGATTTTGGGAGGTAGGAGGAAACTGGAGAACCAAGAGGAAACCCACACATTTACAGATGCCAATATTTACTCATTTTACTTTATTATTATTATTATTATTATTGTTGTTGTTGTTGTTGTTGTTGTTTTTATGTTTCATTAGGTGTAATTAGCTGTTTAATTTGTAGATCTGCTTAAATGCCTATCTAATGGATCATTTATTCTGCGAAACAATACAAAATATACGAATTATGCAGAGTGCTGTATTTTCTGTTGTAGCTGTGTGCAACCCTCCCTGTAAAAACCGTGGCCAGTGCATGAGGAACAATGTGTGCTCCTGTCCTGAAGGCTACACTGGCCAGAGATGTCAAATGAGTGAGTGTTACATGACTACATTTATTACATTGTAACCTCCCAGACAAAGATACTCACGAGTTAATTGTTTCCCAATGCTTGGTTATACCTCCCCGGACATCCACTCCACTCTTCCACTGACTGTGTGTGTCATTCAGTTACAGTTTGTGGTGTCTGTTTTTTGGTTCCAATTTGCCTTTCTCACAAGTCACACACAGATTTGGCCTCGTACACACTACGGTAGTGATCCTGGAACGTATCAGTGTTGTGTTCTATTTGGAACGAACTACTTTAACACTAAAGCACAGAAGGCTACGTTTTAAGTTGCATTTATCGCTGTGCACAACCTATCAAAGTTTTGTTTCATTTCTGTCTGAAAGTTTGGTTACCTACAAATGTTTATGATTTCATAATGTTCTGGGTTTCAGTTACGAGGAACACAAGCCCAAGCTAAAATAGTTTCGACTCTCGTTTTACTCTTGCACATGTTTGTGTGTAGGTGTGTGTGATCCGATGTGCATGAATAAAGGAAAGTGTGTTGGTCCAAACACCTGCTCCTGTGCTTCTGGCTGGCGGGGGAAAATCTGTGATGTCCGTAAGTGAACATTTACAATAAATAAGACATGTCTTCTAGTCTTTAACATGTTTAATATACAGTACAATATCCTGTAAATTTCCTGTAAATTTACGGTATTTATTTTACAGCAAAGTGCTGTTTTATTATTTTACAGGATTCTACGGTATACGAGTAGGCAAATACACGTGCACTGGTTTACAATAATAAAAAAAAACAGAAAATGCAATGCATGGTTGGATGTCTATTGTTTTTGGCAGGGAAGTGAATTTTTTTTTAATCTCCTTGTGTTGCCCTTGAATTTAAGTTCATATGCTTGTAAAAACTTGAATCAGTTTGTTAAGCTAGTTGTGGTGGCTCAGTAATTACAGTTATGAGTTTAAATCTCATTATAGCAGAGGCTGCTATGGTTGGGTCCTTGAGCAAGACCATTTACCTTCTATTCAGTTAATAATAATAATAATAATAATAATAATAATAATAATAATAATAATAATAATTCTTTAGAGTTTTATAGTGCTTTTCTAGGCACTCAAAGCACTTTACATGGTATGGGGGGATCTCCTCAACTATCACTAGTGTGTAGCATCCACCTGGATGATGCGACGGCAGCATTAGTGCACCAGAACGCCCACCACACACCAGCTATTAGTGGAGAGGAGAGGAGATGTAGCCAGTTCAGACATGGAGATTATTAGGGGGCCATGATAGAGAAGGGTCAATAGGGGAATTTCACCATGACACTCTGCTGTAACTCTGCTGTACATTTACAGTAAATGTTTTACAGTGTAGGTCATGAGAGCATTACATTTTAAGCATACACTTTAAGCATAATCTCTGTTCTGTATGAAAGCGGTTTGCTTACAGAAGTGTAAAAATGGAGGAGAGTGTGTGGGACCCAACACGTGTCACTGCCCTGCTGGATGGGAAGGCTTACAATGCCAGGCTCGTAAGTCTAACTGCTATATTTCTGATAATTAAATTGTATTATATTACATTTTTAACCTTTCATGTATTGGATTTGGCTTTTTGATGATTTTCTGACGCATAACGATGAGACACTGTACCATTAAATACAGCCATGTGCAAGCGCAAGTGCCAAAATGGAGGAAAGTGCGTGCTTCCAAACTTCTGTCAGTGTCGCTCAGGGTACACAGGATCAACCTGCGCTGCCAGAGTAAGCTGAGTTCCTTTATACTTCTTTGCTATTTTTAGATTATTATCATCACAGGCCATACTGTGAAAATATATTATATCATGGGCATGGAACATAAAGTAAGTCTGAACTCTGTATTTCCAGACCAGATGATGAATGAAGAAAATGCATATGAGGAGATGGTCTTACAGACAGTGTCTGTACCAACTCAAAGTCCACAGGAGTGGTTATGTGTGTGAGAGAGAGTCCGTGTCCTTAAGTGTACGTAACTGTGTATCTGTTTATGAACGTGTATCTCAGACAGCAGCCAAGAAAAGAATGTTTACCACTCGAAATGTTGCTTTTTGCTATGATCACACATCTAATTGTGCAGTTTCACTCCGCTGTTTTGTCACGAGGTGAGTGCACTCAACAAAGTGTTTCTTCCAAGTGTACTTCTCACGAGAGTATTGTCTTATTCTCCATTTTCAGCGGTTAAAGTCATCGTTGTTTTTTTAAGCTGTGTAAAAGAAATTGTAAGGATTTACTGTGATATGTGTGAGAGCACACAGGGTTCTTATGTCTAACAGTGACCTGTAACAGACTGTGACAGCTTTTATTCTATACAGGTACATTTCTTAAATTAACAGAGCATTCTTTATTTTACTGTCACATTTGTTTTATTTTGTAAAACAGCAGTTATAGAGAAATTATTTGATGTATATGTATTTTATATTGGAATATAATAAATGTTAATGTACATTTGTTATTTTGTGGGATTTTTTAAATTGATTTTAAAATATGAAGGTATTTGATATAAAACGAATAAAACACAACAGGGTAGGCTGTTCTCGCAATATAATCCATACGGGTGGTGTGTTGGATTATTTTCCTATAACAGCAGTGTTTTATTCCCTTTTACTGAGATTTGGCAATGATTTCTATTTTTTAGAAATATTTATTTTTTAATTTATTTAGTCATGCTTTTTAACCATTTATAGTTACATTTAATGTTATTGAATATTCACAAAAACTTTATCTGTTATCAGTTACATTACAGATAGAAAGAGTTGTTCCCTCACCAGCCTCTTGTTTTTCTCTCTCTTGAAGTTAATAAGACAAAAAATGTATCTTGTTATGTTACAGAGGAACTGTAAGGTGCAAAGCGCATTGTTGTGAAGATTTCACCGAGCGGAAAACACACTGACTATTATAAAGTGCTGAGACTGGAGCTTCAGCATATTAATGCTATTTGTTTGTTTGTTTGTTTAATAACAGCAAGTTTTTAAAATCTGTTTATTATTGGACTTGGCAGTGTCCACCGTAGAAAAAAGTAACATTCCGTATTAGAATGAGCGTTTTTAAGAGGTTTAATATAAACTTACTATGAGGGCTGCTGTTATAGGAAATTCATGACACCTTTAAATTTGAGAATTCAACATCATTGTGGTATAAATAAATATATACGAAGATATGCTTCTTATATAATCTTCTATTTCAACAAATACTGGTGGGTTTTCTGTTTTATCTATTACAGTTTAATCACGTTTATCACCACAGACAAAATTAAAAGGTACATAAAAGTAATTAAATAAGTGATAATGAACACATGTTCAGCCACAGACCAGAATCTTTGCATTACTGTTCAATCTCAGATACTAATCTCTCTAAATGAGGTTTTATTAAAGGTAGGTGCACTTTGAGGATAAACCAGTTATGCATATTGATAAATAACTAATAAATAGTGCAAGAGTTAGTTTTAAGAAATATGTGTTGTGTATCACAATTCCTAATTAAAGTGACAGAGATCTGGACCTTTATCAACTAGATCAACATTTTTTCTTAATTTACATTTCTCACTTACTAAAAGTAAGTTTGTTACTTTGTAACAAATGTTACTCATTTTACAGTATTTAAAATAAATCTTGAGATTTAAACAAAATGTCAGTTTTTTAATTTATTAGGCATGATCAGAACCTTCTGACTGGCAGGATATGTATAACATCGAATTGTGATTGCTTCATTTCTATTGATGAATGTTTAATGAATTAAACTAAAGCATCAAGATAATCAGACTCCTTTGAGTTGATTTGATTTACAGAATTTTCTTGTAAAATCGGAATTTACAAGCGCACCATCAAGTTCTCTATCAGAGATAAATGTTTTCATGTATGTACCGTAATACTTAATGCAGACATAATCCTGTCTCTCCCCTGTGTGCGTGGAGTCTCCCCATGCATTGGCGCTTTATTTCGGGTTTTCCGTTTTCCTCCCCCTGTCCAAAGGCATGTGTTGTATGCTGATTGGCATGTCTAAATTGTCTAAGTAGTGTCTGAATGGGTGTGTGAGTGTGTGTGTGATTGTGTTCTGCGATGGGTTGGCACCCGGTTCAAGGTGTCCCCCACCCTGTGCCCGAGTTCCCTGGGATAGGCTTTGGGAGTCATCCTGACTGAAGGTGGATGTATGGATGGTTGGATGGATGGATGGATGGATGGGTGGATCGATAGAGGGATGGATGGATGGATGGTTGGGTGGATCGATAGAGGGATGGATGGATGGATGGATGGATGGATGGGTGGATCGATAGAGGGATGGATGGATGAATGGATGGATGGATGGGTGGTTCGATAGAGGGATGGATGGATGAATGGGTGGTTTGATAGAGGGATGGATGGATGAATGGGTGGATCGATAGAGGGATGGATGGATGGATGGATGGATCGATAGAGGGATGGATGGATGGATGGATGGATGGATGGATGGATGGATGGATGGATGGATGGATGGGTGGATCGATAGAGGGATGGATGGATGGGTGGATCGATAGAGGGATGGATGGATGGGTGGATCGATAGAGGGATGGGTGGATCGATAGAGGGATGGGTGGATCGATAGAGGGATGGATGGATGGGTGGATTGATAGAGGGATGGATGGATGGATGGATGGATGGTTGGACTAGATGGATATACAGTACCACTGAACTGAATGTTGAAATTAATCTCTGAAAGGAACGCCAAGTAATCACACGCACATAAACTTGTGTTTTAATTTATTTAATGTCAAAAATCACACAGCATACATATAACATAATGTAACAAAATTCTTTAGAAATGTAAACAAATGTAAAAAGTACATGATAAAAAGTGAATGAACGAACTTGAATGAATAGCACCATGTTGGCCACGTCTCCAACTCTGAGGGAGTGTAAGTGCTGAGATCAGAAGAGGTTTTTTCTGTACTCGCACTGAGGGCCGGAGAATGGACTGCGACAGCGACATTTGTCTGGAGACACACACTTCCCACCATTCAGACATGGTTTC
This sequence comes from Ameiurus melas, assembly GCA_012411365.1. NCBI lineage: Eukaryota > Metazoa > Chordata > Actinopteri > Siluriformes > Ictaluridae > Ameiurus > Ameiurus melas. The sequence continues at coordinate 25,336,503 of CM022759.1, forward strand.
TTACACACAGCTGTGCAGAGAAAACAATATTCATGTTCCTTCATCTGAAACTGATCTTAGATCAGCATTACAGGTTTTACAGACCAGAGAAAGCTAACAAGCTCACAGTCTGGCTTATATTAAAGTTCCAATCAACAGAACAGTCCAGTAATATTATTTAATAGAGGTCGAACTATATAACTATTGCATATTTTAATAAAATGCTTTATACAATGTGCCAAATCCACAACATGTATATGTTGATATGCATACTGTGAACAGACAATATAAGAGGTTTCATGTGTGTATGCGTGTATAGTATATACGTTTGTGTGTGTGTGTGTGTGTGTGTGTGTGTGTGTGTGTGTGTGTGTGTGTGTGTGTGTGTGTGTGTGTGTGTGTGTGTGTGTGTGTGTGTGTGTGTGTGTGTAGTTTGGCTCACCGATGTGACAGGCTCCTCCCAGCCATGTCTCTGGACAGCTGCAGATTCCTGGAGCCACACAGCTGCCTCCATTCTGGCAACCCTGAGGACAAACTGCTGTAGAAACAGAATCAGCACACACACTCAAAATGGCATTCAGTCATAAAACGCACACACATGTTTTCATACTGTATTTTTCTTTTACAGATTCTTTAAAAAACTTTGCAATCGTAAATAGGCCCCAGCCCTACAATTATTAATTTCATCATTAAAGGTCATGTAAAGGTTTACTGTATCATTTATCTCATATCAAAAATATCAAAACTGTTAAACAAGGATTATTGAAAATTTAAGATCTGAAAATCTAGTTTGATAAATGCATGCTTGGGATAAAGCCAAATATACCTAGAATGTGTTTCAATCAAATTCCCATGATATGTGTTTTGAGAACTCAAATCATTTGAATGGCCCATTCCCCATGAATAAATCAGGACTCCAAAATTTCCAAAATCCACTCTTAGCACCTTCCCACATTGCATTATTTCTTGGGGGGGGGGTGGTACTTTTGATAAATTAGTAAAGAAAATCAACAAACCTTCTTGACATTTAGATCCAGTCCAGCTGGAGGGACAGATGCACTTGGCCTGCAAATTCACTGCGACACACTCTCCACCATTCCAGCAGCCACCATCACATGCCACTGTTAATCACAGACACTCCAAAGTTAGCTATCCACTCATCTTTTTTTCCCACTATACCTGTCACTTCATTTCTGCATTTTCACCTTCACCGAATCTCAGTCACAGTCCCTTATTATTTGTTTTTGTTTTTTTGCTCTGTCTCTCTAAATGTGAAATGTGTACCCTCAAACATTTCATTCTCTCAGAGGTTCAAATCACAACTAGTGAGAGTTTACTGTAGAAACATTCAAAATACCTTTTTCACAATATTTCCCACCAAGTCCTGGAGGACATCTGCACTTTCCAGGACGGAGACATTCACCCCCGTTTTTACACTTTGGCTCACAGTTAGCTGAAATCAACAATCACATTTTGACATTGAACTTCTTCAGTTTATAACGGTCATAATTGTTTCAATATGCAGAAAATTAAATCAAAAGCTCTGTTTAAGGTATTAAATATCCAAAGTGGAAACTGTATACATCTGTGCACCCACACTCACTCTCTCACTCACTATCTCTCTCTCTCTCTCTCTCTCTTCACAGCCTCCCACACTCATTAAATGAGTAAAAAGTGGAAACATCACCATACTGGCAGGTCTCTCCTTCATAGCCTCGTGAGCACAAGCAGGTGCTGTTTCGGATGCAGATCCCAGCATGTCTGCATGGTGGATCACACACTGCATTCAGGTCAAACACAAAAGGTAAGGACACGCCACGGGGTGAGTCAGATCCTCCCAGACACACACCAGTCAGCAGAGCCATCATGGCCATACAGAGCAGTGAAAATGACTGATTAAACATTTCCGTTCTCCTATCCACACACTCACACACACAAGAAACAGACGAAAGTGAGGGTCAGGGAATAGTGTCCAGCTCTCTGGGTATGCAACCCTGGTCTACAGCACACCTGTAGGAGAGAGGAGGAATGACATGGAACCATGGAAAGGAAGGACTATGACAAAAACAGGAGTGGAGAGTGTGATTTCTATAGATTACAAAGGCGTACATGATAGTTGATAAATGTTACAGGTGAGCCTGACTGTTTCATTTTTGAGTTTTGATAAAGATTTGTACTAGACAATGATAGATTTTCATATGTGTTTTTATTTGATATGATTTTTACCCAAAATCTAATTTACACCAGTCTGATTCCTAAAGTATGTGTCAGTATGGTGCTGGGTCTTTATTTTTACAGATAAGCATTTCATCACAGAATTAATCATATCCAATTGAAGTAATGATCTGGGTATAAAAATATAATTAAATGTCAATTTAATTACCACTCATATATAGACTAACTATAATAAATAAAGTATGGTACTGTTTCTATAAGCTTTAGCCCACAAACATGGTTACAATCTCTCATGAAACGTTCATGGACTATTTGTAAAATATCACATTCCCAGATGTAAGGAAATGGTTTTTCCAGATGTGCGCCAAGGCGAGCTCCTCCTCAAGACGAGTACAACTCGATGTTTTCAACCAGAGTTGGTGCATTTCTTTCTCTCAAACAGGACAACCACAAAAAAAGTTCTGCATGTCAGATGAGCGTACTGTCACAAAAAGTGACTCTCGCATAACGTCACTCTAATGCTGCTCATGTTTTATAATGATCTCTGTACTGATATTAACTTGGGAAATTCTCACATAGCACAGTTACTATTCTATTCCATAGTAGTTATACTATGCAAGAAAAACAACCAGTATCTTCACCAGTTTTTACTGTTTTTTACATTGTAGGTTTGAAAAAGAAAAACTTTTAATACTGTTAAATTTCAGCCAAACCTCTCTGTATGCAGATGTCACATGTTTTGTGTCAAAAAATTTAGAAAACCTCCTTAATAAGGAACTTTTCCTGGGCTTTTGACTAATAGATTATGAACACCGGCTGTTTTTTCAGATGTTCTTACAGGAACGAAAACAGGCATCTCTTCTGAAAGTGAAGAAGGAAGCAAAAGATTTCTCTAATGAGATTAACAGATGTCATAGATGTTCACTCAGGAAACCACTTACTCACTGAGCTTGGGGGTGTAAATATTTTTAAACATACACCAGCCTACTTTAGAAGTCCATAGCTTTATATACATACATAGAGATGTTAAACTAATACCAGAATTATTAAAGAACTAAGCGAAAATGTGCATTTATGTTTATTATTTGTTATTTAAGCATGAGTGTACAGTATACCCACACAAAAAGAAAAGCTGAAGGTTTCAAACCGGACAAATGGCGCCATCTAGTGAGCATTTGATTAGACATGAATTTTAAAAAGAATGACAGTACATGTGAAAACACCCTTCATCTTTTACATTATAGCCATTGCACTATATAAATATACATATTTACCTGACAACTATATACATGACCAACTATACACACACACACACACACACACACACACACATAGCAATTTGGAACTTATAAATCATATCTTCACCAAGCATGTGCTGCATCTGAATGCCTATTTTCACCAACTAGTTGAGAGCCAAACTCTGGTGCACAACCATGTTGTATGTTCCCACGTGCCCGGACCTTTGCTCTATTTCCTTCCTTGAGTGTGCTAACCTGTTTTGAGTTTCCCCAATGTGTTCCTTATGTAAGTTATGTTTTCCCTCCTTAGTTGTGGAGCGTTGTGTTTGTGAATGCTTGGTATGCTGGTATGTTATGTTATATTTGCACCATGAGTGGTTTTTACTTAGTAAATGGTCTGCACTTATCCACTTTTATCCAAAGCACTTCACACTGGTTCTCATTCACCCATTCACACACACCAACGGTAGCAGAGCTGCCATGCAAGGCGCTAACTTGCCATCGGGGGCAACTTGGGGCTCGTGGAGTCATGTGGACTGGGTGGACAACCTGCTCTAAAACCTGAGCCACAGCCACCTATTTTCATGTTGTTGTTTTTTCCATTGTCTTATTGCCTAGCCTTAGTCTAGTTCCTTATTTTAATTGTTCTAGTTTTGGGGAACTTTTCGACTACTTTTATTATTGATTGATTGATTGATTGATTGTTGTTTTGTTATATATCCATTCATCCATCCATCTTCCACCGCTTACTCCTTTTCAGGGTCACGGGGAACCTGGAGCCAATCCCAGGGAGCACTTTTTTTTTTTAAAAAAAAAAAAAAAAAAAAAGAAATATTCTGCACTTTCATCCGACCCACTGGATCACATGACCAACAATCTCTTTGGAACCGAATGACAGGGAACCCTGTTTATACATAACCTACTGTTCTGTTCCATCACCTGTATAACATATGCTAATAGGTAATGAGCAACCAACTCACCCTCTGACTGACTATAAGGTATGACTTCAGTATATGTTCTCAGTACTTGCTCCTTTAGAATATGATGCTGATTTTATAAGATCTGGGAAAAGGTGCACTGTCCAGGGTGTACCCCGCCTTGTGCCCGATGATTCCTGGGATAGGCTCTAGGTGCCCCGTGACCCTGAAAAGGAGTAAGCGGTAGAAGATGGATGGATGGATGGATGGATGGAAAGGTGCATGGTGATCAACTTCCATAGTTAATCCTCACTAAAGCTTCTCTGACAGAAGCCAGCAAAGATCTTAATCAGCATTGCTATGGGAAGGTACAGAGGTATGTGTGAGATGGTGAGGACCACTAACCTTACAACTCCAGTACACTTCGTTCCCTATTCCCATATCAGGAAATGTTAAGTATGGTTACCATGTGACTTTCTGTGAAAGGTCTTGGCATGTGTACACGTGAAAATCCGAAGCTATATCCAGATTTCAGCAGAGCTGCTCTATGACCAAGTGGATTCCGAACAGGTGCTTGGCCCCTTGCTTCTGCTTCTCCTTCTACTGAATAGTTACTTTAGTTTTCTAAAAGCATATCTGTATTCTCTGTAAATTTATTATTTCAATTAAGTAATTTTGACAAAGGTGTTTTTTTTTCAATAATCAACCCTTTTATTTTACTTGGAATCACTTTTTATACAAAAATGTACATTTTTAAAACAAAAATCATTTGTTTTAAATTCTTGCTTCAGACATTTACACGCACGTCCTTTTAATATTCGTTTTTAAAAAGAAAAAGAAAAACAAAGCCTGGAAGATATATGAACTTTCCCATTTAAATGGATTTTAATTTGGATTTTATGTCCTGAATGTACACAAAATATAACACTGTGAAACCACCAAATTGTGCACTTTAGGAAAGTGCCATAAAAGATTAGTTGGCTAAAGAATTACTAATCATTAGCACATCTTTTCAGTAGCTGAGTTTATTGCTGTCAGGGGTTGTAGACGGGAGACGGACGCAGGTGCAGTTCAACTTCATTATTTAAACGAAAATATGAAAACTCAAATCAAGAAAACGGAGCATGAACAAACCAGGAGCTAAAGCAGCATAGCCAATCTAGGAAATCTATACAACATAGAATCCTTGTGACCCAGACTGCTAGAATCCCTAGCATTACTCAAAAATGTCTAATCAATACCCAGCCATGTGCTCAGTAACCAGTGCGCTTAAATACCCAAACTAAACAATTAACAGAATGCCAAACAACGGTGTCAAATAAGGAAGTGCAAACCAAAACAAAGAACACGTGATTGGTCCGGTGGCAAAACCCAGTGCCACAGTGCCCTCTACTGGCCGCACTGTGACAGTTGCTATATCCCTCTAGTGGAAAAGCAGATTCTAGCTCTTTTCCACAAATCTTTCAATTCCATTACAGCCAATAGGATCATTCATTGTTAGAGGTGGATGGAGACAGGTGTACTGAGAGATGCACACACAAATCTCACTACTGTCTAGAATGCAAAGCTCATTATCTGTAATACATCCAATATTATCCCAAACAAGAAAACAGTTACATAAAACTGTAACATATTCAAATGTGAAGACGTCCCACTACAGTTCTTTTCCACCCAACTGCCTCAAGCTTGCACTGTTTTGTCTACTCTCTGATGTCATATCCACTGTATGAGTTGTGGTTACTGCACAGTCTGATCCTGCTGTGCTGTCTGTTTTGGTTTGTTGCATGTTAGCTTTTGATGATGTGTAACGTTGCACACTAGCACAAAAACAAAAGCAATTGCGGTTAACACAACTCACAAGAAATCATGTGTTTCTGATTCTCATTCCTTCCTGTACGGTTTACCCATACAATGCTGTCTCAGTGACATCACAGTTCTCAGCACTGCCTATTAATAATCATGAGTTTGTTTGATAATGCTGGATCCATGATGATTAGCCACCACAAAGCAGAAAGCAGTGAAAAAATATGAAACGGCTTTAAATAAATGTTTATATAATTAAACTACAGGGTGTCCTAAAAAGGGAAATTTTTGGAACTTTTTAGCAAAAAGGTCTTCTAAAATTTTTCATACTTAGTTTACATGAAATCATTCTTGTGGTTGGATCAGGAAGCTGTCACAATGTTGTGATGGACTTTAACAGCAAACATAGCAGGCACATCACACACGACACTGTTGTCAAACTTATTCACAAAATCAAAACCCTGGAAGTGTTGCGGACCGACCGAGAAGTAGACGTCCACGAACATCCACTGACGAAGGCACAACCGACGTGGTGCTGGCAAACATAGTCACCCTATATATGGAGGCTTTTGGGACACCCTGTATACAGATGTACATCAAAATATAATTAGATTTCAAGATATAATTATTCTGTATTTTGCAAATTCTGAATAGAAAATAAGTAAATAGTGTTGGTTGAAATAAGATTCTTTTGTCAGATTTGTCAAGCTGTGTGGTTTTTCCTTAGATTTCTTTTACAGTGGTAAAATAACAAATAGCCTTACTGATTATTACAAAACAAATCCAAATATCCCAGCTTCACATAATAATTCACCATGTTGCACATTTCCAGTAATAATATTTACAGTACCTCATTAGAAGTTTTTGTATCACTTTACATCTGGTTGGTGTATCGAATATCCCACACATCCATATCATTGATGACACTGATTTTTAAATTTCCAAATTTTTCCATTAAACAAATACTTGTAAACTATGTATTTTTTATAAAAGCAGCTTAGATTTCATAGAAAGTCTCTGTCTAGACATGGCCCTCGCTCTAGCAAATAATTTTCCTTACTCTGTATGTACAAATTATAAACAGTGAATGGTAAACAATTTTAGTGGTTCATAAACCTATAGGGCCTATCTTTATGTGACTGCAGTCAATAAGTAGCAAGTGACGCTAAGGTGTGGTGTGTTCCTTTTATAGTTCAAACTCTTCCTGGACAAAACCAAGATATTCAAAGATGTGAGACCACAGTGGACCAGCAAATCACTGGTGTCATATGTCAAAATAACTTACTCTAAAGTACATCTATCTACAAAAGACTGAGAACATTCTGTCTGAAGCTTTGCCTCTTCCTGACATGACCATGCACAGCACCTAAAACTTATCAGGGAGACTCTCTGATATCCTCCAGTGTGGACACAGTGCATGCTGCAGCTTAGTTTCAAGGTGTATAGTGCCCCTGTATCATGTGGCTGTTGAGACTGGTGGTGTTTGAGCCGCAGTCCACGTACAGGTAACTCTCCTGAGAGACCTGCTCGGCGTGGCCAAAGTACACAGTGGTGACAGTCATCCTGAGGAACACAGACCACATCATGAGGTGAAGGTATGAAATAAACTGAAGTACAAGACAGAGTTTCCAGAAAACATTACAACCCAAAGGTTAACATGATATGGTAGAACGAGCTTCATATTAAACACTCTACCTGTCACTCCATGATGTATGAATGTATTTGACAAATGTTTTTGTAAAAAATGTACATCATATAGATGAAAACTGTGACTATCTTGCTACATACTGTGCTCATGCTAGGATTCATAATGCATTAAATTATGGTGAACCTCTGATGTGTCACGGTAAAACTTGGGCCTATATTAATTTGATCAAAATTACTGTTTTTCCTGCCACCATTAATCAAAAATCCCACAAAGCTTATCCTGAACCTTTGAAGGTTGGCCAGAATAGAACACAATTAAAAACACAATGTTTGTTTACTCATTAAATATTGCTTATAAATACTGTTAATTTTTTATATTACAAGCTTCCGTGATAACTATATTGCATAAAATAAGATCATAATGCAATAATTAATACTACTAAAGATTAATGTAATTTAAAAAAAACAACAGGGCTTGCAGTTCCATCCATCAATCCATCCACAAGGGTCATGGGGACCCTGGCGAGGGACACCCTGGGCAGGGTGCCAACCTATTGCAGTAAACAATCGCACACACATTCACACACTACAGACAATTCGGAAATACAAATCAGCCTACAACACATGTCTTTAGACTGGGGAGGGAAACCGGAGTACCCAGAGGAAACCCCCGAAGCACGGGGAGAACAAGCAAACTCCATGCACACATGGCGAAGGCGAGATTCAAACCCTCAACCCCAGAAGTGTGAGGCAAACACTAAACCACCGTGCCCCCCCAGTTAGAAAAGCCATCAACCGGCCTCTCGTGTTCTTTTTCTTGAAGTTAATAATACAAAAAAATGCAGCGTTTAATTCTTTAGACTGCTTCCATAAATGTTATATAAACATCTCCTCCCAGAAAACTTTAATATTAAGCCGTGTTTAACCCGTTTGTGCAGAGTGTCCACTGTTCACGTCCTTGTGTAATTTGTTACTATAAGAATGATAATGTATTAAAACGAGCGTGTTAATATAAACGTGTTCTGCGTTGCAGCTGGAACGGAACTTCTATCAGAGCTAAAGTTATAAAAAAGAAAAAATCACTCAACACCTTCTGACCAATCAGATTCGAGCATTCAGCAGCACCGTGGTATAAAGTTTGCTAACGGCCATTAGTCATCTCCCTGCAGTTACACTCTTTATGACAATATATTACAACAGTCTGTACTTACTGCATGATGACCACAATGTTGTGCACTTTTATGGACTTCATGATGCAAAAGTCACTGAAAGACAAAGAGAAATGTGAACACACACACACACACACACACACACAAATAGTAATGAATGCTGCGTGTGCCTTGGTAGGAAACCAAATGTCTGAATTCAAAATACTTACTAGATGTAGCTCATCTCATTGGCTATGACTGTGAAAACAGTGAAATCAACCTAAACAGGAACAGACACAGTCGATACTAGGCTGTTAACAGTGCTTATAATATTTACACAGCATTGATCCATCTGATTAAGCAATGTTAAGGCAATAAGAGCGTAAGGAAAGGCAAAATGCCAGATGCTTGCTGTAAAAGGTAACAATAAATGTACTAAAATTATTTCAATACTTTAAAATGTAAAACCTCTCGGAGAGGCAGTACGCAGCAGAATACAGTATAACAGTATTGTATTGTGTATTTATTACTGCAAACTCATCAGTAAACTCCTGTAAACTCATCATGATTCATTGCTAGGTCTGTGCATAAGCATTCCATTATTATGTTGCTTTCATGATGGAGTCGATAGCTCACTTTGAACAGGAGCTAACAAAAACTACATGTAAAGACACCCCTTAAACTAAGCTAACGACTAACAGACAGCAGGACACAACCACTGTAGCCACAAGCTGAGAAAAACACCCAGAACCTAAACAATACAATATTAATTTTAACCCATTTGTGCAGAGCATCCATCAGACATGTCCCTCTGCAATTCGTTACTATAGGTATAATAATGTGTTATATAATAATGTATAATAAACTTGTGTTCTGCTTTGCAGCTGGAACTACTATCAGAGCTAACATTATAGAAAGTCACGCAACACCTTCTGACCAATCAGATTTGAGCATTCAGCAACACTGTTGTATAAAGATTGCTACTGTAAAGGCCAGTAGTTTAGGTCGGTAATTTGACCTCTTAAAGTCAGAAGATGTGTCAGCTGATCCAGATTTATATTCCTCGCCATGTAACTACCGTAATTTTCGGACTATTGAGCACACCTGAATATAAGCCGGACCCACTAACTTTAAACAGAAAAACATTTTTGTAGATATATAGGCCGCACTTGTCTATAAGCCGCAGGTGTCCACGTTGTAACTGTCATGATTCGTAACGTAAACGAAGCAGGACGGATGCAAGTGCAGTTAGGACGAGAGCTTTCATTAAAACAGAGGAGAGCAGTCTCAAGAGATACAAGAAACCAACTCAATGAACTAAGCTAAACCAACTAACCTAAACATTAACTATGACATGAAACGTGACAATGACTATGAACATGGACATGGCATGGAACAAAGACTCTATATCTATACTCTATAAACCACTTCTACATCTATATTCTAAACTAAGTCTATACAACTCTAAGCTATACTATCCGCTACTAGGCTATAAACTATGCTACAAGCTACTGGGCTATAAGCTAGGCTATAAGCTATGCTACAAGCTACTAGGCTATAAGCTATGCTATAAGCTACTAGGCTACAGGCTAAGCTATAAGCTATGCTATAAGCTAACTAGCCTTGACATGAACTCAGACATGGACTATGGCTAGGAAACATGAACAAGAACTAAGACACATGGCATGAACAAAGACTCTAACTATATTTGCTATCTAATTCTAAGTCTATATCTAATTACCCACGTTCTGTGTGTCATGGCTCCCGGTGTATATATACACACCAGCCAAACTGCTAACAGTTGCGGGCAATACCAAAACACACGTGACTCGACAACACATGACAAGACGGGGCGAAGACATGACGTCAACCAATATGTATTTCTTCGTGTGTTTTCCCTGATGAGGGGGTGTGCATGAAGCGCAAAACTACTGATCTGAAGAATGTAGTGTGAGTGCGTTAGATTTAATTTGAACAGTTTCATTGGTTCACTGTGACCTGTTGGGTAATTTCATTTGTCCGATGTGACGAGGCTAAATGTTTTGGCGACGTGAAACTCGTTTGCCCGTAAAAATCCATAAATTAGCCGCATCATTGTTTAAGCCACAGTGTTCAAAGCGTGTGAAAAAAGTAGCGGCTTATAGTCCGGAAATTACGGTACATGCATCTTGTTAGGAGTTTCACTTTGGTTACAGTTGTGAGGGCCTGGGAAAACCCTTAACAGCACGAACACTTTCTAGTATACAGTTCTAAAAATAACATTTCTGAACATAAATATGTTCCTCTTTCACATGAACCACAAATACAGCTCTATTTTAAAAATCTGATTACCCCATGAGTGCAAAGGAAGAAAAATGCATTTTGACAGCGGGTAATTGATGCAAACTGAACTGATTAGATATGTTACAACTTGACAGTAAGTTGACCAAAGCTTACCATTCACTACTTGAGAAATAGATAGCAATGTTTTAGACATCTTTACACAGGCTGGCTGTTTTCCCACCTCATATACGATTTAAGATGAATAACTTAACAATGAGCTGCTACTTTAAGTGGTTAAGTTAATCCTTTACATATGATACCTTTTCACCTTTACACTACTGAATTTTTGAGCAGTGCGTGCACTGCACCAGCTTCTCTAACTCGTCAGGCTCCCACGACCTGTCAGCTCATCTCACTGCACTGAAAAATATGCTGAAATATAAATAAGTGAGTAACAAGCTGGACTTTCAAGGGTTAAACACCAGCCTATAGAGCATGAAGCATTCTTTCAGTTTGGTTGTATTTGCATGCGGATGTGAAAGTAAACTTGGTACGGATGAACAATTTACGCACCTGTTGCATATCCAGGGGCATTATGCTTGTCAAATTGCTCACAAATGACTTTCCGATCACAGTCTTATAGAACTGCACCTGCGCTGTGATGTTTGCCACTTGTACCGGATAGTAGTTGTTATTAGTAATGTTCAGCGTGTTCTGAAATGAGACAACAATTAACTTTATTATTTCCACATAGCTCGAAATGACAGTCCCCCACTTCACATTAACACAGCATAGAAAAACTATTCATCATACGGGTGACAAATTAAACAGGGGGAAAAACCCAAAATTAAGTGTGTTACTAAGGTGTTAGGTCATCACAAGCCACCAGAACAACTTGCACCTGGCAATGTACCTTGCCAATGAGTCTACAAGTGTCTGGAGCTGTACTCGTGCAATGAATATACTTCTTCCAAAAGATATTCCCTCAACTGGTGTTTAAATCATGACAAGCATGCAACTGATCAAACCACACGTATCTGAATAAAACACATTATTTAGGTTTACTTCAATTCATGTCGTATTTCAGTATCTACAGTAAATGCATGCGAATAATGTCCCTGTAAAATATTTTCTAAAGACCCTGAGTAACATCAATGTAATTGTGCAAGGTTGTTATCAATAAAGCCAAATGATTACATGACACGCAAAGCAGAATTCATAAGGGATTCGAAATGTTCTACAAAAATAGTACTAGTAGGACTGCCAAATTGCTTTAGTTAATATTCCTAGTCATATTACAGTACTATCAATCCAGCCATTTTGCATACCATTTATCTTTCATGGGGTCGCGAGGGAGCCTGGAGCCATCTTATGTTATCTTGCATATACTGACAAATGTCTACAATATACATGTATACTTATACTGTATATTATCCTGTAAATATGTTATTAAATGCTAATGCATGCATCGTAAATCCTTTAAAATTGCTACCCAAAAGTCTTTCAGGTGCATGCTATGCAGTATAATACCGCTTCAGTTACTGACTAACAGACTGACCCAAGCCATCAATGAAACCGAAGAAACAAAAGATCTCACTGTAATGTTGAGATAGATGATTCGTTGCTCTGTATCAAAGTTGACATACGTAGATTTCACTCCAACGTAGGCGACGTCAATGGTGCGGGGGAAGAGGAAAAACACAGCCAGGCCAGAGAGTAGGAGACACAGCAACACTGACAAGCTAACGTACAGCTTGCTGTAAAAACACAGGTTTGATCATTATGGTTTATTTTATTTTGTTGACTCTGTAATCAGAGAACAATGCTATCCATTTTATCTCTCAAAATCATTCACAGCATGAATGTACAGGAAGGGTTAATGAGTTAGTAGAACGTTATATGTATGACGTGGTAATAAATAGATTTCTTCAGTGAGTTACGCAGCATGCTGTCATATTTTTATCATAAAGCTTGAAATATATAATATGTTCAGTATACTTTCATGAACGTAAATGTCAAAAAAAAAAGAATGACAAATGACAATGCCTTCATGTTTTAACTAGACATTACAGCCAATAGGTATTTAGTCCGTCTTAAATTCTTAAGCAAACAGATGTGTGGAGTGTCCTGGTGAAACGTACGTTCGTCTTGGCCTCAGTCTTTGGTCGCTATATGGTATCAAGGCAACAAGCTGGTTTTCTTGTTCTGAGCAGACGAGAAAACACACCATGAGCTAATTTGCTTATGCTTCAACCCTCTCCTTTTGCCACTGATCAAGCTCATGGGATATTAAGGGCTAGGGTTACGGTGCACCAAACTGAAGGCTTGAAACTAGAAGAGTGTTACATGAACCTTGAGAAACCTGAGATCCAAAGCAAACTTTGGTCTGATAGTGTTAGGTCTTTTTTCAGTTGACAAATTGTTCAAGACCGGCTGCTGATGTATGTAAACTGGTGCTAGATATATATTATTATGTCTTTACACCCCTTCTGGTTTCAAACCTTTCAATATAAGTATTATTACACCAATACTACATAATAAAATAAGCACCACAATTAACCTTAACACCGCTAGCTATTTAAAACTTACTGTATATGATTGAGATAGTTATATAAATCTTCTTTTGGAAGGAAAAAAAACATTTACCTCATGTATTAGTATTTGGTTTTCTAATTAACAGTAAGCAAATACTGACACTTTTTTTACCTCTTGGTATTCGTCCTGTTCCTTGACAACTGGGACAAGTGATGCTGTCCCTGCCTGTGAACTCGACATAAGGGAACTGCGATATATCATTCTTATCCTCCTCGTCTAATTGAGAGTCAGGATCATCAGACGTCAGTTTTTCCTCACCCTCGCTTTTGTTTTTTGGCAAAGAGAAAATTGACTTGCCCATGACTGCATTTTAGAGAGAAATAGAGAAAAGACACATATGGACCGTTGAAGCAGATGACATCATTTAATATCTGTGAAATGCCATAAAATGAATGAAAGAATTGTTTTCACGTGTGGAAACATGTGTCGCTTTACAATATCACATGCACAACTGATTTTCCTCACAAACTTATCTTTAAAATGTTCGGCAAAAAAGCATTTGTGACATAAAACAAATGAAATGTTCTCTAAAGAATGATAGACTTGTCTATTTCTCCTTTAAACTAACTGAAGTTGTGATTCGCATGTGAACACGTCACACTGTTTAGATGTCCTCTATTTTTTGCACAATATTGTTAAACATCATTGTTTATTTATCTTAAATCTTACAGATTCATCACTGAAATGTCCAAATGTCCTGCACTCTCAGAAATAAAGGTACCATGCTGTTCTTTTCCTTGTTGCTGGAGTAGTACCGTGAAGGATGTGTGCTGTGTACATTGAGTTTATATCCTTTACCTTTACATGTGTTGTACCATTAGCTTTTAGCGATAACTTTATGCTTGGTCCTCAAGGTCCAATTATGTATCTTAAATTATTTTTAAAGGCATACTAGTTACAGTTATATAGTGTTTTTCTAGACACTCAAAGCGCTTTACATAGTGGGGGGGGGTCTCCTCATCCACCACTAGTGTGTAGCATCCACCTGGATAATGCGGCTGAACGCCCACCACGCACCAGTTATTAGTGGAGAGGAGATTCAGGGATGGAGATTATTAGGGGGACATGATAGAGAAGAGTCAATGGGGGAATTTTGCCAGGACACTGGGGTAATACTACTCGTTTACAATAAATGTCCTGGGACATAAACAAAAACATTGTTAATGACCACAGAGAGTTAAGGTCACATGAGATGCTAAACCTTAGTTTAGCATCTCATCCGAAAGACAGAGCTTTTTTTACAGTATAATGTTCCCGTCACTATACTGGGGCATTA
This sequence comes from Ameiurus melas, assembly GCA_012411365.1. Taxonomy (NCBI): domain Eukaryota; kingdom Metazoa; phylum Chordata; class Actinopteri; order Siluriformes; family Ictaluridae; genus Ameiurus; species Ameiurus melas. The sequence continues at coordinate 25,351,543 of CM022759.1, forward strand.
GGCCCCACACAGACCACAGAGTGAGTTCCCACTGCTGGCCTCACAAATACCACTTCCTGAAGCAACCTTAGTTTTCCCGAGAAGATCTCCCATCCATGCACTGGCAAGGCTCAACTCTGTTTAGCTTCAGTGAAAACAGGTGAGGACTGCATCGAGATATGGCTCTGGCCATAGCTACCTCAGAATATTCAAGTTTCCAACTTAAAGACAGGACTAACAATGCAAAACAAGCCTTTTTGACGGTAGCACCAAAGCAGCAAGAAAACTACCTTTACCTAAATAACTTTACACCAATCAGCCATAACATTAAAACCACATGCCCAATATGATGTATTTTTATTGTATTCATTTTAAGTGTAGGTCCTCCTTGTGCCACCAAAACAGCTCTGACCCGTCGAGGCATGGACTCCACATGACGTCTAGAGGTGTGCTGACACCAAGACATTAGCAGCAGATCTGTGTAAGTCTCACAACTTCCCGCAGTAGGTCTTCTGTGGGATCGCTCCCCATGCACCTAATGACCCTGCTGTCAGGTCACCGAATATACTTCCTTCTCCATCTATAAGCAGGTACTAACCACTGCATACCAGAAACACCACATAAAACCCGCTGCTTTGGAGAAGCTCTGACCCTGCCCTTGTTAAAGTCACTCAGATCCACACGTGCCCAGTTTTATTTCTGTTCCTGTTTCCAAAACAATAACTTTAAGAACTGACAGTGCACTTACTCCCTAACATGGGGCAGTGCTCACGAAGTTCAAGATACCACTGCAGGCCCCTTAACCCTCAACTGCTCAGTTGCATAAATGAAATAAATGTACGTCGCTCTGGATAAAGGCGTCTCCCAGACGCCATTAAATGTCAATATAATGTCAATGTAATACATCTCACCCCCTGACACGTGCCACTGTAAGGACACAAACAACGCTATTCATGTCTCCTGTCCGTGGTTTTAATGTTATGGCTGATTGGTGTCGTTCTAAGTGTGACCTATATAAATATCACAAATATAAACATTAATAAGATGATCATTAAACACACATAAAGGATCATGTAAAGTAAATGAGTAATGGGTGTGGTATGTGTTATATACTGTTTCAGGTCATAACTCGAGATTTCTGCGGGGGAAAGGGTTGCGTAATTGCAAATATGAAACAAGTTGTTTTTCGTTGTTGTTGTTGTTGTTGTTGTTTACGTGTCAGCAAAATAAAGGCTAAACGCGTAGCATGAGTGTAACACAGCGGACATGAGACAGTGGACACGTTACAATAGAAAACACAGACACTGCACTAGTGGGGACTCGATAGTCCTGACGGTTGATCTGAATGTAAATGACTGCGTTTACTTTATTTAACGTCGTCATTCAGCCATTTCTAGAGAACGGATGCGTAAAACACGGCGGACAACAGGTGTCGTGGTCGTATATAACCAACCTATCGAGGCAAAAGAAATCGACAGAGTCCTATTTCCACACGGTTCTTACCTTCAGACTTGCGGACGCACGGTTTGCTTGCTCACCCTAATCCCGCTGTAACGACGACAAGAGGACGCCGTGAGAAGTTTAACGCGCATGCGCAGAACCGCGCGCACGCGCCGCGTCCGTACGCGTGGCCTCGCGCAAGAAACGCTGACGCTACGCAGTGAGCGATACCACGAGCTTGGCGGTCGTTTCGAACCGATATCGAAGAAACACCAAGGCTGGTATCCCGATACTTAACACAAAGTCATCCGTTAGTCATCCCATTATTGTGTAATGAAGTGAAATAGACCAGAACTGTGCACAAACACGTGCACCCCACCCACACACACACACACACACACACACTCCTTCCTGTGCAGTAGTGTAGCTAAAAATATATTTCAATGGGGCTGTGAGGTAATATATTCAATAAACGCATTGTGTGATCTTTACAGTTAAATTGATAAGCCAGTCTCACTCGTGTATTTTGGGTGGTGATGGTTTATTTTTATTTGGATCATTTGGAATTCAAACATTATCGGTCACATGTACAACCATACAACGTACAACGTGCAGTGAAATGCTTATTTTGACTGTCCATGACATGAAAATAGAATTTACATAAAGCAGAATTTACCTTCTTAACCTTCACAGAATGTGTAATGGTTTTAATGGTTATAATGGGAATTGTGTTGGTTTCAATGGAAACTGTAATGGTCCCCATGAGACTCTACTGGTAAAGATTAAGCAATCGCTAAGCAATCTCACCCAAGTAAGAGTTGTTATATTGAATATTTAGCATGATTGCGAGTGTGATATATTGCTTTTATACAAATGTTCTTGAAACAAATAATTAATATTGAGAAAGTGACATTTCAGACAAAAAATGGCCAAATGTTCTGTTCATTTTTGTTCCGCTATCGGAAATAGACCTTGAAGAAGACACATTCACTTTATAGGATGATGGCTAGCTGGCTAGCTGCAACTTAAATGGGTGTGGATGTCTGTGTTAAGAAGGGAGGTGATTGGCGTGGAAGGGCAAGGCAGAGGAAGAAGGGGAGAGCAACTGTAAAATCAAAATGAACCAGTTTTCTCCTACAATAAAAATTAACGGATGCTAACATTGTCTTTTATGATCTGCGACACAAACACCTCTGTTAAAATCTCAGAAAATGTAGTTTAGTGTTTCATGACCCTTTAAAGGTGCTTTTGGTAAAATTGGTGTCCCTTCTTCATCTGATGAGCTTTCATATTTTAAGTCAAAGTTATATTCCTGAAAAGTATTCCTTGACATGTCTGCGGATGACTTCGATAACACTACTGTAACAACCAATTAAAGTAGGAAGTGGAATTTTATGTGGCGAGCAGATACTGAGCGATACACAGAGTGAAACGTCCCATTGTGAACATTTCATAGCTTTATTTTGTATTTTGATAGCTTTGATGTGGACATATTGCCGTGTACATGGCAACCTTTGGATTATCGCCCGGATAATTTGCACATCATATTTAATGTGTGTAACCTTGTTACTTCAAGAAAAAAACTTGTAGAGCCAAGATAAGTTCAAAATTAATTAAATTGAATGTTTCTACATGAAAAAATACTATAAAGAGCAGCAAACAGTAATAAATGAAACAAAGTCAATATTTGGTATGACAACACTTTGCTTAAAAAAAATGAGTAGTCTCCTGAACAATTAGTGCAGTTTTATAAGGAAATGTAAGTTTTGTTGAGCATCTTGCAGAATCAGCCATGGTTCTTCTGGAGACTTTGACTGTTGCACTTGTTTCTTATTTTTGCAGCAAAATCCAGCAGACTTCAATGTGTTTTTTGTCTGAAAATGTAACATATGTAATATGTTGCTTTATTTAATGGCATACAAACATTTAATTTTGTTCTGGAAACCTAATGTTTGGAAATCTAAAATGATTTTGTACTGACTCAATAATGTAGAAGTAAAAAAAATAAACAAATTCTGTACTAAAAAAATAAAAATAGGATGCCTAAGACATGCACAGTACTGTGCGTCTGATAGTACATATTTAATTTAATATAAATTATATCAAGTTAATTTTTGGACACCATGTACACTAACAGTCAAAAGTTTAGACACACTCATTCTTTATTTTTTGTATTTTTTTTGTAATAATACCTTATGTCATCAAAACTCTGGAATAACAAATTGAACTATGGGAATTATGTTGTGATTAAAAAATAAATAAATAAATAAATACATTAAAATAATTTAGTATTTTAGACCCCCTTTTTGCCTAGAATTTCCAGAAATGTATTCTTGGCCTTTTCTCCACTAGTTCCTTGAGAGATCCCCCCAGATGATTTTTAAACAGTATTAAAGGAGTTCCCACTTACGCTGGACACTTATTGGCTGCTTTTCAGAATATTTCGCTTCAAGTCATCCATTTAAATAAATAATTTTTTTGTAAATAAAATGTTAGTGTTCTGATGAAAGAAATGAACATGTTGGCACAGTTATATTTTTGACTACAACCCTGATTTCAAATATTTTAATCATACACCTTCAGATCAAAATATTTTTAAGATCATGAGAAACCTTTCAGTCAAGTGTCTCCAATCTCTTGACCGGTAGTGTATATTGTAACGTTCAGAACTCTTGACAAAATTGATAACTATAGACCATTTTTATGTTAGCTACATTTTTGTGAGAGCTCCTCACTCTGACCCAGAAGGTTATACTCTGCCCACCTACCCTAAGGAATGTGAAGCTGGATATACAAATAGGTAAAGTTCTGGGTTCTGTGGGTGGGCAATTAAATAGGAAAAAAAGAAGCTTTTATGGTTGCAATAAACAAAAGTGTTATACATTTATCAATCGTGCCTATTTATGATGATAATAATAATAATAATAATAATAATTATTATTATTATTGTTGTTGTTGTTATTATTATTGTTATTATTATTCATTTAATTATTTTTTGAGAAAGCCATATCTTATAAGGTTACCATTATATTATTCACATGAGGCTAACTAGGTCTAAATACAGGTTATCGAGGCTGAACTAATATTATAGCCTACATTTTTACTATGACTGATACGAGGGGGGAAATGTCATGTTGCGCAAACTGACCCACGCAAGCGTTAGTGGACAAAATCCCCAAATATAACCGTCTTATAATATCCCATACTGTCAAAATAAGTTACTACTACTACTACAACTTTTTGCATGTTTAGTTCAGATAGTATACACGGACTCTTAGACGTAGCCTTCACGAGTTTCGGTAACTTCTTGCACTTTTTAAGCAATTATTAATCTTCATGTTTGTGTACCAGGGTCAAACCATGTGTCACGCATTTCGAGGAACACCGGGCGTAGCCACTCGTCTATAAAACGTAACTACGCACTAAATTTACGCCGAAAACAAACGCAGAAGCAAACTATTAATTTTCTCGTAAAGACGTTCTACAACAATAGAGCGTCCTACATAACAGTAGCTCAGAGATCTGTATGGCATGTTTTTCAAGAAACCCCTGTGAGTTTCGGTAAAGACGGCTTTGGTACAGTCCTCCTTCCTCCTTCACCTGTTCAGTTTCAGGTCGCAGCGTCACACCTACACGGCGTCGCGCGCACAAAATGGAGGATTCACCTGTGTGAGGGAAAATAGGGGCAGGCAAGATTTCGGATTTCCGAGTGTACAAGGTTTTCGGTCGAGTATTTAATTTATTTATTTTTTTAAATTTAAAGTCTTTTTCCTCATTAGCCTGCTTTAGAAGAGCGTATTCCAAAAAAAACAAAACACCAACCCAAAAATGCGCCTGTTATTTGTGATCCTTATCATCTTCATGGTAACAGGTACGGGTGTTCACAATATTCAACTTCTCTCCGCATGCATAGTTCTTTCTTTTCTTTTCTTGTTTCTCCCTTTTATTTTTTTTTCTGTTTTTTCCCCCCATTATTATTTTGAACTCTAGCCAACTGACGAAGTTATTTTGACTGACTGTGGCATGCAGTGAGTTTAGGCCTAAGACAAGCACACGTTGTTTATTCAGTCCAGTATTAATAACATATTGTTTTGTACCTGTTCAAGTGGATATTTATTAACTTGCAGTATCTCTCTCTTTAAAAAAAGCCTAAGAGTTTTGGTTTGCTATTTATTCTACATTTGATATTATAGTCCATATGGTCATTACTGTGTTAATCATATAGGCCTTACATGATTCCATAACATTTCCTTACAGGCACAGTATAATCAGATCATAGCTATATAGGCTACAAAAAAAGGAGAAACTGGAACATGCTAAAGTGGGATATATTTTATTATATTTGCCAAATATGCAATTAAAGTTATATAACAACTGGAAAGTGGTATTAAAAGTCTATGATTTATTGTTTGTTGAAACATATGTACATTCCAACCCCTACAATGAGATTGAGATCGGGTTACTGCATGACCCATTCAGTGGTTCCCGTCATAAGTCTGTGAGTCATAGCTGCTAGTTTCAATTACCACGGCCTTTCAAGAAATCTCCAAAGTATTACTTTTGTTGCCACTGTGTCGTACTTTTAAAGACATTTATGCTCCAAGGAGTTGTTCTGTGTAAATTGATTACAGACACCCATTTGTGTATCCATTCAGGAAGGTATCGCGCCTTTTAAAATAAAAGCCACTTTTGTTCTAATGAATACACAGATTTGTCTGTCTAAGGGCTGGAGTGCTGCACCTGATGGGGTTTTGTGTCTTTACAGTTCACGTAATGCTTCTTTATACTCACTGATTACATGTTATTTGACAAAAATTGGTTTGTTTTGTCATTTTTGAGGTGTACTGTATATACATAATGCTTGCTTTGATACTGTGTGTAATAAACGGGCTCATCATAAATTTTCTTAGTTTAGTGATATTTCAGTGATTAATCTTTCTAATGTGTACTCAAAGTAAACAAAATTAACCTTGGTGTAGCCAGTAAAATTCTTGAGCAAAATAAAACTAAAATGGCTTGTTGTATGATGCCAGAAGTTCTTGGTGGTTTCACATAGATATTCTCTACTGTACTCTGCCTTAAAGTTCCCTGCTGTATCATGGGAGCGTACCGCACCTGAGTGTTTGTTTTATGATTGCAGCAGCCACATATTTTTGTTTCCTGAAATAATTCAGTTGTATCATGCAGAATAATTGTTCTGTAAGAATGAGAATGGGTGCTTTAAAGGCTTAATCCTATGATTGCTACATTGAGACCATAACAGATTAGTTTAACAGGACAAAAAAAAAATTCTGACACTATTATGGTTGTAGTACAGGATTTGACTTGCTCAGTGGACTACCACAGACTAACCTCCTCTTTTCTTACAGGCTTCACCACGGGGGTCAATGTCGTCTGCCCGGTGAAACGCTATGTGGTCATCCTCTTCCAGCCGGTCACCCTCAAGTGTGATTTCACTACTACATCCACAGTACCCCCTCTTATCACCTGGAAGTACAAGTCCTTCTGCAGAGATCCGATCCAAGCTGCCCTGAACCCAAGCAGTGCAGATAACACGTTGGCCCAGTCCAACCCCAACTACAACCCCAACATCGAATGCTCAGACAGTTCAAGGACTGTGCGTATTGTGGCTTCTAAGCAGACTGCAGTCACTCTGGGAAACGAATACCAGGGCCGCAAGATCAGCATCATTAACAGTAAGAGACAGTTATTTTGATATGGGGCTTCTGAGGATGTACCTTTTTCTACAAAAGCCATTGTCACTGTAATGGGGGAAAAACTTTAATTTATGAATGCACAGGTTTGGAAAGTCCCCATGAAATCAAAATTTAAGTTTTGTGTCTTTTGGTATGAATGGCTTAGCCTTAATGTTATCTTTAAGCTAGTGTGCTCCAAAACAATGACACGATTCGCATTAGAAGATATCTGCATTAAAAAAAAATCATATGCTCTAGAATCTGAAGTATCTCGCCCCAACATTATTAAGATAACCTTGCTTAAGTTGTTGTTATTGAGCGAGAGAAATCATATCAGCAATCATGGGTCGTTAAAGTAATTGGCTGTTTGAACGTGCATGTTTTATTCAACTTTCCAACTGTAAGTTGGTTAAGTATGAACTTTTGACGAAGTTGCTAAACGCTAATGACCATTTAAAAAGGGGGAGGAGTCAGACATTTCCCACCCTGATTTCCCTTCCTGTTTCAGTGGAAATTACGTTAACAAATCGATTAATGCTATGTGGTTCAAGGTACTTTATGGAGACTTTAAGAAAATACAGCCTGGTGGCACAGTTACGGTGCTGTGATTTCTTCTGTTTTTGTGTGCAGTATATCTCCTACTATTTTGTTTCATAAATTAAAACAAAACCTAAGATAAAACAAAGGCAACATGAGTAAACACAAAATAAAGTTTTTAAATATTTATTTACTGAAGCAAAAATGTTATCCAATACAAACTGGGCCTGTATGAAAATGTATTTGCCCACATAGTTACTAATTCCCCAAATATATGGAACTGCATTCATAATGGGGTTCACCTGGACTAGACGCAGCCAGGCCTGATTACTGTTCAATCAAATCAACAATTTAATAGAACTTTTTCAACAGCATGAAGTTGGTTAAAAGGTCTTACCCAGTAACACACTGTGTCAATTAAACAAAATTCTAGAAATGATGAGGAAGAAGGTGACTGAAATGCATCAGTCTGGGAAGGGTTACAAAGCTATTTCAAAGGCTCTGAGACTCCAAAGAACCACAATGAGAGCCATTATCTCCAAATGGAAAAATCTGTTCTGAACCTTCCCAGAAGTGGCCGGCCTTCAAAAATTCCTTCAAGAGCACAGTACCTACTCATCTAGCAAGTCAGAAAAGAACCAAGAATATCAAAGGACCTACAGGCCTCTCTTACATCTGGCGTAAACCAAACACAGAATTCCAACAAAAGAATATCATGCCTACGGTCAAGCATGGTGGTGGCAGTGTGATGGTGTGGGGATGCTTTGATGCTTCAGGGCCTTGGCAGCTTGCAATAACTGAAGGAAACACGAATTCTGCTCTCTACCAGAAAATCCTTAATGAGAGTGTCTGGTCTTCAGTCTGTAAGTTGAAGCTCAAATGCAACTGGATTATGCAGCATGACAATGATCCAAAGCATAGGGGTAAGTCCTAGTCCTAGAAGTAAGTGAAATATCTCCCAGTTATCAAAAGTGTTTGGTTGCAGTTATTGCTACTAAAGTTGGTGCAACCAAATTTTAAGTGTAAGGTGGAAATGAATTTTTCACATTGGTGATGGATGATGTTGAATAACCTTTTTTGCTTCAATTAAAATAATTAAATTCTGTATTGTGTGTTTACTCAGGTTGCATTTTTTTAATGCTGCATTTCGTTTGAAGATCTAAATCTATTTAGTATGAGACGCAAAAACAAAGTCAGGATGGGGCAAATTCACAGCACTGTAAATGCATAAAGGCTACATAATTAAGGTATTAAGAAAAAGGTAATATAATTATCAGCGTGATTCAGTAATAGCTGTTAGGGGTAACTTTAGAGGAAAGTAATGGTCAGTAAATAAATGTTACTGAAGTATTGAATGTCCAGATATGTTCATGTATGTCTTTTTTTTTTTTTCTCTCAGATGCTGACCTCAACATTGATCAGACTGCATGGGGTGATAGTGGTGTGTATGTGTGCAGTGTTGCTTCATCCCAGGACCTCTCAGGAAATGGCGAGGACTATACTGAGCTCATCGTTTTGGGTAAGATTCATCGAATTATTGATGCTTTATTTAATATCTGCACACAAACCCAAACCTTAGGCTGTAATTGTTTTTTTTTTTTTTTTTCCTTTGATGAGTAGTTGGGTGTTTTAGAACATTTGTATAAGAGATGAAGGCGTGCAGTTTTTTTTTTTACTTCTGTGGAGCTTTTCATACTAGTTGGCGTTGAGCAGTTGCATGGCAGAGTTTTAGAGTAGAGCATTTTAAGAGGAGAGAACTTTTCTGCTTGGATAGTTGCAGCAAAACCTTTTTCAATCATGGCTTTGTCCTCCTTCTTTCACAGAGAGAAAGTCAAATACTACAGACCTGCTGCCTGGCATTGACTTACTGATCATGGAAGGTACACTAAGTGCACCTCTGTAGTCCTAGGAACCCACTTGTTATGTACTTTTACCTTCTTCATCAGGGAAGCTACTCTGTTGTCAAATAAAATAAGCTGAAGGTCATTGAGTTTCTCAAGAAACTGCAAATTGGATACAAAGTCTGCTTAGTGGATGATGAAAGTTTCAAAAGGCAGAATTGGTCTGTATGAAGGAAGGAGCATGGCAGCTCAGCCTGCCATAGAAGCTATATAACTTCAGGGACTGGTTTAGTAAATGTTCAGGCTTGAGTCTCATTAATGTGTGCATGCTGCGTGCGATTGAAATGGTTGTTATGATTTTGGTGGCAGAACAACTGATGTGAGACAGACCTGTCAAGCTGGTTTCTTTTCTTCTCTCACTCGTTAAATTTTTTTTTTTTTTTTTTAATGTCATGATCTCTTGCGTTGCCTTGTGGTGTACTCTGTTCACTACAATGAATATGGACATGGATTCCTTTTTTCATTAAAGAAAGGATGCCGGCAGTGTTTTTGACATGTTCTTACCCCAAGTATATGTCATTAGTGGGGCACAATCTCACATGTCACAAGCTTCCTTTATTTTTCTGTCTTGGCAGTGTCTGATCTATACACCTTGTTATGTGACTGAGGCTTCCAGAACTATGAAATGATTCATTGTCTTGATTCGTCCTTATTTGAGGCCCAGTCTTTAAGAAGGGTTGAATGGTTTCCCATCATGAAAATCAGAGTGCATAGTGCATTTCCATTATTGCCTCAGAATTAACTTCACTGTCCCAATACTATTCAAATGTTTAATATGTTTATGTATTTGATGACAAAACTTCCAATCCACTTATTGAAGCATGTTTACTTTAAATTCAGGGGTAAGGGAGCCTTGTCAGTTGATGTAGAAAAAGTGCTCAGAGTAGTCGCATGTAATCTATGGACATCGTTCTCAAAGTGTTTTTATTTTTATTTTATTTTTTATAAATACTCTAATCTCATCTTTTACTAAATTTGTTTGTTATTCAGTTTGGAGATTTGAGGGCCTGTAATTAACATTAATCTTAATCTAATTTTAATACAAATCTGTTGAGTAATAAAAAATGGCCTCAATGATGTCGAACCAAATAAATAACAAGCCTTATATTTGAGTAGTTGGATGTTAAATACATCTGTTCTGAGAAGGTCAGTGGATTTATTCATGTATATTTTTGAGGTTCTTCCACTGTCATTCCTACACACTTATAGTACTAGCACTTTCTAGTGCTTCACAAGTTCTTTACGTTAGAGGGATGATGCCACTGTCAATCATTATGTGAGCTGACATGCCCACGCAGTTCTGTTCAGGAAGAATAGATCATTAATTTGTAGTTGAGTATATACAGTGCCTTGCCAAAGTAGTCGTCAGATTTGTGTGGATTACAAATGACACTTGCACACACATTGTTCCAGACAGTATTTTTATTGCAAACCAATATAAGTACATACAAGTTTAATTAAAATTTTTTAATTATTATTAATTTTTTTATATGCATATTTTTAAGAGATTAAAAAAAATTCAACCACTTCAGACTAGTACTTGGTAGAAGCACCTTATGATGCAGTAACAGCTTTAAGTCTGTTTGTTTCGTTAAGTTCCTACCAGCTTTGTCTGGGAGTGATTTTCACCCATTCGTCCTGGCAGATTTGCTCTAGGTTGTTCAGGTTGGTTGGATATTTGTTGACAGCAATTTTCAATCAGTTTTCAATCAGTGCTGCAGATTCTCATCTGAACTTTGACTTGCAGAGCATTCACTTTTTTGTTTTTAATCACTCCTGTGTTGCTTTGAGCTTGTGTTTGGGACTATTGTCCTACTGAAAGGTGAAGCTCCTCTCACTTTGGTGTTTTTGTTTGTTTGGAGCAGACTGAAGTTCTGTGATTAATAAAACCTTCATATTGTGCTCCAGTAATTCTCACTTCAATTTTTACAAGAAGCCCAGGTTCTGAGGATGAAAAATGTCCCAAGAGCATAATGATGCTACCACTGTATTTCACTCTAGGCCGGTGTTAAGTATAGCTTACTTTATTGTGCCACATGCTTTGAAACTCACTGCATTTCTCTCATGCTTTTGTATGGCCCAATCCAGAGCAGTGGTTTCTTTCTAACCATTTCTAAGTGTTTCTTTATAGCCACCCTTTCATATGATCCTCAATCATACTGAGCTCTTGAAATGGTTGTCTGGTGCTCCTTCTCTCCACTCTCAGCCACTTTACTCTGTAACTCCTTCAGAGTGACTGGCCTCACTGTGACTTCCCACACCAGTCTCTGTATTGTTTTTGCATTAAATTTTGAGGCAGGGCCTTGCCTAGCTAATGTGTGGGTGGCATGATGCAGCTTGGACTTCCTCACTATTGGTCCAATAGCGCTTACTGGAAATGTCCAACCTTTTAGGTAATTTTACTCCCGATTCCTGCAATTTGCTGTTTTTTTTTTTAGGGAAAACTAAAATTGCATGAAGTGATGTTTGTTGGTAATTGAGACCTTGTCGCTGTACTCTTGTTGTGATCTGCATGAATCAGATAGGGCTTTGACTGAATGCATGTTGTGATGGTCACTTTGCCCAAATCAGCAGTAAATCTGCTGTAATTTAGAAAAATTCTAAGCAGCTCTGAATATTGTGGAGTTTCTTGATTTTGTGTTAATTTCTATGAGCACAAAATCCAGAGCGACTGAATACTAAAATGAAGAATGTGTATTTATAATTTATTTATTTATATTTTTTTTCCTATTCCGAAAGATCTGATAAATTCCAGAATGGTTGAATACCATTGCAAGGCACTGTATATTGCATCTACCTTTAAAAAAAAAAACCTTATCTTTAGTTTTGTTTTCATGCCTCTACCACTGGTTGGTTGATGGATTGTTTTCGGGTTGTCTGTCCACACATCCATCTGAGATTCTTGTTCGTACAATATCTCTAGAACAAGTGGTTGAATGTTGATGTATGGAATTCTAGTAGAGCAACTGATTAGATTTTATAATTGTTCTAAACGGGGTCCCAGTCAAATATCTTATTTTCTGCCATAGCTTGAAAACATATTTTAATGAAGAAAACTTTAAATCTATTTGAAGCATACAAGTAACAAGAAGGACTAGACTTGTTGGCAGCCGAGGCATCCCCATTGGCACTGATGGCATTAAATTTTAGGTGTTTTTTTTTTGCTTTTCAGAGTTTGTTGCCCAGAGCTTTAATTTTTCAGTTCTAATTATTGTAAACACAAAGCATGTGTCCTGCAACTGAAATTAGGACCATTTATGTTTGTGCATTAATATACTAAATAATACTGCAGGTGCATCTAAAAAAATTTAAAATTGTGGAAAAGCTCATTTTTCCCATAATTTTTGTTTAAAAAGTGGAACTTTCATATATTCTAGATTCATTACACATGTAGTGAAATATTTCAAGCTTTTTTTTTTTAACCTTGATTTATTATTGCTTACTTTTGCATTGATGCAGTGATTTGTGCAAAAGGAACCCCGACCAAGTATTGAGTGCATAAAGTAAAAAATTTTTTAGAAGGTTGACATTTCTGTATTATAAATACTTTATTTTAATATTTTGAGAGACTGGATTTATTTATTTTTTTACTTCCACAAGCTTTAAGCCTTAATCAAGATAAAAAAAGCCTTGAAATATTTCACTTTGTGTAATGAATGTAGAATATGTGAAAGTTTAACTTTTTGACTTAAATTACGGAAAAAAAATAACTTGCACTATTCAAATTTTTTGAGATGCATTTTTGTTTTGCGTAATTCAATTTTTTGTATGGCCATGGTCTGTAGTATTTAATTTTTTATCAAAATACAGTAAGTGCACTTTAAAAAAACAAACAAAAAAAACTGTTGAATTTATAAGCCTATGTAAATGTTTCATTGTCATGTTTTGTGCATCAGTGAAGAATGATTCAAAAGAATAAATAATTTTTCCCATCCTATATCTGATGTACTTAATCTGGCTCAGTAACTGTTCAGTTTAATTGAACTTTGTTTACTCTGTCCTCTCTGTCAGACTGGTTGTTGGTAGTGTTGGTGGTGCTTGGCTTCTTCTTGCTGCTGATCTTCTTTGGGATCTGTTGGTGTCAGTGTTGCCCTCACACATGTTGCTGTTATGTGAGCTGCCCATGTTGCCCAGAACGCTGCTGCTGCCCAAGGGCATGTAAGTACAATTATACCCAAATTTATTTATGCTTGCTGTCTGACTCCTTATTGTGTTCTCTCAAAAGTCAACACAATAAGGATCACATGAGCATAAATTACTTGCATTTTTCTTCTTGAATAATTTAATGTTGTAGATCTTATTTAATTAATAACTTTTGCTGCAAACTTTACATTGCTTTAAACTTGTTATGGGAATATTAGGTTAGAATGATCACTTTTTAAGGAATTATTTGTGTGCCATATACTGTGGGTAAAATACCAAATCTCAAAGTCTTAGTATAAATGGACATATTAACTCTGTTTTCTTTGATTTAAAGTGTATGAAGCAGGTAAAGCTGTGAAGGCGGGTACTTCTAGTCAGTATGCAGCCAGCATGTTCGCTCCTAGTGTGTATGGACAACCTGTGTATGTGGGAGGGCCATCACCACCCATCCCAATGCTGCCCATGCCTCAGGGTGTCAATGCCCCTCCCTCTAATGGCTATGGAAGGGACTTTGACACAGCCAGCTCAGGTGGGTAACCCCTCAAATTCTCTATGCAAAGTATTTTTTTTCCATTAGTTGAAATTATTGGTAAAAAAAAGAGACAAATTTGATGAAAAAAAAAATAGCTTTTTTTCACTTAATTCACTCATTTTAATTTATACCCTGCACTACTACCTCTTTATACTATTAATTCTATATAGTGTATAGGTTGGGTCTGGTAGGATGTGCAGTATTCTGCACAATATTAACTGTTTACTGACAGATACACTCTTTATATAGTGTTTTAACATTGGAAATATGCTCAATAACAGCTGTACTTAAAGCAGATGTTTTGCTGTGTGGTCACCAATTAATCTGAATAACCCTCTAAAATAAATACATTTGTTTGATCTAATGGGTTTGACTTCTCACTGTTGCTTTGTGCTTTCTTTTGTAGTTGGTCATGGGTCTCAGGTACCGTTGCTACATGACCGTGATGGTGGAGCGGGCCAGGGTAAGTTAAAAATCGAATGCTTGTCACCTAAAAAGTAGGTGGTCTGCCATGTTCCAAGTTGTGTGACACATCTACATGTAAATATCAGGAAATGAAAGTTGAATTTCTGATCCGTCATCTCATGTTCATCTTTTGATCTCAAACCTAAGTTACTTCAGTATATAGCAAAAACAACAGACTTGGCCTTGCCATTCCAGTACGTTCAGAGGGATCTTTAATTAGCTCAACCCCTCTGACTATTAATTGTTTTGATATATAAAACTTTATTTCATGTTCATATTTATGGGATTTGTCTGTTTCAGCCCGTAGTGGATACCGTATCCAGGCTAATCAGGATGGGAATCCTACACGTTTGCTGTACTATATGGAGCGAGAGCTGGCCAATCTGGACCCCAGTCAGCCTGCAGGTGCTGCAGGCGCATATAGTCGACGTGAGTTCTCTTGGCCGGGGTTCCTATCCTGAACTTCATTGATTTGGGTGGTCATTTGTTTAGAAAGGCCAATCCGAGGGAAACTTTATAGATCTCCACTAGTTTCCCTTTGTATCCCTAATGAATCCTAATTTTGTTTTGTATCTTCATTTTTTTTCTTTCTTCCAAATACTCATTCCTTTTTCACACACGCTCATTCTCACACAATTACATACTACCTCTCTCCTTCAATCAACACTTATTGACTCACTCGTTCCCTCCTCCTACAACTGCCGGTCTTTTTCTTTCTTCTTCTGTCTTTCACACAGTTGATGGGATGAGTGAGATCAGTTCTCTGCATGATGGTGGAGACCCTCGTAATCGTGGTCGCTCCAGGCCTCCCCAGCTGAACACGGTGTATGATGATGAGAACATGAGCACCATCAGCAGTGTATCTCAGAATATGCGGAGAGATGAGCCCAGAGGAGGGGTTGGAGGTGGTCCTAACCACGGGCGTGCACGCTCCATGGACAACCTTGATGATATTGGCCGGAATTACAGAGACCGTGATTATCCCCCTCGAGCAGGCAGAAGAGGGTGAGCTAAATATCAAGTGGCTTACAGCTAATCTGAATGAATATAATAATGCGTTTGTAGGATTTGTCAATATTATTATTATTATTATTCTGATTATGATGATGATGATGATATATAGACATTTTGATCTCCCTGCAGTTCTGATGATGAATGGAGCAGAAGTGGTCGTGGATATGACCGTGTCCCAGATGACAGACATCGTGACTATTCTCCTGTCGATCGCTTCCGTGATGATCCTCGGGGAGTTGGCCTCCAGGGCCGCCGCAGTCGTAGTCGTGATGACTTGATGGATCTGGAACGTAGGCGGGGCGGTGCAGGCCGGGATGCATATGATGACAGCTTCCTGCGGGAGGCAATGGAGAAGAAGAAGATGGGTGAGCAGCAGCGGGCACGGAGCCGCGAGCGTCTTGACAGTGACAGTGAGCGCTCAGACCGCTATAGGGGAGGACATGGGGGGCCACCACCACTCCCTCACAGCAGGCCTGCAGGCAATCCTGACCAACGGCGTGCCAACAATGCTGGCTTCCCACCTCCACCATCCTACACAGAGGATACAGACAGCTTAGCATCGTCCAAGAAAAGCAATCTCCGCAAGGTGAGGAGTTCCCACTTGTATAACAACAGACGATGATTACTTTCTGAGCTGTAGAGTATCAGCCAGTAGTAATTTTCACAATCTTCAAATAAAGTTATAGTAATATCTTAGAATCTTAGGCTTGACAGATAAAACCTTTTTTTATGCTCTGAAAAAGCAGGCTGTGTGATGTTTTGTGATCATTGTCTCTCTTGTATAGAACGGGGCTGTGAGTCGTGAGAGTCTGGTGGTGTGAAGCATTGGGATTGCAGTCGACATGTCAGCTTGCTGTGTTCATTATGTTTTGTAAGTTTGTGTTTTTTGTTTTTGTCGGTTGCTGAATGTTCATTGCTGGATTAAATGGGGAAGTACATGTGTGAATGCGATTTATTTTGAGACCGAGACTCATGACTTAATGTAATGTTACTACTTCAATAGTTTCATGAATTTGTATGTGATGGTTGTATAGCTAAAATCACTTTGTTTTATAATTATGAATATGCATTTTTAAAAAAGCTGTTTTTATGATCTTGAATATTTTCCTTAAAATATCCAGGTGACACTTAGACTATGCAGTAATTACACTTAACAAGCTTTGCATCTTATGGCTTAAACTGAATTGTAAATTTGTACAAATTATAATTCAAACGAATTTACATATCTTTGTATTTTACTGTAAAGAGATGTCCCAACTGAATGTATTTTCAGTATGACGGTAATAATTTCTCTGTATTGCTAGTTTTATGGTTTGCAAAAGAAAAGATGTTACCTCGCTTCACAATGTTGTAAGTTTTAAAAAGTCTTTTATTTTAACCATGCATTTTGTTTTTTAACGGAATTAACCAGACATGTAAATTGCTTTCATACATTTGTTATGTATGTATTTGTTATGCTGATATTTTATGCTGATATTACCATAATCATAATACATTTTGTTAATGGTTTATAAATCATCTTACAATAAATCTTTTGTATATAACATAGATTTGATGTTTCTATTGAAAGGGAATTGAGCTTGTTTTAGATTTTCTTTTTTTTTGCCACTAGGTGGTGTCAATTTTTCTTTTAAAGCTATGTCATGTTTGTGTTGCGTAGCTGAATGTGACCTGGGCCTACAGTTCTACAGCTAAAAACTCTTTGCACAGATCTTTAGATGTGTTGATCCATTACATGTTTGGATTCTATTAATGAATTTAGAAAACGTGACAAAGCAGTAGGGGATAATGGTGAAATCAAACATTTTTAATTTACCCACACCTAACTGTTGGGAGTTTGTGATAATAATAATAATATTATTATAATTATTATTATTTTTCTTATTACATAATTTTCATTTTAGTAGGAAACCTATTTTAGATTACTGACTTAATCTACAATGAACAGAATTCACTGATATCTACAATCTATCTATTGCCTCTATTTTTTTTTTATATAAGTGCAGTCCTAGAACATAGGAATAGCCCATTAGCATTAGCAGCTGGTCAGATTATATAGAAAAAAATAAAACACCCATGTGCTGCTACATCTTTTTTTCTCTGCAAATAAAACAAAATCTCACAAATGTGGTCCAATGAGCACAGTAGTAAACCTGTTCCAACTGTCATCTCAAAGGTGCCAATGCACCTCAAAATGGCCTTTTAACCTTTCAGATTCACAACAATTAGAATATTCCATGGTGTCTACACTAACCTTAAGCCAAAGAAAATGAACCACTGATAGTGTTTGTCTGTTCGCACATCGGGTGGAGGGGATCTGGTAGACAGTGGGATGAAAAGGGAGGGCTTGGGCACACATGCCACTGGGAAGGAGATTTGCATCATACTGCCATTGCTGGCATTTTAGTCTTGCTGTTTAGGGAGTGAGGATCCTCCTCTAAGGTAAGCGTGCTCTTTCTGTAATATTACCTGTGAATGATTTCCGGTTTAGAGCAGTAGTTGCGCATTGAAGTCAAATCAGATGTTCAGTTTTGAATCACAGATATGTAGTTTTGTTTGAATTTTGTAAAGATCTATATTGCTATTTGACACATTGAGACAATATTTTTTTTTCAACTTCTTGCATGTTTAATGTGCATCCTAGATATTAATTACATGCTATTTATTTATTTGAGGTCCTATTTGTAAAGTTCTTGGGTAATGATCTGCATGAGTGGTTGTACACAAATGCAATCCTTGCTCAAGCACATCAAATGCTTAAATCAGTTACATACTTGCACAGTATTGTAGTGTATTACTTCTAGTAACTCTTTAGCATATTAGGTCACTCGAGATCATGATCTTAAAAGAAGTCATGAAGTTTCTAGTTACTGTTGATGCACAGATTCATAAAAGTCTATTATGAACAGATACCATTTTTTCATGTTAATAAGCATTATGGATGGATGGATTAGAAATAATTGATGACCCACCTGAACTAGACAAACAAGTCACTCCCCCTAACTAATAACACTTTATAGCACAATAATGTCTTCTGGTGGTGTTGCCTCATAGCTCCAAGCTCCCAGGTTCAATTTTAAGCTCAGTTTACTGTTTGTGTGCATGTCTCCCCATGTCTGTATGGGTTTGCTTTAGGTCCTCTGGTTATCTCCCACATTCTGGCATCCCATGCCCAGAATCCTCACACTCCGTTTTCCCGGTATCGGTTTTGGATCCACCACAACCCCGAGCAGGATAAAGTGGTTTCTGAAAATGAATGAATGATTGCTGGACTATACTTGTTTGCCAGCCGGGATAGTTTCCTTATCTTGTACGTACTGTATATGCTGATATTCTATTAATCATGATTCTATGAAATCTTATATAATTTGGATACAGCTTTCCTCAGCTTTCATCTTGATATGTGTAGCTGCTGTCCTTGGTGTTAACAGTATCATCATACACTTCTACTGATGTAGAAATTAATCATTCTTGCAAGAAGTATGCAACTTGTGCAACATGTTGCAAGAACCACTGAGCGCTAAGTTTATTTAGGTGTTAGTACGGCTGTGCTGTTTTTATTGTTTGACTTTAATTTAGCTGAATACATAATGTGGTAATGGTAGTGTGTATGTGGCTATGTTTCTGGTGTTAGTATGGGTGTTGCCTTACGTTTTTCCACTACTCTGTGCTTAAATTGTACTGTTGACTTAATTAATTAAAATAAATGTAATGTGTGTTGTTATGGCTTGTTATATTGTAGTTTATGTTTAATTAATTTAGAACCACTCTGTTATTTGTAGTTGGCTCATGCACACTGGGTCGATCATGCAAACACCATGTTTGAGAATAGTCAGTACCTGCTTAATGGGGATGTAGTACATTCTAATTTTAAGTCATTAGCTTCTGTGTTCCCTGTTTAAAGAACCACAGTTCACCTTATTAGAGTTTGGTTGAAAAGATGTCTGGTTCTTTTGTAAACCCTACCTCACTTATTGACATCACAAATTTAGCATGAGGACAATGTCGGTGCATAGGCAAAATGAGAGATGCCATGAAAACTTCAAAGCCTGCTGACCCACTGTCCTCCTTGGTTCAGAAAAGACAACAGTTTGTGCATCAGCTCTGGAAACTCCAGTTAAACCCACCACCAAGTCAGACACAGAGCAAGCGTATTGGTCATACTGTGACAATAATAACCACTATGTAAATGACTGCAAGTTTTACGTAGTTGAGAACGGAGCAGAAATAGTCATGGGTCAACTAACAATAGATGCTAGCACTGTGATTGTGGTCATCCGGCTGTTAAGTACACACTCAAAGCTCACTGTAAGGCATGCAACAGGAAACACTTCTTCTGGTTGCACCAGGTGAATGTGAGGACTTAAGGCAATACATCGCAGAAAGTTGTGACCAAGAGTTGATGTGTTAATACCACCAGTAGACTTCTTTATGGTGCCCACCTGAACGTGTGTGCGATTGTGCCCTGCAATGGGTTGGCACCTCATCCAGTCTGTCCCCCAAGTTCCCTGGGATAGGCTCCAGGCTCCCTGTGACCCTGTTTAGGATATGCCATACAGAAGATGGGTGGCTGGATGGATGGATGTTGACAACCCAACCTGCAACCCTAAAGTACTCTTAAAGATCAAGGTCTTTATGAGGAAAGGGGATAATTCACTATCAGCATATGCCATTTTGGATGAATGGTCAGAATGTACAATCATTCCTCATGAAAACTGTTTCGTTTGGAAGGGCACTTTGAGGATGTAGCCCTTCATACAGTGAGACAGGACTTGTATGTTTTTAATGAGGTGACTCTGTGCTTAAATTGTACTGTTGACTTAATTAATTAAAATAAATGTAATGTGTGTTGTTATGGCTTGTTATATTGTAGTTTATGTTTAATTAATTTAGAATCGCTCTGTTATTCGTAGTTGGCTCATGCACACTGGGTCGATGCAGTCAGTACATGAACACCTCATGTTTGAGAATAGTCAGTACCTGCTTAATGGGGATGTAGTACATTCTAATTTTAAGTCATTAGCTTCTATGTTCCCTGTTTAAAGAACCACAGTTCATCCAGTCTGTCCGCCAAGTTCCCAGGCTCCCTGTGACCCTGTTTAGGATATGCCATACAGAAGATGGGTGGCTGGATGGATGGATGGATGGATGTTGACAACCCAACCTGCAACCCTAAAGTACTCTTAAAGATCAAGGTCTTAATAAGGAATGGGGATAATTCACTATCAGCATATGCCATTTTGGATGATTGGTCAGAATGTACAATCATTCCTCATAAAAACTGTTTTGTTTGAAAGGGCACTTTGAGGATGTAGCCCTTCATACAGTGAGACAGGACTTGTATGTTTTTCATGGGGTGACTGTCTAATTCACTGTATCTCCAGTTGCAGAACCTACTTAAATGCCTTTAACTAACTGTACAGTTAAGTCTGGCTGAGCACACTCACTCCATAAGCACTCTGCAACAAATATAAGCATCTTGCTAACTTGCCTCTCCAGCCGCTGAATAGTGCTTCTTTTTGATTCAGACTGCCATTCAACTCTTACAGGAATGGATAGTTTACCACTAGAGCCAAGGAGGGAGTGAGAGTTCTGAACTCAGAGAACTCAGAGTTCTGCACAAGATCTCAATACCTAGGTGTTACTTAATCCACGGGTTGGACCAGCCAAAGAGTAAAAGAAACATTCACATCATCTGCAATTCCTCTGAGAGGGCATATGGGTCTGTGACTTAAAGACTGAGAGCTCCACCGGGAAAGTGGAAGTCTCATTCATGACTGCAAGTTCTTGTATATCTCAGCTGTGTGCTGCACTGAGTATGCAAGGTCCTTAACATGGATTTAACTCTTCCTATCAGTATCACAATGTGGTCTGACTCTATAATGGTTCTGGCTTGGTTGTTGTCATGGTGCTACCATTACATATTACATATTTGTGGGGACTCGAGTGGCAGAGATGCAAGAGTTATATCATGGCTATATCCCATCAGAAGCTAACCCAGTTGAAGACATCACATGGGGAAAATCTTTCTAGGACCTGAGTAAGAGTAGCAGGTGGAATCATGGACTACTATTTCTGAAGCTGAGTCCTACAACTTGGCCCAACCCACCATGCCCAAAACTTGATGAACCATTCAATGTGGTAAGACAGTTCACCACCACTGTGCTATCCTTAACTACCTCCTTGCCAGATACATCCCTGCCAGAGCCACAGTAGTTCTCACAGAGCTAGTGCTGAGCAACTTCATAGGGAAGCAGAATCTTGTCTTACTTAACTGACCTTCAACCTCGGAAAAGTGAAGAATAGAGAAAGGTAATGTCCAGGTGGGGAACCTAGTTATAGTCTTAGCTATTAGAAATGCTGTGGTCCCTTTAAATGGTTCACTGGATTGATCAACTAGAGTGCACCATCTTGCAAGAACCAGTGAGTTTATTTAGTTTATTTAGTTGTTAGGGTTATTTAGCAGTTGGTTAGTTTACTTACATCGAGTAAGGTGTCTTGTGTGTGCATATGAAGTAAGTACAACTGTGCTATTTTTGTTGTTTGACTTTCATTAAGCCAAATGCATACTATGGTAATGTTAGTGTGATATATGTGGTTATGCTTCTGGTGTTAGTATGGTTGTTTCCATGGATTTTGCCACTTCTTTGAACTAAATTGTAGTATTAAATGTAGTCTGTGTTGTTATGGATATTGTAGATTATGTTTAATTAATTTTTACCAGCTGTGCTGTTATTCGTAGTTGGTGCATGCGCTCTGGGTCAATCATGCAGTCAACATATAAAACCCTCATGTTTGAGAACAGTCAGCACCTACTCACTAGGGATGTGGTACTTATTTTAGAGAATGTTTAAGAAGGAGTATTGTAAATTATTTATATTGTGCATAATATATTCTACAAAGACTGATGATGTGGTTCTGACAGGTTCTCTCTTAAAACCTACTTCATTTATTGACATCAGAGTTCTCATCGGACTCCCTGAAGCAATTCAATCTAGCCTGAATCAGCAGCATTCTGAACATATGTTTTACGTTCCTTTACATGCACTATATGACCAAACGTTTGTGAACACAAATATGTGGTTCTTCCCCAAACTGTTCCCACAAACCTGGAAGCACACAGTTGTACAGAATGTCTTTGTGTACTGTAGCATTAAGGTTTCCTTTCACTGGAATTAAATCTGGAATGTGATATTCAAAAACCACATCTGGGTGTGATGATCAGCTGTCTTTATCTTTTGTGTATTTATAAAGTGTATTTGTCTATTGTGTAACAGAGCCACTGTATTTTCTTGCATATTGTACTACACATAAATTGGAAGACTATTTATTAGAATAAACAAATTATCTACATTATTAATCTCCTTTGGTATTATTTTTTTTCTCATTTTGTAAGTCGCTTTGGTTAAAAGCGTCTGCTAAGTGAATAAATGTAAATGTAATGTAAATCTAAATGTTTGTTTTTCTTAGAATATAAAGATATAACTGAATACAAATACATTATTAAGAATGAACAGATAATGTGCTCTAAACAGATACAAATATGGGTATATAGTTCATGGGCATCTAGTTAAAACTAGAGGTATGCATCAGGTCTGGAATCTTGTGTCCTGCAATAAAATAGAGTGCTTGGTTGGTTGGAATAAAAGCCTGTAGCCACATCAGCCCTCTTCAGATAAGATTAATGACCCCTGATTTATAGCATCATTTGGTAACTGCTATAGTGATGGAGCTCATATTTAATTCTATAAAATCCAAAAACTTATCCGGGCATTTGGAGCACTATACAGGTAGAGGTACAAATAGTATCATTGTGCTACATCAAAATAGAGTGAAATTAGAGTGCTTTATCAGAGCAGTAGTTTACACACTCTGCAATATAGTTACCTCAGACTTCTGAAGCTGGTCGTCATTTCAAAACTTCACACGTTTTTATTGGAGTCAGTCTGTTCCATGACTCCTCTCTCTACAGTCTTCATCTTTTCATTCCTCCATAAACCCAATTCATCTAGTTTGTCTCCTAAAACAGTTAGAGGGACAATAGCCCTTTTCTCTAGCAGTGAGCCTGTCCTGAAGGGAACGAGCACTGGCCTGCCCAGCACTGACATCATGACCTTTACAAATTAAGTTGAGTAGAAGCAAGTGGGCATGATATCGGGAGAAAAGTATATAATGTAATGTAATGCAGAAAAGCCAGATATGTATTACTGTAGAGAATAAGAAAGAAAAAATGGGCTGAGGCAAACATTCCAGCTAATATAAGAAAGAGAGGGAAGGTTGGGTGTGATGGACAATTATCAGTGCACATCAACTTCCCTGTGTTGTGTGGTGTCAGGCTCGAACTGTGCTGTTTAGACAATAAACACTGTGTGTGGAGGCACAAGGGGCAAGCATGAGTGTGTATGTGTTTGTGTGTGTAGGGGTGGGGGTGGGTGGTGTATGGGTGCTTGAGAGTGTAGCATTTGGATTGTCATTTCATGGCTGAGAAGTGTACTATTGTCAGATAACAGAACCATGAAAAAGTGTGGTACAGTGTTATCTAAAGCAATGACATCATATTTGTGTCATAGCACCATGTTAAGAAAACATCACACCAAACAACCCAAGAGTTTGGAAACCGATCCTCCTTTCTTAAATTCCTCTATAAAATGTACATCAATGATGAGAAAATGTATGAAATGGAGAGTGAGAACATACAGTTGAGTGCAAAGGTTTGCACACACCACAATTTTTTGAAAGGGAAACCAGACACGTACAGTTGCAATCAAAATTATTCAACCCCCATTGCAAACCAGGTTTATTGTCAACATTTACAGACTGTCAGCTGTTTGCAATGAACAAATCCAACAAATGCAATTGAAACAGTTCAACACAATGAAGTGTTTTGACCAAATCCAACTGAAAATACAACTTATAATGATTTCTCCAGTCTCAAAATTATTCAAACCCCTGAATAGAATCCCTCATAACAGCACAAATATGCAAAACAGGTGTCGTCTCAAGCATACTTGATTCAACTAATCAAGGGCTTCATTAGTTGCACCAGGTGTGCTTGGGCTGGAGCACATGAAATCCCTGAACCGGCTAGGGGAAGTCTGTAAATTTTGACAATAAACCATATTTGCCATGGGGGTTGAAGAATTTTGATCGCAACTGTAGCTCTATAAGCTATATACAAGAGGAGAAAACAAATCTAGAACAACAAGATGACCAAAATGGAAAAATGAAAGATGACATTAATCCCAAAAAGCAAATATTGCAACTAAGAGGATCCAGAAGGTATTCACAGGAGTGCATAAAAATAATTATAAATTATTGACCAGAATGTAACTGCCTGACCAGCAAAAGCCATTATTGTTTCATAAATATTTTTTCTATTGTGCCATTATGAAATTAAGCAATTTGATTTTAGAAAAATAATATAATTTCAGTGTAATAAAAATGGTAAGTAAAAAATTGACACACTGAGCATGAAACACATTTCCCTAACTTCTACTACAAAACAGTGTGCAAAATTATTTCCACGGTTTTCAAGCTTGCTACGAGGTGTCATTTTCTGTAGATCATACTGATGACGAATTTTTGCTGCTACTTTTAAAATAGTCGTGTGCTGGAGGGACACTGTGGTGAATCTGTTCCTGAGTCATCACAAGTTTAACTCCTGAGCCAAACATTGTATCATCACTCCTCTTTTGATCTATTTGCATTTTCCCTCACATGCTTACAAAAAAAACATTCCGCCCAGCATCAAAGATGCATATCACTTATTCTTTTCTCTTCATCTCATCATCTGTTCCTTTCTCCCTCTGCCTCACCCATTTTTGTGTTGTGCCAGAGGAACAGTGGTGCTTATTGTCCCATGAACAGCACTGGGGGTCGGTTTATGAATGGCCTCAGGGGTAGAACAATGCTCTGTATACTGCAGCCCTGACATCTCCATCTAGCATAGAGGGAGTGGAGAGAGTGTTGGGGCAAGGTACAGGGGGAGGAGAGACGGAATAAACTTGACTCCAGGTTGGGTGGTACAAGGAGGTGTGAGAGGGTGAGTGTGTAGCAGGGTACGGCTGCTCTCTCTGCTGATTAATGCTTGCTATTTGATCAGAAGAGGAGGCCTGGAGTGATTTGGTGGGTGAGTTTTAAAAAATTTATTCAGATTTGCAGTGATCTTCTTGCATAAAATCTATAGTCTTTTTTTTTTTTTTTTTCTTTCTTTATGTTAACTTGTATATGTTTATATGGTTTACAGTTCAATTATATGCTAGAAAAAATAACAATATTCAGGGTGGCTTTTTGGAATTCCATGCATTTGACTTGATTACATTAGTATTTGTGGCGGTCAGAGAAGGAGTCGTGCCTATGACTGTGTCACGCTGTTTTGGAGATAAGCTTGAGTGTGGGCGGCTTGGAGAGGATTGCATTCGCTGGCATAAGTGTGCAGGATGTTACTGAGACAGAGCCAATGCATGGATGGAGTGACAGAGCAATTGTGAGTGATGCTCAGGTGAAGGAGGGGGTGGACAGGTTGGGATGCATGGTCACTTTATTCGCTTTAATAATTCATATTTATCTATCGTTACATTGACAGGTTTCGTCACTTTACTGACAACCAGGTTCTCCTTTGTTGTTCTTATGTATTTTGGGTTAAAGTGATGCAGAGATGAATAACACAGATTGTTTTAATCCTTTGGTAACAGTGCTGTTTGTCCTTGAGGACTAGTCATTGGAAATTTGCAATTAAGAGATGTTTGGGAGTGACCTATTTTGGTCAGCATTGATCATTTTATGGTAATTTTTGCAAAGCATTAAATGAATCTATATAATATTGGAGGAGAAAAAGCAGCGATACAATAATCAACTGGATTTATTTATTTTTATTTAGAATAACAATTTAAAAGAAGGAGACGATAGGCTCCTCTGAATTGGAACTGGGCCTCCATCTCTCCACCCTGAGGTGCGGGCAGGAAGCGACAGTGTAGCACAGGGAGACCACTGAGTCCACCATCTGCCCATAGCTGCAAGTCAGTATACAGCAAATAAATAACATTGCTAGCACACACAGCAAAGCTCACTTGAGAGAGTATGAGATTTGCCAATGTACAGTGTTGTTTTGGTGACTAATCAGTTGCTCATAGTCTGCAAGACAACAAGAAAATAAACAAGTCTAACACCACAAATGAGCAACTGCCTGACTGCTTTCAAATGTCAGAAAATCTAAAGAGATGGAAGCAGGCTGTAATATATGTAATATATGAATATGGGGGTTGAGTTCAGAATTCAGAATTGTTTGGTATTGACTGACAACAGTCTGGGAAGTGCCACTGATCTCTAAATGGTCATTTTAGAGCTCATACAGCTACAACTCAATGGTTTTCGCAATGGGTCAGCATCAACCAATATGGAACTGGGCAAAGACGACTTATGGATTGGTTCTAACTAGTACACATTTGTTGTGTCACCAAAACCCAACAATCTAACTCAGTTACCCAACATTTATTGAGACTTTGCTTACAGATTATGCACAAATACACGATTGGCCTACTCTCAAACACAAGGGAGTAGTTATGTTTTGAGACCATCTGGTCCTTGGGTAATTTTAGTGGGCACCTGTGCTGGTGCATGGGGGTGCGCATCACGGGCTAACCACAAGGCAAGCTGTGCATCGGCCTGTTCTTGAAGAAAATCCTACACATCTTAAATTTTAAATATAAAGGTTTCATCCTGAATTTTCAAATAGATAAACACTTAAAAAATTAAGGATTGTTCTCAGCAGTCCTCCCATATCCTGTCTGTTTATCTAAGAGCAAACACTATCATATGCGTTGCTAGTGTCTTGGGTCTCACTTTCTGTCTGTCTCTCTCTCTCTCTCTCTCTCTCTCTGTGTTACGGATGATTATGATTTGCTTAACAAGGTCACTTAGCTTCTTTGTTGCACTAACAGTTGTGTAATGGAGTGTGTTTCACTGAGTGTGTAGGAGCAACTTTTCCTTGTGTGTGGGGTGCTATGGCATGCTATGTGTCATGAACTTTACACAGTCTGCTTTGTTGTGCTTCCCTGTCTGACTGCCTTTCTTCCATCTTTCCTACGTGAATCTATTGTATATGACCGCTGTTCACTTGTCCAATGGATGAAGTATTCTAAACCTCATCAAGATCTATAAAGGTCATGCGTCTTTAAAATAATATTGAGATAACATTCAAAAGGGTGCTCAACTTACATATACCGAATCCATTATATTGTATGACCTATTGCATAAAAGCAGATCTGGAGATTCTGGCATAGTCTTTAACTATTAAATTTGAATAAACCATTTTTAGAGGTTTAGCTAGTTCATAAAAATGTAACCTGATATTTATTATCTGAAGAGAAGCCAGTAGATTGATGGATGCCAATGAAGAGGAATGTTTGGTGTGGGATTGGAGCATGGAGAGAAATGTCTGCATATTCAAATCTGCCCACTGCAAGCATTCACACATATCCATAACTAATGCATCCTTTATCATCTCCTTTCCCTAACCATGTCTTTGTCTTGCGGACTTTCAGAGATCTCCAAGAGAAGCAAAGCAGTGGAGCATTCGTAGAAACAGAGCAGGAAGATTTGAGCTTTAGCCTTCAGCAGGCCACAGCAGAGCAGCGAGCTGGAGCTGGTATGAGGCAAGTGCTTTGGCCATGCTGTGAAAGTCTTGTTTGTCTGCTATGAATGGTGTGCTTGTTTTGCTTGGGCAATGTTTCAGTGTTGGAGAAGCACTGATGTCTACTGTGACTAGTCACAGTCAGCTGGCGCTAAATGTCTTGCTGTAGATATGATGGCATTTTCACTGCTTCAATGAGTGAGTCTAAAGTGGTTAAGAAATTTTATTCTGGATGGTTTTGTGCTACAAATTTAGCTTGGTACATATCCTTCAGAGATATTGTGCACCTTTTGTGAGCATTGTTTACTAATCTGATTTCACATCATCTCCTGTTATATTTTATGTGTGATAAAGATCTGTTCCTTCCTTTCAGTGTAGTAAGTGGTTGCTTGTCAAAGCTCTGATTCTCCACCTTCATGATCATCTGTTTCTTAGAAAAAAAATGAACAGAAGTTTTATGTTTTTCTCGGTGAG
The DNA here is from genome assembly GCA_012411365.1 of Ameiurus melas. Taxonomy (NCBI): domain Eukaryota; kingdom Metazoa; phylum Chordata; class Actinopteri; order Siluriformes; family Ictaluridae; genus Ameiurus; species Ameiurus melas. The sequence goes on from CM022759.1 coordinate 25,380,355, forward strand.
TCAGGATTATAAGCTTGAGCTGTCTGGAGAATTTTCAAACGTCTATCATGGAGATTTTTTACACAATCCATTCCAAATCTCCCCATCTGTGTTGCCCGTCTGTTCATAAGGGCATTTTTTGTTTTTTGTTTTTTTCGAGAATGAGATTGTGTGAATGTGTGCTTGTGTGAGACAAACAAAAAGTGTTTGTGTGTGTGTGTGTGTGGCCTTAACTAAGGGATACACACTGGCAGCACACCATTACAGCCTGTAAATAAACTGAAGCAGTTGGTGATGCCATTGCACTCTGGCTAATGATTTCTGAATGACGCATCATCACCAAACAGTGCTACAGTATTTGTGTCACGAAGACGCAAAGTCTGACATCACACTAAGCTATTCTGTTCTCCCACACACTGCAGCTCTGTAGACATCAGGTGCTGAGTGTCTGATGTATGGATATGATTGCGTTGGGGTCTGTGTGAGCACGAAAATGTTTCTTGTTCATGCTGGAGTCATTGTGGTCATCCTTATCTGATATTTGCTGTTTAGAGAAGTCAAAAAGGCGGCTGAATCAGTAGTGTTAGAGATCAAATTGATATTATAGAGATGGCGGTTACCTGCAGTTCATGCAGTTCAAGGCGGTTCTTTTTTGTGTTATCTTTTATAACAAGGATCTTGTATAACAACTGGTCAAATAAATTCTGTTGATTAACTGTAGTAAATATCCATGAATATTCATGCTGGTATTTAGTTTCTGGTTTATACAAGAATATTCACAGGGTCCAGTGTGTCATTTGTACAATTAAGGTGATTTACTGTTTGTTTTGATATATTTTAAGGTTAATGGTCCTGAGTTGAACTGACACTATGAAGTCCTTGGAACTGCTGCTGCCTTTACTGCTACTTGTACGAGGTAATAACTTGTTGCCCAAGGTGTCAATGCTGGATGGAAATAACATCCCTGTTGCAAGATTTTTTCTCCTCTCGTATTTTTAAATCTCACATTTCCCTTCTTTTTATACAGATATACATGCTCAATGGAATGTTTGGATGCCCAGGGACATCTCAGCCATGACTAACTCCTGTGTGGTAATCCCATGCACATTCATATACCCCTCAGGAGTCAGGCCATATAGGGGCACCCATGGAATCTGGTATTTTGGCCAGCCCTATCCACAGCTTTTCCCTCCAGTGGTTTTCAAGTCTCGCACAGACATTGTGCATGAAAGCTACAAAGGCCGTACCAAGCTCCTAGGTGATCTGTCACAGAAGAACTGCACGTTGCAAATCAGCAACCTTGGAGTTGAGCATGCAGGGAGGTACTACTTCAGAGCTGATCTAGGAGGAGCAAACATCTATACCTACCCAGATTTCACCGAGCTCAAGGTGTTGGGTAAGAGCACTATACTATACTATAATTGGACAGGCTATTAATTGTCCACATACTTATCTATAAATTATAATATTGAGAAATACGTTTAGATATGTCTAATGTTTAATGAAAACAAATGCCTAGATACCTGTAAGCATGTGAAACCTCTGCTTCTTTCTCAGACCAGCCCAACATTGATATCCCAGAAGAAATAGTCAGTGATGAGAGCTTGGACTTGACTTGCTATGCTCCAGACAACTGTCCCGACATGTCTCCTGAGATCCACTGGATGTACACAGACTATCTCCCTGATCCTCTTTTTAGATCAGACTATGTGGAGGAAAGCAACACAGCAGTGATGTCTAGTACACTTACTTTCACACCCAGAGCTATGCACAATGGTCAACTGTTGGGCTGCAGAGTCCATTACCCCAACACCACTTTTGTCTATGAGCGTCTCATCTCCCTGGATGTCAAGTGTGAGCACAAAAACCATTTATGTACACTTACAAGCTAAATGGCGTTTGATGAAAACCATTACAGGCATACCATTACCTGATTACTGATGATAGAGTTCAGTAATACATAGCTTACAAGACCACATATGGAACACATGGCTGGATATAATCCCTTTGATGTGTTTTGGGACTGTGAGTCAAGGATAATTAACACCATTAAACTCCATTAAATTGAAGTGCTGTAGAATGCATTTTCAGTAAAAGTCTAAAATGCATGTTAGAAAAGGTTGTCCTTGTTTCCCAATTAAATGTATTCTATACTTTCTCTCTGTAGATGCCCCTCGCAAAGTTTGGGTAAATGTCTCTCAGGAAGTCATGGAGGGGAGCTCTGTGTTACTTCACTGTGATGTGGACAGCAACCCCATGCCACGGATATCCTGGTTCTTTGGGGATGATGAGCTGATGTCGGAAACTGCCTCAAATGCTTCTCTTTATCTGGAGTCTTTGACTGCAGATCAGGAAGGTGTATACACCTGTGTAGGGGACAATGGCTATGGGACAATGAATACCTCCATGTATCTGGCTGTCAGATGTGAGTCTATATGTCTTTCTTGTAAAATTTGCTGTTCATCTTACCTCTTCATTTCTTCATTTGCCCCTAGCTCACTCTCTTTATTTTGCTTGATGGGTTGTCCAATAGATCCCCCAAGAGAGCCAGTGGTGAATGATTCTCTGGTGGTGACCGAGGACTCCTCTCTGGCTCTCCATTGCAGCACTCAGGGTAATCCTGTTCCTACAATTACCTGGCTGAAGGATGGAGAGCTGGTGGGAACCATAAAAGCTGGAGAGCTGTCCATACTCGAGCTTACAGATATCAACCCACAGGCAGATGGCACATACCGCTGCCTGGCTGAGAATGAACATGGCCGGGCCAGCAGCTCTCTAAACATCACCGTGGAGTGTGAGTAAACTTAAAGCTATTAAAATTTCGGAGCTTGAAGGAAGATAAACTTTGACCGGAAATACTTAGAACTTTGGATTACATTAAGAAGTTGTGAGCAGATAATCAGAAGGTAAATTACATCTAGAAGTTCCTGACCCTTTTGTCTGTCCCTACAGTTGCTCCCATTTTCCTAGATGAGTCCAAGTGTACCATAGTGCGAGAGGGTGTGCAGTGTGTCTGCATAGCCACAGGGAATCCTGAGCCATCCATAGCATTCTATCTGCCTGACCTCAATGTCACTATTAATGAGACAAATAGCCGTTACAACTTCTACACACATTCGGATGGCTATACATCAACCGGCATGATCAAACTGAGAGAGAAGGGTGACCGGGAGAACAATGAAGACATGGCTGTTCACGTACACTGTAGCATCTCTAACATTTATGGCTCTCAATCTATCCAGCTAGAGCTGCAGCAAGAGAGTGAGTTCATGGGATAATCTTAAGATCTTATGTTGTCATAAAATCATAAAAATGTATTGACTGGAAATATTTTGACAGTTATATATCTAATTTGCGATGTAGTTTGGTTATATAATTACAAGGTGAGATTTTGGAAATCAAATAATTTGAATGTGCCAATGAAAAATCTGCTATGCTACTTTTGAAAACATAATGGTGATACCGATAATGATTATGGTGGTTGATTGCAACCTTTCCTATTATTTTGACATTAATAGCAAACAAGGCATTTGTATCATGTTTCAGAAAAATACCTGATGGCTGTGATAGTGGGAACTATTGGAGGAGTGGCAGTTATTGCTTTTATCATTGCAGCTGTAAGATATGTGGGACAAAACAACAAAAAGTGAGTAAATTACCATACCCAATGGACAGATCTAGGGAAAGGGGCAAAAAAAGGAAACACCAAAGCCTAGTCATCCATTCTCAAATGTGTTTCTTTTGGATCTTGTTATATATGTGACCTATTCGGAGCTGAAACAATTTGATCAAATGGTAAGATGGTACATGCAACGAGTTGGCAAACAAAATGACAGTGTTGGCCATGATGTGGATTCCAGATGACCAGACTAACAAGACTTTGATTTGCCTTCCATTGCTTTCTAGCCTCAAACACTAAGCTAAGCTAAACAAAGCAAAGGCACTTTGTTTAACACCTCAAGTGCTTCAGCAAATATACAACCACTATTATGCTCCAGACAACATTCAAAAAACGTTCCACCCATTTTGACAATGGAACCAAAAAAGCAATTCACAAGAGCCTCTTGGTTAGGGAGGCCAAAGTGATCTGCCTTTCTCAAAATGGATGCCCAGGCTTACAGTGTTGCCCTGAGCTAGTCAGTAGCGTCATTCCATGTGAGACAGAGTCTGATCCTCTGACTCCAACCTCCAGAGAGAATGGCAACCCTGGGCAGGACGTGGGCTCTAGAGTGGAGAATCCCTCCATGTACTACAGCGCAGTCAAGAAGGACAAACAAAGTCTCAGGAAAAAAGTGGTGAGATATTATGACGATGAATTATGATTATAGTAATATTTGTACATGTGCAGTTGTTTATAGTGGTGTTTTGCTGATGTCTTGGGGTTGTTACATGCTTTGCAATGGCACCAAAAACATAAGCTATTAATCTCATTTATTAGATTCTGTACAGTCAATGTCTATATGCAGTAGGTTAAGATTCTGTTGTCCATTTTGGACTATAAGAGTCTGCTTAAATTTAACACAAATATGAATAGTACTTGGTATTATTTTAGTGTCCTCACTAAAATCTCAAATGACATTTCCTTCATTCTCTCATTGGATGTCTTAGGCTATGTTCACATTACAAGCTTCATTGCTGTATCCTGATTGTTTGCTCAGGTTTGATTTGTCTCTTTTGACAGTTCACATTTGTAACTGCAAGTGACCCATATCTGTCTTTAATGTGATTACACCTGTCCCCCCAAAACACCCAGAATGGACACATCAGTATCAGTTTTGCATGATTCACATGTGTCAAAAACAACAAATTAATGTCATATAGTATGTGAGACATTCCATTATTGTGGAAGTAACAAATGAATGCATTAGTAGTCCAAGCTTGGGTCAGGGTCCTCTTTGACCTAAGAGCTGTCGGGTCTTCCACAGGAGAAAAATTGGGGTTTTTAACCCAAAATGCACTTGAGGGCACATTGAGCAGCCTGTTGATTCAAGTGTTTTGCCATTTTGAACTTAGCCTTGAGGCATTTTATTTTACTTTAGCATTTTAGTTCCGTATGTTTGTGACCATACTTTGTACTTTCTTGGGTGATTGTTTCAAACACTACTCAGGTTCGGTGGCTTCCTTTGAGTTTTGCTTGAATCAATTTATTTGCCCAAATATCAAGTAAATCACAATTTCCCAATCCTTCACTGAATATAGTTACTACTGTTATTGTCCTCCATTGTTTTTTTGCCAGACTCCTGACAATGTATGATGATGACTGTGATATGCACATATGCATTAAAGTGCATTTGGGAAAAAGCCACATAAATTCCCAACTGGCACATAGCCAGATCTGTATAAGATCTTGGACTGTGTATGAAAGTGGCTCAGGTCTGATCTGAAAAGATAAAATTTTTATTTCAAAATTTTCCTTAAAAAAAAATCAGATCTGAGTCACATTACGGCAGAAAAGTGGATTTGTGTCACTTCAACCTGGTAATGTGAATGTAGCCTTACAGTAATTGACCTGTTCTTGTTCAGTACTTTTCACTGGATTATCTGCTGTTCAGTAACATGTTGTAAAGGAAACAACATGGGTTTTATTTGTCTATAAATTAGTTGTTTCCCAGTATTACATGGCAATGTAGTTCTAGAAAACTTGGCTTGGTTATTTGCATGCCTGATGGTGGAGTGTGGCCTTTGCTTCAAAGCATTTCCTGATTATTCTTTCCTCCTTCATTGCTTTTCTGCATTCTCTGTCTCTTTTGTCTTTCCCCTAACTTAACAGCTTAAGACTGAGCTGCTGGGCTCTAAGTTTAATTCCATCCTAGAAGAGAGCACGGTAAGGCTAATAAATCATCAGCTGGAGTATAAGTACTCCCTGTAAACAATGTAGAAAACAAACTGTAGTACAATGAGAATATATTTTCTTAAAACTTGTTTCTCATTCTGGTTGTTATCTATCATGCTTTCATTGCATTGGTTATTGCCTAACACGATACCAATGCGTGACTTATTTGGCTTTTCTTCATTTAACCTAACAACCTGCTTTTGATTGCCAACTCATGTCATTATTTTATCAGGATACACAATGGGGGTATTGATAAGGCCATCCAGTAATTGACTCTGAAGGCAGTAATTCCTTGCTTCATATTCGCAGGGAGAAGACAGCGATTACCAGCATGTTGGCTCGCCTGCAGGCATGGAGAGGAGAGACCTGAACTTTCTCAGGCGACCCCGAGAGGGAGGATTGGGGAGGGGGAGATGATACTACTGACTACACAGAGATCAAAGCCAAATGAATCGCGATCCTTCCCTGAAGCCTCGGCCGAAAGGGATACAGTGGCCTCTAGTTCCCAACAAATTCATTTTCCCAATTTCATTTAGTCTATTCCAGTTAGCCTGCCTAAATTGACCAAATCTATAATTATATTGGGTCAGGCCCATATTTTAATCTATTTTACTGTTAAGAAGTTTTTATGAAAAGAGCCCGTGCCTGTGTACAACCATATTTAGCAGCTCTCAATCTCATTGTTGCATTTGGATGTAATGCAATGTAGGGTCTAAACTTGCTTGCAAGGTGTGTCCCAAATCATTCACATGATTATATTTATCTTGCTATGTTACGTACTATTTGAAGAACGGGCCTTGTTTGTATCCCAAATCTCTTTCACTAGTGGTCATTCACACTGTGTCCGCAGCAAGCTGAAGCATCAGGGAACGAGACATGCAGCATGTCTCGATGTTCTAGCACTATCCCCAACAGTGGGTTTGCAGGTAGAATGTTTTCTCAAATCCAGAGGATCTCTTAGCCACTTTCTAAGTGTACCATGATAAGTGCTCATTGAAGTATGCATTCTGTATTTCTAATGACATGCCCTAAAGTGACTGTTAGAGTGTTTTTGAGTTTGTGTGATTCTGCAAAGTAAGGATAAGGATATTGTTTATTGTTACCCAATGAATTTATTTGACTTGGGCTAAATGAATGGCTGACTAATTACTGGTCATAATTATGATGATGATGTTTAGTGATAATTATGATGATGATGATGTTTAGATCAAATATATACTTCTGTAGTTAATTTTCCCTGTCAAATGTTATATACAAGCTTAAGGGGTGATTAGTGGACTTATTTGTCTTTGAAAATTAAAATAGTTTGAAGGCACAGTATTATTTGAGGGAAAGAAATAACAATGCAATTTCAGTGCTATTGCAATGTAGTACTATTTTAAAGAGGAAATGGTGTCATAGTTCAATTACCTTGGTTTTCTACACCTTTAAGACACATAGCAAAAGGCGTGGACTTTTTCACCCCTCTTTCTTGTAGTCTATTTCCTCCCAATATATAACTGTGTTTTGTTTTTGTTTCAACTAAGCTCCAGTCTTTTTTTACTTTGATATATTTTTATTTTTATTTACAAAATGTCCACTCTAAGGGTAAAGTAAGAGTCTCAACCAACCAAATGAAAACGGCAGAATGCAATCCAAAACAGCCAAATACATTTTCAAGGCAAAGTCATGTCAGATCTGTTAAAATGAATACACAAAAGCACTATATTCAAACTAAAACTTTACCCAGGGGTGCTTTAATGAAATATATACTGCTCAAAAAATAAAGGGAACACTTAAACAGCACAATGTATTCAAGTGTTCCCTTATTTTTTGAGCAGTATATTATTTATCACCCTTAAACCATCCTCTATAGAGGTTATATCAAAGTCATCAAAAGGTACAATGTATGTATATATCTCAAATTGTACTTATACAACTCGATTTTACTAAATACTTAACACATACAAATACTTACCTTACATTTGTAAAGAATTCATGAAATGCACCAATATGAAGGGATATGAAATATGTAAATATACATATATTCTTTGTTGTGAATCCTTTACCACCCAGTAGAAGGGTTTCCTTTTGGATTTGCAGCACAGAAATATATATATAAAAAAAAGGCAATTAATAACAGATTTATTTATTAAAAAAAAAAAAAAGAAATGCATATATTTAAGAGAGCATTTTGGTAGTCCAGTCTAATTATTCACTTTGTGTATTATAAAGAGTATTTGTAAGCATTTGACTGTGTGATGATAATAACGATGAATTTTTCTTTTCTTATTTATTAAATAATTAAGACAGGGACTTTGCAACCCTTGGACCAAACAACATTGTTCAGAGCTAATTGTGCATTTGATTATTATTATTATTATTCTTTTTTTGTTAAAGAAATTTCACCTTCAATGCCATCTTTAAAGCAAACAAATAAAGTAAACAAGATGGGAAAATCACTTACTAGATATTTTGTTTAATTATAGTGTAAAAGGGCTTTGTAAAATTATTACTAGATTAGTGTGTGTGTGTGGGGGGGCATTGCCACCACAAGGGTTACTTTAGGTACTGTAGTTATTAGCATATGGTTTTGTTTCACATCATTCACCGGCCTTGAGGCAGCAAAGTTCATTGTGTAATGTGGTCAGAGATTACCAGCAGAGTTTTTATTCCCTTTTTCTTTGTTAAGAGTAAATTCCCATTGTACTATAATATTTTCATACTATCCCTGTAAGACCTTGCATTTCTATTTTGATACAATAATCATGAAGGTCCAGGAGCCTGAGAGAGTATATTTGGTCCTGCTCTTTGGAGGATGGCATCTCTAATGATGTTATAGTTTTTCTGCATAAACACGTTGTGGATTCATGTGTCATGGAGGAAGTATGTGGAAGCCTTTGACTTCTGTAGCTCTTAACTACTGTACAATATGAGAGGCATAGCTAGGATTGGGATAACTGTGAAATGACCTACCATGAACTCTTTTGTGTTTCAAAGAGACAGAGTTTTAGAGTGCCCGATACAAAATGGCCCTCAATTATACTGTAACTTCACCATAAGAAACAGTTTTTAAGATTATGTGAGCTGAATTTCTGTGTACACAAAGGTTATTAAGTGAAAGATTTACTTGCTTTTCTATGCTCTCTCTCTCTCTCTCTCTCTCTCTTATGGTAAAGTGTCTAGATTATATTAGAATTTAGACACACAAGTATAAAAAAAACCTGTGGTGTGTGTGTGTGTGAGACCAGGGCAGTAGTTTGTCATGCATGAGTGATTATACTTGCGGTTAGAAAACTTGTGCAGAGAAAAGTTTAGAAGCATGTAAAAGGTGGAAGTGCTTTTAAAACTGTGTGGAAGGATGTGAAAGCAGTTAGAATAACGTGCGACACAAACTCTGTCAACACTCAAAAAAAAGGAGAAAGGAAGACGTGTCAGAAAACAAAGCGGTGAGTTTTTTGGCTTTTAAATGTGAGATTATAATAGTGGTGATAGTAGATAGTGATAAGAAGCATACTGTGTTTTTTAAGTTGTTACTTTCTACTGCTTACCAAGCACCAAAGCAAATAGTATCAAAGTTACCCATATCAAGAAGGAGCAAATGGATCTTCTTTGGGGTGACCAAAGTAATTTTTGATGGTGCACTGCTTACAGTCTATCAGTAAATATTAAAATCTTCTCTAGAGTATACATAATCATTTGTTAATACATTACTAAAATGATTTCTTGTTTCCTACTGAATTACAAGCTAGAGAGACAGGTAACCATGTTTTATATTATGTGCAGATCTGGCTTTGGCTCCGAGTGGATACTGAGAGATGAATATATTAATAATCTTTGTTTTGATCTTCACATTCACACTAAAGGCCAAAGGTAGGTGCTGCTCCCTACCATAGCATGGATACTACTTTACAGGTACAGCTGTATGAAAGCAAACTTCTTTCTTTCTTACAGTAATAAACTTCTATTATTTTTTCTTTCTTTCAAGGGACAAATAACACCACAGCCACTACAAATGTGATTGACCATTCTTCAGGCAATTTCACAAATCAAGGTATCACTTTTCTGTTAAATTTGTCAAATAATGCTACATCATTAATGAACAAAAACTTTTTTCTTTTTGTTTTCACCAAATTATTTTATGTCGCCGAAGATGTATACAGAATAAGTAAAATCTACAACAATAAAAAAATGTCCTGATTAATGAGAAAAAGTCTAAGATCAGCAGTATTTGTTAGAAAGTGCATTTGGGTTCATTTGGGTTCAAATATATTTATATTGTAGGTGCAGTATATTGTTCAGTATCAGGCTAGAAAGCACTAGTCCATCCCTAGTATCTGTTTGCAAACTGAGCAGACAGACATATACAGACCCCTCTGAAAGTATTGGAACAGCAAGGCGATGTCTTTTGTTTCTGTGCTACATATTTGCTTGACATTTGGGTTTGAGAACAAAAGATGAATTTGAGATGATAGATCAGAATTTCTGCTTCCATTTCTTGATATTTACATCTCAATGTGTTAAACAGCTTAGAACATAGCACCTTTTGGTAGTAGATCACCAATTTTTTAGGCAGTTTTTAAGTTTTGGAACAGATAGTCTTAAAGTAAATATCACTTAATATTTGGTTTCATATCCCTTGCTTGCAACCTGTGGTATGAACTCTATATTTCTTCAGAGCTATTAATTATTTAAACAATCAATCTAATGGGGCACCCCTGGGCAACAAGAAACACATATCAATCACTTGTTTACTATTTTTGCTGACTTGAAAAATGGGTGGGTTCAAACAAAATGTGCCATGTTCTAAGCTGCTTAACACATCTAAATATAAATATTAGAAAATAAAAGCTGAAATTATGATCTATTGTCAGTTATTCTTCTTTGGATCTCAAACCTCAAATGTCATCAGTGTATAGCAAAAACAATCAACTTGACCTTTCCGTTCCAGCACTTTCAGAGGGTACTGTACATGTTCTGTTTAATTAATATATTTCATTAATTGTTAGCAAATTGCTGTCATATAAGAGGAATAAAGCATTTTGGAACTTCCTGTTATTGGAAAATTCCGAACCCCACTTCAAACCATTATCGGTTACTTTCTTATAAAAGGAGGAAACCTCATTAAACTAACTAATATTATAACAGAAAGTGTGCCCACTTCAGATGGTACCATGACCTCAAATCTGATCTTCGCTTCCACCACTAAGATGCATATGGCTGATACAACAACCAGTGAGTTTCACATTTCTTTCTAAATGCAAATGAGTAATTAATAAAACTGATAACACTTTGTTATATATTTACAATTACCATTATTAATATCTATTCATATATGACACAATTGGCTGTTAATGTATATGCTTCATTATTTCCTGATCAGTTAAGGATAAGTGTTTTCATTTATTTTTATACCACAGTGTGGAAGGTATGAGGGATAAGATATTGTGGACCTTATAGTAAAGTGTTACCATTTAATCTTCAAAATGTATATGATTATATGACTTTTTGTTTCTGGTACTCTAAAGTGCTTGTTTTCTCTGCTATCTTCATGTGACTTTAACCTCCTCAGATCTTTCTAATAACACTTCAGAATCTGAAAATAAAGTTGACAGACATGGGATAACACTGAGCAAAAGCAACATCTCAAGCTTTGCTAGAGATTTTGCTATATTTGGTCATTAAACATGTCCATGAACTGTCTGATTTCAAAGACAGAGGCAATTTAACTGATGTAGGCAATGACCAACCATAGTCTTTTGCGTCAAACTTTCACCAAATATGCAACATTATTTTGTTAACTCATTAGAAACAAACATTCAAAAAAAACTTTTAAAGGCAGGATTCAGTTAACTAAATTAATCTGGTTATGTCTAAGACTGTTTTGCCCAGTGCCTTTATGCATGAGGCCGTTTTGCCCGATGCCTTTATGTATGTGGCCGTTTTGCCCAATGCCTTTATGCCTGAGGCCATTTTGCCTGATGCCTGTATGAGACCTGACACCTGTCTGAGGCACGATGCTATTTTGTTACCAAGATGAGTCTCCACTTTCACTACCTATTCTAAATTTTTTTTTTTATGGTTTACAAATGTACTACTACAAACATTCTTATTAAGTACAGATCTTTTGGGTTCGATTTAGCATTACCCAGAAAAATTAATATGGTAAAGGGCATCAAGTGTTCAGAACTAAACTGATAAAAACACTAACATCAAAAGGAGAATGACACAGGTTCCTCATTGCACATGTTAAAAAAAAAAAAACAACAACTAGAAAAAGAAAAAATAAGAACATTTAAAGAAAAGGGGAAAGAACTTGGGAGCAGATACTAAAGGCACACAAACATCATATGAGTTAAAATGAACGAAAGCAATTTTTATTACATACTGCATGAATAAAATTAAGCTGTTGCACCTAGTTTGTTTTAGTTTGTAATTCACATATTTATATATGTACGCCACTTTGTTTTCTTCAGCTAGTTGCAACGATAAGATGTTGGACATGAAGACGGTTTTCATATTTATCTTGGGAGTTTTTTCTTCAACGGTTATTTTCTCTACTGTTTTGTGCTTTGTGAGCATCTGCAGCAGGTACAGTATGATTTAATTTAGAATTCTACATTCAGTTTTTCTGATCAGATCACATGTTGTCAAATGTTATGATTGGGGAAGCATTTCCATGACTTTTTCAATTCAAGCTATGTATTTTTTTATTTTTTGCCATATACTAATGGATTGTACTTGCCTAATTTTGGAGTCTATTCTGTGTATTACTACCTGTTGCCACTGCTGGTGATCGTAATGCTAATGTGTACAAAGTTGGTTGTATGTACACTGTATATGTGTCTGTGCATGCGGCACATTTTGTCTTGACATCCAAAAAGAAATTCTAGGATAGCTAATAAACAATTCTATAATTAATGTTGACAGCTATTTCAGATTAACAAGGGAATTCACAGGCATATGTGCCATATAAATATACCGAAGGCTGTATGATTGTTCACAATATTTCTTCACACATTTTCTGGGCAGATGCAGAAAAACAGATGCAAACACAGACAAAGAAGGTACTACCTTAGTGAGTGTTAAAAGTGGACATGACCAAGTAAGATCTTATTATTTATTATTTCATCTTGTGCAAGACCTTAAAATGACAGAGCAAACATGGCTAGTGAAGCAAAATTCTCCTTCTATTTCAAAGAAAAAAAAAAAAAAACAAGGCACAATTTGTGCATCAATATTCATCAAATAGCCATCAAATTTTAACCATTTTCTTATATTGAAACAAAGAGCAAGTAAAGATACACAGAATGGTATGAAGTAGAGACTGGGGCTGAGTTATTTCTAGTCCAGACCCTAGATTCATGCAGCCCCTTGGTGACAATCATATCAGATGATTTAACATTTTGAAACGTCCCAACAGTTGGTGTGCATAGGGGTTAATTTATTTAAGCCCTGTTCTCTGCAGTGTCTATGGCATGTTACCTGTAGTGATTGAGAAGGTACACATGAAATACAATTGTGGGTGTCATAAAACATGAGCAAAGTGGATTACTTTCTTGATCAAAGATTTTTCCAAATGTCTTTCAAGAAGAAATTAGAAGTAAATAAAGTAAGCTAACAACTGCACAAAGGAACAAGCGGCCTGTGAGTTGAATGAAAGAGCTGGCTTATGGCAATTGCAGCTTTTCTGTTTAATAAAAAAGACACAGGCTTGACTCACTTATGTACATGAAACATATAGTGCCACCTATCACCTATGTGCCTTTCAATTAGTGTGTTCATGAATTTATGCATAATGTATGCATAATAGTGTTATTGATAGGTTGTAGAATTGTTTTTGCCAGTATCCTAAACCAGCTGTCAATGGAGATCAATTATATTTCTCAAAATTAACTTTGTTATTTATATCACATACTTATAACAGCCGAAAGCCCTTGCCTTTACTTATTAAATGTGGTGCATGTGAGGAAAGATAAAATCCATCATACAGTCATTTGAGTTGCTTTAAAAGGAATAGCCTTTGCTGAAAAGTTCATGGTTAATATTTTTTTCCCTAGTTGATGATGAAGTCTGATGAAGACCAGGCAGATGAGCAGGCCCCACTTCAAGTACAGTCTCCTGTTGAGGTCTCAACAAACACATCTGAAATTAATAATGGAACTAAAGAGGAGATGACGATCTCAGGAACAGAACAGACAGAAGGAGCTGGAGAAGTAAATGAAGTTGACTATGCCTCTATCAACTACTCACTTTTACAGAAGAAAGACAATGAAGGCTTAAAGCCACAGAAAGTGGAGAGTGATTATGCAGAGATTCAGCTAAAAAAGATGAGTGAAGGAGAGGAAGTTGAGACATTGCAGGATGGAGAGAAGCAAGGTGGAGAGAAGCAGGATGATGTGAAAAAGCATGAAGTACAGCAAGATGGACTGAATCGGTGTCTAGATGGTGGGACAGAGAGCCATAAGCATGTGGAGTTACAGGAAGTGCAGGTTTAAACCAGTACACATGGTTTAAAGTGAAGAAGGACAGTGATGTATTGCTCTGGTATTTTAAGTATCAGTGACTGTGTGAAGATTTTGTTATTATTGAGTCAAGCTACTACTTAAATGCAGCATAAATATTTGCATTGCTAATACGCAAAACAGATGTTTTTTTGTTTGTTTGTTTCTATTCTGCTTTTCCTGAACACTCAACAACTCACTTCCTCTATTTTGAAGCTATGCACATATGTCTTGTCGATTACCTTATAAGTAGCATAGTTGAGCAACTGCTTCTGTAAAGCACCAAGCTATTTTTTTTTGGAGAAACTAGCAGGCTCCAATGCATGGCAGTATTGCAAATCATGAAAACAAAAAAACAACAACAAAAAAATATTATTATTGCAGGTCTAGAAACAGTTTAAAAACATTTCTGTATTTTATACTGTAAATATACACTGTTCTTGTTCATGCAGGATTCACTGATGAATGTGATCATCTGAATTGAATGAAATAAAGCAACAGTTAAACTTATAAACGGAACTGTTTTTATGTATGGAATAAAACACTTGTAGGCACGTGAAGTTAGGTGCACCTAATACATAGCAGAAACGGCTATTACCACGAGGAAACATAAAGGAGTTTACATGAGAAATAGATTCTACATTTTAAACCTGGAAGAGTTTACGCCCTTAACATAGGTCACGTGACTATAGCCAATAGACCATTTAATTGCTGTCCTTCAGAAAAGGCTAGTGGTGAACGATAAATGTGAAAATGTGCAGCATTTATTTGCCTAAAAATATTTTATATATTAAAAAAATCACATTTTCTAGTTTAAGCAATGCCACTGACAGACACTAGAGTTTAGAATATATTTTAGATGGTTTTATGATTATTTTAAAGATTAGAATTACTATCAAAGTAGGTTGCGCAGTGATGCTGCTAAGCTCTAGAGTTCCCGGTTCAATCTTTATCCCAGATTACTGTCAATGTTGTGCATATTCCCTCATAGTCTATGTGGATTTCCTTTAGGTACCTTTTCCATCATAGGCTTTGGATCCACCACAATCCACAAGATAACTGTTTGATTATCATCTGGACAAAATGTTCATGCCAATGTTTAATCAAATATAATATCCCAGAGTAGGCAGCAAGCTGGCCGAGTGGGTAGCACAGACGCCTCATACTTACAAGGTTCCAGGTTAGATCCTTAGACTGTGCCCACGAGGATTTCCTCCCGGTGTTTGTTTTCCTCCACCTCAAAAAAACATTTCAATAGGTGAATTGGCTAAGATAAAGTGCACTTAGATGTGAATGTGTGTGCACGGTGCCCTGCAACTGTTCAGCATCCACATCCTGGGATAGGCTGTGGATCCACTGAAGTTCTGATCTGGATAAAGTGATTACTGAGTGAAACTGCTTGTGCTATATGTGATATATGTGATGGAGTAAGTCTACAAAAAATGTAAGCAAATTTATTCTGTAAATTATTTACTCTTTGGTAATTATATAGAAATGTTTATATGTTATTATGTTGTGTGTTAGTGTTTTACATCCTGTTGGTATTATGGGCTAATAGAATTTATTTATTCATTTGTTTGTTAAGTATTGCTATTGAGTACAGGCTGTTGTACTATTAAATACAAAAACATAACGTCACTAGTAAAAAAAAAAAAAACCCAATTTATTTATTTTGTATTTCCAAACATGTACTCCTCATGTTACTCGACATATGTGGGTATTGAATACTGCTGTGTTTCTGTGGATATGTAAGCAGATTAAGTCTTAGTTAATAGGATTAGAATGTTCCACACACTGAAGAGTATCTTTAAATAGTCAGGACAAAATGTCAGGACTGCTACTGTGAAAACATCTATGTGTGTTTACTCTGAAATATTTCCATTATAAACGACCGAGAGTGATTTGGATGTTTTTTTGGAAAATTCCAGGTAAGTGATAAGATCTGACTCATTATGTATGTAGATACATTGTGCATTATGTTTTAGCTAAAAGTCTACAGCATTAATGCATTAGTATATTAGACCAATGAACAATTAATATATAGCTGGAAATATAATTTGCTTATCAGCTACACATTCTTGGAAAAAAAAAAATGTTCCATTCAGTACCCTAAATGGTTCTTCAGTTTGTCCCTCTGTGGGAACACTTATAGACTTTATGAGGTCTCCAAAGGTCTCCTGAGAGAATTTTTTGGCTGAGTATATGTCTATGGTTTGTACTACATTTATTAAACTCTTATATAAGGGTTTCCTGAAGGCATCTTGGATAGTTAAGGGGTCTTATCTATGTAAATGGCTGCTTGTCATGGCACTCATTCCTTTACCATTTCTTTAGCACCATCTTGTGGCAGTTGTAGATGGAACACGCATCAGGGACAAAATAATGCCCTCTCTGAAAGGCAAACCCTCTGTTAATTGGTTTTACCTACAACCATTAAGAACCTTTTTTTCTAAGTGTGTACTTATTAATGCAAACTAAGGAGGACGCATTATAATTTATCACTCTGAGTAGTAACTGACTAATGTTATGGGCATTAACTGCAAAATGTACCGCAAATTTGCATCACAGATCACAACAGAAGACATGGCGGATGTGTTGAAGAGTCTTAACCTCCTGGAGACCCTGAAAGAGTCTATTGAAAAGAACAACATTTCAGACATAAAGGATGCTGTTGAAGACCTGTTGATAAGTCGTATCAATATTGCAGTCACTGGGGACAGAGGTCCAGAGAAAGCAGCATTTATTAACTCTCTCAGGGGGCTTGGTGTTGGTGATGAAGGGGCAGCTCTCTGTCCATCCACTGCAGCTCCAGAAGAATTGGCTGTATTCCCAAATCCCAAGCATCCAGATTTCCGTCTGTGGGATTTGCCCATGATCCCCAATGATGACTCTTTTGACCCTGAGATCTATATTGAGCGCAATAAAATCCTACGGTATAACATCGTGATCATGACCTTTACTCAAAATCCTAGTCCAAGCATTGTAGCTGTCTGGAGAGAGGTACGTTCACTGCAGAAGGAAGCCTTGTACTTTGCTTTATTGGCATCTGAAAAGGACACTGAGAAAAGCCTGCAGGCCAAAAGACAAGCTAGCCTAGAAGTGCTGAAAGCTGAAGGAGTGGCTTTGCCGAAAGTCTTCCTTGTGCATCCCTCTGCTTTGGAAAAACTGGACTTCCTAAAGCTATTAAAGGTAATGCAGGGTGACCTTCCAGAAGTAAGGGCCTTTGCCCTTCTTCTGGCTTTGCCTACCTTCTCCACTACCATAGTATCCCAGAAAAAGGATGTCTTCAAGGCTCTGGGGTGGGCTGCAGCCTCACTTTCTGGTGGGGTTTCTGCTATTCCTGTACCCATGGTGGCATCTATGGTGGATGCAAGTATTGCTGTACGGATCTTAACAAAGGCCCAGATGTCTCTCTGTCTGGACAGTGAGTCTGTGGAGAGGCTTGCACGGCGAAGGGGGATTGACTCTGCCAAGCTCAAGGCAATACGGACATGCAACCTGTCAGTGGAGGTCAGCAAGAGCGAAGTTAAGAAGCGGCTTGCAGCAGCTGAGAAGGACACCATCACAGCCACTAAGAGACTGGTGGAACTGGCCATGCCACGGCAAGCCAGAGCTGTGAGTCACTCCTTTACTGTCATGTTGCAAACCATCAACTCTCCCATTGATGATATGAGTGCTGATGCTGAGAAGATTGTAACTTTAGCAACAGGGGAGTCACAGTGACTGGCAAAATTCTATATTGTTCCAAAACTGTAATGCTTTTGAGGAAAGACTTACAACAAGGATTCTACAAATAACATTGAAATGAGACCCACCCTGTTTTCATGGTTTCCTGCTCAACTGAGTAGGTTTTACAGGAAACTACCTGCATGTTACTAGCAGCAAGATTTACATTTACATATATGGCATTTGGCAGATGCCCTTCTACAGAGCAACTGACATTCTCATTTAAACATTTGAGCAGTTGAGGGTGTCTCACTGAGGGTGCCTTCAATGATACACCAGTGTAGCTGTTGACCTGTATAGGGTAGAGCTTAACCAGTTGAGAAAAGAGGTAATAATTTCTTATAAACAAAGTACAGTGATGCCCAGAACACAATAGGCAAAAAGATTTGTACACAAACACCTCCTCAGTAGTTGTGTGCTTTACTCTCATTGTAAGTTTTAGATTTGTCATGTCAGCTAATGAACTCTTGATGTTTATAAAAATGACAGTTTTAGTCAATTATATTTAAACCCTGTTGGAACTACCATCACTCATAACATCTCTCCTCAAATCTAGCACTGCAAAACAGGTTTGCCTAGCAACAAGGTCTCACAAAGTTCAACATATAGTACTAAAAGACCAGTCAGCATATTCATAACACTTGTATGAATTGTACTTGTGATGCATACTTATTGTAGCATGCATATGACATGAATCTGTTTTAATTCATTTTGCTTACAGAAAACCTCTACTTTATCTCCAGCATATGTGATTTGTTTATATTTTAGTGTTTACTATATATTGTGTATATTGTAGTTTATGTATGTTTATGTTATATAAAGTGTTTTATATTCCATTGTTCTAGTTTTGATTTTGTTCACACCATTATTTCAACCTTAGATAGTCAGGCTACCAGATGTGTACCATGCTTTCGTGTTTATGGCCCTATTGTGGCCATGGTAAACTTCTGTATTAATAGCAAGTATCATAGAAAAATGTTCACATTGACCTTCCTGTAGCATCTTATATATATGATGGATATCGGTGTCCTTTAAGCATTTGTCAGCTGACATACGTAGAAGATAGTTAAAAGTGTACTGCTCCACCCACCAACACCCTAGTAACCACCTGGTATACTATAGCAACCAGCTAACATCATCCTAGTACCCATCTGGAATGCCACATTAACCACCTAGCAACACCTTAGCAAGCATCTGGAATGCCACAGCAACAAGCTATCAATACCCTAGCAACACATTATATGCTATATATGATAAGCTGCTATATATGCTGATATAAGCTGCACAATCACTCAGCATTTTCTTCAGGAAAATGTACTCTTCTTTTTTTAACCATCAGATTCTGATGTTTCTGATGCCATTACAAATACTACAATACCCAGAATTACTGTCTTCTCCCAGCCAATCAGAAATGTACATATATTTTAAACACAGAAAGTGCCTTGCTGCCAAAGGTTATGAGGAAAGTTTCTGTAGCCATTTGAATACTGTGCTCCTACATACAGTGGCAAGAAAAAGTATGTGAACCTTTTGGATTTTCATGGTTTTCTGCATAAATTTGTCATAAAATATGACCTGATCTTCATCTAAGTCAGGGGTATTGACAAATATAATGTTTTTAAAATAGTGACACACAAAAAAATCTGATCTTTCATGTCTTTATTGAACACACTCATTCAACATTCAAAATGGCAGTGGAAAAAGTAAGCGAACCCTTAGAATTAATAACTAGTTGACCCCCCCTTGGCAACAATAACCTCAACCAGGCGCTTTTAGTAAAGTACATACAAATTATGGCTGTGACCAGTCTCTCATAAATAAGGAAATGAAAGATAAAATGAAACAATATGGAGATTTTCTGTCCTTCCACATCACATAAATACAACATTAGCCCCTCACTCTTAGAAGAGATTGAACCCTTGGAGTTCAGAAAAAAACAGTCTCCTCTTCAGGGGTTGAAATGCTGCTTAACTGGGTTAAGGTTTTGTGATTGACTTGGCCAGTCTAAAACCTTCCACTTTCCCCATGATAAAGTATTTTGTTGAGCTGGCGTTGTGTTTTGGATCATTGTCTTCCTGCATTATGAATTTCCTCCCAATTAGATTGGATGCATTTATATGTAATTTGGAAAACAGATTGTTTCTGTAAAGTTCTGAATTCATTCTGCTGCTATCATCATGAGTTATAACATCATTAAAGATTAGTGAGCCTGTTCCGGAAGCAGCCATGCAAGCCCAAGCCATGACACTACCTCCACCATGCTCGACTGATGAGCGTCTATGTTTTTAATCATGAGCAGATCCTTTTTTTCTCCACATTTTGGTTTTTCCATCACTGTGGTAGAGGTCAATCTTGGCTCCAGAACTTTTGTGGCTCATCTCTGTATTTATTTGTGGGCCTCTATATTTCTGCTCTTGAAGTCCTGTTCGGACAGTGTATTGTGATACTTTCAACCCTGCCCTCTGAAGGTTGTTGATGATGTCACCACTTTTGTTTTTGGATTTTTCTTCACAGTTCTTACAATGTTTCTGTTCATGTTTTCCTTGGCCAGTGTGTTCCATGTCTGGTTGTTAGTACACCAGTGGTTTATTTCTTTTTCGGAACAACCAAGTTGTTCATATTGAATATGCCCAATGCTTGTGCAATGGCACTGATAGATTTTCCTTCTTTTCTCTGCATCAAAATAGCTTGCTTTTCTCCCATAGGCAGCTCTCTGGTCTTCGTGTTGCTTTATCCTTTTTAACAACAAACGCAGTCTTTACATTTGAAACCTACGGCTAAAACCAAGACATTCAGCTATTAACTATTTTAACATTCAGTCTAACTGGGTACACATGGGTAACCAGAAACACCTATCAGTCACATGTTCCAATAATTTTATCACTTGAAAACATGGGTATGTTCAAATAAAAGTGTCATGTTCTAAGTTAACACATCTAGATGTAATTATCAGAAGATGAAAGCTGAAATTCTTATCATCTCATGCTCATATATATATATATATATATATATATATATATATATATATATATATATATATATATATATAAAACTGAAATGTCTTCAGTGTATAGTGAAAAAACATACAATTGGCTTTGCTGTTCCAATACTTTTGGACGGGACTGTAAATACATTATGTGGAATGGTTGTTATCTTGTTTTAAACATTATTATCTAAATATGATAAATATTTGGTTACATTCTGTTAAATATTGAATGAAATTGATTGTTATTTTTTTCATGAAAGTCAATATTACCTTGTTTTAAGTAGGTCTCTGTTTGTTCAGTGGTGTCTTGTGCTCAAATTTTAGATGTGTGTATTAAACTTTTTATGAACAATCATTGTCTTCTGTGCATGTTGTAAAATGGGATTAAGTTAGTAATGTATAATAATAATAATGCCTCATCCAGGGTATACCCTGCCTTGTGCCCCATGCTCCCTGGGATATGCTTCAGGTTCCCTGTGACCCTGTTGGATAAGCAGTATAGAAGATGGATGGATGGATGTTTAATAATAATAATAATAATAATAATAATAATAATAATAATAATAATAATAATAATAATAATAATAATAATAATAATAATAATAATAATAATATGGTAAGAATGTCTAGAAACAGGTTCACCACAGGACCCATTAACAGGTTAATGCACCTTTAAAGAGATGGTCCCAATTAGAACCTTTTGAAAAACGTTTAAATTTCCCCACATTTACAATCTCCACGAACCTCAAACGGTTAATTTTTTAAAAATCTTTTCTCCATAGAGTGCTCTCAAATAAACTCTACATACACCTGCACATAGATGAAACTGTAAAATGGAGAAGTAATTTTTTCACTGTTACACATAAATCCTATCATCTAGATAAAGCTGTAAATGTAGTGATTTGTTAGAAAAAAAATGTGGCAGAGATATTTAAAACCAATGCATGTTTTCTTTAAATACCTTATAATCAGTATGCAGTGACCCATAAGCATTCAGGTACAAAGATAAAAACACAAAGTGAGAGTTTGGCATTTATTATGATTTCAGAACAAATTATTAAATGCTAATATGATATATGATGTGAATCATATGTTGTTTTAAGTGTAGATCTAGATTGTAGAATAAATCATGAATCATATATTTAATAGAGTTTATAATGGAGAACTGTGTTGAGTGGAAAGATGCATATAAGCTGTTTGTGTGTGCCTGCTCAGTGTGTGCACGGCTTGTAAACTGCACCTATGTTTCCCTGTGCCTTTATTCTACAAGATTTTTCTTTAATACATTTAACCTCTTCATCTGCATATTTAACCCTTTACATGTTTCTTCATGTCTGTGGATTTTATACTGTTGACTTTTAAAAAACAAACTCATGCACTTGTTTCCAAAACCTGCAAACATGTACATAAAAAGTTGACATTTCTAAACATATGTCTTTATAGAAACACCACTGTGCACACTCAGTTCATAAAGAAAGAGGAAGGGTTTTTATTTATATGCTATCATTTGTTTTCATTCCAACTACAACCCTTTTTATATTGGCTCCAAAATGATTCGATGCCACGGTTGTACACCTTGTTCGTGCATGTGTGAAATGATCAAAGAAATAAAGTAAACTGTAAATAGAGAAAACTGGCATTTATCTTAACATAATATTGTTATCTGACTGAAAAAGAGCTGAATTTATTGTGAATAAGAAAGCTGTCTTCTTCCTCTTCTTCCTCTTCCAGCTGACATGCAGTTGGTGGTAATAATAAAAGTGTATAAATCAGCACTTTTTTGAGGAAGGAACTCAGGTTGTTCTTCTCTCTATGCAGTAACAACTCCTCACAGATGTTATTCAGGTTGTATCAGTATTGACTATTAATAATCAGTATAGAAATGCTTCTACTGAATTTTGTCTCAGAGGCAAAGAGGAAATTTGTGCTACAGGAAGTGGGCTAGTTTGCACACGTTTGAGGTAGTAAATATTAGCATTTTTTTTTTTTTATCTCTAACCGGAATAAGACTTTTTTTTTTCTTTTTGTTTTCTGTATGGTTGATCATGCAAATACTGCACATTGAGGAGTTCTCCTTTTGTTTCACGGTTTCCTTTAAATTTGAAGGGCCTAGTTCAGTTTAAAGAATTCCCTTAAACTGATTTGGAGTCCTTTCAGCCATTTATTAAGAACACCGGATTTCATTCTAAGGTAATTTGCTTTTCATGATCTGTCATTATTTGTCATATTATTTGTCTTATTATTTGTCTGTAATTTTTTGTCAATATATTTCACAAATTCTTTTCTGATCAGCTGACAGAATGTGTACTACCTTGAGCATTCAAACTAATGCATTGTAAATATAATATTCATAATATAATATTGGATTATAATTTATATCATGTAGATTTTTATTAATATTCAAATATAACATTTACTGTATATTTTTAGGTGATAGCAGTCATTGTGATTAAACA
This sequence comes from Ameiurus melas, assembly GCA_012411365.1. Lineage (NCBI taxonomy): Eukaryota > Metazoa > Chordata > Actinopteri > Siluriformes > Ictaluridae > Ameiurus > Ameiurus melas. The sequence continues at coordinate 25,403,818 of CM022759.1, forward strand.
CCCTGCTGTTACTATTATATAATATATTCATAGAAATATTTATATGGTTAAAAGATGAAATTAGACAACACTTTTTGTGAAGGAACAAACTTCATTTATTGTTTTTAGTTCACAGGATTAAATGTAAATAAATGCTATGAATTTACACTACAGAAAAGTATCATTTTGCACAAGAACAAAATTCTCAGTTCCACATGAACTATTTAACTGTGAAGAAAACACCTTGAGAGTGAGTCATTTGCAGCTGCGTAGCTACCAAATATGATTATGTGATGCTTTCACACATGAGAAGAACTGATGTGCCTACATACGTCTTACAGTTTCTAAGAACCAGAATTTGAAATGGAAATGTTTTCTTTTTCATAAGCAGTCAGATCACACCGTAGCCTACAAAGAGATGTATTCAGTGTGGAATTCTGTCCTTTCCTGGGGTGTGTATTATTATTATAATTATTATTTTTTATTAAAATTGTAGAAAATATAGAAAGTATTGCTTTATCCATACAGTGATTTAAGTATGTAATAAAACACTGGGGATGCTGCTATAGTAAAATAATAAATGGCGGGGTGACATGAGGTTACAATAAACACCCTGAAGTTAATTATTTTCCTTCAGCTGCGCTTCCCAAAGAGTTTTACTCTTCTTAGACCACAGCAACTTGTTAATGCTAACATTTTTTAAATGTAAGAACAACACTATAAACATTGACTCCTTCACTTTTTCTTGACATTATTAAGTTAAAATAAGCCTTAATGAAACCATAATGTCTTCTGTAGCTCAACACGTAAAGAGACAGCATTATCTGTGACTGAATAACTGACACTGGAGTTGATTTGCATTAATGTTAAATAATCTTTTGTTTGTTTGTTTGTTTGTTTTTTTTTAGCAGGATGTTTTAAAATTCATTTATTATTAGCCTTAGTGTGGAGCATTCACCAAGGCCCAGACAATGATCTGTTACTACAGAAACATGAATGTGTTACAACAAGCACATTAGTGATTTGATTGACAGTCAGCTCTAATGTTAAAGCTGCTGTTATAGAACATTGATCAACACCTTCAGAGCAATCAGTTTGAGAATTCAAAATTGTTGTTAATATAAAAAAAAACTATTATAATGTTGTTATTGTAGTGGTAATTAATTTTGTGTTACTGATTTTGGTTTCTCCCTCAGTTTTGTTGTGTTTGTTTAGCTCAATAACAATGGAAGATAATTCACGATCTATAGTCATAGAGGAACCAACAACAACAACAAGCCAGGAGGGATCGTGTGTCACAATTAACTGCAAATATAAATATAAGGTTGGACTGCAACTGTTGTGGATTAAAGATCCTAAGTGGAGTGAAAAAGACAGGAGATTTGATGGAATTATTGTATATAGTACTACAGAAGAGCGGCCACAGGTCGCTGAGTACTCTAACAGAGTGGAATTTTTTAATGACCAGAGCAATGATTGGACCAATTGCACATTAAAAATTCATGATCTTAAAAAGAACGACAGTGGAAACTATACATTTAGGTACATAGGATCAGAGAAATATATAAGTAATAAATTTCTTCTCACAGTCATGGGTGAGTCATATAATCTCTGTTAACTAATTCTTAAATCTGTCTTAATTTTAAATGTGTTGGATTACAATCCATCCATTTTGTTAATTTATATCGTAGACAATCCCTGCAAGGTCCACATTAAGCCAGCAATTCTGAACAAGTCATTCAAAGAAGGAGAAAAAGTGAGACTTCAATGTGCAACATCAGCAGCCTGTGAGTTTCATCCTTTATGGCAATCGTCTGGCTCAAGTGAGATTCTCAGCAGTGAGCATAGTGAAGATGAGGTGGAAAAACGCAGTGAGCTGCAGTTGAACGTGAGCTGGACAGATGATGGGAGAACTTTGACATGTCGTCCTTCTAGAAGTAATGACAGATGCCTGGAGAAGATTGTTACACTGAGAGTGGAATGTAGGTATAGATGGACAAAATACTGTATATATGTTATGTATTTATTGATTATGTTTTGATAATTTATATAATAATAATCTTTAATTATATAGCATTTTTCCTGTTGAGTTCAAAATATAATTTTTTTTCACCTACAAAAGATTGGAAGGTAAAAAAATGTGATTGTATTTGAGGAATTAAACATGACAGGTTTGTGGGATGCCACCCATTATTTTCCAATAACAGTACATACAGAAATGTTTACTTCCTCTTATAACACAGCAATTAGTCAGTGCTAATATGTTTCTGTTAATTAAAGAATGACAATATATATTTTTATTTGTTTATAGCTATGTTTCCTGTTTTGGAATGTTCACGAAACAAGTTAATTCACGGTTTATATGGTATATAACACACTATATTGGCCGGTCGTTGTTTCAACAGTAACTTGTTTTTCTCTCTCTGAAACGTCTCATATCATGTAACAGAGAAACCTCAACGCACCTCTGCACTGAAGAGTTTCCTTTATCGGAAAAATGATAGCTTTACCTCTTTTATGTTTGTTGACTGTTACAAAGTTCTCACCAAATCCATCACCATATCAACAATTACAAACACTTTTAAAATCAGTTTATGTGCCACAAACTGTTGCTATAGAAATGATTGTGTATTAGACTGAGGGGACTAATATAAACCTGTGCTTTGCCATGCAGCCGAAACTACTGTCAGATCTGCTATTTAAAAAAAAGCATTAATCATGACCTTTTGACCGATCAGAACTGAGAAATCATCATTTACATTTATGGCATTTGTCAGATGCCCATATCCAGAGTGACTTACATTCATCTCATTTTGAGCAGTTAAGGGTTAAAGGACTTGCTCAGGGGCTCAGCAGTAGCAGCTTGGCAGCTCGCTGCTGGGATTTAAACTCACGATCTTCTGGTGAAAAGTCCAACATCTTAACCACTGAGCTAGCTATCATTACTGTCTTCACAGCATATAAATGTATATAAGACAAGTCTATAAGAATTACTATACATTATATAAATAAAAATTTATATATATATATATGTATGTGTGTATGTATATATGTATGTCTATGTATATATATGTATGTATGTTTACTATTTTTAATTTCCTCCAGTTGAGTGGACGAGTTTTCTGAATATCTGCGGTGTTCCACTTCAAGGAGGACATGTTTTTTGCAAGCCAATGTTAGTGCTACAACATATGCTATCTCCATGTTTTATTTATTTATTTATTTATCTAGATGCACCCAAAGAAACAAAAGTGATCGAGAGCTCAAGCTCTAAGGACGTGAAAGAAGGAGAACAAGTGACAATTTCATGCTCCAGCAAGGCCCGCCCTAACGCTACCTTCACATGGATTAAACATCAAAGCTCTTTTTCCCATCATGGACAAAATCTTACTTTATATAATATGAAACCAGAAGATGGAAGCAAATTCTACTGTCTGGCTAAAAATGAACATGGAAGTGAAAAGTCAAATGACATAAAAATCAACGTTATTTGTAAGTATGTGAATGTTATTGAATTAACAAGTGCCCCACAAACCACACCCCATTGTAAAAAATTAAATACGTACAATAAAAATATATTTTTTAATATAGCTAAGTAAACATGCAAACATCAACACGGTCAGAATGGATTTTATCATTAGTGAAGTGGTTAAGTTCAAGTTCTGAAATTGTTTTATTAAAATAAAACATAATTATTTTATAAATGTTACTTTAACAGCTGCAAGAAATAGACTAACAGTCTATACAGGCCCACTATGGTTTGTGATTTATTTTCATGAATAAAAACGTTTCAAAAAACATCTCCCCAACTGATTGTTTTTTTAGAAATCACACGCTGAATATATGCATAATGTGTTTTGTGTTTCTCAGATGCTCCAAAAGGTGTCGATATCAATCCTAAATTAGCTGAACTCAAAGAGGGAGACAAGCTTACACTCACGTGTCTGGCGCAAAGCAGCAATCCAGAAGTTGACATGCAGTCCTACAAATGGTACAAAGATGGTCAAGAGATTAAACAACAAACAACGAATGCATTCACTGTGCCAAGTGTAAGCCGATTTAACAAAGGATGGTATCAGTGTCAGGCCAGAAATTCAGTTGGAGAGACCATGTCTACCCACATTACCAAAGTATCTGTGAAGTGTAAGTATTATGAGGATATATGAGGGAATGTGGGATGAGCTATAATTCCACTATGACTAATTTTTATTTCAGAAATGAGATAAACAAATGAGTGAAACTTGTATTTCTAGAGGAAAGTGACAGTGAGGCACAATGTTAAAAGACAAAAATGTGAAAATATCTTCTTATGGAAAAAGCATATACATTTTACATTTAAGTTTTATACAAATATATTTTTTAAAAACAACATCATGCCCTGAAATTTCACATGTGAAATTGATGAATTATATGAAGCACATAAAACCACATGAAAAATTAACATATGAAAGTAAATAAACGATGTGTTAAAAAGAATTACAAAAATTACATGAAACGTGAAAAAAAGAAAAACATTCACTACATGCAAAAAGTCCAAAATCACGTGTACAATTTGTTTGACTTAAATGATCTGTAAACGATTACACCATGAAAAATCTTCTGTTTATAGAAATTGTCTTTAAAGTTGCAATTATTTATTTTTATGAAGCAACAGTGTTTCGTACAATGATGTTTAAAAGATTAACGTTTTTTTATGAATTTTCAGAACATACATTATGTGCACTATTGAAAATCATCTTTTTTTTTTAAAGAAAAATTCTCTCTCCACAGATCATCCACAAAACACATTCATTGATGGCAAAAGTGAAATAAAGTTGGGGTTTGAACTTACCCTTACATGCGTTACTGACGCTGAACCTGTTCCTCACAAATATTCCTGGTATTTTAAACCAGAACATGAACAGCAGTTTGTCACCCTTTCACACACGGATGAGAAGTACCGGATTGAGAAAGTGGCTGTTAGTAATGCTGGGTTGTATAAGTGCAGTGCACAGAACGATGTAGGTAAAGGAGAAAACTCTCCTGAAATAAACGTTGTTGTGTTATGTAAGTATAGTTTTATTTGTTTTTTTTACCTTCATGTTGTTATTTTTAAGCCATGTGAAATATCATGTTTAACATTATACCACTGCATATGAATCCTATTACATTAGCAGGAAGAGAGATTGGCCTTAGTGTATTGGCATTTTCAACCTCTTTTCTTTTCTACTTTTTTCATCAGAAATTAAAGCTCTAAGTTATTGTTGAAATTATGACAAATTATTATTATTTTTTAAACTTCTATGTTATTGTAAACTTTAAAACGTTACTGGACGTTTCTGGAATGTTATGGTTCTAGGAACTTTTGGTTACAAGAATGTTCAATCAGTCACATTTTCTGGGTGTTCTGAAAACATTCATAAATAACATTTTAAGTAACTATAATGTTAAATTCTTAACAATAAAGTCTGACTAGAAATGTTGTGTGGGCAACATTATACGAACATTGTAGAGCAAACCATTATGACAGCTCATTTTAAAACTTACACTGTTATAAAATTATCTGAACAGTTACTGTACAGTCTTTCCGGGATTTTGCGATTTTCAGTCACAGAAATTAATGCAAAATCAAAGAAACATCGCAATATTCGGAGAACTTGCAATTTTTTTTTCTGCCGATTTGGGCCCTCTTCGATTCACATTCATCAAATATGAGTGCAGTTAAAAGGTTTCATTTATGAACAAACAGAAGTCTTCACTGCAGAAGACAAAACATTTTAGTGTGATTGTCATTTTACCAATTCAAGTATTTTTCCACAATAAATCACAAAACACAAATTGCATCGCAAATTTCGTAAAAAGCAGCAACAAAACCAATTTTGGCTGCATCAATCACAAAAAAACCTCCACAAAATCATAGATTGACTGAATAACTGTCTAATAACATTCTCAGTTCTCTTTTATCTGAGACTATATTACAGTATAATTTTCAGTCCAGGTACAGAGTAAACATGTACTGTATTTTAGTATGTCGTGACTTGTATATTTCATACCTTTATATTTTGTTAAAGTGCTTTGTTTTCTAATTCCTCAAAAAAAAAAAAAAAAATATATATATATATATATAGCATATACATTTCTCTCTAAAATGTTAAATGTTGCCCTCACTTTTTTCACAGATCCGCCCAAAACACCAAATCTGACCATGAAAGAAGTTGTAAAGGAAGGAGAATTATATACTATAACATGTACTGTAGAAAGCTCACCCCAGGCGACTCTCACACTAAGCAGATCCTCTCTGACAAACCCAGAAAAAGACATAATCACATTAAAGGAGATTCAGTCCAACATTCTCAAATTTGCTGCCAATGCGACCGTGTCAGATGCAGGTATGTACACCTGCGAAGCGGAAAACACAGAGGGAAAAAAATTCTCAAAAAATCAGCTGAAAGTTTTGTGTAAGTAAAACTGCTTCCCTTTGCTCTATTTTGTGCAGTGAGTTTGTTTTATAATATTATCAAGATGTACATGAGCTATTACTGAGAGCTAAATATGTGTGGTGCTGATCCCTGTTGTCTTTGCAGATGCCCCTAAAAGTGTTACTGCATTAGCAGATCCTGGTGTAGAGCTAAAGGAAGGCTCTAACCTGACACTCACCTGTAAAGCTGATTCTCTACCCGAGGTGTCTGCTTACACATGGATAAAATCTTCTGTGACACACTCAGAGACAGTGGGGCATGGACAGAAAATAACACTCCATTTTCTGAAGAGCTCTGACTCTGACCATTACTTCTGTATCTCCAGAAATGAAATTGGCAGTGCTAACTCCTCATCAATATTTATCAGAGTCAAGTGTGAGTATCCTTTCACATAACGCCCGCTCTTGTATCTGAGTTAATGTGGGGAAAATGGATAAAATTATCAAATCCATAGTTTCAAAATAGCCAGTTAATGAGACTGTTCATACAAAATTTCATGAAACTTAACAAAATCAGTCATATGAACAAATAATGTGTTTGGTAGGTGGGTTTCACTTTCGTGCGGGTGGAAGCGAGTAGTCAGACATGAAGCTCGTGTGACAAACAAAAGGCAATTTTCATTAACATGAGTATGTGACAATTACAGTGTTTATTCGTTCATTAGTAACTGCCTGGTCAGGGCTGCAGTGGCTTAATAAAATAGTTTCTTTATATTTCAGAAAATAGAACCAGCTCAATTTGTTGGAAAATATTGTGGGCAGTTCAATTCAAACAAATTTATACAAACTGATTTTTAAAAACAGCCCAGTGCACATTTCTAGTTGAGACTAATTATGAACTGGTGTGAAGTAGTTGAGGTTGTCAGAGCCAGAATCCACATATCATGATGACAGTACTGGCATTTCTACATCAGAGTGTTTTCCAGTGTTTCTGAGGATATAGTAGTAGACATCCTAATTATTTAATTAAGAAACAAACTAATAAACAAACAAACAGAGGAAACATTCTAGGCTACATCCACTTTAGGTTTAAATCTGAATAGTGAAAAAATCTAAACCAGATACGGTGCCAGATAGGAATGATAGGATAGGAGTGATCCACTCCTACAATAACTGTTAAAAGTCTTAAAAACAAGAAGAAGAATCAGATGAAGTCAAAGAAGTGATCTACTGTCTTTGATAACTACTGATGATGCTGATGATGATGAAGCATAAATTCTGTTAAAAAGTAAGAAATTAAGTTATCCTTTGTACCTCAATTAGCCAGTTTATGCAATATTCATCCTATACTTGTTTTCTTGTTCAGATCGGCCACGCATAACACTTATCCATAACATGACATCACTGGGTCTATGGGAAAAGGAGGTACCAATCCATCTGAGTTGCAGTGTTCAGTGTGAACCACCAGCCATTTTCTTTGCATGGTACAAGATGGAGGACAACACCACTGTCTTGTCAAATAATCTGAGCTACACAGTTCCACCACAAAACCCAGGAACATACTACTGCTACGCACGCAATGAAGAAGGGGAATCAAGATCTGAACCAGTCAAAATATTTCTTAATCGTACGTACAAATTTACACTTTTAAAGCTATTCATGACTGACTATTTGAATGAGAAATCAATGTAAATATGTACAGCATTCATCATACACAGAGAAAATGAACAAATAATATAATGGAGTTATTACTTTAGATTATAGACTTCTCATTTTCATTTTCAGTTGTGATCTATGCTGAATGAAAAAATTATTGTGGTGCACTAAGATATCAACTCTTACTCAAATTTCATTTCTCATCTCTTAGATTTCATTATTAAACAGCTTGTTCAGGTCATCATCTCCTTACTGGTCATCATGTTTCTGATTGGTGTCATATTTCTGATACAGAGGTAAAAACTTCTCTGCTATATTCTATGTTATGAGAAATGTGTAACTACAATTCAGATGCCTTAATGGTGCAGTTTGTAATAAAAAAAAAGTGTTTCTAGATAATAACCATACAGTTTAATATACCCTAGAAAAACCGAGACCTGTTCCTATTGCTTTCATACATTATATCCAGAAAATGACTAGGTTGACTTTCTCAGGATTTTGTTTCACCTTTCTTACATACAGTGGTGTGAAAAAGTGTTTGCCCCCTTCCTCATTTCCTGTTCCTTTGCATGTTTGTCACACTTAAGTGTTTCGGAACATCAAACCAATTTAAACAACAAGGACAACAGAAGTAAACACAAAATGCAATTTGTAAATGAAGGTGTTTATTATTAAAGGTGAAAAAAAATCCAAACCATCATGGCCCTGTGTGAAAAAGTGATTGCCCCCCTTGTTAAAACATACTATAACTGTGGTTGTCCACACCTGAGTTCAATTTCTCTAGCCACACCCAGGCCTGATTATTGCCACACCTGTTCACAATCAAGGCATCACTTAAATAGGAGCTGCTTGACACAGTAAGGTCCACCAGAAGATCCTTAAAAGCTACACATCATGCCGAGACCCAAAGAAATTCAGGAACAATTGAGAAAGAAAGTAATTGAGATCTATCAGTCTGGAAAGGGTTATAAAGCCATTTCCAAATCTTTGGGAATCCAGCGAACCACAGTGAGAGCCATTATCCACAAATGGCGAAGACATGGAACAGTGGTAGACCTTCCCAGGAGTGGCCGGCCGCCCAAAATTACCCCAAGAGCGCAGCGACGACTCATCCAAGAGGTCACAAAAGACCCCACAACAACGTCCAAAGAACTGCAGGCCTCACTTGCCTCACTTAAGGTCAGCGTTCATGCCTCCACCATCAGGAAAAGACTGGGCAAAAATGGCCTGCATGGCAGAGTTCCAAGGAGAAAACCACTGCTGAGCAAAAAGAACATCAAAACTCGTCTCAATTTCTCCACAACACATCTTGATGATCACCAAGACTTTTGGGACAACATTCTGTGGACCGATGAGACAAAAGTGGAACTCTTTGGAAGGTGTGTGTCCAAGTATATCTGGCGTAGAAGGAACACTGCATTTCATAAAAAGAACATTATACCAACAGTAAAATATGGTGGTGGTAGTGTGATGGTCTGGGGCTGTTTTGCTGCTTCAGGACCTGGAAGACTTGCCGTGATAAAAGGAACTATGAATTCTGCTGTCTACCAAGAGATCCTGAAGGAGAATGTCCGACCATCTTATCGTGTACTCAAGCTGAAACGAACTTGGGTTCTGCAGCAGGACAATGATCCTAAACACACCAGCGAGTCCACCACCGAATGGCTGAAGAAAAACAAAATGAAGACTTTGGAGTGGCCTAGCCAAAGTCCTGACCTGAATCCTATTGAGATGTTGTGTTATGACCTTAAAAAGGCCGTTCATGCTCGAAAACCCTCTAATGTAACTGAATTAGGACTATTCTGCAAAGATGAGAGGGCCAAAATTCCTCCAGGACGCTGTAAAAGCCTCATTGCACGTTATCGCAAATGCTTGGTTGCAGTTGTTGCTGCTAAGGGTGGCCCAACCAGTTATTAGGTTTAAGGGGCAATCACTTTTTCACACAGGGCCATGATGGTTTGGATTTTTTTTCACCTTTAATAATAAACACCTTCATTTACAAATTGCATTTTGTGTTTACTTGTGTTGTCCTTGACTATTGTTTAAATTGGTTTGATGTTCCGAAACACTTAAGTGTGACAAACATGCAAAGGAACAGGAAATGAGGAAGGGGCAAACACTTTTTCACACCACTGTATAGTACAATGATTTTGAACAATTGTTTTTATAGATCATATCAAGTGCTGAATTGACAACATTATTAATTCACAAAATATTACATACACACACACTGTCTACTTTAATAGGAACATTTTTACAGTTATCCATGTATGCAGATACAGGTCAAGAGCATCAGTTAATGTTCACATCAAACATCAGAATGGGAAAAGTGTGATCTTTATGCTGGGTTACTGAGTATTTCATAAAATTCCGATGTCCTGGGAATTTCACAGTCTCTGGAATGTACACAGAATGATGCAAGAAAAAAACCAAACAAAAAATAACATCCTGTGTACAGGCTGATACACTTGATGAGAGAGATCTGAGGAGAATGATCAGACTGGTTTGAGATGACAGGAAGTCTACAGTAACTCAAATAAGCACTCTTTACAACTGTGGTAAGCAGAAAAGCATCTCAGAATGCACACCACATCAAACCTTGAGCTGGAGGGGCTACAGCAGTAGAAGACCACATCAGGTTCCACTCCTGTCGGCCAAGAACAAGAATCTGAGGTTATCATGGGCATTGTTGAAAACTGGAAAAAAACACCAGCTGAGAAAGAGTTGCATATGCGTTACTATGTCCGTCCTAGCAGTTTAAACTGATATGGCCATTTTCATGTGACTTCTCTAATTAACAAGGTGTTTTCAGCCACAGAAATTGCAGGAGATCAGCGGTTTCTGAAATATTCAAATCAGCCTATCTGGTACCAACAACCATGCCACGATCAAAGAGATCACACTTTTTCACAGAGATCACACTTTTTCCTCATTCTGATGTTTGATGTGAACATTAACTGAAGCTCTTTACCTGTATCTGAATGATTTTGTATTTTTACAATTATTTTCAATGTTTGAATTATTAAATATAAATATTTTTAGATTTTAAAATGTGCTTTTCATGTAAATATCTGTTTTTATTTGTGATCCCTTAGATTTGGACTTATTCAGAAGTCTCTCATTACGTCTTTATTACTTGAATATATTGAGTGTGTGTGTGTGTGTGTGTGTGTGTGTCTGTGTGTGTGTAAACGTGTGTGCCCATTTGTTATCTCACTTTACAGAATCATCCTGAGAAAAAGATCAGCCCAACGGTCATTTTTCTTCTCAGCAGCTCCATTATGGTTTTTATCGAACTTGGGTTCATCGGTTAGTTTTCTTCTGCTTATTTCAAGATAATCAATTTCAGGAGAAAAAATAGCATTCTACATGGAACCCAATATTACATGTTAAACATAACATACGGTAGTGTGATGGTGCAGTTGACAGAGTTGCCACCTCACATATACAGGGAGCTAGGCTCAATCCTGCGATTGGTTTGCAGTCTGTGTGGAGGTCCTGTGAGTGTTCTCCCTGTGTCCTTGTGAATTTCCTCTGAGTTCTCAGATTTATTCCCAGCTTCCAAAAAACATGCCATTAGGTGGATTAGCTAAGATAAATTACCCCTAGGTGTGAATGTGTGTCTTCAAGGTGCTCTATGTATTCCCACCTCTAGCCTAGTGTTTTGGGATAGGCTCCACATCCACTGACACTGACTAGGATGAACAGTTACTAAGAGTGAAATATTACTAAAAATATTACTTAAGCAGAACAGCAACATGTTTTTATTCAGCTAAATTTTGCACCCTTTGCACATTCACATTGATTATTTTAAAATAAAAACCTCTCTATAACCATCTCATGTTCAGCATAATAAGCTATGGCATCAGTCATTAATATATGTTAACATAGACAAATAAACACAACTAAATGGACATTAATAAGCAATCAGTACTTTTAAACAAGCTAACAGATACCATTGTATTAAAAAGCTCAATCTGGGTTAAGAGTGAATGGGGAGTAGAACCTTATAATACAAAAGTCAAGAAATATCCACCTGGTTCTCGAAGAAGTAATGGTTCAATGGTCCAATGAGGCGTGCAGGTTTTTGAGGCTGTCATTTATGGTACATTTATTCAAGACAGGCAACATTCACTCAAGCACTATTTATGTTAACAAATTATATATTGTGTGTAGGACTCACGTAATAACACTAGGGAGAACCTGGTGATGGAGGGATCTACAGAGCTCTCTGGCTTCAGTGATAACCATTCAGTCTCTGCTGTTCAATCAAATCCTCCAGCCAACAGGAACATACAAGCAGGAAGGTTAACCACTCTCCATACTTGTGATATTTGGAGGAGTAGATTTTATACATAAGTGCATAATCTCTTTACTTTCATATACTTTATGAATATATTATGTTTAATATATTATGTTTATGCATTTCCAGGCCAAATTCTAACATTCACACAGTGTATGATGCTATAAAGTTGCCCCCATCCAAGCAGGTAAGAAATTACAGTATTTGTTTCTTTTATTACTTTTATTACTAATCCCCAAGTATATGTATTTTTATGTAAAACAGTAAACTCATAATCTAACATATCCAATAAGCCAGAGGCAAAGGTGATAATCTGCAAATTGCCATTGGCTTTATAGAAACATAATCATACAGAAGAGGATTTGACCATGACCACTGTGAATTCTGCTATGCTACAGTACATGGACAGCAACAATCCAAATAAAAGGTATATAAATGTGAAATGACAAATTGAGCAACTGTTTTATGTGAAAAACCCAATTTCTTAAGCATCTATAAAAGACTATATAGTCTTGAATTATAAGTGAAATTTTGAAATGAATGTTTTGTTGTTGTTGTCTTAGTGTACCGAGCCATGACGGTTCTGGTCCAGTCTATGCTGAAGTTTCAAAAAATAAACAAATGACAAAAGTAAGTCATATTACTCATTCTACAATTCAACAAACGATGACCTATTGATCCAGATCATGTCTTTTGATTCATTGGAATGCACTTACTATAAAAGACATGACATTATGTTTATCTGTGTCACATAATGGAGGTTGAGACGGATGCAAGTGCAGAATTTTCCAGTTTAATAAAGCACAAAACAAAATACAAAAAACACTTTGATCTTGAGGCAAAACACTATGGCAAAACTAAACATAAACCAGAAACGTAAACACAGCAACAAGAACCACGTCAAAGAAAGACAGACGTGAGACAAAGAGTGCAGTGCAAACTGTGGCTATATCCATGAGTGCTCGATTAACAGGAACGTGATTCAGGTGCAGGTGGTCATGTGACTGTGATACAGTGGCTGCTGGAAACAGTACTTCAGAGTTTTTTCATGCATGGGATCATCCTTATTGCAAGCATTTGTATTAGATTAGATTAGATTGCATTCATCTTTATTGTGATTGTGCAGAGTACAAGTACAGAATCAATGAAATACAGTTAGCATCTAACCAGACATGCAGGAGAGACCATCTCAGTACAAATGACAAGTTGTACAAATATAGTAGGTGCATTTTACACAGAAATTAAACATATATGCCCGGTGACCATCAGGTGACTATACAGATGAGATCATGTAGTAATTAGACAGTAATGTTCAAAGAGGCAAGCAGAGTGCAAACAGCATTAATATTGTACAGAACAGGTTTGTAAAGGACATTTGTAAAATTTATTTTAAGAGCCTCAACAGGTTTTCTCAAAACCAGAATATATAATTCTGAGGGGCAGGCCACCATGGCCTCGCCCGTCCACCAGAGGGAGACAGAGATCCACCTCTCAGTAATTAGTGGCAATTAGCGCTACCTGTGACTGGTCTATTTTGGGGCTTCTTACAGGTTGCTCACATGCTTAGTCTTGAGTTCATACAGTGAGGGCATGACTATGCTCTTATTATATTTTAAAAATTAGAGCTGAACTCCAGCCTTTTTTCTCTGCCAGGTTGGACTCGTCCTGTCAACCTATAACTTATGATCAGATCTATGTGCACTACTAGAAAAAAAATAGATTGATGTTCTTCAGGTTCTCTCTCTGGAGTAGACCAGAAAGGTTCTATGTAGAACACTGCAACAGGCTTTCTCCTGTTACACAGCCCCAAGTAGCTAAAAACCCCTTTATTATCAGTCACATATTGGATTTGTTGAATTTATTGGATTTGTAGCCTTTGGTAGGTTAAAGGGGTCATATGATGCTTTTGGAATATTTTCCATTTCCTTTAGTGTATAATGTATCTTTTTGTGCATGTATAAGATTTGTAAAGTTTCAAAGCTCATAGTCTCCCACAAAGGGATTTATTCTATCCAACAGAAAACATCTATCTTCTATCTGCTCCAGACCTGCCTAAAACTCCTCGATCGAAGTCCAGTTATTACTTCTGCAAACGTCAGCATCACAATTTGTCTAATATAGATGCATTACGTGTCTTTGCTAGAACCACTTGTTTTATGTTGTCACTTCAGAATATAAAGTTGTTACAATGAAGACAAATTAAACTGTTATTAAATCGTGTCTGAAAGGTAAGAGAGTTACAAAATAAAAACTTACCACTGTGAAATGTTCTGAGTTCTGAGTGTTTTGAACATTAAATCATGTTAACCTTTTCTATTACACCCAATGAACAAAACATTTAACTTTTAAAATAGCATCATATGATCCCTTTAAAGCACGATGTGTAGAAAACGTCTGGGAGAAATTAACTTCAGTTAATGTTGCATTTCTTCCAGAAACCACAAGATGGTCATGAAGATTATGAAAACGTCTCGGGTGTGTGTGCTGCAAAGCGGCCATTTACAAACATAAACTGGGACTCGGACAGCAGTGAATCAGAAGAAGAGGTGAATTACACTAAAGTGTCATTCACTGTAACATCACACCACAATACACAGAAGGATGCATTGAGTTCAGATGAGGAAAACAAAACTGAATACTCTGAGGTCAAAATTTAGGATTAAAACAATTATGTATATGCGTTTATATAAGGCTTCT
Source organism: Ameiurus melas (assembly GCA_012411365.1). NCBI lineage: Eukaryota > Metazoa > Chordata > Actinopteri > Siluriformes > Ictaluridae > Ameiurus > Ameiurus melas. The sequence continues at coordinate 25,418,850 of CM022759.1, forward strand.
AGTACATTATGCAGTAAACTGCTTTAAAACATGGCTCTCTAAAATGATTCTGCTAAATCAGAGCACTGTTCTATGGTTACTATGTGTGGCAGACTGGGAAAAGCCATTTCATGTAAATGTGACTGAATATACTAAATGTCTGTACTTTAAGAAAATATGAATATATATATTTACCAATGTGACATGGAAATGTTTAATTTGGACAACTTTTCTAACCTTGCCTCGGCTGTCTGTCTGGAGAGATCATGTGTAAGGAGCCAGTTTAATAAAGGCACTGGTAAAAACAGTCAGTCTGCTTAAAGATGTCCAAAACCTTGCTGGTTAATGACGGCACATTGATATCTGTTGGGGGAGGGGGGATTAGGGGTTTCATTCTCTCTTTTTGGTCACTTGAAGTTATTTGTTTATAGAAGATGCAGAGGACCCCTCTTATTATTATTTAGGCCCTGATAAATAAAAACATACAATTGAAGGCAGGTGTGCTTTCTTTTCCCAGTGATTGTATATTTAGATTTTTAGCTTTTGACTGATGTTTAAGTATTTTATATGTGCTGTATTTTTGTCTATCTTTGTGCAGATGTTCTCTAAACAGAAATTAGTCTCAAGTGGGATTGTGATTAATAATTTTAAAATAAAAGGAAATAATAATTTGTGTGTGTGATTAGATCAGAATGTTCTACTCTCCAGGGTTGTACAATGTTTTTACATTTAGCAGACACTGTTTTCCAAAGCGGCTTACACATGAGGAAATACGAGCAAAGCGATATTTCAAGAGGAAAACAATACAAGTAGTGCTACCATACAAGTTTTATAATTGCGTTCTAGAGAAGCATCGTGTGCAGAGTAGAGGTGTAAGGGCCTGTGTAAGGATTTTTGGGGTGACATTGGGGCGGCTGTGGCGCAGGTGGTAGAGTGGGTTGTCCACTAATCGTAGGGTTGGCGGTCCGATTCCCGGCCCGTGTGACTCCACATGCCGAAGTGTCCTTGGGCAAGACACTGGACCCCAAGTTGCTCCCGATGGCAAGCTAGCACCTTGCATGGCAGCTCTGCTACCATTGGTATGTGAATGGGTGAATGAGACACAGTGTAAAGCGCTTTGGATAAAAGCGCTATATAAGTGCACATTTACATTTATTTTTCTCCAAAGAACGGTTTGTGGTTAGGTTTTTCTCCTAACCACTTTCCTTGGCTGTGTTTATTTCATTGTGTGTGCTGCTACATTGCACCTCAAACTGGTGTTTACCTTTTGTTTCTTCGACATATTTCCTGGTGTACCCCCCCCCCCCTCCCCCTCCCCCCTTTAATATTTTTATCTGTCTGTCTGCTCTACATTAATAAAAAATCCACTTCTGATATCCATGTCTGCCTGTGGTCTAACCCCTGACATGGACCATCACCATGATTCTTATATATGCACTGTAAGCATCTACATGTTTGACATGGATGTGGTGGTAATTTGTAAATTGTTAAACACTGTAATATTATCATAAAAGTAATATAAATCATATTAGGTATGATTTATTTTTACTTAGTGAATAATTCAATTAGCCCCTAACTTTCACAATTTTTATTCAGTACACAATCTCATTCCACATGCATATAACAGAATACAGAAAGACGCTGTCAGAGGCAATATGCTATAAAATGGTGTATATTAATGATGTATATTATATTTGTACATCGTCAACACTCATACATATAGGACATCTGAAAACAAAATGAATAACATACATTGAAATACATTCTTATTCTTAGTATCTCAATTTCGTTTCATTCTTTTAATATTTGATCTGCCATCACAAAACCACCTGCTACAGTAACCACTGCTTTGTCTTAATATTATCCTACAAAAAACACTCTTAAAAACTGCATAAGATCCAGATTAGCCAAGTCTTATAGAAAACAATGGTATTTCTGTCCTTCTGCATAGACTCCTCTGTCATGATTACATTTTCTGATGCATTTTGAAATCTGCAGTGTTGGTGTAATCATCATCATAATTCTATAGAGGATTTGGGGGGAAAAGACAAAGTAAGCATCAAAGACCAGCAGGGCATTAAAAATGCACCCAGTGGAAAAAGAACATAGAGCTGTTTAATGAACTAGTTGGAATATTGTCATAGTTCTTATAGAATTATTATAAATACAATTGCATAATAATAATAATAATAATAATAATAATAAAAATAATAATAATAATAATAATAATAATAATAATAATAATAATAATAATTATTATTATTATTATTATTATTATTATTATTATTATTATTATTAGATACTTACTGCTAAGTGGTCACCACCTGATATGTAGCACTTTGGTTCACTGTGATGTATAGTTTACAAAAGGAGAGAAATGAACACACAGAGATAGACAGATGGCAAAGTGAAGAGAAGGCATAGTGACATACTGTATGTACAGTGTTGAATGTATTTTTATGTAGCTTTATAGATTTTTTCAGCAGAAATATGCAAATAAGAAAGTAACTATCTTTATGTAATAAGATTTGTCTTTTTCTTAAATACTGCAGGTCTAATCTTATCTCAGAAAGGAAACTACTGATTTTATTCATATCAATTATTAAAGAGAATATACTGTACCTCTTTGGTGATGGAAAGTGGGGGTTTGAATATCCTGCAGATGTGGCTGCTGCACTGACATTGTTCACTCTGTGAATAAAAGTTACATTTTCATAGACTATTTATGATCGAGCATATGTAAAAAACCAGCCCTTTCTTAATTTACTCCATCATGACTTATTTTCCACAAACTAATTTATAACATATAGATGTTTATAAGTTAGAGCAAATTGACAAGTACATATGAATCTGATCTGCTTGACCAAGTTCAAATACAGTTCCCTCTGAAAGTGTTAGAATGGAAAGGAAAAATCTCTTGTTTTGATATTCACTTAAGGTATTTGGGTTTGAGATCAGAAGATGAATACGGTCTGCACTTATATATTGCTATATGGTTCTACAAAACGCTTTACACTGTGTCTCATTCACCCATTCACACACATTCACACACCAATGGCTGCCATGCAAGGCACTAGCTTGCCATCGGGAGCAACCTGGGGTTCAGTGTCTTGCCCAAAGGCACTTCGGCGTGTAGAGTCATGTGGGCTGGGAATCGAACTGCCCTCCCTACGATTAGTGGACAACCCGCTCTACCACTTGAATCACAGCTGCCCAGAATATGAGATGATGGATCACAATTTCATCTAAATGTGTTAAACAACTTAGAGCATTGCACCTTTTCTTTGAACCCACCCATTTTTCAAGTGATAGGAGAATGTGACTGACAAGTGTTTCTTCTTGCCCAGGTGTATCTTGTTAGATTGATTGTTTAAATAATTAATAGCTCTGAATGTCTACTATTGGTTTGATCCCTAGGGTTCTACTGTGAAGAGTTTTTTGTTAAAAAAAAAAAGAATAAACCAATGGAATTTGGAGGTCTACAAAAAAAATCTGTCTTCCAATTTACAGAGAAATGCATCTAGTCTAATCGGGATGACCTTCATCTTTGTTCTAAGTGGTTTAACACCTCTAGATGTAAACATCAGGAACTGACAGCTGAAATTCTGATCTATCCTATTATATTCATCTTTTGATCTCAAACCCTAATGTGTTCAGTGAAAAGCAAAAAAGAAAAATGGCCTTGGCCTTCTATCACTTTCGAAGGGGAATGTATATGTTTTCAGCATTACTGGTGCAGACAGCAATTTTATGTGTGTAAGAATCTTTATGGGAAATTACTGACAAAGCAGAGTCAGTGTCTAACTCCATTTGAAGTGTTATTCTGTTTATTGAAAGAGAAACCTACAGGATTTCCCAGTTGTATCTCTTGAGTGTATACTTATATAAACATGCTGATTCTGTGTCTGTATAAGAATGATTTTTGGTTTCATTAACTTTGTATACGTTTCTTTTTATTCTTGTGAAACATTTTCTCTGGTAATTTAGTTCTGCACACTTGCCTGGTTTCTGACATTGTATTTAATCCAACAAATTAGCGGCAGTGTACAACCTCTTTTCACAATGGTAGCAAGTGGGTTTTTTTTATATTGTCTAATTTAGTTGCCTATTTATATAGAGGAATCTGATTTCAGTTGCATGCATTAGGGTCACATTTAACAGAATTTACACATAAACTGAAAGATTCATGTAATCTCAAAATATTTGCATATCAAGCACATTGTATACAGCTCATTTTCTATATTTTTTAGCATCAACCTTATTGTACTACTGTATTCTATGCGGTAAAGGTTTTTTTTGTGTTATTGAAAGTGTCACCTACTTGTACTGCACTGTCAGATCTGTACTGGTCACTGGACCTCTTCTGTGAAAACAAAATGAGTATAATGATGATGATGATGATTATAGGAAAAGGTTAGAACAAAAGTATTACATGTTAAGCTATTCAATATCATTTTTTATTTTAAAACAATTCAGTTACCCAGTTAAGTTAAAAGAAGAAATAATACTGAGTTACTGTACTGTGAATAACATTCTACATTTGCATTTCTAATGTAAACAATTTTCAGTTTAAAAAAATTCTTGCCTTCTTTCAGGTGTTGGTTCATCACTAGTTTTCCTATAATTGTAGTAAGTCATGTATTGCAATATTAAAAGAACATTTTTGGAAAGAACATAAAGATATAAATACTTTATAAAAACTTACTTTTGTATTCTTCTTCTACAAATGATTCCCACAGCAATACAAAAAATCAATAATGCAAACAAAGGCAGAATTATATAAAGTCCTATGCTGTCCATACGAAGTCCTTCAAATCCTAAAAAAGCACACACAAGTTATACAATAACCCACTGTACCATGGTTTTAAAAAATAAACCTAAGCTGAAGGATTTTGCCATACTCACGTTTCATACTCAGTAAGTTTGAGCTTTCTTCGTACTTTCCCCCCCTGAAAGACGCTTGACAAATGAGATTTTCTACTTCTTCATAGCCTGTTGGGATGAAAGTAATTGTGGAGGTTGTTTCCCATTTGCCTGCACTTCTCTCCACATGGCTCACCACTTCTCTGGCAGCCGGAACATTCCATGTGATAATTGGGGGATTTGAGGAACATGTATGCATGACAGAACAGTTTATTGTGAATTGCTTTCCAGGCTCCATCTCCTCAGGAAGAGCCGATATCACAGGCCTATCAGGAGATGCTACATTCAAAGAAAGACAAGGATGTTCCTCAGGTTTTTATCTTGATCTTGTTCTATACATATATAACCATAATTTCATTGTTGTGCTAGAGAGAACCTTTGGAACACAACTGGGCTCATTGCTGTTGGTCTAAAAAAAGCATACACATAACATGATACAACTGTTTCACCTTTCATGATGATGAACACACAGCTGTGGTTGAAGCTGTACTTATCGTTGCCTTTTTCTGCGTGGAAACAGAATGGCCCGTTATCATGAGATTGAACATTATCAGTTTCTAAAGTGCAGTTCTTGTCATCTGGATTCCCCAGAAGCTGTGTGCAGCCTTTAAAGTTGTCCATAACATTGGATTGTCCAGTGTGGTAAACATATTTGCCATCACTGGTGTACCACAGACCTTGAAGGCGCAGAATGAATTTGTCACCAGTCTGGAAAGTACTGTCACATCTCGTGACGGAAGGGAGATTAGGACGGATGCTAGTGCAGTAGACAGTTTTAGTAATGAAAGACACAGGCAGGTAAATCCAAATCGTGATCCAAAAACATAATCCAAAAACATGCAAAAGTCAGGCAATCAGGAAACAGGCATAAATGGGGCAAAGCAGGAATCAAGGTCATGGTCACAGAAAACAGGGTCAAGATACAAAACAAGAAACATAGAACTGGGAGCGGAAAAACCAGCGTGGACTAAATCTAAAGTTTAACCTAAATAACTCTAACAAGGGACATGACTATGACTATGACTATGACTATGACTATGACTATGACTATCTATGGTATAGAATCTAAACTAATACTCCGCACCGTGTGCTGGGAGGCACGCGGTATATAAGCAGACATAATCAGCGCGTTAAATGCTGATGGCTGACACCAATCTAGACACATGCTCAAACAACAGCCAATGACAGAACAGGGAGGAGACATAACAGCATGTGTCCATAGTAAACAATGTCACGGTTGTCAACATTCACAGAGCAGGCGCACGCGCACCTTGCTTGACAAGTACAGGGTATCACCACACAGGAGCGGGTCAAAGCACTGATCCTAGGCGCGACATATGCCTTGAAAACATGGAAAGCTGAAATCAAGCAAGCAAAGGGTTGTTAAGGTTTATGTACAGTCATGTAAAAAAAAAAATACAGTCCATGGAAATTTTTTTTGTTTACATACAATGGCAAGAAAAAGTATGTGAACCTTTTGGAATTTCATGGTGTTTTGGATAAATTTGTCATAAAATGTGATCTGATCTTCATCTAAGTCAGGGGTATTGACAAATATAATGTGTCTAAAATAATAACACAAAAAAAAATTCTGATTCTGATGTCTTTATTGAGAACAACCAAAAAAACCTCATAGTGCTTGTGGAGAAAGTATGTGAAACCTTGAGTTAATGACCTCAAAAAAGCTCATTGGAGTCAGGTTTTAGCACACCTGGAGTCTCGTTAAGAAAATGAGTTTGGAGGTGTGGACTACAGCTACTTTGACTGATAAAAACCCCTCAAACTTTTGGAGTTTGCTCTGCACAAGAAGCACACACTAATGTGAGCCATGCTTCGCCAAAAAGAGCTTTCAGAGGATCTACGATCAAGAATTGTTGATTTACATAAAGCTGGCAAGGGTCACAAAGTGATTTCAAAGACTTTAGAAATCCACCAGTCTACAGTTAGGCATTCTACAAATGGAGACACTTTGGGACTGTTGCTACTCTACCAAGAAGTGGGCCCCCAGTCAAAATGACACCAAGAGCACAACAAAGACTCATCAATGAGGTAAAGAAACAACCCCGAATGACAGACAGTTCCAATGATGCCTTCAAATCTTTGGCTAACATCTCTGTTCATGAGTCTACAATACGTAAAACATTGAAAAGCAGGGTATCTATGGCAGGACACCACGAAGGAAGCCACTGCTTACTAAAAAGAACATTGCTGCACGCCTGAAGTTTGCAAAAGAGCACATTGACACTCGACAAGCCGTATTGGCAAAATATTTTGTGGACTGATGAAACTAAGATTTAACTATTTGGAAAAAGCACACAGCACTACATCTGGTGTAGACAGGGCACGCCATATCATCATGAAAACATCATCCCAACCGTAAAGTACGGTGGAGGAAACTTCATGATTTGGGCCTGCTTTGCTGCATCAGGGCACTCAGAGACAGCTTGCAATCATTGAGGGGAAGATGAATTCCCAAGTATATCAGACAATTCTTCAGGATAATGTGAGAATGTCTGTACGTCTGCTGAAACTGTGTAGAAGTTGTGTGATGCAACAGGACAACGACCCAAAACACCTGAGCAAGTCCACAACAGAATGGCTTCAGAAAAACTAAATCCGCCTTTTGAAGTGGCCAAGTCAGATCCCAGACCTCAACCCAATAGAGATGCTATGGAATGACTTGAAGAAAGCCATTCACATGAGACATCCAAAGAACACGACAGAGCTAAAGCAGTTCTGCCAGGAAGAATGGGCTAAAATTCCTCCTGAACGATGTGCAGGTCTGATCCACAGCTACAGAAAGCGCCTGGTTGAGGTTATTGCTGCCAAGGTGGTGTCAACCAGTTATTAAGGGTTCACTTACTTTTTCCACTGCCATTTTGAATGTTGAATGAGTGTGTTCAATAAAGACACGAGGGATCAGAATTTATTTTGTGTAATTATTTTAGACACATTATATTTGTCAATACCCCTGACTTAGATTAAGATCAGATCACATTGTATGACAAATTTATGCAGAAAACCATGAAATTCCAAAAGGTTCACATACTTTTTTATGCCACTGTATTTGGACAAGCAAACATTTGATCCACTTTGAAACAATGCCTATTAATCAATCAAATGACAAACACAATTGATATGTTGTATTAATTTTCACAATTTAAATGAACAAAAGTACAGATCAGTCACATGGAAAATGTAAGTACACCACTACGTTTTTGGAACCTGTTTAGGGAGTGCAGGGAGAACCTGTCTTATTTATACACCTCTCATATCTAGTGTCTGGTGTTCCCTTTGTTATTGAGGTGTGTGTATTGTCATCATGCTAAGCTCTAAAAAGTTCTGTAAGGCCTTCAGAAAGGTTGTGGATGCCTATGGCATCTGGCAAGGGATTTAAAAAGATCTCCAAGTAATTTGAAATACATCATTCCACTGTAAGGAAAATAATCTACAAAACTGTTTATTGCAAAAAGAAGACTCCAAGAACCCCCAAGTTCATCACAGATCTGCTAGTAAGTCTTGCAGTCTTGGTGTTAAAGTGTGCATGCTTCTACAATCATAAAGAGATTACACAGATTTAACCTTCATGGGAGGTGTGTCAGAAAAAGGCCTTAGACTTTTGAGACTATAGTTTGCCAATGAAAATATAGGCAAAGATCAGGCCTTTTGGAATAATGTGCTCTGGACAGATGAATCAAAGATAGAGGTGTTTGGTCACAGTAACAGCAGACATGTTTTGCACAGACCAAAGACAGATTTTTCAGGAGAAGCACCTCATATTAACTGTGAACTAACTGGTTGCTTCACTGCCTCAGGGACTAGACAGATTACATTCACTGATTCAATTATGAATTCGGCGGCACTCATGGTGACCTGCTGCTTCCGCATTATGGCTCATTATTCTGTTACGGATCGGAGTTGGAGGCGGATGCAGGTGCAGGTCAAAGTCTTTATTGAACTTAAACATAAAACTGAAAGCAAATGCGGTCCTTACCAGGACACATGAAACATGGCATAGAAACAATATCCTCTTAGCATAGACAACCGCTACACACCTAATCATCTAATGAACTAATACTAATACTAATAACCTAACACACTAACAATAACCCCAAAACACAAACACCTGTGATAGATCACGGTGGTTAAGCTAGCGCTTCACCCGGAAGTGAGTGAACCAAAACAACGTCACGTGGCTTGTCCGAAGATGAGCCACAGTGCCATAGTGCCCTCTGCTGGCCACATCGTAACACACTCTCTTTCTTTCTCTCTCTCTCTCTCTCTCTCTCTATATATATATATATATATATATATATATATACATATATAAAAAAAAAAAAAAAAAAAAAAAAAAAAAAAAAAAAAAAAAAAAAAAAAAAAAAAAAAAAAAAAAAAAAAAAAAAAAAAAAAAAAAAAAAAAAAAAAAAAAAAAAAAAAAAAAAAAAAAAAAAAAAAAAAACTATATCTTTTTTATTTTTTTTTCTTTCTCTTTTTATATATATATATATATATATATATATATATATATAAAAAAAAAAAGAGAGAGAGAGAGAGAGAGAGTAGAGAGAGAGAGAGAAATTTATTTATTTATTTATTGGGGTTGTGTATTATTCTGAAATTGTTTCATAAATTGTAGATGCAGTTTTCGCAGATTGGTGAACCTCCGCCCATCTTTACTTCGGAGAGACTCTGCCTCTCCAAGATACTCTTTTTATACCCAATAATGTTACTGGCCTGTTGCTACTAACCTCCAGCTGTTTCTTTTTAGTAACACTTTTCCACACTTATGTTGCCCGCATCCCAACTTTTTTTGAGATGTGCAAATTACCTTATTTTTTCCGTAAAATGGAACATTTCCTCAATTTAAATATTTGAGAATTTTTCTATGTTCTATTGTGAATAATATATGGGTTTATGAGATTTGTAAATCATTCTGTCTGCATTCTGTTTCTATTTTTAATTTTAATTTTATTTTTATTTTAAACTTTTTTTGAAAGTGTTGTGGATTGTTTGTGTATACACACACACACACACACACACACACACACACACAATTATGAAAACTTTAATACATTTTATACTGAAAAAGTATTAAAAAAATTCTCAAATGGATCCACCACTTTAGGCACGTATCCTAGAAATGAATACGGACCAGAAGTTATATCAGATCAGGTAAATGGTAAATGGCTTTAATCATACAGTCATGAACAAAGGGTCACTCGCTTTGAACCTGTAAAACAATGGAAGTTGTGATCTCTCCACCAGGAAATGTTGCAGTGCAAGTCAGATTCTTGCCATCATCCTCCATTGAAGCTATATATAATGCATTGGAGTAGGTGGCCCAGGTTAATGATGGGCCTTTTTTAGTCCCCACAGTGTCTTGCATGTCTTTGTAGTTCCAGGTGAAAACTGGAGGCTGACCCTTGCAAGAATGGAAAACTGTGCAGGTGAAGTTATTCCCGACACCCTCTACAACATCAGCCACCTCAGGATCAATGGTTATATCCTTATAGGTACCTGAAATAAAATAATAAACCTTGTAAAAGCACATGTTAATGAAAATACTTGAAATTTAGTGGGAAGATGAAAATCACATCATAGTATATCCTAATACTGTAGTGTCAATACTGTGTACAGTTATAAATCATAAAGCATTCTTAACAGATCGTTCATGAATGATTTCTTATATTGAAACATCAAATGGCAAAATTCTTTTCAGTTGTGTCATAGTATAGAATTTTAATTTTAATTTTAACTGCAGTAAGATGTAAATTGTTAACAGTGCGAGTACATCCACCAAGCATGTAAGGAGAAATAAATTCTGATATTTAAGTTATATATGATTACATTTGCTTTTGTACCTATGGACGGCAGAGGTATGTGTTGTTAGCTTTGTCACTTAGTTGTTTGATGTTTGTGTTATCCACTTATCATGCAACTCATTTGTTTAGTGTGACGTTGGGCTACCGAGAAAGTGCATGTGCTGCTTGCTCTCAGTGCGGTGTGCCATCAGGGCTCTCATCTGTGTAGCATGGCAGTTTAACGTAGCCCCGGTCGGAGCGCCAGCTGTTGCTGTCACAACTATTAAAGAAGCTATCATATGATTTTCGTATGTGTCGTCGTGAGTATTGTCATCGGATCACGGTAGGTAAATCGTTTAGTTCTATGATTTGAGCTAAATGATTTTGTATGCTTTCCAAATTGAGGTTGTAACACCGGTTTGTTGTTATTGTTGTTAGGGACCTTGATTTTGCATGCGTTAAGGCAGCTGAGTGCGGTCATTTTGGTGTAGCTCCTACCCCTCATTCGCAGAGCCACGTTGCTGCTTTGGGGCTGATTGATTGATTGCTTGTTTGGTTTGGCTGCTTTAGTTTATTTTGTCTTTTTTACTTTGCACTTGTTTGTTTGTCCTTTGATTTTGTTCTGTTTTTTGTGTCGGTTACTGTCATTAAGATCAGTCTTTAATTCAACTGTGTTGTAACTGTCTTTTTCAATTATGCTGATACTGCTAGGTAGTAGTAGTGGTTTTGGTCAGTCTTGGTGAACTTGCTACCTGTAATCAGTTTGAGCTTGAGGTTAGCTGTGTTTTCATGACAGTAAGTTCGTCTTTGTTTTGTTTTCTTCTGTTTGTCAGCTTTGAGCATATTGTAATTTTGTGTTTTTGTTTTCTTTGTAGAAACTGTGTGCTTCCTGAGGCTGGGGGAAATTCTTGGCTGCACTTTAGGCTTTACCTAATTATGGGTCGTTATCACTGCTGTGTTTATTTGCAGTGAATTTTGTGGGTATGATTCTGATTAGTGGGGTGCTTCTCCCTTTTGTATAGCTGGTCCTGCCGTATTAGTCTGCCCTTCATACAGGAATCCCAGAAACTGAGTGCATTCACACCTACAGGGAATGTAGCAAAGCCTCTCTATCTGTATGTTTTGGGAAAATGCAGAACTCCACACAGACTCCACTCAGGATCAGTCTAGGGTCCTTAGAGCTGTGAGACAGCAACACTACCTGCTGTGCTAATTTCCACACAGTATATCGAGTCTTAAATATTGAACATATTTACCATTGTAAATTGGGGAAACAACAATTGGACTGTAAGTAGTTAAATGGGTTTATATTTGACTTTACACACCCCACACCTTCAAGTAATATGGAAAGATAATTGCTTAAGACCATTGTAAAATCAACTTTTGCAATAATCAGGAAGTGTTAATCAGCCTGTTGTCCAGGCATTACTACTTACACTGAGCATTGAGATCAATTTGTGCTTCTGATGTCTGCCCGCCATGGAATGTGGCCTTACATGTAACAGTTTGCTCATCTTCCTTAATTATAAATGTGTGAACCCTGATGGTTTCCCAAAAGCCATCCTCTACTGGAGTGTGTACAGTAAAGTCAGTCTCAAGTGCTTTCCCCACAGACAGACTTGGAGGATTGGGCGGACAGGTATGCAGGACACTACAGGACACTGTGACTTGCTCTCCCACTCTTGGTATGCCAGTAATACTTAGTTTTAAAAACAAACAGTAGACTGGATTAAAGATCAAACATTCCTTGTTATTGTAAATTGTCTCTATATAAATAGATGGCAGTACCTGCTATTTGGAGTTCAATAGATTTGTCAAAGTAATTTTCCTTGTGAAATGTCTGAACTGGTTTTGGATCAATCCATGGATACAGTCTATCTCCATTATGGAGCATATCAAGTTGCTTTATTTCCAAACTGCAATTGTTCTCATTAGCCAATCCGTATAGTTTTGTCTTGCCAATGAATTTGCTGAGGACATCCTCATTATCTGGGCCATACACTAAATGGTATTCTGTTGTGGAGTATAGGTACCATTTCACCTTAACATTGCTATGTTTTTCTGTTTTGAAATCAAAACTGCACGGAATGACCAGGCAGGAGCCTCGGAGACCTGTGATCTTGCTGGGCATTGTATATGTCCAGTCCAGTGAATGCATGCCCCCTTTATTAGAAAACAAATGACAAATTATGTAGTGAGTAAAATGCTTTTGAGCATTAATTCAAAATGTTAAAAAAAAAATCTACAAAAAAAGTGAACAGTTACAAACGTATGACTTTCTTGTTAATGACTAGGGCTGGACTGCACCTAGTACAGTGTTTGTTTTGTTGCTGGATTTGTAATCAAACAATGCAGACTAACTTACTTTTTACTTTTAAAGTAACATGATCTGAAGTCTCTCTCTCTGTAGTTTGAGCTGTGCATGTTAATGTCTTTCCATGGTCATCCCTTGATGCTTTCAGTTTTAAAGTAGAAACTGTTTTCCAACTATATGCGGAAACATTACGTGTTTCAACAGAAACTGGCAGGTTTTGGTAATTCCAGATTATGTTTGGCTTTTCTTTTTGACAAGTGTGGTTCACAGTACAGGTAAAGGTCTTCTCAATTCCTTCCATAGCCTCGTCTTGGCTTGGACTTATTACAGGTTTGTGAAAGTCACCTGAGAAACATAGTGAAAGTGTTCATTAAAGAAAAAGAAGTGAAGCTTACAAGCTGACATACCAGACTTTTTGAATTAAAATCCATGGCTATCGTTTCACACTCACATAAAGGATTAAGACAGATTTCATTCTTCGATGTCTGTCCACCTGCGTAACTCACGGTGCAAGTAACAGACTTGTCATATTCCTCAATGGTCCAGGTAACCTCCAAGGTTAACTTCCATTTCCCATTATGAAGGGGTGTGTGAATTAAGTCTCGAGTGCCACGAGAATTACTCAGAGAAAGACTCAGCGTTGGGGGTGTTGGAGGACAGGTGTGTATCACACTGCAGGACAAGGTTACTGGCTCACCAACTTTGGCTATGCCAAGAAGATCTGCTTGTGGTAGGGCAGCAATATCTTTAAGAGGTAAACATATAATTTGTGAGTGATACAAAACACATTTACAAGGCAAAAATAATGGGTGACATTATATGGGTGATATATGTATCCTGAATTACTTTTCTTTGTAATTAATGTATTTTAATATGGTAATAACTGTAGTGATTTACTTTAAGCCTGGTTTTGTTTGTTCTTTGTTTATACTTAACCCATACTAATATTGCTATCATGCTAAATGTTCAATTAGTAATAATAAATAGAAAGAAAATATAATAAAGATGATATGGATATTGTATATTTATATAATAAGGTTTAAGTTATCTTACCTGTCACGTCAAGGGCAATAGTTTCATGATGAAAATTTTTGGTGTGGTATGATTCAATAGAATTTGGGTCCATCCAGGGAAATAGTCTTTCCTGACTATGTTGCATTTCAAGTGGCTCAATCTTCAAGCTGCAGTTTTTGTCATTTGAGGAGCCAAATAAACTTGTTTTTCCTTTGAACCGATTAATGATATTTTGTGTTGATTGGTCATACACTAGAAGATAACCTGAAGTGGAGAGTTTATACCATTTTACGTTGGTCGTGCTATGCTGGACGTCTTTGAATTCATAATTGCAGGGAATGACCACACAGGAACCTCGAAGACCAGTAATTGTGCTGGGCATTGTGAAACTCCAGTCAAGTGAGCCCATTGACCCTGTAATAAAAATATACATTTCTTATATGTTATTACATGTTACATTTTTATAATTCCATAATAACTATCTAGAAATCCTAACAAGAAGCTAATTTTTCATACAACTGCTAGTCCTGCCTGCAGCCCTAACCTTAAACATTCATAACTTAAGAGCTGGCTTATGCAAATTCTTATCATTTGGCAATCATGAAAATGTACTAATGATGGACATGCATGTCAAGAAGATAAAGTAAGGATAAAATCAACTAAAAGGCTTTAACACCAAAAGTTCTTACTGACTTTGAACCCTTAAATTGATTTCCACTGTTTGAACATTCCCTTTAAAATCTGCTTGGCAATTTTTTTTTTTAAATGTAATGGTTTTGCAATAAAAATTTTTTTTGGTGTGATTTTAGGGTTTTTTTTTTTTGTTGGTTGTTTTTTTTGTATCCCCCCAAAAAAAAAAAAAAGTAATTTGGTTTGTTGTAGATGTAAAAAAAAAAAAAAAAAAATAACACCCCCCAAAAAAAAAAATTTATTTTGATCAGTGGGATATATAACAGATAATAATGGCATTATATAAGACAATACACACTAACAAAATGATACACAAATGTAATTTTACTCTAAAAATCTTTTTACAGACAGAAATTGTGTATTTATTCAGACTCACGTAAAGGATTAAGACTGATTTCAGTCTTTGATGTCTGTCCACCTGCATAACTCGCGGTACAAGTAACAGAATTATCATTTTCCTCAACTGTCCATGTAATCTCTATGGTTTCCCTCCATATCCCATTATGTAGGGGTGTGTGTGTAAAACTTGGAGTCTCTCGTGAAATACTCAGGTTCAGTGTTGGGGGTGTTGGAGGACAGGTGTGCAACACACTGCAGGACAAGGTTACTGGCTCACCAACTTTGGCTATGCCAAGAAGTTCTGCCTGTGGTTTCTCAACAGTATCTTTAAAAGGTAAAAATAGAGTTTGAGTGAGACACAAAAAAAAGAAAAGAAAGAAAAAAGACATACAAAAGTACTTCATCACTTAATTGGGGTATTTAGTTTTTTCTTAAAGTACATATACAGGTGCCCCTCTTTGCTCTGTTACACATGTTGTATGTTTAAAATATCCATATCTTATCCCCTATCTAATAGTTAAATATATGTAGGGATTAAGTCATTTGTGTATGTTTGTTTTATATATATATATATATACACTTTCTTTCTTGTTGTGCATTCTAAGATGCTTTTCTGCTCATCACAATTGTACTGAGTGATTATCTGAGTTACTGTAGCCTTTTTGAAGATGTTTCCTCCTGCTGTCACTCACTGGATGTTTTTTATTTTTATTGCAATATTCTGAGTAAACTTTAGAGGCTGATGTGCATACAAATCCCAGAAAAACGGCAGTTATAGAAATGCTCAAACCAGCCCATCTGGCACCAACAATCATGCCACAGTCAAAATATCTGAGATCATATTATTTCCATATTGTGATGGTTGATGTGAACATTACCCAAAGTTGCTGACCCATATCTGCATGATTTTATGCATTGCACTGCTGCCACATGATTGGCTGATTAGATTGCATGAATGAGTAGGTGTACAGGTGCCCCACATTCCTAATAAAGTGCTCCATGAGTGTACTTCATCTATAGTTTTGTTTGTTCTTTGTTTGTACTTAAAACCATACTAACATTAATAACAGGCTTAATTTGCGATTAATAATATTAAATAGAAATACAATGTAATAAATATAATATAGTGTATATTAATTTATAAGTAAATACAGTAAAAGCATTGATCATACCGGTCACAACAAGGGTAATTGTTCCATCATTTACATTTTCTCGGTGGTATTCTTCAATAGACTTTTGATCCATCCAGGGAAAAAATCTTTCATTATTATGTTGCCACTCAAGCGGCTGGATCAATAAGCTGCAGTTTGTGTCGTTTGATCCATATAAACTTGTCTTTCCTTTGAAATTATCAGTGATATTGGATGTTGATTGGTCATACACCAAAGAGTCATTTGAAGCAGAGAGTTTATACCATTTCACTTCAGCGCCACTATGCTGGGATTTTTTGAATTGATAACTACAGGGAATGACCACACAGGAACCTCGGACACCAGTGATTGCGCTGGGCATTGTGATACTCCAGTCAAGTGATCCCATTGACTCTACAATGAAAATATACATAAATGTTCATTATATTTTTATCATGGTGCAATACTAAATATCTAGGAATCCTAATAAAAATGTAAAATAAAAATACCATCTCCTGATTGGTGCAACAGAAATACATAAAAATGCTAGCCCTGTCTGTGGCTCTAAATGTAAGCATTCATAACTTATGATTTCGCTTATGCAAATTCTGATTTATTAATAGTCAAGAGAACATACTAAATACAGCTAAATGAAAACTTAACTAATTTTCAAGTGATGTGCATAGATGTCACGAAAGAGAGGAGAAGGAAAAGTAAGGATACAGGTGTTGTGGATAAAATCAACCTTTCTAGCCTAAGTCAAAAAACTTCTAAGACAGAGAGTTTAGTAGATGTCAAAAGTAATAAACTTTATTGGAAACCAACAAAGGTGACTGTCTGCAGAGAGTCCACCTTATACATACACAAACATGTCTTTATATACGTTTTGGAAACAGTAAAATTATCCCTAGATGGGGCATTCCCCTTTTCTTTCCGGGAACAGACCAATCTCTATTGCCTTAATTAATTATTCATGTCTATACGTTATCTTAACTTTGTGGAGCATGCGCAGTGAGTTGATTTTCTTGAAAAAGGGGTTTATGAGGACAAGGTTTCTTCCTTTCTACAAGAAGATGGTTTCACTCAGGCTTCTCTGTCCTGTCCTTGAACCACACTCCCTTCCTGAGGCCCTCTTCCTGCTTCCATAGACACCTGGCTTCAAAGTTTTCTCCCACAAAAGTGAATGTCTAATGCCAATTTATTGTTGTGTAGAAAAGTGCCAGCTGGTACAGATGAACTTTTGTTGTACAATAAGACATGGCATTCATCCAACTCAAATCCACTCAGAATATGACTTGATTAACCATTGTTCTATAGATTTGGATTATGCTTCCAACTATTGATTATACATATTATAGATTATGCTTTTTAACCCATACAGATTATTTGATTATGCTTAAAGTAGTACTTCTAAATGTAGGTTACATGAGAATACACTTCATTAACATATCCAGAAGTGAAGTTGTACATATTGATTACACGTCTAGCTATTTTCTTATACATATTTTGATATATTTTCTATATATTTCCCTCCTCTGGGGCTTACTAAGTCCCACCTAACTGGAGAGAGTAATCTCACAATCCAGTACCATCATTTACACTAACTAGTGATCAATGTATGATCACATCAGCCATCTTTCAATGACCAAATCCTGAAACCACTCTCTCTGGAGATCAGAACCAAACATCTCCTCTCCCATTGACTAGAAACGAGTAAAAGATTCTGCCTCCCCTTTCCCTAACCACAAGAATCAAAACAGTGTTCGTAAGCGTGAGCATACATTTTTCAGCACTTGCCCGTGGTTATCACGGTTATGTAAGACACAGTTGATTAAGCACATATAGCTGATACAAGTATAGACTAATAAACATGCATACAAAACAATTTTCTCAGTTTGATTACATTGATAACTCAGACATTGATTACCGTGTCCCTTAATCACATGTGATTATATTGTATTAATAGTAAGACGTAAAAATTCAAAAGTAAAAAAATAAAAAACAAAAACTCCAACACACCCTTCTCCAGGGGATGTATCCAGAATGATTATCTCCGCCCAGATACTTTACGTACGTCGATCGGAGTCTGCCTTTTCTGGGGAGAGGTCGCCAGTACTTACACCCAGGGCATTGGCTCATCAATTTCTTTGTTGTCCTCACTGGAGGAACTGCATCCATCCTGTTGCACCCGATTAGAGATCCAGCCTGGCTTTTTTCCTTCAGCAGGTGCATCAGGATCACCAGAGCCACTGTCGGCAGCAGGAGCCCTTCTTTCCTCCTGCTCTGTTGGTACAGCCCTGACAGACCTTCTTCTTTGCCATGGCCTCAGACTGCCATTCACCCTTTCCTCCATTTAGACCTTCTCTAACGACTTGGCTTGTTCTTTCTTCTGCAATGACAACCACTGGATCGTCCCCTTCGATCACCCGATCCTCCCTTCTCCTAGGTCTTAATCTAGGTGCTTTGTACAGCCATTCTCTTCTGGGCTGGAGCACCCTGGGCGGGGTACACACTGTTCTCCAGGGAGTCACTGGACAAAGAACTTCTATCTCCTCTCTCAGTCCCCAGCTTTGTTCCTGTGAATAGATAGCTTCATACATAGTAGTTAGTCATCTCATATACGCTCTTAGTTCCATCGGCAATTACTCAAACAGCAGTTCATCATAAGGACCTCTCAGATATGACACAGACATGGGTCGACCCGTAAGCATTTCATGCGGTGTTAGTTGCATATTTCTGTTAGTCTGCATGCGATAGGTCATTAGTGCAAGAGGTTGAGCATCAACCGAAACAAGTTGCGTTAAGCTTAGTCTTAAAGGTAACACTTACCTTTTCCACTATTCCTATGACTGAGGGTGATACACACAAACATTTTAATTTATTCAGTTACTGTAACATTTTTTTTTTAAACGAACGCCGAAGCATCGTCAGAGCTAATCTGAGATGGTATGCCAACTCTGGAATTACCTCTCTAGTCAAAATTGAATCACTGTTCCAGCAGTTTAGTCTGCTGATAGCATTGCCTACCTCCACCTGCTAAACCTGTCTATCACCAAGTGCTTAAACGGCCCTTCGGCATTGATATGTGCCCTATCAATTCTGATTTTCAATTTCTGAACTTGTTTTGAGCATAAAGTTCACACTCAGAAAAAAATTATCCATCATTGCCTGTAAGTACAAAGACCAGTCATCTTGCTGTTTTATCTATCCCATAACTTCCCCCTTGCACATTGGTTAAAACCATGTGCATCTGAAACTCATACAGTGAGAAGTGCAGTGTGTACAATCAGAATTCAATTAAATTATTTGCTCGGTATGTTAAAGTGGTGTTCCAATGATTTTTTAAGCCCTCATTGTATTACTCCAAACAGATGACACAATCCATGGGCTTAAGCAGAGTCAGTATTTCTATATATATATTAACAATTCTACCCTTAATCAGTTCACACTGAATCCTTAATTGATTCAGCCAATTGGGCAGAGCAGGGTGCTCATAATGTTTATTAATGTAAATGTTTCAGACTCAAAAAACTTTCAGATGAAATGTCTAGAAAGTTCAAATTTAGGCTCGAGGAAATATGGCTAGGCAATCGTGAGTGTTCTCAGTGACTGGCTCCACAGAATTAATTAGGCAATACAACACTACAGATGGTGTATTAGACAAATTAATAGGTTTAATATTTAATTTTTTTAGCGGCACATAGAATTACTTCATATCCTGTTCTTTGTTGAGCTGTCATGTGTTGCATTTGGATATAATCAAAATGGAAGTGACCTGGTGTGATAAATGTAAGAACAATGTGTGAGAGAGCAATTTTCCCAGTGATCTGCACTAAGAGAACAGCTCCAGCCATGGCACGCAAACATGCTGGCAATCCTTGTGCCACCAAATCCAATGTTTAAAGACCTGCAAGTGCCCCCATACTCCTGAGCCGGGACCCCCGTAGCAGCGTACCCTCTCTCAGTCACATTTAAGAAAAGTCTTTGTTGTAGTTTGCCAGCCATAATACAGGTGCAGAGCATAGGTCCATTCAATGTCAGGTTTTTTCCTTAGAACACCCAGATCTCAGGATTTTGTCATGAAGAGAGCAATCAGTGATCCACTGAAGACCATAATTGATAACGTCCAGGAAGCTTAACATTTGTAGTGTGGTATGGGGTGGAGGAGGACCCCAATCATGTCCTGTCGGCCTTGGGAGCGTGCGAGGGAGTCTCTGACCACAGAGGAGTAAACTGCAGGGGAGTCCCCAGCCCCTGAGGGAGACGCACCCAGGTGTATTACTGATCTTGGAATGTTAAGGGGAGTAACAGCCTTGAGCTCTCACATGCAGGCACACTGGAAAAGAGCTGAGCACAATTCAACAACAGAAAAATAATAATTATCATGTGGAAGGGAACAGGTTACATTAGGGACAAAATACACTAATGGAGCTATTGGGATGACTAGTAAAATACCATCCTCTTCCATCCTTAAACATCGGTTACTAAGTGTGTTGTATTGCAGAACTTATCACAGGTGTTATCACAGCTTGCTGTAATAATGCTAGAGTAATTGGACATGTCCCTTCATCCTTTTCGGAGGACAGATGATATTGTTTACACAGGATGACACAGGATGACTGTACTTAACTTTAGCTTAATACAGTGTACATGTTACTTGTCGAGCTTCAACCTTATGTAGCCCATAATGTGCCAGGTATGTTAGTGAGCTCAGGATTACTGATGCCACCATCACTGTCCAATTTGGAAACTGGAGACAGACCACTGGGAACACACAACTGCAAAACCCATCATTAAAGGTTCAATTTATGCAACAGATCAAGGCATATTAAAAAAGTTGGATAATTAGCATTTGATTTACTGTAACATGCAAGTGGGGTAGACGTGGACACTAAACTAGAACCCCATCAATTCCCCCAGATGGTATATATGATACTGTGATTGTCCCTAGGTCTACGTACGCTTACTCCTCACTCAGTTCACTTACTTCTTCCCTAAATTCTTAAATTGTGTTATATCAGAAATTTGTGAATCAGATTTTGTTGTTCCTTTATTAAAGAGGGAAATCCCACTATACGAGATCATGATAGTCCAATCCCAAAGCTTTGTGTCCTATCAAAATTTTTAGAAAGCCTTATCAGTGAACCACTGACATGTTATCAGATTGCAAAAAATCTTTTCTAGTAATTAAAGTTTCATAAAAACATAGCAGCACAACAGCTGTTTTGAAAGTCTTAAACAATATTGCGTAATCTCTAGATAAAGGTAACTACTGCACTTCCCTTTTTATCGATTTATCAAAGGCTTTTGACGCAGTGGATCATGCATATTGCCACAGAGCTTAAATAAAGTTGGTCTATCAAACCATTTAAACATTATTGAAGTAATCTCTAATTCTCTAATCAAAGGAATAACTCCTCTCATGTTTAGTTAATCTGTCAAAGAGTTCTAGTCTGTTGTCTTTAAAAAATACGAACCCCAAGTGGGAAAGATTCATTCTTATCCCTTCCTGAATTCCTTTCTTAATATCCTTCTGGTGAATGAAAGAAACAAAAATCCTTTAGTCTAGGACTATTTGTGATGTACACTAACTAACATGTTAATATCCCCTCTGTGCTAACAAGTGATAATCCCAATAATACAGAACTAAAAAATAGAGTAAATGAGGTAAAGACATCAAACATTATTACCCATGTGTATTGAGCATTTAATTAAGCTTGATCTATCCAAAACTCAAACCATTCCAACAATTCACACTCACTGCACTGCTGGACTACAGGTCTGATACGACTGTGAAGGTTGTCAGTACTCTGTAAAAACAAATGTTCAGGCTCAACGAAACATTAACTCAACAGCTTGCAAAACAACAATAATTTTGAGTTATGACAACTTTAAATTAATTTCAACCAACGAACTACACTGAGTTAGAGAAATTACTTTTTCTTCTACAATCAAATGTATTCTCAAATAAAACTTATTTAATAATCTGTATAATAAACACACGTTTTATTTCGAATTGATTACTCATAAAAATCAGTTTGTTTGTTTTTTTTCCACATTATTTAAAAAGAATTTAAGTGTTATGTACTTAATCAACATAATTATAAACACAAGTTTTTAAGTTGACATTCTTCTTATTATTATTTATTTTTTAATTACGTTGCTCCAATTAGATTTTCTCCGGTAGAATGCAGCCTTTTAAAACAAGAGAAATTATTAACTTCAAGTTGTATAACAATAGTAACTAAAATCCGGTGTAATTTACACTACAAATATAATACCTAACATCTCTGTAGGTTTATAGACATAAAAAAAACTGAATGAAACGAACAATTTGGACAAAAAAGAAAATTACTACTTTTTATCAGTACATGAAATTAGAGTAAACAATGTGGTTGACGTTTACACAAATAAGCAGAAATGTAATCATGCTTTCCTTTCTAATAACACAAATGAAAATCCTTCTGTAGGTGAGCAGATTTGTCCAATGAAACCATTCTTTTCCACTGCTAAGGCAAACTAAAGAGTACATTTTCTAATTACACTGCTAAATATGACTAGTTTTAGCTAAAAAAAAGTCCATCAATGATGTTAGCTAGTGCAGTCTATCGTATACACAAGTCCACTATTGGTCATATCGGATATGCCCAAATTAATTTCTTTTGTAGAATTTAATTGTAAGTGAAATGATACTCGCATTGAAATGTCCTCGGTATAGTATTTGTTCAGTCTACAGGTCCTCTAACACAGTCTTAACTGTCTGAATTTGTGTGACTAATCTTGTGACTTGAAATTAGTGATTTGAAGTTATCAAGCCGATTCATTAAGTCAATCTCTAGTACAGGTTTATTTATGATTTGTCCCATCTCCCCTTTTCCCTTCTCAAAACCTCTTTCTTCTCCAACTCTGAGGTAGAACTCAACCTGGGGAGCTATGGATACTTGGGCAAACTGCCACCGAGATGCACGTTGGAAAAAGATCTAGCAGCTTTTCCAAATGACCAATTTTCAAATTCCTTTCTATCACTCTCTGCCAATTAACATAGGGAAATTCTCCCTGGACTTCTGTTAAATTTAATATATGCGTTATTCGCGTCAAGAATGCGTTTTTTTCCTTCTTGGTTAACGGCTGTCTTGTTTCTCTGCTGTCAAAATAGAATTATTCCTTCCAAAAGTGATTATGAACTCCCTGTGTTTCTTGAAACAGCGCAACTAACTCTGCTTCCATTCTGCCCTTTATTCCTAATTAACAAGCTTCTTTAACTGAAGGCGTATGTACTCTTGTATTTGAAAAGACAATGTTTTTTTGTTTTTTTTTGGACAGTGTGTAACAGGACCAAGGCTACCGAAGATCCATAACGTAACTCAAATACTAACACTACAAAAGTATGTAGTATACATAAATGTTAATTCCGCTACCAAAGGTACAAGAGTAAATCATATGTAACACTTGTCCTAAAAGCCAACAAAAAAAAAACATATCTTGCTCTCGGTACAGATGAAGAGTGAATTAGATATGTACCACTCAGTCTAGGTAACAAAATGTGAGTGTAGGCAAAATATGTAATAACCAAACTCACACGAAATCACAGCAGATCATGCATTTTCCAATAAAGGTTGTGTTTCCCCAGCTGGAACACACAGTCTACAAGAGGGTGAATGACCAAAATGCCTACACCTCCTATTTCTAGGAATATTTTTTATATATTACAGGCCTAGAGGTCCACAATGATTTACACAACGGGTAATCAGGAGGATGTCCAACGTATTTACAGTGACAAGTTCCTGGCTGCTCCAGGATTCCTTTTTATTTTTTCAGAGTAATTATGTTATCACTGCAAACGGTGCAAATGATACAGTCCCCAGAACCAGAACAAACCTTCAAAGCAGAAGTCTGTTACCCTTCTCACTTTGAGGATCACACACACACACACACACATGCACGCACACGCACACATAGTCCGCGCGTAGATAGGAACACACACACATGCACACTGAGGCTTCCACACACACTTGTCTCTAAAACTAATTTTCAGAGCTTATCAAACACACGTGTCTCCTTATGTATGGAGCTCATATTCATACACTGATCAATGCAACATTCACACTTGTCTCTGAAACTACTTCTCAGAGCTCATCAAGTACACATCTCCTTTTTATGGAGCTCATATACACACTTTATTCTAGTAATAACAGTGATATCTTCCTAATGTAAAGCTGCCTGAAGGCTGTCCCTCACTCAGGTGGAATCTCGCTTGGCATGGACACTCTCAACTCCTTTCCAGCACTCACTAACCGGGGAGAGTCCAACAATCATACACCGCCACGGTACCGAACCCCACGACACCGCAATCCTTACCACAAGAGAACGTCACTCAAAAATGAGGAGATCAGACACGCCGACTCAACAGAATTGGAGCGTTTTCCTGCTCGGATCAATGTGGAGTTTTACGATACCACGGTTCAGTGTCAATTGATACAGACGCGCCCACGGAGAGCCGTGGATGGATCAGAGTCACGTGGCCAGCCAGCCAGAAACTCACTCAAGAAAAGAAGACAAACACCGTACAACCTCCAAACTAGGATCAATCACTCAAAAATTATAATGTATTAATTAATTTGAAATAAAACAAGAGTCGACTCCACAAAAGAAAAAGAAAAATGCTTAACTCAACATTCAGCACCTCTAGAACTCTCAAACATCCATCCGCCTGTTATAACAACATTCAGCACTCATACCCAACATTCAGCAGATATAATGAATATATAGCAGAGACAGACAACATTCAGCACAAATACAAAGCAGAGCAAATATAAACAGCATTCAGCACATGTAACATACAACAAGCACAGGATTAACACCCCAGAACATTTAAACATAGACAAACAAGACAAACAAGACAAACACCCGTTTCCCGTTTCACCACGCCTCACGCGTGACCCCACCTGGGGTTTATTGGGCCCAATGCGTTCACCTCACTTATGAACGTCTTATCACTAAGTTCTTCCTAGAACTTTTTCACAGTTCACCTCACTTATGAACTTATCATTCCGTTCTCCCTAGAACGTCACATCAACTGCAGGATTACTCTAAGAAGCTTCACAACACATAACACACATCTAACCCTCTCGGCCCAGTGCACAGGGTGAGTTATGCGGCGCTGTTTCGGATCCTTTTACTAGTGCAGCAAATCCGCCAACTTTCTGTGGAACACTGTTAGGCCTTGAGTGTCAATTCCTTAATCCTCTGTATTCTATCTGACTCCATTTTTCACATAGACAATACAGGCTTCACAACACATAACACACATCTGACCCTCTCGGCCCAGTGCACAGGGTGAGTTATACTACGCTGTCTAGGAACCTTCAACTAGTACAGCAGATCCGCCAACTTTCTGTGAAACACTGTTAGGCCTTGAGTATCAATTCCTTAATCCTCTGTATTCTATCTGACTCCATTTTACAATACAGGCTTGTAGACACACTGCTCAAGACAAAACGCTACAACAGACACACACACACACACACATATATATATATTGCATGCATATTTTATTTTTGAGATCTAAAAACCCTCTTTTCTAAATTTTGTTCATAATTTACAGGAGCTTTTTGTGAGGGGAAAAACACCGTCTCAGGCTGACCCATAGGAAAACCACACAAGTATTTATCCAAAAAAAGCAGAAAACTGCTTACCTTATTTTTTTTTTTTGAGTGGCCACGCTTGCGCGGCTTCTCCAGGGCCAGCCTCACCGGAGTGTCTCCCTCTTTGCTCCTAGACAAATCACGCGCCGGGTCACCAATTTGTTGTGGATAAAATCAACCTTTCTAGCCTAAGTCAAAAAACTTCTAAGACAGAGAGTTTAGTAGATGTCAAAAGTAATAAACTTTATTGAAACCAACAAAGGTGACTGTCTGCAGAGAGTCCACTTATACATACAACAAACATGTCTTTATATACGTTTTGGAAACAGTAAAATTATCCCTAGATGGGGCATTCCCCTTTTCTTTCCGGGAACAGACCAATCTCTATTGCCTTAATTAATTATTCATGTCTATAGACGTTATCTTAACTTTGTGGAGCATGCGCAGTGAGTTGATTTTCTTGAAAAGGGTTTATGAGGACAAGGTTTCTTCCTTTCTACAAGAAGATGGTTTCCACTCAGGCTTCTCTGTCCTGTCCTTGAACCACACTCCCTTCCTGAGGCCCTTCTTCCTGCTTCCATAGACACCTGGCTTCAAAGTTTTCTCCCACAAAAGTGAATGTCTAATGCCAATTTATTGTTGTGTAGAAAAGTGCCAGCTGGTACAGATGAACTTTTGTTGTACAGTAAGACATGGCATTCATCCAACTCAAATCCACTCAGAATATGACTTGATTAACCATTGTTCTATAGATTTGGATTATGCTTCCAACTATTGATTATACATATTATAGATTATGCTTTTTAACCCATACAGATTATTTGATTATGCTTAAAGTAGTACTTCTAAATGTAGGTTACATAGAATACACTTCATTAACATATCCAGAAGTGAGTTGTACATATTGATTACACGTCCTAGCTATTTTCTTATACATATTTTGATATATTTTCTATACAGGTAACTAAAAAATCCTTAAATTCATAATTTCTTACTCACTCTTAACTCTTAAAGTAATTTGCACTCTTTGAACATTCCCTTCTAAATTTGATTGGCATGTAATGGTCCTGCCATGATCATCAGCCTTTGCTGTAAACTTTAATGTGGATCTAGCTTCATATTTTGTTCCTCGTTTTGTAGGGGATGATTTGATTCCACGTAACCCTCCATCATTCCACAGAAACTGAGGTTGGTTTTTGGTGCACATGTATGTAACAGAGCAAACAATGTCTTGTTCCAGACCCTCCAGAAACTCTGTGTTTGAATCAGGAGTAATCCTGGCTTGATCAGTGGAACCTGCAATATATGATAAAGGCGTTATCAAAGACAATACACATAAATCACACAAAAACAGAATAAACAGATGTATGATACACATAGTAATGCAGTTTGTTTGTTTTTTATGGACAATACATTGAATTCAGAAATATACAATGCAAAAATATTACTTACACTGTGCAGTATGTATTATTGTAGTGGATTCAGAGAGGCCACCCCTGTGTCTAACTGAACACAGAAATGTATGTCTTTCAGACTGAACAATCCCTTCACGTGTTAGTCTGATTTCCCAGGTGCCATCAGAACGAATTAAGCTGTTTTTGAGTCTGTCTTCTGCTCCAGGTTTTTTGTCTATCCCAGTCAAACTTAGGGAGGGGGGGCTGTAAGGACAGGAGTGACGTGTTGTGCATTGAACTGTAATGCTTTCTCCAATTTTATAACCCCCAGAAATGGAAACACTGGGCTTGTCTGCAGTTGCTACCTCATTCAAAACAGACAGAAAAAGCAGAAATATATCAGACAAAATTCCATGTAACTTCTAAATATTAACTGTAGCAAAGCTCCAGCAGCAGTTAAACTGTACCAAAGCTCAATTTTCACAAAAAATATTTTTTTAAACTGTAAACTATATTGTAAAGGAATGTACAAAATAGTAAGTAAATGTAACACTTACATTTAACATGAATTAGAGTAGTAACATCAAAGAACCTGAAAGTGCTTCTTCCAACATTTTCTGGGTCTATCCACGTATATATTCTGTCTCCATTGTGGGAAAGACTAAGTTCATCAATCACTAAACTGCAGTCCTTGTGAGATCCCGTATATAACCAGGTTCTTCCTCTGTACCTATCAATCACTTCCCAAGGGTTCCAACTGTCATATACTAGAGGATATCCACGACCAACATACTGATACCACACTATCCGATAAGGGTTAGTAGGTGGATAATACAAAGTAAAAAAAATAATGCAAGAACCGTTGTAGGCCATAAACGCTGTGTGACATTTAACTTACCAGGCCCAGGTGTTGTTAACCAGGATGCCTGTGTGAGAGAATTGGTATGTTAGATCATTCTCATGTTCATAAAAGACTATTATTGTGCTATACATATATAGTATTTAAGTTTATAACACACTGTACCATAAAGTATTATATCCAGTAGCAGCAACCTTTTCATGTTCTCAGGACAAAATGAATGCAGATAAACAGAGTGTCGACTCTAGAATGGACATGGTACAATGTTAATTAGATTGTAAGGCAATTTTCGGATAATAACAGTATTTGTATTTCTTCTGTGCAAGCTTAAATTAACATTGGGAAATGTAATTAATTATCTGACATCAAAATATAGACTGTTCTATTTTTATACCAGAACACATATTGTGAATCCTATTGTGTTCTGTGATAACTGTTAACACACCAGCATCTTCCCAAAAAAGCCAGGAAGTGACATATGACAGTAGTATTTGCAAAAATATTTTTTTTTTTTATAATTTGACCATTGACAATATGGAGGCTTAGCAGCTTGTGACAGTCATGCAAAGCTGCGGAGCTTCCAATATTTCTTCTACTGTAGTGAGTGTATATTTTATTCATTGTGAGCCCATTCCTAGTGAAGCACTAGAGCACGCATGGTGCGGGCTATTAACTTCAAGTTCAATCATTAGCACTGCTAGCCTTATTAGCAATCATCCACTACACTGTTCTCTAACTTGCTCTATGGCTCAGTAAAGGCACTCACTTCCACTACAGCAGACAGGTTGGTTTCTGCCTCAGTGCCACTTTCTCACAGTATTTTAAATCCTGCACTATACAACCAAACAGTGGGTTTCTGCCACTAATGTGTTTAAGTGGTTTGTCCATGTCATACTACAAACTGCTTTTGGATTAGTTCATTTCATCTAAGACACAGCTGGAACTGGGTTTAATGATGCACAGAGAAAGCAGATTATGCCATATCTAGACTCCTAGAATGTAGGGGTGTTTGATAGTGCTCTCAGTTTAAAAATAAATAAATCATAGTAGCAATGTTTGTAGAACAGCAAATTATCACCTTCATAAGATCTCTAAAGTACATGATATTTTCTCTCCCACAGATAGTAAGAAAAAATCATACGTGCATTTGTTGTATCTAGACTCGACTACTGCAACAGTGTTTTAGTTGGCTTGCCAAAGTACTCCATTAAACACTTACAAAGAGTTCAGAATGCAGCTACAAGAATGGTGACACGTATTAGACTGAAAAATCATATCACTCCGGCACATAAATCACTTCATTGGATACCTGTCTTACAGAGCTAGTTTTAAAATCAATTTTCATGGTGGTGCTCCTACATACAGTTGTAATATGATCACTAAATATTAGAGATGCACTGATACTAAATTTCTCAGTCGATACGGATAACCAATTATTCTGAGTGATATCGGCCGATACCGGTAACCGATAGTTCTGATTTTTATGCACTCTTTTGAATTAAAAATAATTCAGTCCACAATTCTGAAAGAAATGCAAATAAAAACTTTATTCTCTCAATTTCAACAAGTTGTTTCACAGTGTACTGGCCCTTTAAATCAGTGTGAGCAGAGCTGGGGTGGGGGACTCACGTTTCCCGTAAAATGTTAGCAGTGCAGAGATAACAGAGTTTACAAGCTGCAGTTTTTTCGTCATTCAACGAGAATAAGAGACATCTTCTTTACACACAGCATGAAATAGATGTGTTTTCCCACCCTCTTTTGATTGACAGGATATAATCGGCCCTGATCATCAAATAACAAACTTTACTTACTTACTTATTTACCTCCATACAGTAAATAAACACCTCATTAGCACCAGCCATGTGCTGACTATACAGATTATGAGGCATGCTCAGCTAATATATTGATGATTTTGATGCCATGCCTTACAAGTGCCACTCAAAGAAGTCAGTTATACTGCTACCTGGGCATCTCTGTGCAATTTCAGTGATATAAACATAGGTGTCTCTCAACACATTTCCAGTTAGTCCAAAGTTATATCACTCCCTTATGACCTTCTTTATTCTCACCTCACCATGATCCTATGTTCTGTGATAACTGTTAACCACAGGAACTTGGCAAATAGATTCCAGACGAAGATAGCTGTTTGACAGCTGTATTTACTGCAAATACTACATCATACGTCACTTCACCTGCCTCATATGTTAACACCAAGATTTTGTGGGAATACCTCAGAATGTATTCACATAAGAGGATATCGAGGTGATCCTCACCACCCCTGGTGGTTATCCAGAATGCAAATTTCTTTCAACCATTGTTACATTCACTACATTCTGTAACTACTGAATTCTTCTTGGTTCACTTTGTAAATGTAAACGGTAAATGTGCACTTATATAGTGCTTTTATCCAAAGCGCTTTACACTGTGTCTCATTCACCCATTCACACACACACTCACGGTAGCAGAGCTGCCATGCAAGGTGCTAACTTGCCATCGGGAGCAACTTGGGGTTCAGTGTCTTGCCCAAGGACACTTCGGCATGTGGAGTCACCCGAACCGCCAACCCTACGATTAGTGGACAACCCACTCTACCACCTACCCCACAGCCGCCCTTGGGCAAAGTCACGGACTTCCAGGGACCTCTCCCTTTGTGGCTGTTAGCTAGCTAAATTAAATAATCTGTAAAATACATGCTTGCTGTCTTTTAAATGACATACCTAGAGAATAGAGAGGATTAATAAAAAGTATATATAAGCTAAGAATAATAAATGTATTACATAATTTTCTGAGCAACAACAAAAAAACAATACCCTCTTACACTGTTACATAATTTAACACAATGAGTGCTCATTGCGCACTTAAACATAAGTGTAACAAACATGTCTGGTTTCCTCTTCAGTGATCTGGGTGTATGTGACATTTAATGGAATAGGGAGAAAAAGTTTAGCCCAGTGTGCATCATATCAGAATGTAGTTTTGGTGTTGCAATAAGTAAACTCTGGTATAGAATTCACACAGACAATAATACATGATTCATGGCAATTTTGAATCAGGAATAATAAAATCAATCAGTATATACTGTACGTACAGATTAACACAAATCCTTATGGCCCCTTATTATTTGACATTTGCGCATACAAAAAACTTTGGTGTAGTGTTGGAGAGCTATCTATCATTCTGTACTTATGCTGCTAATGTGAAAACAAAATAACAAATCCCAAAACAAAGCTTAAATTATAAACCCAAATAGCAAATCTAAAAACTAAATAACAAAGCAGAAAACACAATGAACAACAACAAATTTTTAACAGGGTTACGGTAACATAAATGAGGTTACATAAAGTTTTAACAGTGTGCATCAGTAAATTAAGACATCAAGAAAGCTGTGCAGTCTGAGCACTAGAGATCATTTAGAATTGTTCTAATTGTGCAGTGATTTGTTTGTCCAAGGACATCATAAAATACAAAAAAAGCTCTTTATCCGTCCATCCATCCAGTAAAGCTTTATATATATATATATATATATATATATATATATATATATATATATATATATATATATATGAAGGCATTTTAAACCCTGTTCTTCATTTAATTTATGTATATGTATCAGATTTATTAATTTTGCAGTTAGTAAATGCCCAATATAAACTAAGTAAAAGTACCAGGCAATAAAACAGAAAATAATGTAGACAACTTTAATTGTACTTACAAAGTGGATATCTTTTATTCCTCCTCAGAAATCTAGTCTTCTTCAATCAGCTCACAGTATGGTGCTTAAGTATGATGATCACAAAGCATTGCATCCCACCCAGTCAGATGACAAACCTGCAAGAAAAAACACAAGACAGTCCGTGCTGTTGTACAAAAAAAAAAAATTCACGCCTGGAGGAGTGAGAGGGTGTGATACAGCAAGGACGTGCACAGACATTTTGGAGGGCAGGGGCTCAAGTGGAAAAAAGGGAACTTCTCAATTATTTATTTAAAAAATATATAAACACACACACACACACACACACACACACACATAACTGATGGTGACAAAGACTTAGATTCACATTTGAGGGAGTGCTGTCTGTATCGTGTAAAGCTCTATCAGCATACAACAAATGAACAGAATGGATAGTTATTTAGATGAGGAGTCTATGATCAAAATGATGAAGTTACTGTTTAAGGCAGGACATGCACCGATACTAAATTTCACAGCCGATACGATAACCGATCATTCAGAGTGATATTGGCCGATACGGATTACCGATAGCTCTTCCTTTTATGCATTATTTTAAATGAATAATAATTAATTCCACAATTCTGAAAGAAATGCAAATAAAAACTTTATTCTCTATATTTCAACAAGTTGTTTCAGAGTAACTAGTCTCATAAACAGAAAACACATTACTCTATTTAACATGAACTAAATTCTGAAGATTAAAGTAAGATTTCTTAACTTATTGAATGTTATTAATTCATATTAACAAAATTAATGGACTGACTTAAAATACCTCCTGTTAGTCTCACATTCACTTACCACAAACAAAAGCATTTCAACATCATCATGGAACAACAAACTGGTCATATATAGGCCTAAAATAAACTTTTTTTTTATAATATTAACTTATATTAACATCAACTGCATATGAAATATAATACTCTACAAATATTATTTTTCTTTTGTCACTCATTTCAGTCTTTCCATGGTGTATGGCCTTTTAATTCAGTGTGAGCAGAGCTGGGGTGGAGGACTCCCGTTTCCCGTTTCTTGTAAAATGTCAGCAGTGCAGAGATTACAGAGTTTACAAACTGCAGTTCCCTTTCAAAATGAACTTAGACGTTGCATTTAGCATAACAGTATGGGAACGCCTTGTGTGTATCCGGTATCTGAAGCTTGTATAAAATCATGCCTCCACTTATATGCCTGCCATGATCAGGTGACGTGGCAGTTAAGTGCGTTGCATGATATATATATATGGCACCTGCATGTATGCGATGGCGGCCTTGAGAGGCTGCGCATGGTAACACTACATTAAGCAGCTCAGCTTGCAACTCGCGCTCTTCTAAAAAAAAAAAAAAACGGAAGCCGAAGTGAGTCGGGTTTCAGAGCCTTGCGGATCTGGGCCGGCTGCTGCCAAGGCAGCCAACCGTCTCAGGTTCGGGGGATCTCTTAGATCCGGAAGAGAAGCCGGAGACTCTCTTGCTCTGTCAAAAGGATAATAATTCCTCTCTGACTCCGAGGAGATAGAAGGATGTGTTAAAAACTGAGAGCAGCATATAAAGAGCTGCTTGAAGTGATTACACATTGAAAGTTAATCCCTCACACTGCAGGAACTCTCCTGTCTTCCAGAAATTTACAACAAAATCTCAGGACATGAGGTTGTTAGGGCAGATAGCCCCCAGTGCTACTGTAGGGCCTCCCCTAGCTACAAGGCGGTCCCCAAGTTTTCAGTGTTCTCTGGTCAGCGAGCTGTCACAGGGCTATGAAAATCCCTCCAATAGAATGTGGAATAGTTAACGTCACTAAAAGACCATCATGCAGCGTTCAACTACTGCCAATTGTGTCTCCATGGATTCTGTCTACCATAGAAAGGGTTACCAGGTCCAGTTATAGCTCGAGCCCCCCCCAGTCACAGGTGTGCTCACCACAGCAGTCAGCACAGACCAGAGTCTGACGTTAGCGCAGGAAGTAAGCTCCCTTTTGGACAATGGGGCCATAGAACATGTACCCCGTTCCCGAAGAGAGGGAGGTTTACAGCCATTATTTCCTGGTCTGGGAGTGGGAGTATGTGGCCCATTTTAAATCTGCATCATCTGAACTGTACTCTTTGGACATACAGGTTCAGAGGCTGACGCTCAAACTTATCGTGCCACAGATTCAGTTCGAGAACTGGT
Source organism: Ameiurus melas (assembly GCA_012411365.1). Classification (NCBI taxonomy): domain Eukaryota; kingdom Metazoa; phylum Chordata; class Actinopteri; order Siluriformes; family Ictaluridae; genus Ameiurus; species Ameiurus melas. Next base: position 25,452,823 of record CM022759.1, read on the forward strand.
TTGTGGCGATAGATCTAAAAGGTGCATATTTCCACATAGGAATATCGCTAGCTTTATCTCCTCGCAACCTTCACAAAGTACATGGATGTCACTCTGGCTCCATTGGGACTCCAGGGCATCTGTGTACCAAACTACCTGGATGACCGGTTAATTCTAGCACGATCCAGGGAGCTGGCGGTCCAACATCAAGATGTTGTTCTCGCCCACATAAAGAGCTTGGGGCTCAGGTTCTAGGGGTTGTAGGATTCTACTACGATGAGGCTGTATCTATCCCCGACATGCGTAGTGTCAATCCTATCAACACTGAGCGAGATAAACCTGGATCTTGGGAGACTCTTGGGGTGGAGTCAACTCATGTGGCCGAGGTCACATCTGTATGCTGCTCCCCCTATCGCTCTGCTCCCACAAGCTCTAGCGAGAGTTTGCCAAAACAGTCTGCTAGTAGCACCTTTTGGCTAGCTCAAACATGGTTCTGAGAGATAATATCCCCGCGAGATGGCACTCCTTGGGGGATTCTCGTCCACAGGGATCCACTGTAGACTCAGTAAACTGCGCAATAGCTACAGTCCTGTAGCTCCTACAAGAACATTTCTTGGCAGGCTTGGCTCCTTCTACAATCAGGGTTACGTGGCCGCCATTTCGGCCAGCCACGCCCCTGTTGAGGGAGCCTCTGTGGGGCAACATCCTCTAACTGTGAGGTTTATGCATGGTGTCAGACTGCTGAAGCCCATCTGCAGGCCACACATACCTTCCTGGGGCCTTCTGTGGTCCTGGAAGGTCTGTTGGGTGCCCCATTCGAGCCACTAGAGTGGATCCAATCAACATGGAAATTGTATGCACTCAAGTAGCAGCTTTTTGTCTTGTGTTCTAAGGAACGTCAGCTAGACCCAGTGAACTGCGCAACAGCTACAGTCCTGGTGTTCTTACAAGACCGTTTCTCAGCGGGCTGGGCCCCTTCTACAATCAGGGTTACTTGGCCGCGGTTTCGGCCAGCCATGCCCCTGTTGATGGAGCCTCTGTGGGGCAACATCCTCTAACTTCGAGGTTCATGCGTGGCCATGCATACCTTCCTGGTACCTTGCTGTGATCTTGGAAGGTCTGTTAGGGGCCCCATTTGAACCCTTAGAGAAAGCCTCTGAGAAGCTTGTGACTCTAAAATTAGCTCTTTTACTGGCCCTGACATCTCTCAAGCGAGTGGGAGGTCTCTGTTGCCCCACCCTGCCTTGACTTTACCCCTGGATAAGCCAAGTCCTTCCTGTATCCTTCGCTGGATTATATTCCTAAAGTGCCTACATCGGCTGCCCGCCCTGTGGTGTTGCAGGCTTTCTGCCCTCCTCTGTTCCTCACACTGGAACAAGAGAGGATGCACCTGCTGTGTCCAGTAAAGGTTCTCTATACTCTCCGTCCACCGCTCCGGCCAGTGGCGTAAGTCGGAGCAGCTACTAGTCAGCTTTGGCAGCGACAGGAAAAGTGATGCTGTGTCAAAGCAGCGCATCTTTTCTTGGATAGTGGAAGCAATCTCTAGGGCTTACGACGGTCTCGCCACACCTCTGGGCATAAGAGCTTATTCCACTAGGGTGGTCGCCTCCTCAAAGGCTTTGTTCAAAGGAATATCCTTGCAGGATGTGTGTGTGGCTGCATGGTGGTCTACGCCTCATACAGTCAGTCATTATTACAGCCTGGATATTCATTCCACCCCGGGCTCGAGTGTCTTGCAGTGACCCTCGGGCTTGGGTATTTTTGAACAGGCCGTACCCTCAGTATGAAGGAGTGGGTATTCCCGTTCCCATACTGTTATGCTAAATCCAACGTCGAAGTTCCCTTTGAAAGGGAACGTCAGGGTTACGCATGTAATCCTGAGAAGGGAACGAGACATTGCATAGCACTGTCATACCGGGGCGGGCCTGTGAATTGCATATTTGATTCAGATAATAGAGGCTGGCGGCGTGGTTCAGAGGTGCCATATATATATCATGCGACGTGCTTAATTGCCACGTCACCTGATCATGGCAGGCCTATAAGTAGAGGCATGATTTTACACAAGCTTCAGATACCGGTCACGTGCACAAGGCATTCCCATACTGTTATGCTAAATGCAACATCTCGTTCCCTTCTCAGGGAACAGGGTTACATGCGTAACCCCGACTTTTCTCATCATTCCACACAAGAGACATCTTCTTTACAGACAGCACTAAATCGATGTGTTTTCCCGCCTTCTTTTGATTGACAGAATATTATCAGTCCTGATCATCGGATGTTTCGGCCGATGGTGGGAAAATTTGTCTTTATCGGCCGATACATCAGTGTATCTCTAGGCAGGACACTTTTTTCATGTAGTGGTCAATTTTGAGATTTTGGTCTATTTTGCTTCGATGTCTTCTTTTACTCTAATGGAAAGAAAACGTCTAAAATACACATTTATATGGTGTCCGTTTTCATCTGTAGATTTCTTCTAAATGAACCAAAACAAGCTAATCTGCATATTTAAACATAACATTTTAGGAGAAAAGACTCTTGATGTAAGTCATTAACTGGGGAAGTTCTGTGGTGATATGCTTTAGTGATTTTGTTTATCCTGTTCACTTGCAGGGCCTTGTCAAATGTATACAAATTAGCGCATTTTAATTAGTTAACGCCTTGTTTGCATATCAATGTGGCTATTGTGATGACGCTGTTAGGCACAAATTTCACTGTATTCACCTGTAGTGTCTCCATTAATACAGTACATTAGCCTGTATGGCCATGATTATGGCCTTTGCTAAATTTTAGCTAACTTATTACATTAGCTAGTAGCTCATGATGCCCTGCGATGGACTGGCACTCTGTCCAGGGTGTACCTCACCTTGTGCCCGATGTTCCCTGGGATAGGCTCCAGGTTCCCCCACGACCCTGAAGAAGGAGTAAGCGGTAGAAGATGGATGGATGGATAGTAGCTCATGAGTCATGCATGTTAGTAAGACACAAGTTAACTATATTTGCCTTTGGGGTAATTAGCTATAAAGTCAAGGCACTGGTAGTTTTGTCTTTTGTTTATCATCACTCACCTCCACGCAAGCCAAGAAAAACACAACTGTGATAAGGGCTGGGAGGAGCTGCTGTCTGTCTGTCTGCTGCACGGAGACACGGAGAGAGGCAGAGAGAGACAGAGAGAGAGAGAGAGAGAGGGAGACAGAGACGGAGACAGAGAGAGGGGGAGAGAGAGAGAGGGAGACAGAGAGAGTGAGAGAGAGAGTGAGAAGAGAGAGAGAGCGAGAGAGAGAGGGAAAGAGAAGAGAGAGAGAGGAGAGAGGGAGACAGAGAGAGGAGAGAGAGAGAGAGAGAGAGAGAGAGAGAGAGAGAGCGAGAGAGAGGGAAAGAGAAGAGAGAGAGAGAGAGGAGAGAGGGAGACAGAGAGAGAGGGAGACAGAGAGAGAGAGAGAGACAGAGAGAGGGAAAGAGAGAGAGGGAAAGAGAGAGAGAGAGAGCGCGCACTTGGAGATCAGCGAGGGGAATTTTTATTTTTTTTTTATCATTGCTGAAAACACAATAGAGGCAAAGAGGAAATGTGGAAATTTGTTCTACAGGAAGTGGGCTAGTTTCCACACGTAAATATTTCCTTCCTCTTTTTTTTCTTTTTTTCTTTTTTTTTTATCTCTAACAATAACACGACTTTTTTTCTGTTTGTTTTCTCTATTGATCATGCAAATACTGCACATTGAGGAGTTCTCATTTTGTTTGACGGTTTCCTTTAGATTATTTTTTATTATTTATTTTAGTTTGAAGAATTCCCTTAAACTGATTTGGAGTCCTTGGAGCCATTTATTAAGAATGGATTTGATTGTAAGGTAATAGGTCATATTATTTGTCTTATTATTTGTCTGTAATATTTGTCAGTATATTTTACAAATTCTTTTCTGATCAGCTGACAGAATGTGTACTACTTTGAACATTCAAAGTAATGCACTGGAAAATATAATATTCACAATATAATAGTGGATTATAATGTATATAATTTAGATTTCTATAATCCATCCATCCATCATCCATCTTCCACCGCTTACTCCTTTTCAGGGTCACGGGGAACCTGGAGCCTATCCCAGGGAGCATCGGGCACAAGGCAGGGTACACCCTGGACAGGGTGCCAGTATAATCTATATATCGTGCTGTATATTTTTAGGTGATAGCAGTCATTGTGATTAAACACCCTGCTGCATTACTATTATCTAACATACCCATAGAAATATGTATATGGTTAAAAGATGAAATTAGACAACACTTTTTGTGAAGGAACAAACTTCATTTGTTGTTTTTAGTTCACAGGATTGAATGTAAATTAATGATATGAATGTATATTTTGCACAAATACAAATTTCTCAGTTTTTATTTTTATTAACGAACAACAATATGAACAATCATTCCTTCACTTTTTCTTGATGTTATTAAGACAAAATAAGCCATAATGAAACCATAACGTCCTCTGAGGCTCAAAACGTTTACGTAAACCGCGCAGGACGTTTGGCATTTGCTAGAGAACACCAAGATTGGCAAATTCGTCACTGTCTCTTCATAGATGAAAGCTGGTTCACACTGAGCACATGTGACAGACATGACAGAGTCTGGAGACGCCATGGAGAATGTTCTGCTGCCTGAAACATTCTCAAGCATGACCGGTTTGGCAGTGGGTCAATAATGGTGTGGGGTGGCATTTCTTTGGGGGGACGCACAGCCATCCATGTGCTCTCCAGAGGTAGCCTGACTGCCATTAGGTACCGAGATGAGATCCTCAGACCCCTTGTGAGACTATCTGTTGGTGTAGTTGGACCTGGGTTCCTCCTAATGCAAGACAATGCTAGACCTCATGTGGCTGGTGTGTGTCAGCAGTTCCTGCCAGAGGAAGGCATTGATGTTTTGGATTGGCCCGTCCATTCCCCAGACCTGAATCCAATTGAGCACATCTGGGACACCATGTCTCACTCCATCCACCAACGCCATGTTGCACCACAGACTGTCCAGGAGTTGGCGGATGTTTTAGTCCAGGTCTGGGAGGAGATCCCTCAGGAGACCATCCGCCACCTCATCAGGAGCATGCCCAGGCGTTGTAGGGAGGTCATACAGGCACGTGGAGGCAACACACACTACTGAGCCTCATTTTGATTGTTATAAAGGACAATACATCAAAGTTGGATCGGCCTGTAGTGTGGTTTTCCACTTTGATTTTGAGTGTGACTCCAAATATAGACCTCCATGGGTTGATAAATTTGATTTCCATTGATAATTTTTGCGTGATTTTGTTGTCAGCATATTCAACTATGTAAAGAAAGGAGTATTTAATGAGATTATTTCATTCATTCAGATCTAGGATGTGTTATTTTAGTGTTCCCTTTATTTTTTTGAGCAGTGTATATTTTTATTTGTTTATAGCTATCTTTCCTGTTTTGGAATGTTCACGAAACAAGTTAATTCACGGTTAATATGGTACATAAAATTATACTGGCCAGTCGTTGTTTCAACAGAATCTTGTTTTTTATCTCTCTGAAACTTCTCATATCATGTGACAGAGAAACATCAACGCACCTCTGCACTGAAGACTTTCCTTTATCGGAAAAATGATAGCTTTACCTCTTTTACTTCAAGTTCAAGTTCTGAAATTATTTTATTAAGTTATCACATAATTATTCTATAAATGTTACTTTAACAGCTGCAAGAAATAGCCTGGCAGGTGTCATAGTCTATATAGGCTCACTTTGTTTGTGAGTTATTTTCATGAATAAAAACGTTTCAAAAACATCTCCCCATCTGATTTTTTTTAATCGCATTCTGAATATATGCATAATGTGTTTTGTGTTTCTCAGATGCTCCAAAAAGGTGTCGATATCAATCCTAAATTAGCTGAACTCAAAGAGGGAGACCAGCTTACACTCACGTGTCTGGTGCAAAGCAGCAATCCAGAAGTTGACATGCAGTCCTACAAATGGTACAAAGATGGTCAAGAGATTAATCAACAAACAATGAATACATTCACTGCGCCAAGTGTAAGACACCGTGATAAAGGAGGCTATCAGTGTCAGGCCAGAAATTCAGTAGGAGAGACCATGTCTACCCACATTACCCAAGTATCTGTGAAGTGTAAGTATTATGTGGATATATGTGGGAATGTGGGATGAGCTATAATTCCATCCATCCATCCATCCATCCATCCATCCATCTTCTACCGCTTACTCCTTCTTCAGGGTCGCGGGGGAACCTGGAGCCAATCCCAAGGAGCATCGGGCACAAGGCAGGGTATACCCTGGATAGGGTACCATCACAGGGCACAATCACATACACACTCTCACACACCCATTCATACACTACGGACACTTGCCAATCAGCCTAGCGTGTGTAGCATTGTGGCTCATTTAGCTCCATTTTGTACCAACTACGCCACCCCAAGTAAACGGGGAAAATAAAAACTACGCCACATGTAGCAATGTCGCTTGTTTCGTTTATATACTATAGTGATCCTGCCGACTACACCACGTGTAGCTATGCAGCTCATTTGTTTCGTTAATGTAACAACTACGCCACCCTGAGAAAATAGGGAAAATAACCCAAACAAGGACACGCAAGTATGTTCCACTTAGAACAAGCAAGACGCATGGGTTTCCATACAAAAATACATTTTATTTTGGCATTAAAAAGACTTGTCAATAACTATTTTAAAAAGGAGCAGCCAACACAATCAAGCCTTGGTTAAATTAAACAGTCACAAGAGGCAGTTAACAATAATCATAGGAGGACTGAGGCTTCCTGTATAAAGGGCAGGATAGTACAGCAGGATAGGACTTCCTGTATGAAGGGCAGGATAGTACAGCAGCACCAGCTCTACAAAATTCACTGCAATGAACACAGCAGTAATAACGACCATTAATTAGGTAAAGCCTAAAGTGCAGCCAAGAATTTCCCCCAGCCTCAGGTGCTGTCAAACAAGAGAAAACAAAACAAAGAAAAACTTACTGTCATGAAAACACGGATAACCTCAAGCTCAAACTGATTGCAGATAGCAAGTTTACCAAGACTGACCAAAACCACTACTACCACCTAGCAGTATCAACATCATTGATAAAGACTGTTAACACAGTTGAATTAAAGAAGACTGATCTTAATGACAGTAACCGACACAAAAAGAACAGAACAAAATAAAACAAAATCAAAAGCGCAAACAAACAAACAAGTACAAAGTAAAAAAGGCAAAACAAACTGAAGCAGCAATAGCAAACAAGCAATCAATCAATCAGCCCCAAAGCAGCAACATGGCTCCATGAGTGAGGGGGAGGAGCTATACCGAAACAACCGCATTTACTCAGCCTGCCTTAACACATGCAAAATCAAGGACCCATGATCCGATGACATAATACTCACGACGGCACATAAGAAAATCACATGATAGCTTCTTTAATAGTTGTGACAGCGACAGCTGGTGCTCTGACTGGGGCTATGTTAAACTGCCAATCTACACAGATGAGAGCCCTGACAGCACACCACACTGAGAGGAAGCAGCACATGCACTTTCTCGGTAGCCCCGGCGATGGGTTACAAATCACTGGCATTAGTCCCAAGGCCTAAACAACTCAGAACTAATACTAGATAAAGAACCTGAAAAAAATGCTGCATCCCTTACATTCTCCACTGCTCGTGGAAAATGGTGAACATTAGAATGTTGTCCTGCTGTGACTCGTCTCGTTCTTCGCAGAGCTCCCACACCATCTCTAGGCTGGCCCCGGGGGAGAAAAACAGATGTAGCTGTGGGACCCAAATCAACCTCAATATCATGCACCAAGCCATTGCAGGGAGACTACATCAGAGAGCCCTACTACTTCTGGAGGAGGTGGCACTGGTCCTTCTGGAACCACAGTTTGACCCAACCTGACCATAGAGGCAGCTGGGATGGCCACCCAAAATTCCAGTTCCTCAGAGTCCTGTGATGAAGACAGATGTCTAACTGAGGAGCCTTCAGGAGGGACAACAACTGGGGAACCTCGATGTATTTGAGTCTTCATTTTTGAACGATGGACATGCTTAATCCTATCCAGATCATCCACAGGTGCAACAGCGTGCACACACCCTCCATCTTTTGGTGCCCTCACAATCTCATACACCACTGAACTCCACAGGTCCTGGATGTTATGACGACCTCTCACACTATGATCCCGGCGGTAATCCAGTTGACCCTCCCTCAATGGTGATTCACGAAAGTGTTGGTCATGCTGCTTCTTATGACGTTCAGCAGCAACCTTCAAACGTTCCTGTGCCCCCTCATATGCCACATGCATCCTTGCTTGATATTCTACAATCCACTCATGAACTCCCCCCTCACCAGGTAGTGAGGGGGGAGTTCTAAAATGAGTTTGACACCACTGCCATAAAACCTACAGAGTTGTTTCATAAGGGCAGACTCGAAATTCCGGCCCTGGTCAGAGTGTATACGACCTGGGACCCCAAACTTAAAAAAACACTCCTTAAAGAATGCATGCACAACCGTCTCAGCCCGCTGGTCCCTAGTTCGGGACAGCTAGTGTATATTTACTGAACATGTCTGTTAAAACTGAAACATTCTCATGCCCAGAACGAGAAGGCTCAAGCGTCATGAAATCAATAGCCAAGATCTCATTAGGCTTAGAAGCCAAGACATGACCCATAAAGCCCCGGGCAAGTGGTTGAGTGTCTTTCGCCAACTGACATCGCTCGCATTCCTGACACCACAGATATAAAAGCAAGTATTGACACTGTCACCCAACAACCTCTCCATTAAGCTCTGAAAGGTGGCTGGGGCATTACACAGGCCCAAGGGGATACGGTTCCACTCAAAGAGTCCAAAAGTTGTACAGAAATTAAGGCTCATAAAAGCTGTCTTAAACCGATCTTTCTCCGTGACTGGAACCTGATTATACCTACTGGCTAAATCTAGAGTCGAAAACCAACAAGCACCACTCAGGGAGTCCAGGAACTCATCAATTCGAGGAAAGGAAATGCATCTCTTTCCTAGTTCTAGCATTAAGTTGATGATAGTCTACGCACATGCTTCAGACTTCCCATCTACCTTTTTGACCAACACAATCGGCAAAGCATATGGGCTCCAGCTTTCCCAAATAATCTCAGCTTCCAACAACTGATTTATATGAGCCTTTACCACTTCATACTCTGATGGCGGTATCCGTCGAAAACGCTGCCGAATTGGACTCTCATCTAACAAGGGAATATCATGAGAAATTAACTTGGTACAACCCAAGTCTCCCTCCTGGGTAGAGAACACTGACTGAAACTTGTAGAGCAAAGTCCTTACCTGACTCTGCTCTGCCACTGATAAACTTGACAGGTCCACTGCCTCAATCTGCTCCTGCACAGAAAGTCGCACTTCTGCATTCTGAGCCCCGACAACAGCCACAACTGGCTGAACCTTGGCAACACCTGTGGGCAAACCTGGAATGCGATAAGGCCTACGACCCCTCACCCGTACCTTAACACTACGAGGTACATTAGTTAGAGTAGCAATGTCGCAACAATGATGTAGAGCCTGCGATACAAATTGTGGAGCTGTTAACCTCACTACAGCACACCTCACTACACATGCATGTATTTGGACTTGGGGGAAAAAACGGAGTACCCAGAGGAAACCCCCGCAGTGCAGGGAGAACATGCAAACTTCGCACACACGTCCCTGGCAGTCACATTTTCCGGGTGTTCTGAAAACATTTATAAATAACATTTTAAGTAACTATAATGTTAAATTCTTAACAATAAAGTCTGACTAGGAAAGTTGTGTGGGCAACATTATACTAACATTGTGGAGCAAACAATTATGACAGCTCATTTTTATTATATGAACACTTACTGTACAGTCTTTCTGGGATTTTGCTGTTTTCAATCACAGAAATTAATGCAAAATCAAGGAAACATCGTAATATTCGGAGGAGCTTGCAATTTTTTTCTGCAGGTTTGGGCCTTCTTTAATTCACATTCGTCGAATATGAGTGCAACTAAAAGGTTTCATTTACCAACAAACATCACTACAAAAGATAAAACAATAAAGTGTGATTGTAATTTTACCAATTCAAGTATTTTTCCACAATAAAACACACAAAACGCAAATTGCAAATTTTGAAATATAAATAAATTAATCTCAAAAAACCTCCACAAAATCATGAACTGATTGAATAACGATCTAATAACATTCTTAGCTGGGACTATAGTACAGTAGCATTTTCAGTCCAGGTACAGAGTAAACGTATATATTAGTATATAGTGACTGGTGTATTTCATGATTTTATATATTGTTAAAGTGCTTTGTTTTCTAATTCCTCTCTCTCTCTCTCTCTCTCTCTCTCTCTCTCTCTATATATATATATATATATATATATATATATATATATATATATATATATAAAAATTATATATATATATATCCATCCATCCACCCATCTTCAACCGCTTATTCCTTCTTCAGGGCTCAAACGGCCCCAAAAAGACAAGGAAACCGGGGCCCCCCCCGAAGGAAACGGGAAAAAGGGGGGGTCCGGCCCCGGCAGGGCACAATCACATACACACTCACACATTCATACACTATGGACAATTTAGACATGCCAATCAACCTACCATGCATGTCTTTGGACTGGAGGAGGAAACCGGAGTACCCAGAGGAAGCCCCCGCAGCACTGGGAGAACATGAAAACTCCGCACACACATGGCCCTGGCAGGAATCGAACCTCGGACCCTGCAGGTGTGAGGCAAATGTGCTAACCACTAAGCGCCCTATATATATATATATATATATATATATATATATATATATATATATATATATATATATATATATATATATATATATATATATATATATATATATATATATATATATATATATATATAAAATCTTGCCCTCACTTTTATTCACAGATCCCCCTGAAACACCAAATCTGACCATGAAAGAAGTTGTAAAGGAAGGAGAATTATATACTATAACATGTACTGTAGAAAGCTCACCCCAGGCGACACTCACACTAAGCAGATCCTCTCTGACAAACCCAGAAAAAGACATAATCACATTAAAGGAGATTCAGTCCAACATTCTCAAATTTGCTGCCAATGCGACCGTGTCAGATGCAGGTATGTACACCTGCGAAGCGGAAAACACAGAGGGAAAAAACTTCTCAAAAAATCAGCTGAAAGTTTTGTGTAAGTAAAACTGCTTCCCTTTGCTCTATTTTCTGCAGTGAGTTTGTTTTATAATATTATCAAGAAGTACATGAGCTATTACTGAGAGCTAAATATGTGTGGTGCTGATCCCTGTTGTCTTTGCAGATGCCCCTAAAAATGTTACTGCATTAGCAGATCCTGGTGTAGAGCTAAAGGAAGGCTCTAACCTGACACTCACCTGTAAAGCTGATTCTCTACCCGAGGTGTCTGCTTACACATGGATAAAATCTTCTGTGACACACTCAGAGACAGTGGGGCATGGACAGAAAATAACACTCCATTTCCTGAAGAGCTCTGACTCTGACCATTACTTCTGTATCTCCAGAAATGAAATTGGCAGTGCTAACTCCTCATCAATATTTATCAGAGTCAAGTGTGAGTATCCTTTCACATAACGCCCGCTCTTGTATCTGAGTTAATGTGGGGAAAATGGATAAAATGATTAAATCCATAGTTTCAAAATAGCCAGTTAATGAGACTGTTCATGCAAAATTTCATGAAACTTAACAAAATCAGTCATATAAACAAATAATGTATTTGGTAGGTGGGTTTTACTTTCGTGCGGGTGGAAGCGAGTAGTCAGACATGAAGCTCCTGTGACAAACAAAAGGCATGTTCATTAACATGAGTATGTGACAATTACAGTGTCTATTTGTTGCTTAGTAACTTCCTGGTCAGGGCTGCAGTGGCTTAAATTAGACTAATAGTTTCTTTATATTTCAGAAAATAGAACTAGCTAAATTTGTTGGAAAATATTGTGGGCAGATTCAAATAAATTTGTACAAAGTGATGTTAAAAACAGCCCAGTGCACATTTCTAGTTGAGACTAATTATGAACTGTTGTGAAGTAGTTTACGTTGTCAGAGCCAGAATCCACACATCATGATGACAGTGCTGGCATTTCTACATCAGAGTGTTTTCCAGTGTTTCCGAAGATAGAGTAGTAGACATCATAATTAATTAATTAAGAAACAAACAAACAAACAAACAGAGGAAATATTCTAGGCTACATCCACTTTAGGTTTAAATCTGAATAGTGAAAAAATCGAAACCAGATAAGGTGTCGTTATGATCCACTCCTACAATAACTGTTAAAAGACTCAAAAACAAAAGAAGATGCAGAAGAAGTCATAGAAGTGATCTACTGTCTTTCATAACTACTGATGATGATGATGATGATTATGATGATGATGATGATGAAGAATAAATTCTGTTAAAAAGTAAGAAATTAAGTTATCCTTTGTACCTCAATTAGCCAGTTTATGCAATATTCATCCTATACTTGTTTTCTTGTTCAGATCGGCCACGCATAACACTTATCCATAACATGACATCACTGGGTCTATGGGAAAAGGAGGTACCAATCCACCTGAGTTGCAGTGTTCAGTGTGAACCACCAGCCATTTTCTTTGCATGGTACAAGATGGAGGACAACACCACTGTCTTGTCAAATAATCTGAGCTACACAGTTCCACCACAAAACCCAGGAACGTACTACTGCTACGCACGCAATGAAGAAGGGGAATCAAGATCTGAACCAGTCAAAATATTTCTTAATCGTACGTACAAATTTACACTTTTAAAGCTATTCATGACTGACTATTTGAATGAGAAATCAATGTAAATATGTACAACATACATCATAAGCAAAATGCATAAGCAGTTATCCATGTATGCAGATACAGGACAAGAGCATCAGTTAATGTTCACATCAAACATCAGAATGGGAAAAGTGTGATCTTTACGCCAGGTTACTGAGTATTTCAGAAAATACTGATGTCCTTTGAATTTCACAGTCTCTGGAATGTACACAGAATGGTGCAAAAACAAAAACATCCTGTGTACAGGCTGAAACACTTAGTAGATGAGAGAGATTGGAGGAGAATGATCAGACTGGTTTGAGATGACAGGAGGTCTACAGTAACTCAACTGAACACTCTTTACAACTGTGGTAAGCAGAAAAGCATCTCAGAATGCACACCACATCAAACCTTGAGCTGGAGGGGCTACAGAAGTAGAAGACCACATCAGGTTCCACTCCTGTCGGCCAAGAACAAGAATCTGAGACTGTGGGCATTGTTGACAACTGCAAAAAAACACCAGGTGAGAAAGAGTGATTAAATGCGTTACTATGTCCGTCCTAGCAGTTTAAACTGATATGGCCATTTTCATGTGACTTCTCTAATCATCAAGGTGTTTTCACCCACAGAAATCGCAGGAGATTTCTGAAATATTCAAACCAGCCCATCTGGTACCAACAACCATGCCACGATCAAAGTCACAGAGATCACACTTTTTCCTCATTCTGATGTTTGATGTGAACATTAACTGAAGCTCTTCACCTGTATCTGCATGATTTTATGCATTGTGCTGCTGTCACATGATTGGCTGATTGGATAACTGCGTAAATGAGCAGGTGTTCATTTGTTCCGGTTAAAGTAGTGAGTGTAGTACATGTGATTTTCTTACAAAGGCACTCTTTTGATTACAATTACAATTCCCCTTGCAAAATAACAAAGCCTTTTTAATTCATGTAATATCTCCACTAACTGTCGAATGCTTTGTATTTTTACAATTATTTTCAATGATTGAATTATTAAGTATAAATATTTTTTATTTTAAAATTTGCTTTTCATGTAAATATCTGTTTTTATTTGTGATCACTTAGATTTGGACTTATTCAGAAGTCTCTAATTACATCTTTATTACTTGAATATATTGTGTGTGTGTGTGTGTGTGTGTGTGTGTGTGTGTGTGTGTAAGCGTGTGTGTAAACGTGTGTGCCCATTTGTCATCTCACTTTACAGAATCATCCTGAGAAAAAGATCAGCCCAACGGTCATTTTTCTTCTCAGCAGCTCTATTATGGTTTTTATCGAACTTGGGTTCAACGGTTAGTTTTCTTCTGCTTATTTCAAGATCATCAATTTATTTAATGTATTTAATGTATTTAAAGAGCCTAATTTTTAAAAATGTATTTAAAAAAAATTATTTACATTTATTTAAAGAGCCTAATTTTTCTGAATAATTTAATCTCAACAGGTTTTCTCAACACCAGAATGTATAATTCTGAGGGGCAGGCCACCATGGCCTCGCCCGTCCACCAGAGGGAGACGGACACCTCTTAGTAATTAGTGGCAACTAGCGCTACCTGTGACTGGTCTATTTTTGGGCTGCTCACATGCTTAGTCTTGAGTTTATACTGTGAGGGCATGACTATGCTCTTATTATATTTTGAAAATTAGAGCTGAATCCAGCTAAATCCAGCCTTTTCTCTCTGCCAGGTTGGACTCGCCTTGTCAACCTATCACTTATGATCAGATGTATGTGCACTACTAGCAAAAATAGAATGATGAGATGTTCTTCAGGTTCTCCCTCTGGAAAAGACCATAAAGGTTCTATGTAGAACACTGCAACAGGTGTTCTCCTGTTACACAGTCCCAAGTAGCTAAAAACCCCTTTATTATCAGTCACATATTGGATTTGTTTAATTTATTGGATTTGTAGGCTTTGGTAGGTTAAAGGGGTCATATGATGCTTTTGGAATGTTTTCATTTAGTGTGTAATGTATATTTTTTGTGCATGCATAAGATTTGCAAAGTTACAAAGCTCATAGTCTCCCACAAAGGGATTTATTCTATCTAACAGAAAACATCTATCTTCTATTTGCTCCAGACCTGCCTAAAACTCCTCGATCGAAGTCCAGTTATTATTTCTGCAAACGTCAGCAACACAATTTATCTAACAAAGATGCTCTACCTGTCTTTGCTAGAAACACTTGTTTTATGTTGTCACTTCAGAATATAAAGTTGTTACAATGAAGACAAATTAAACTGTTATTAAATCGTGTCTGAAAGGTAAGAGAGTTACAAAATAAAAACTTACCACTGTGAAATTTTCTCCTCAAGTCGTGCGTGCAAAGTCGGTTCCGAACGATCTGCTCGATCCTCCGCCTTTTCAGACTCTGACTGGGGATCGAACTGATGCAGGCATTATTAACTGGGTTTATAATTGCTTTAGAAGTTTTTGAAGCTGAAGTTCATGATTATGGTATGGCAAATGTTACATTTAACGCACTTAAGGATTTTGGCCAATCACAATGCAATGGGTCAGCTGGCCAGTTAGGGCACTCTGGGTTTTTTGGAAGGAGGGGCTTTAGAGAAACCCATTTCAGACAGACTGGGAATACTGCAATAATGTACAGTATGTGAAAAATGATGTGTTTTGAACATTAAATCATGTTAACCTTTTCCATTACACCCAATGAACAAAACATTTAACTTTTAAAATAGCATCATATGATCCCTTTAAAGCATGATGTGTAGAAAATGTCTGGGAGAAATTAACTTCAGTTAATGTTGCATTTCTTCCAGAAACCACAAGATGGTCATGAAGATTATGAAAACGTCTCGGGTGTGTGTGCTGCAAAGCGGCCATTTCCAAACATAAACTGGGACTCGGACAGCAGTGAATCAGAAGAAGAGGTGAATTACACTAAAGTGTCATTCACTGTAACATCACACCACAATACACAGAAGGATGCATTGAGTTCAGATGAGGAAAACAAAACTGAATACTCTGAGGTCAAAATTTAGGATTAGAACAATTATGTACAGTGCGTTTATATAAGGCTTCTAGTACATTATGCAGTAAACTGCTTTAAAACATGGCTCTCTAAAATGATTCTGCTAAATCAGAGCACTGTTCTGTGGTTATTATGTGTGGCAGACTGGGAAAAGCCATTACATGTGTCAGAATATACTAAATGTCTCTACTTTAAGAAAATATGAATATATATATTTACCAATGTGACATGGAAATGTTTAATTTGCTTAATAATTTTTAATAAAATGTTTCATAAAATGTTTAACTTTTCTAAACTTGCCTTGTAAAAACAGTCAGTCTGCTTAAAGATGTCCAAAACCTTGCTGGTTAATGACTGCACATTGATATCTATTGGGGGAGGGGGGATTAGGGGTTTCATTCTCTGTCATTGACTGTTTTTTAAGTATTATATATGTGCTATATTTTTGTCTATCTTTGTGCAGATGTTCTCTAAACAGAAATTAGTCTCAAGTGGGATTGTGATTAATAATTTTAAAATAAAAGGAAATAATAATTTGTGTGTGTGATTAGATCAGAATGTTCTACTCTCCAGGGTTGTGCATTGTTTTTACATTTAGCAGACACTGTTTTCCAAAGCGGCTTACACATGAGGAAATATGAGCAAAGCGATATTTCAAGAGGAGAACAATACAAGTAGTGCTACCATACAAGTTTTATAATTGCGTTCTAGAGAAGCAACGTGTGCAAAGTAGAGGTGTAAGGGCCTGTGTAAGGATGTTTTGGGTTATTTTTAAATAATGTGGGGTGACATTTATTTTTCTCCGAAGAACGTCCTAACCACTTTCCTTGGCTGTGTTTATTTCATTGTGTGTGCTGCTACATTGCACCTCAAACTGGTGTTTACCTTTTGTTTCTTCAACACATTTACTGACACCCCCCTCCCCACGCTTTTTAATAGTTTTATCTGTCTGTCTGCTCTACATTAATACAAAATCCACTTCTGATATCCATGTCTGCCTGTGGTATAACCCCTGACATGGACCATCACCATGATTCTTATATATGCACTGTAAGCATCTACATGTTTGACATGGATGTGGTGGTAATTTGTAAATGGTTAAACACTGTAATATTATCATAAAAGTAATATAAATCATATTAGGTATGAATTTTTTTTTTTACTTAGTGAATAATTCAATTAGCCCCTAACTGTCACAATTTTTATTCAGTACACAATCTCATTCCACATGCATATAACAGAATACAGAAAGACGCTGTCAGAGGCAATATGCTATAAAATGGTGTATATTAATGATGTATATTATATTTGTACATCGTCAACACTCATACATACAGGACATCTGAAAACAAAATGAATAACATACATTGAAATACATTCTTATTCTTAGTATCTCAATTTCGTTTCATTCTTTTAATATTTTATCTGCCATCACAAACCACCTGCTACAGTAACCACTGCTTTGTCTTAATGTTATCCTACAAAAAACACTCTGCATAAGATCCAGATTAGCCAAGTCTTATAGAAAACAACGGTATTTCTGTCCTTCTGCATAGACTCCTCTGTCATGATTACATTTTCTGATGCATTCTGAAATCTGCAGTGTTGGTGTAATCATCATCATAATTCTATAGAGGATTTGGGGGGAAAAGACAAAGTAAGCATCAAGGACCAGCAGAGCATTAAAAATGCACCCAGTGGAAAAAGAACATAGAGCTGTTTGATGAACTAGTTGGAATATTGTCATAGTTCTTATAGAATTATTATAAATACAATTGCTCATTTCAATTATTATTATTATTATTATTATTATTATTATTATTATTATTATTATTATTATTATTATTGTTTATTATTATTATTATTATAGATACTTACTGCTAAGTGGTCACCACCTGATATGTAGCACTTTGGTTCACTGTGATGCATAGTTTACAAAAGGAGAGAAATGAACACACAGAGATAGACAGATGGCAAAGTGAAGAGAAGGCATAGTGACATACTGTATGTACAGTGTTGAATGTATTTTTATGTAGCTTTATAGATTTTTTCAGCAGAAATATGCAAATAAGAAAGTAACTATCTTTATGTAATAAGATTTGTCTTTTTCTTAAATACTGCAGGTCTAATCTTATCTCAGAAAGGAAACTACTGATTTTATTCATATCAATTATTAAAGAGAATATACTGTACCTCTTTGGTGATGGAAAGTGGGGGTTTGAATATCCTGCAGATGTGGCTGCTGCACTGACATTGTTCACTCTGTGAATAAAAGTTACATTTTCATTGACTATTTATGATCATTAAAATAAAAACGTATGTAAAAACCAGCCCTTGCTTAATTTACTCCATCAAACTAATTTATAACATGGGCGCTTAGTGGTTAGCACCTCCAGGGTCCGCGGTTCGATTCCCGCCTGGGCCATGTGTGTGTGGAGTTTGCATGTTCTCCCCGTGCTGCGGGGGTATCCTCCGGGTACTCCGGTTTCCTCCCCCAGTCCAAAGACATTCATGGTAGGTTGACTGGTGGTTTGGTAAATGTAGGTTGGTGTATGAATGGGTGTGTATGTGATTGTGCCCTGTGATGGACTGGCACCCTGTCCAGGGTTTCCCCGCCTTGTGCCTGATGCTTCCTGGATAGGCTCCAGATGTTTATAAGTTAGAGCAAAACGACAAGTACATATGAATCTAATCTGCTTGACCAAGTTCAAATACAGTTCCCTCTGAATGGAAAGGAAAAATCTCTTGTTTTGATATTCACTTAAGGTATTTGTGTTTGAGATCAAAAGATGAATACGGTCTGTACTTATATATTGCTATATGGTTCTACAAAACGCTTTACACTGTGTCTCATTCACCCATTCACACACATTCACACACCAATGGCTGCCATTCAAGGCACCAACTTGGGGTTCAATGTCTTGCCCAAAGGCATTTTGGCGTGTAGAGTCATGTGGGCTGGGAATCGAACTACCAGCCCTACGATTAGTGGACAACCCGCTCTACCACTTGAATCACAGCTGCCCAGAATATGAAATGATGGATCATAATTTCAGCTTTCATTTCCTGATATTTACATCTAAATGTGTTAAACAACTTAGAGCATTGCACCTGTTATTTGAACCCACCCATTTTTCAAGTGATCACAAATATAGGAGTATGTGACTGACAAGTGTTTCTTCTTGCCCAGGTGCATCTTGTTAGATTGATTGTTTAAATAATTAATAGCTCTGAATGTCTGCTATTGGTTTGATCCCTGGAGTTCTCCTGTGAAGACTGTGTTTAAAAATAAATAAATAAATAATAATACACCACTGGAATTTGGAGGTCTACAAAAAAAATCTGTCTTCCAATTTACAGAGAAATGCGTCTAGTCTAATCGGGATGACCTTCATCATTGTTCTAAGTGGTTTAACATCTCTAGATGTAAACATCAAGAACTGACAGCTGAAATTCTGATCTATCCTATTATATTCATCTTTTGATCTCAGACCCTAATGTGTTCAGTGAAAAGCAAAAAAGAAAAATGGCCTTGGCCTTCTATCACTTTCGAAGGGGAATGTATATGTTTTCAGCATTACTGGTGCAGACAGCAATTTTATGTGTGTAAGAATCTTTATGGGAAATTACTGACAAAGCAGAGTCAGTGTCTAACTCCATTTGATGTGTTATTCTGTTTATTGAAAGAGAAACCTACAGGATTTCCCAGTTGTATCTCTTGAGTGTATACTTATATAAACATGCTGATTCTGTGTCTGTATAAGAATGATTTTTGGTTTCATTAACTTTGTATACGTTTCTTTTTATTCTTGTGAAACATTTTCTCTGGTAATTTAGTTCTGCACACTTGCCTGGTTTCTGACATTGTATTTAATCCAACAAATTAGCAGCAGTGTACAACCTCTTTTCACAATGGTAGCATGTGGGTTTTTTTTATATTGTCTAATTTGTATATAAAGGAATCTGATTTCAGTTGCATGCATTAGGGTCACATTTAACATAATTTACACATAAACTGAAAGATTCATGTAATTTCAAAATATTTCCATGTCAACTGTCACGAATCGTGACGTAACTGAAGTAGGACAGATGCAATGGCAGTTAGAACGAAACCTTTTATTTGTAAAGAGGAGAGCAGACAAATCCAAAACGTAATTCAAAACAAGAAACAAAAGAGACATGACTGGTAGCGGAAAAACCAGTAACTAAACCAACTAACCTAAACATTAACTATGACATGGAACATGACTATGACTGTGACTAGAAAACATGAAGTTATATCTATCTCTAAGCTAACTCTATAAACTAAGCTAAGCTAAGCTATAGACTATGACTATGACACATGAAACTATGAACCGACTCTAACTCTAAGCTTAATTATCCACGCCGTGTGTAGCATGGTTCACGGTATATATACACACTGGCATGATTAGTCCCGAACTGCTAACAGCTGCGGGCAATGCCAAAACACACGTGACTTGACAACCCACGACAAGACGGGGCGAAGACATGACGACAACAACAACACGTGTTTATGCACATGTCGAAATGTCACTGCTGTCAACATAGAAAAAGCAGGTGCTCACGCAATAGCACTAGAGCACTCTGCTACACGGGGGAAATCATGACATCAACCTTATTGTACTACTGTGTACTACTTTATTCTATGCTGTAATTTTTTTTGTGTTATTGAAAGTGTTGCCTACTTGTACTGCACTATCAGATCTGTACCGGTCACTGGACCTCTTCTGTGAAAACAAAATGAGTATTGTCACAGTGCGACCAGCAGAGGGCACTGTGGCACTGGATTCAGACAAGGGATCAGCCATGTGACCTGTTGTGTTTGGTTTGCTTCCTGATTCCAAACCGGTGTTTTGTATTCGTTTAATTGGGGGGTTTGGTTATTTAAGGATTCCGGGCAACGAAGCAGGTTGCCCAAGATTAGATAGACGATAGGAAAGTGTTTTCTGTCACCAGTCTTCTGTGTCATAGCGGGTCGCCAAGTTGTTCATGCTACGTCTGCACCGTTTTGTTCCTGCTACGCTTCATTCAGTTGTTTAGGCTCTGTGTGCATCAGTTTGTTTTTGCTATGTTAGCACCAGTTTGTTCAGGCTACATTTGCTCCTGACCTGTTTATGTTCTGTTTTCATTTGAGTTTTCCTTTTCTGTTTAATAAAGGAGTTGGATCTGCACCTGCCTATATCCCCTTCTTCACCCCGCCTGACAGAATCTCGGGCCTTCCTTACGGATGCAACAGATCCGACCACGGCACCATGGACGCCGTCAGGAAACGGCGAGGAAGCCGCACCCGGGAGCCTATGCTAGGGGTTCCCGCCCTGGAATCCATGCACTTGGCCCTGAGGTATTCTAGGGACATGCTGGAGCCGTATGAGGGCTACCCTTACCCGGATGAGTTTTCACAGGACTGTCAGCATTATGTTTCCAAGTCTGCTGACCCAATTCCCCGAATTCCGCCCAAAGCCACTTTCCATGTTCGAGCTCCAGCCTCGGCCAAGCCTCTCCTTCCCATCAGAGGGATTCGGAGTAAAGAGGACGCTCGGCTGCAAGAGCTCACATTGAACCCCAGCGAGAGTGAGAAGCAGAGGAAGGAGATGGCTGCAGAGATGCGCAAGATGCAGCTGGCGATGGAAAGGTTACAAGGCGCATTAACTGAGAGGGAGTCACAGCTCCAAGCCCAGCAATTCCTGCTGCGGGAGAGAGAAGACGCGCTGGAAAAGGAGAGAAAGCGGCGCGCTCGGGCCGTCACCGCGAAGGAGGCTTTCCACTACCTCCTGTCCCAGCAGGAAACTCAACTCATCCAGACAACAGAGGCGGAGATCGCAGCCTTGGGGCAGTTAGGGCAGGCCCAAGATCAGCTAAGGGACCAGTTGCGTGAAACAGAGGAACTCCGGGTGGCGAGAGATGCAGCACTGAGCAGCGCCAAGGAGTCGGAACGCAAGGTCAAGAGTCTGACAGCCGAAAAGGGGCAACTCCACGAGGAACTGTCGGCAGCTGTCCGCCATCAGGACCAGGTACGGCAGGACCGAGACAAGCTACAGGAGGAGGTGACCGGTTGTTACGCCAAGTTAGCTACCTGGAGGGAGGGGAAACAGTAAGGGGAATCCCGAATGTCCCAGCTGGAGAGGGAGCTTGAAACGGCAAGACTCAACAGTGAACGGGTTCAGGAACGACCATCGAGCGCCAGTGCACAATTGGACATTTTGAGATCGGAACTGGAGGAGGAAAGAAGACAAGCAACTCTGGCGGTAGCCGCAAAGCAGAAGCTGAAGTTGGAACTGTCCCAGCGAGAAGCTCAGCTCACTCAAGCCAGGGAGGCTCGTGACGAGGCACAGCGACAGCTGGTGGAAAAACAGACCCAGTCTCCAGTTTGTGACGCCCAGATACAGGTTCCGAGTTCCGAATTGATATTTCCGTGCTCAGAGTCGTTAGTTCCGGGTTCCGAGTTTAGAGTTCCGAGTTTAGAGTTCCGAGTTTAGATTTCCGAGTTCCGAGCGTAGATTCCCGAGTTCCGAGCGTAGATTCCCGAGTTCCGAGCGTAGATTCCCGAGTTCCGAATTGACTTTTCCGAGTTCCGAGTCGTTAGGTCCGGGTTCCGAAGTGATATTTCAGAGTTCTGAGGTGAAATCTCCGAGTTGACCGGTTCCGAGTTTCGAGTTACGGGTCTCGAGTTCCGAGCCTCCGCCGTGCAAGTCCGAGCCTCCGCCGTGCAAGTCCGAGCCTCCGCCGTGCAAGTCCGAGCCTCCGCCATGCAAGTCCGAGCCAGCTCAGACCAGTTCTCGGGTACAAGTGTATGCATCACACCGGGCTTCACGCCATGTCTCACGCCAGGCATCACGCCATATCTTACGCCCCGCTTCACGCTATGCTTCGCACCATGTCTCACGCCCCGCTTCACGCCATGCTTCACGCCCCGCTTCACGCCATGCTTCACACCCTGTCTCACGCCATGCTTCACGCCCTGTCTCACGCCAGGCTTCACACCCTGTCTCACGCCAGGCTTCATGCTATGCTTCGCGCCATGTCTCACGCCCCGCTTCACGCCATGCTTCACGCCCTGTCTCTCGCTCACACTCCCATCTTGCCTCCCGCTCAAGTCCCGGTCACGCTCCAGGTCCCAGTCCCTGTCACGCACCAGGTCCCAGTCCCTGTCACGCTCCAGGTCCCAGTCCCGGTCACGCTCCAGGTCCCCATCCCGGTCCCGCTCCAGGTCCCCGTCCCGGTCCCGCTCCAGGTCCCCGTCCCGGACCCGCTCCAGGTCCCCGTCCCGGTCCCGCTCCAGGTCCCCGTCCCTGTCACGCCCCAGTCCCTGTCCCGACCCATGTCATACCCCCGATCCAGGTCCCGTCCCGGGGCTGTGCCACGGCTCTGCCTTATTGTGTCGACTCCACCGCTCTGCCTCAGGGCCCCGGCACACTAGCTCCCATCACGCCTCTCGCCATGTCTCAAGTCCCGCCTCTCGCCATGTCTCAAGTCCCGCCTCTCGCCATGTCTCAAGTCCCGCCTCTCGCCATGTCTCAAGTCCCGCCTCTCGCCATGTCTCAAGTCCCGCCTTTCGCCATGTCTCCGTCGTCCCTCGCCATGTCTCAAGCCCCGCCTCTCGCCATGTCTCAAGCCACGCCTCTCGCCATGTCTCAAGCCACGCCTCTCGCCATGTCTCCGGCCACGCCTCTGAGCCCTGTCAGTTCAGCTGGGGGCGCCGCCCAGTCTGCCTGTTCCGCCGGGGATGCCGCCCAGCCTCTATGTTCCGCCAGGGACGCCGCCCAGCCTGCCTGTTCCGCTGGGGACGCCGCCCAGCCTGCCTGTTCCGCCGGGGACGCCGCCCAGCCTGCCTGTTCCGCCGGGGACGCCGCCCAGCCTGCCTGTTCTGCCGGGGACACCGCCCAGCCTGCCTGTTCCGCCGGGGACGCTGCCCAGCCTGCCTGTTCCGCCGGGGACGCCGCCCAGCCTGCCTGTTTGGCTGAGGTCATCGCTCGGCATCTCTGCTCCCCTGACGGCGACATTCGGAGCCTACACAAAACTGGGCACACCCTTTCGATCCCAGGCTTGGCTGGGAACTCAGGACGGTTCCCACCCAGGGGACTTTCAGCCCAGAGGTCCGGGGCCACCAGTGGAAGGGGGAGGACGTTGGGCACTCCACGGGGAGTGCCCTTGGGGGGGGGATCTGTCACAGTGCGACCAGCAGAGGGCGCTGTGGCACTGGATTCAGACACGGGATCAGCCACGTGACCTGTTGTGTTCGGTTTGCTTCCTGATTCCAAACCGGTGTTTTGTATTCGTTTAATTGGGGGGTCTGGTTATTTAAGGATTCCGGGCAACGTGCTTCGTTAGATAGACGATAGGAAAGTGTTTTCTGTCACCAGTCTTCTGTGTCATAGCGGGTCGCCAAGTTGTTCATGCTACGTCTGCACTGTTTTGTTCCTGCTACGCTTCATTCAGTTGTTTAGGCTCTGTGTGCACCCGTTTGTTTATGCCACGTTGACATCATTTTGTTTTTGCTATGTTAGCACCAGTTTGTTCAGGCTACGTTTGCTCCTGACCTGTTTATGTTCTGTTTTCATTCATTTCTTTTCCTTTTCTGTTTAATAAAGGAGTTGGATCTGCACCTGCCTCCATCCCCATCTTCACCCCGCCTGACAAGTATAATGATGATGATGATGATGATGATTATAGGAAAAGGTTAGAACAAAATGTTTGCATGTTAAGCTATTCAATATCATGTTTTATTTTAAAATGGGGGTAACAAAAGGATGGAAAAAGTAAGTGTTACTAAAAAGAAACAGCTGGAGGTTAATTATCAACAGGTCAGTAATATGATTGGGTATAAAAAGAGTATCTTAGAGAGGCAGAGTCTTTCAGAAGTAAAGATGGGCAGAGGTTCACCAATCTGTGAAAACTGCGTCTACAATTTGTGGAACGATTTCAGAATAATGTTCCTCAATGTAAAATTTCACAGACTATGAATATCTCATCATGTTCAGTAGATAATACCATCAAGAGATTCAGAGAATCTGGACAAATCTCTGCATGCAAGGGACAAGGGTAAAAATCAATATTGCATGCCAGTGAGGCTTGACAAAGCCCCCCGGCCCCCCGCCCCCGGGGGAGACCTAAGAAGCACGTGGCTCCCGGAGTGAGCCCTTTGAGGGGGGGTTCTGTCACAGCTCAGCCGGATCAGAACTCCAAGTCCCAAGATGCAACGCGTGCTACTCAGGCACGCATGCGCTCTCCATCCCCGGAGTTCTGATCCAAGACACCTGTCACTAATCACAGACTCACACTCAAGCACGGCTACTTAGGTTTGCCAGTCACAGAGTTGCATTGCGAAGTATACGCTCAGTGAACCTCTTTTTCTGCGTTACCAAGCCTTCCGATTATCTTTGATTACCTCGTTACCTCGACCTTTGTTTCCGCCTTCGACCACGCTCTTCGTCTTGCCCTCCTTACTCTGTTCGTCCGATCGCCTGACCCCTGCCTGTTACTCATTTACGATTCTGCTTTATCCTCGTCTCTACACTGCGTCCGCCGCTTGCTCTTGCCTCCGTGCCCCTTCCCCACGAATCCGTGACATATATGTCCAGTCCAGTGAATGCTTCCCCCCTTTATTAGAAAACAAACGACAAATTATGCAGTGAGTAAAATTCTTTTGAGCATTAATTCACAATATTAAAAAAAAATACTAAAAACAGTGAACAGTTACAAATTTTTTCACTGTTTCTTGTTGATGACTAGGGCAGGACTGCACCTAGCACAGTGTTTGTTTTCTTGTTGGATTTGTAATCAAACGATGCAGACTAACTTTTTACTTTTAAAGTAACATGATCTGAAGTCTCTCTCTCTGTAATTTGAGCTGTGCATGTTAATGTCTTTCCATGGTCGTGCCTTGATGCTTTCAGTTTTAAAGTAGAAACTGTTTTCCAACTATATGCGGAAACATTACGTGTTTCAACAGAAACTGGCAGGTTTTGGTAATTCCAGATTATGTTTGGCTTTTCTTTTTGACAAGTGTGGTTCACAGTACAGGTAAAGGTCTTCTCAATTCCTTCCATAGCCTCGTCTTGGCTTGGACTTATTACAGGTTTGTGAAAGTCACCTGAGAAACATAGTGAAAGTGTTCATTAAAGAAAAAGAAGTGAAGCTTACAAGCTGACATACCAGACCTTTTGAATTAAAATCCATGGCTATCGTTTCACACTCACATAGATAGATAGATAGATAGATAGATAGATAGATAGATAGATAGATAGATAGATAGATAGATACTTTATTGATCCCCAAGGGGAAATTCAGGAATTTAAAGGATTAAGACAGATTTCATTCTTCGATGTCTGTCCACTTGCGTAACTCACGGCGCAGGTAACAGACTTCTCATGTTCCACAACAGTCCAGGTAACCTCCAAGGTTAACTTCCATTTCCCATTATGAAGGGGTGTGTGAATTAAGTCTCGAGTGCCACGAGAATTACTCAGAGAAAGACTCAGCGTTGGGGGTGTTGGAGGACAGATGTGTATCACACTGCAGGACAAGGTTACTGGCTCACCAACTTTGGCTATGCCAAGAAGATCTGCTTGTGGTAGGGCAGCAATATCTTTAAGAGGTAAATATATCATTTGTGAATGATACAAAAAACATTTACAAGGCAAAAATAATGGGTGACATTATATGTGTGATATATGTATCCTGAATTATTTTTCTTTGTAATTAATGTATTTTAATATGGTAATAACTGTAGTGATTTACTTTAAGCCTGGTTTTGTTTGTTCTTTGTTTATACTTAACCCATACTAATATTGCTATCATGCTAAAGGTTCAATTAGTAATAATAAATAGAAAGAAAATGTAATAAAGATAATATAGATATTGTATATTTATTTAATAAGATTTAATTGATCTTACCTGTCACCTCAAGGGCAATAGTTTCATGATGAAAATTTTTGGTGTAGTATGATTCAATAGAATTTGGGACCATCCAGGGAAATAGTCTTTCCTGATTATGCTGCATTTTAAGTGGCTTGGTCTTCAAGCTGGCTGCAGTTTTTGCCATTTGAAGAACCAAATAAACATGTCTTTCCTTTGAACCGATTAATGATATTGTGTGTTGATTGGTCATACACCAGAAGGTACCCTGAAGTGGAGAGTTTATACCATTTTATGTTGGTCGTGCTATGCTGGAGGATTTAAAGTACATTTACAGGTGCCCCTCCTTGCTCTGTTACACTTATTAGATGCTTAAAATGGCTAAATCCCCTATATATATATTATCCCCTATATAACAATATAACAGTTTATATATATATATATATATATATATATATATATATATATATATTATATTATTTATTTATTTATTTTGGCTATGAAGGGATGCACTTGGTCAGCAATGAAATGTAAATAGGCTGTGGCATTCAAGCTATAATTGATTGGTATTAACGCGCCAAAAAACATTTAATGTACTTAGTGTGCCAAGAAAGCACTCCCCACACTGCATCACCTTATTCTGAGGACACAATGCAGCTTGGATCCATGGATTCATGCTGTTGGTGCCTAATTCTGACCCTACCATCTGTGTGCCTCAGGAGAAATCGAGATTCTTCAGACCAGGTTGCATTTTTTCCCAGTCTTCCACTGTCCAGTTTCAGTGAGCCTGTGCCCACTGTAGCCTCAGCTTTCTGTTCTTGGCTGACAGAAGTGGAACCGGATTTGGTCCTCTGCTGTTGTAGCTCAACCACCTCAAGTTTTTTTTTCCTGTATTGCACCATTCTGAGTAAACTCTAGAGACTGATGTGCATAAAAATCCCATGAGGTTGGCAGTTATAGAAATACTCAAACCAGCCCATCTGGCACCAACAATCATGCCACGGTCAAAATAACTGAGTTCATATTATTTCCATATTGTGATGGTTGATGTGAACATTACCCAAAGTTACTGACCTATATCCATGATTTTATGCATTGCACTGCTGCCACATGATTGGCTGATTAGATTGCATAAATTGCATGAATGAGTAGGTGTACACATGCCCCATATTCCTAATAAAGTGCTCCATGAGTGTAACTTCATCGCTGGTTTTGTTTGTTCTTTGTTTGTACTTAAAACCATACTAACATTAATAACAGGCTTAATTTGCGATTAATAATATTAAATAGAAATACAATGTAATAAATATCATACAGTGTATATTAATTTATAAGTAAATACAGTAAAAGCATTGATCATACCTGTCACATCAAGGGTAATTGTTCCATCATTTACATTTTCTCAGTAGTATTCTTCAATAGACTTTTGATCCATCTAGGGAAATCCATATAAACTTGTCTTTCCTTTGAAATTATTAAGGATATTGGATGTTGATTGGTCATTTGAAGCGGAGAGTTAATACCATTTCACTTCAGCGCCACTATGCTGGGATTTTTTGAATTGGTAATTGCAGGGAATGACCACACAGGAACCTTGGACACCAGTGATTGTGCTGGGCGTTGTGATACTCCAGTCAAGTGATCCTATTGACTCTACAATGAAAATACACATAAATGTTCATTATATTTTTTATCATGGTGCAATACTAAATATCAGGGAATCCTTATAAAAATGTAAAATAAAAATACCATCTCCTGATTGGTGCAACATAAATACATAAAAATGCTATCCCTGTCTGTAGCTCTAAATGCAAGCATTCATAACTTATGATTTTGCTAATGCAAATTCAGATTTATTAATAGTGAAGAGAACATACTAAATACAGCTAAATGAAAACTAAACTATTTTTCAAGTAATGTGAATATATGTCACGAAAGAGAGGAGAAGGAAAAGTAAGTTTACAGGTAACTAAAAAATCCTTAAATTCATAAATTCTTACTCACACTTAACTCTTAAATTAATTTGCACTCTTTGAAAATTCCCTTCTAAATTTGTTTGGAACGTTATGGTCCTGCCATTATCATCAGCCTTTGCTGTGAACTTTAATGTGGATCTAGCTTCATATTTTGTTCTTTGTTTTGTAGGGGGTGATATGATTCCAGGTAACCCTCCATCATTCCACAGAAACTGAGGTTGGTTTTTGGTGCACGTGTATGTAACAGAGCAAACAATGTCTTGTTCCAGACCCTCCAGAAACTCTATGTTTGAATCAGGAGTAATCCTGACTTGATCAGTGGAACCTGCAATATATGATAAAGGCGTTATCAAAGACAATACACAAAAATCACACAAAAACAGAATAAATAGATGTAAACATACAGTTGTAATATGATCACTAAATATTAGAGATGCACTGATACTAAATTTCTCAGTCGATACCGATAACCGATTATTCTGAGTGATATCGGCCGATACCGGTAACCGATAGTTCTGCCTTTTATGTGATCTTTTGAATTAAAAATAATTAATTCCACAATTCTGAAGGAAATGCAAATAAATACTTTATTCTCTCCATTTCAACAAGTTGTTTCAGAGTAACTGGTCTCATAAACAGAAAACACATTACTCAAATTAACATTCACACATTAACTACATTCTGAAGATTAAAGTAAGATTTCTTAACTTATTGAATGTTATTAATTCATATTAACAAAATTAATGGACTGACTTTTAAAATACCTCCTGTTAGTCTCACATTCACTCACCACAAACAAAAACATTTCAACATCATCATGGAACAACAAACTGGTAATATATAGGCCTAACATAAACCTTTTTTATGATATTAACTTATATTAACATTAACTGCGTTTGAAATATAATACTCTACAAATATTCTTCTGTGCAATATATACCTTTTTTGTCACTCATTTAAATCTTTCATCAGTGTATGGCCTTTTAATTTAGTATGAGCAGAGCTGGGGTGGAGGACTCCCATGTCCCATTTCCTGTAAAATGTCAAATAATTGTAAAAATAATCACTTCCACAATTCTGAAAGAAATGCAAATAATAACTTTATTCTCTCAACTTCAACAAGTTGTTTCACAGTGCACTGACCCTTTTATTCAGTGTGAGCAGTGCTGGGGTGGGGGACTCAGGTTTCCCATCAAATTTTAGCAGTGCAGAGCTAACAGAGTTTACAAGCTGCAGTTTTGTCGTCATTCCACGAGAATAAGAGACATCTTCTTTACACCCAGCATGAAATAGATGTGTTTTCCCGCCCTCTTTTGATTGACAGGATATAATCGGCCCTGATCATCAAATAACAAACTTTACTTACTTACTTATTTACCTCCATACAGTAAATAAACACCTCATTAGCACCAGTTATGTGCTGACTATACAGATTATGAGGCATGCTCAGCTAATATATTGATGATTTTGATGCTATACCTTACAAGTGCCACTCACGGAAGTCAGTTATACTGCTACCTGGGCATCTCTGTGCATTTTCAGTGATATAAACATAGGTGTCTCTCAACAAATTTCCAGTTAGTCCCAAGTTATATCAGTCCCTTATGACATTCTTTATTCTCACCTCACCATGATCCTATGTTCTGTGATAACTGTTAACCACAGGAACTTGGCAAATAGGTTCCAGACGAAGATGGCTGTTTGACAGCTGTATTTACTGCAAATACTACATCATACGTCACCTCACCTGCCTCATATGTTAACACCAAGATTTTGTTGGAATATCTCAGAATGTATTCACATAAGAGGATATCGAGGTGATCCTCACCACCCCTGGTGGTTATACACTACATACTGTAACTACTGAATTCTTCGTGGTTTGCTTTGTGGCTGTTAACTAGCTAAATTAAATAATCTGCAAAAAAACATACTTGCTGTCTATTAAATAACATACCTAGAGAATGGAGAGGATTAATAAAAAGTATATTCTTGTTCAAAAGAGTGCAAAAAAATCTAGCATGTATAGTAAATACAAACTACAATATATTAAAAGGAAATATAATTATGCACTTATTGATATTCGATAATGTTCCAGATATGAAAATGTATGTAAAGTACCCACCAGCTCTCCTCTCTTTCTCACCATTCTATTTTAGCACAATAAAAGCAGAAGTGAAAGTATATTCTACTTAGAAACAACAATGTTAATAGAAAAGAAAACGGTTTGCAGGCAGATACCTGTTGGGTCAACATAAGATTAGAATCCCCTTTTATAAGCCAAGAATAATAAATGTATTACATAATTTTCTGACCAACAACAAAAAAAACAATACCCACTTACACTGTTACATAATTTAACACAATGAGTGCTCATTGCGCACTTAAACATAAGTGTAACAAACATGTCTGGTTTCCCCTTCAGTGATCTGGGTGTATGTGACATTTAATGGAATAGGGAGAAAAAGTTTAGCCCAGTGTGCATCAAATCCTTATGGCCCCTTATTATTTGACATTTGCGCATCCAAAAAACTTTGGTGTAGTATTGGAGAGCTAGCTATCATTCTGTACTTATGCTGCTAATGTGAAAACAAAATAACAAATCCCAAAACAAAGCTTAAATTATAAACCCAAATAGAAAATCTGAAAACAAAATAACATACAAAATAACAACAGAGAACACAATGACATGTCTAACACGGTTTGAATTGTGCGAGTCTGTGCATATGTATCACCATTATTTTCTCTGTACAAGCTTACAGCTTTCATGACAACGTTTTAATAGGGTTATGGTAACATAAATGAGGTTACATAAATTTTTAACAGTGTGCATCAGAAAATTAAGACATCAAGAAAGCTGTGCAGTCTGAGCACTAGAGATCATTTAGAATGGTTCTTTTTTGTCACTCATTTAAATCTTTCAGCAGTGTATGGCCTTTTAATTCAGTGTGAGCAGAGCTGGGGTGGAGGACTCCCGTTTCCCGTTTCCTGTAAAATGTCAGCAGTGCAGAGATTACAGAGTTTACAAACTGCAGCTTTCTCATCGTTCCACACAAGAGACATCTTCTTTACACACTGCACTAAATCGACGTGTTTTCCCGCCCTCTTTTGATTGACAGAATATAATCGGTCCTGATCATCTGATGTTTTTAAACTATCGGCCGATGGTGGGAAAAATTGTCTTTATCGGCCAATACATCGGTGTATCTCTAGGCAGGACACTTAAATGGTGCACTCCGAAGCGCTTTATACTGTGTCTCACACACACACAGCAATGGTAGCAGAGCTGCCATGCAAGGCGCTAACTTGCCATCGGGAGCAACTTGTGGTTCAGTGTCTTGCCCAAGGACACTTCGGTATGTGGAATCATGTGGGCCGGGAATCGAACCTCCGATTTCCTATGATTAGTGGACAACCTGCTCTACCATCTAATCCACAGCCACCCCAGGGATTTTGGCCTATTTTGCTTCGATGTCTTCTTTTACTCTAATGGAAAGAAAACTTCTCAAATACACATTTATATGGTGTCCGTTTTCATCTGTAGATTTCTTCTAAATGAACCACAAGAAGTTAATCTGCATATTTAAACATAACATTTCAGGAGAAAAGACTCTTGATGTAAGTCATTAACTGGGGAAGTTCTGTGTTGATATGCTTTAGTGATTTTGTTTACCCTGTTCACCTGCAGTGTCTTGTCAAATCTTCAACCGCTTATTCCTGCTTCAGGGTCGCGGGGAACCTAGAGCCTATCCCAGGAAGCATCGGGCACAAGGCGGGGTACACCCTGGACATGCCAGTCCACACACCCATTCATACACTACGGACAATTTACCAAGCCGCCAATCAACCTACCATGCATGTCTTTGGACTGGGGGGGGAAACCGGAGTACCCGGAGGAAACCCCCGCCACACGGGGAGAACATGCAAACTCCGCACACACATGGCCCCGGCGGGAATCGAACCCCGGACCCTGGAGGTGTGAGGCAAACGTGCTAACCACTAAACTTGCTAAACTTTAGCTAACTTATTACATTAGCTAGTAGCTCATGAATCATGCATGTTAGTAAGACACACGTTAACTATATTTGCCTTTGGGGTAATTAGCTGTAAAGTCGAGGCTCTGGTAGCTCTGTCTTTTGTTTATCATTACTCACCTCCACACAAGCCAAGAAAAACACAACTGCGATAGGAGCTGGGAGGAGCTGCTGTCTGTCTGTCTATCTGTCTGTCTGCTGCACGGAGACACGGAGAGAGAGAGAGAGAGAGAGAGAGAGAGAGAGAGAGAGAGAGAGAGAGAGAGAGAGAGAGAGAAGAGAGAGAGAGGGAGACAGAGAGAGGGAGAGAGAGAGAGAGGGAGAGAGAGAGAGGGAGACAGAGAGAAGAGAGGGAGAGAGAGAGAGAGAGAAGAGAGAAGGAGAGGGAGACAGAGAGGGGGAGAGAGAGAGAGAGAGGAGAGAGGGAGAGAGAAGAGAGGGAGACAGAGAGAGGGAGAGAGAGAGAGATGAGAGGGAGAGAGAGAACGCACTTGGAGCCCAGAGGGGAATTATTTCCTTTTCTTTTTAACATTGCCGAAAACACAATAGAGGCAAAGAGGAAATTTGGAAATGTGTGCTACAGGAAGTGGGCTGGTTTGCACACATTCGGGGGTAAATGTTACTATCTCTTTTTTTTTTTTATCTCTAACCGGAATAAGACTTTTTTTTCTTTTTGTTTTCTGTATGGTTGATCATGCAAATACTGCACAGTGATGAGTTCTCCTTTTGTTTGACAGGTTGCTTTAGATTTGAAGGGCCTAGTTCAGTTTAAAGAATTCCCTTAAACTGATTTGGAGTCCTTTCAGCCATTTATTAAGAACACCGGATTTGATTGTAAGGTATTGTAAGGTGATTGATTGTCATATTATTTGTCTTATTATTTGTCTTATTATTAGTCTTATTATTTGTCTGTAATATTTGTCAGTATATTTCACAAATTCTTTTCTGATCAGCTGACAGAATGTGTACTACTTTGAACATTCAAAGTAATGCACTGGAAAATATAATATTCGCAATATAATATTGGATTATAATTTATATAATTTAAATTTCTATAATCTATATATCGTGCTGTATATTTTTAGGTGATAGCAGTCATTGTGATGAAACACCCTGCTGTTACTATTATATAACATACCCATAAAAATATGTATATGGTTAAAAGATGAAATTAGACAAAACTTTTTGTGAAGGAACAAACTTCATTTGTTGTTTTAAGTTCACAGGATTGAATGTAAATTAATGATACGAATGTATATTTTGCACAAGAACAAAATTCTCAGTTCCACATGAACTATTTAACTGTGAAGACTGCACCTTGAGAGTGAATCATTTGCAGCTGCGTAGCTACCAAATATGATTATGTGATGCTTTGACACATGAGAAGAACTGATGTGCCTATATACGTCTTACAGTTTCTAAGAACCAGAATTTGAAATGGAAATGTTTTCTTTTTCATAAGCAGTCAGATCACACCGTAGCCTAGAAAGAGATGTATTCAGTGTGGAATTCTGTCCTTTCCTGGGGTGTGTATTATTATTATTATTATTATTATTATTATTATTATTATATATTTTTTAATAAAATTCTAGAGAAAATAGAAAGTATTACTTTATCCATACAATGATTTAAGTAAAGAATAAAACACTGGGGGTGCTGCTATAGTAAAATAATAAATGGGTGACATGAGGTTACAATAACCACCCTGAAGTTAATTATTTTCCTCCAGCTGCGCTTCCCAAAGAGTTTTACTCTTCTTGGACCACAGCAACTTGTAAATGCTAACTTTTTTTATTATTATTAAAGAACAACACTATAAACAATGATTCCTTCACTTTTTCTTGACATTATTAAGTTAAAAAAAAGCCTTAATGAAACCATAATGTCCTCTGTGGCTCAAAACATAAAGAGACAGCATTAACTCTGTCTAAATAACTGACACTGGAGATGATTTAGATTAATGTTAAATAATGTTGTTTTTTTAAATAGCAGGATGTTTTAAAATCTATTTATTAGCCTTAGATTATGTGGAGCATCCACCAAGGCCCAGTCAATGATCTGTTACTACAGAAACATGAATGTGTTACAACAAGCACTTTAGAATAAACCCATGATTTGAATTAGAGTCAGCTCTAATGTTAAAGCTGCTGTTATAGAAAATTGAACAACACCTTCAGAGCAATCAGTTTGAGAATTCAAAATTGTTGTGGTTTATTTAAAAAAAACTATTATAATGTTGTTAATATAGTGATAATTAATTTTGTGTTACTGATTTTGGTTTCTCCCTCAGTTTTGTTGTGTTTGTTTAGCTCTATAACAATGGAAGATACATCACGATCTATAGTCATAGAGGAACCAACAACAACCACAAGCCAGGAGGGATCGTGTGTCACAATTAACTGCAAATATAAATATCAGGATGGACTGAAACTGTTGTGGATTAAAGATGCTAAGTGGATTGAAAAAGAAAAAAAATTTGATGGAATTATTGTATATAGTAGTACAGATGAGCGGCCACAGGTTGCTGAGTACTCTAACAGAGTGGAATTTTTTAATGACCAGAGCAATCATTGGACCAATTGCACATTAAAAATTCATGATCTTAAAAAGAACGACAGTGGAAACTATACATTTAGGTACATAGGATCAGAGAAATATATAAGTAATAAATTTCTTCTCACAGTCATGGGTGAGTCATATAATCTCTGTTAACTAATTCTTAATTCTGTCTTAATTTTAAATGTGTTGGATTACAATCCATCCATTTTGTTAATTTATATCGTAGACAATCCCTGCAAGGTCCACATTAAGCCAGCAATTCTGAACAAGTCATTCAAAGAAGGAGAAAAAGTGAGACTTCAATGTGCAACATCAGTAGCCTGTGAGTTTCATCCTTTATGGCAATCGTCTGGCTCAAGTGAGATTCTCAGCAGTGAGCATAGTGAAGATGAGGTGGAAAAACGCAGTGAGCTGCAGTTGAATGTGAGCTGGACAGATGATGGGAGAACTTTGACATGTCGTCCTTCTAGAAGTAATGACAGCTACCTGGAGAAGATTGTTACACTGAGAGTGGAATGTAGGTATAGATGAACAAAATACTGTATATATATTATGTATTTATTGATTATGTTTTGAGAATTTATATAATAATAATCTTTACTAATATAGCATTTTTCCTGTTGAGTTCAAAATATACATTTTTGTCACCTATAAAAGATTAGAAGGTAAAACATTTGATTGACTTCCTCTTATAACACAGCAAGTTGTCAGTGCTAATATGTTTCTGTTAATTAAAGAATGACAATATATATTTTTATTTATTTATAGCTATATTTCCTATTTCCTGCTATAATTCACGGTTTATATGGTACATAGCACATTATATTGGGTGATTATTGTGTCAACAGTATCTTGTTTTTCTCTCTCTGAAACTTCTCATATCATGTAACAGAGAAACTTAAACGCACCTCTGTACTGAAGACTTTCCTTGTCAAAATGATAGTACCGCTTTTACTTTTGTTGACTGTTACAAAGTTCTCACCAAATCCATCACCATATCAACAATTACAAACACTTTTAAAATCAGTTTATGTGCCACAAACTGTTACTATAGAAATGATCATGTATTAGACTGAGAGGACTAATATAAACCTGTGCTTTGCCATGCAGCCAACACTACTGTCAGATCTGCTATTTAAAAAAAAGCATTAACCATGATCTTTTGACCGTTGAGAACTGAGAAATCATCATTTACATTTATGGCATTTGTCAGATGCCCATATCCAGAGTGACTTACATTCATCTAATTTTTATACTTGAGCAGTTAAGGGCCTCGCTCAGGGGCCCAGCTGTGGCAGCTTGGTACTGGGATTTAAACTCATTACCTTCTGGTGAAAAGTCCTACATCTTAACCACTGAGCTACCACTGTCCCTATCATTACTGTCTTCACAGCATATAAATGTATATAAGACAAGTCGATAAGCATTACTATACATTATATAAATAGAATTTTTAAAAGACTAAGAATAGACTATGTTAAATATATATTTTTGACTATTTTTGATCTGGCATTAAAAACATTTTCCTCCAGTTGAGTGAACGAGTTTTCTGAATATCTCCGGTGTTCCACTTCAAGGAGGACATGTCTTTTGCAAGAAGATGTTAGTGCTACAACATATGCTATCTCCATGTTTTGTTTATTTATTTATTTATTTATCTAGATGCACCCAAAGAAAAAAAAGTGATCGAGAGCTCAAGCTCTAAGGACGTGAAAGAAGGAGAACAAGTGACAATTTCATGCTCCAGCAAGGCCCGCCCTAACGCTAACTTCACAGAGATTAAACATCAAAGCTCTTTTTCCCATCATGGACAAAATCTTACTTTATATAATATGAAACCAGAAGATGGAAGCAAATTCTACTGTCTGGCTAAAAATGAACATGGAAGTGAATTGTCTGTTATTGAATTAACAAGTGGCCCCCAATCCACACGCCATTGTAAACAATTAAATACCTACAATAAAAATATTATTTAAAATATAGCTAAGTAAAACACTGCAACATGCAAATAACAACACAGTCAGAATGGACTTTTATCATCATTGAAGTGGTTAAGTTCAAGTTCTGAATTTATTTTATTAAAGTAAAACATAATTATTCTATAAATGTTACTTTACCAGCTGCAAATAATAGCCTAACAGGCTTCAAAGTCTATATAGGCCCCCTATATATATATATACATACAGTGGTGTGAAAAAGTGTTTGCCCCCTTCCTCATTTCCTGTTCCTTTGCATGTTTGTCACACTTAAGTGTTTCGGAACATCAAACCAATTTAAACAATAGTCAAGGACAACACAAGTAAACACAAAATGCAATTTGTATATGAAGGTGTTTATTA
Source organism: Ameiurus melas (assembly GCA_012411365.1). NCBI lineage: Eukaryota > Metazoa > Chordata > Actinopteri > Siluriformes > Ictaluridae > Ameiurus > Ameiurus melas. The sequence goes on from CM022759.1 coordinate 25,490,398, forward strand.
TTAAAGTTGAAAAAAAATCCAAACCATCATGGCCCTGTGTGAAAAAGTGATTGCCCCCTAAACCTAATAACTGGTTGGGCCACCCTTAGCAGCAACAACTGCAACCAAGCATTTGCGATAACGTGCAGTGAGGCTTTTACAGCGTCCTGGAGGAATTTTGGCCCACTCATCTTTGCAGAATTGTCCTAATTCAGTTACATTAGAGGTTTTTCGAGCATGAACAGCCTTTTTAAGGTCATACCACAACATCTCAATAGGATTCAGGTCAGGCTAGGCCACTCCAAAGTCTTCATTTTGTTTTTCTTCAGCCATTCGGTGGTGGACTTGCTGGTGTGTTTAGGATCATTGTCCTGCTGCAGAACCCAAATTCGTTTCAGCTTGAGTACACGAACAGATGGTCGGACATTCTCCTTCAGGATCTCTTGGTAGACAGCAGAATTCATAGTTCCTTTTATCACGGCAAGTCTTCCAGGTCCTGAAGCAGCAAAACAGCCCCAGACCATCACACTACCACCACCATATTTTACTGTTGGTATAATGTTCTTTTTATGAAATGCAGTGTTCCTTCTACGCCAGATATACTTGGACACACACCTTCCAAAGAGTTCCACTTTTGTCTCATCGGTCCACAGAATGTTGTCCCAAAAGTCTTGAGGATCATCAAGATGTGTTGTGGAGAAATTGAGACGAGCTTTGATGTTCTTTTTGCTCAGCAGTGGTTTTCTCCTTGGAACTCTGCCATGCAGGCCATTTTTGCCCAGTCTTTTCCTGATGGTGGAGGCATGAACGCTGACCTTAACTGAGGCAAGTGAGGCCTGCAGTTCTTTGGACCTTGTTTTGGGGTCTTTTGTGACCCTCTTGGATGAGTCGTTGCGCGGCGTCTTGGGGTAATTTTGGGCGGTCGGCCTCTCCTGGGAAGGATCACCACTGTTCCATGTCTTCGCCATTTGTGGATAATGGCTCTCACTGTGGTTCGCTGATTCCCAAAGCTTTGGAAATGGCTTTATAACCCTTTCCAGACTGATAGATCTCAATTACTTTCTTTCTGAATTGTTCCTGAATTTCTTTGGGTCTCGGCATGATGTGTAGCTTTTAAGGATCTTCTGGTGGACCTTACTGTGTCAAGCAGCTCCTATTTAAGTGATGCCTTGATTGTGAACAGGTGTGGCAATAATCAGGCCTGGGTGTGGCTAGAGAAATTGAACTCAGGTGTGGACAACCACAGTTATAGTATGTTTTAACAAGGGGGGCAATCACTTTTTCACACAGGGCCATGATGGTTTGGATTTTTTTCACCTTTATTAATAAACACCTTCATTTACAAATTGCATTTTGTGTTTACGTGTGTTGTCCTTGACTATTGTTTAAATTGGTTTGATGTTCGGAAACACTTAAGTGTGACAAACATGCAAAGGAACAGGAAATGAGGAAGGGGCAAACACTTTTTCACACCACTGTATATATATATATATATATATATATATATATATATATATATATATATATATATATATATATACAGCACATGCATTTCTCTCTAAAATGTTGCCCTTACTTTTTTCACAGATTCGCCCAAAACACCAAATATGACCATGAACGAAGTTGTAAAGGAAGGAGAATTATATACTATAACATGTACTGTAGAAAGCTCACCCCAGGCAACGCTGACACTAAGCAGATCCTCTCTGACAAACCCAGAAAAAGACATAATCACATTAAAGGAGATTCAGTCCAACATTCTCAAATTTGCTGCCAATGCGACTGTGTCAGATGCAGGTATGTACACCTGCGAAGCGGAAAACACAGAGGGAAAAAACTTCTCAAAAAATCAGCTGAAAGTTTTGTGTAAGTAAAACTGCTTCCCTTTGCTCTATTTTCTGCAGTGAGTTTGTTTTATAATATTATCAAGAAGTACATGAGCTATTACTGAGAGCTAAATATGTGTGGTGCTGATCCCTGTTGTCTTTGCAGATGCCCCTAAAAATGTTACTGCATTAGCAGATCCTGGTGTAGAGCTAAAGGAAGGCTCTAACCTGACACTCACCTGTAAAGCTGATTCTCTACCCGAGGTGTCTGCTTACACATGGATAAAATCTTCTGTGACACACTCAGAGACAGTGGGGCATGGACAGAAAATAACACTCCATTTCCTGAAGAGCTCTGACTCTGACCATTACTTCTGTATCTCCAGAAATGAAATTGGCAGTGCTAACTCCTCATCAATATTTATCAGAGTCAAGTGTGAGTATCCTTTCACATAACGCCCGCTCTTGTATCTGAGTTAATGTGGGGAAAATGAATAAAATTATCAAATCCATAGTTTCAAAATAGCCAGTTAATGAGACTGTTCATGCAAAATTTCATGAAACTTAACAAAATCAGTCATATGAACAAATAATGTGTTTGGTAGGTGGGTTTTACTTTCGTGCGGGTGGAAGCGAGTAGTCAGACATGAAGCTCCTGTGACAAACAAAAGGCATGTTCATTAACATGAGTATGTGACAATTACAGTGTTTATTCGTTCATTAGTAACTGCCTGGTCAGGGCTGCAGTGGCTTAAATTAGACTAATAGTTTCTTTATATTTCAGAAAATAGAACCAGCTCAATTTATTGGAAAAAATTGTTGGCAGATTCAAACAAATTTATACAAACTGATTTTTAAAAACAGCCCAGCGCACATTTCTAGTTCTAGTAGGTAAATGAGCAAACTCTCCTGAAATAAACATTGTTGTGTTAGGTAAGTATAGTTTTATTTGGTTTTTTTACCTTCATGGTGTTATTTTTAAGCCATGTGAAATATCATGTTTAACATTATACCACTGCATATGAATCCTATTACATTAGCAGGAAGAGAGATTGGCCTTAGTGTTTTGGAATTTTCAACCTCTTTTCTTTTCTACTTTTTTCATCAGAAATTGTAGCTCTAAGTTATTGTTGTAATTATGGCAAATTATTATTATTTTTTTTAAACTTCTACGTTATTGTAAACTTTAAAATGTTACTGGACGTTTCTGGAATGTTATGGTTCTAGGAACTTTGGGTTACAAGAATGTTCAATCAGTCACATTTTCCGGGTGTTCTGAAAACATTCATAAATAACATTTTAAGTAACTATAATGTTAAATTCTTAACAATAAAGTCTGACTAGAAATGTTGTGTGGGCAACATTATACGAACATTGTAGAGCAAACCATTATGACATCTCATTTTAAAACTTACACTGTTATAAAATTATCTGAACAGTTACTGTACAGTCTTTTCGGGATTTTGCGATTTTCAGTCACAGAAATTAATGCAAAATCAAGGAAACATCGCAATATTCGGAGAACTTGCAATTTTTTTTTCTGCCGATTTGGGCCCTCTTCGATTCACATTCATCAAATATGAGTGCAGTTAAAAGGTTTCATTTACGAACAAACATCTCTGCAAAAGACAAAACATTTTAGTGTGATTGTCATTTTACCAATTCAAGTATTTTTCCACAATAAAACACAAAACACAAATTGCATCGCAAATTTTGAAAAAATAAATAAATCGAAAAAAAACCCAAATCAAGAACTGAATAAATAACTATCTAATAACATTCTCAGTTCTCTTTTAGCTGAGACTATAGTACAGTAGCGTTTTCTGTCCAAGTACAGAGTAAACGCATATATTAGTATACAGTGACTTGTGTATCTGATAAAGTGCATTGTTTTCTAATTCCTCAAATGTATATATATTTATATATATACAGCACATGCATTTCTCTCTAAAATGTTGCCCTCACTTTTTTCACAGATCCGCCCAAAACACCAAATCTGACCATGAAAGAAGTTGTAAAGGAAGGAGAATTATATACTATAAAATGTACTGTAGAAAGCTCACCCCAGGCAACGCTGACACTGAGAAGATCCTCTCTGACAAACCCAGAAAAAGACATAATCACAGTAAACGAGATTCAGTCCAACATTCTCAAATTTGCTGCCAATGCGACTGTGTCAGATGCAGGTATGTACACCTGCGAAGCGGAAAACACAGAGGGAAAAAACTTCTCAAAAAATCAGCTGAAAGTTTTGTGTAAGTAAAACTGCTTCCCTTTGCTCTATTTTCTGCAGTGAGTTTGTTTTATAATATTATCAAGAAGTACATGAGCAATTACTGAGCGCTAGATATGTGTGGTGCTGATCCCTGTTGTCTTTGCAGATGCCCCTAAAAATGTTACTGCATTAGCAGATCCTGGTGTAGAGCTAAAGGAAGGCTCTAACCTGACACTCACCTGTAAAGCTGATTCTCTACCCGAGGTGTCTGCTTACACATGGATAAAATCTTCTGTGACACACTCAGAGACAGTGGGGCATGGACAGAAAATAACACTCCATTTCCTGAAGAGCTCTGACTCTGACCATTACTTCTGTATCTCCAGAAATGAAATTGGCAGTGCTAACTCCTCATCAATATTTATCAGAGTCAAGTGTGAGTATCCTTTCACATAACGCCCGCTCTTGTATCTGAGTTAATGTGGGGAAAATGGATAAAATTATCAAATCCATAGTTTCAAAATAGCCAGTTAATGAGACTGTTCATGCAAAATTTCATGAAACTTAACAAAATCGGTCATATAAACAAATAATGTGTTTGGTAGATGGGTTTTATTTCGTGCGGGTGGAAGCGAGTAGTCAGACATGAAGCTCGTGTGACAAACAAAAAGCATGTTCATTAACATGAGTATGTGACAATTACAGTGTTTATTCGTTCGTAGTAACTGCCTGGTCAGGGCTGCAGTGGCTTAAATTAGACTAATAGTTTTCTTTATATTTCAGAAAATAGAACCAGCTCAATTTATTGGAAAAAATTGTTGGCAGATTCAAACAAATTTATACAAACTGATTTTTAAAAACAGCCCAGCGCACATTTCTAGTTCTAGTAGGTAAATGAGCAAACTCTCCTGAAATAAACATTGTTGTGTTAGGTAGTATAGTTATTTTTTTTTTTTTTACCTTCATGGTGTTATTTTTTAAGCCATGTGAAATATCATGTTTAACATTATACCACTGCATATGAATCCTATTACATTAGCAGGAAGAGAGATTGGCCTTAGTGTTTTGGAATTTTCAACCTCTTTTCTTTTCTACTTTTTTCATCAGAAATTGTAGCTCTAAGTTATTGTTGAAATTATGGCAAATTATTATTATTATTTTTTAAACTTCTACGTTATTGTAAACTTTAAAATGTTACTGGACGTTTCTGGAATGTTATGGTTCTAGGAACTTTGGGTTACAAGAATGTTCAATCAGTCACATTTTCTGGGTGTTCTGAAAACATTCATAAATAACATTTTAAGTAACTATAATGTTAAATTCTTAACAATAAAGTCTGACTAGAAATGTTGTGTGGGCAACATTATACGAACATTGTAGAGCAAACCATTATGACATCTCATTTTAAAACTTACACTGTTATAAAATTATCTGAACAGTTACTGTACAGTCTTTTCGGGATTTTGCGATTTTCAGTCACAGAAATTAATGCAAAATCAAGGAAACATCGCAATATTCGGAGAACTTGCAATTTTTTTTTCTGCCGATTTGGGCCCTCTTCGATTCACATTCATCAAATATGAGTGCAGTTAAAAGGTTTCATTTACGAACAAACATCTCTGCAAAAGACAAAACATTTTAGTGTGATTGTCATTTTACCAATTCAAGTATTTTTCCACAATAAAACACAAAACACAAATTGCATCGCAAATTTTGAAAAAATAAATAAATCGCAAAAAACCCAAAATCATGAACTGAATAAATAATTATCTAATAACATTCTGAGTTCTCTTTTAGCTGAGACTATAGTACAGTAGCGTTTTCTGTCCAAGTACAGAGTAAACGCATATATTAGTATACAGTGACTTGTGTATCTGATAAAGTGCATTGTTTTCTAATTCCTCAATATATATATATATATATATCAATCACATGCATTTCTCTCTAAAATGTTGCCCTCACTTTTTTCACAGATCCGCCCAAAACACCAAATCTGACCATGAAAGAAGTTGTAAAGGAAGGAGAATTATATACTATAACATGTACTGTAGAAAGCTCACCCCAGGCGACTCTCACACTAAGCAGATCCTCTCTGACAAACCCAGAAAAAGACATAATCACATTAAAGGAGATTCAGTCCAACATTCTCAAATTTGCTGCCAATGCGACTGTGTCAGATGCAGGTATGTACACCTGCGAAGCGGAAAACACAGAGGGAAAAAACTTCTCAAAAAATCAGCTGAAAGTTTTGTGTGAGTAAAACTGCTTCCCTTTGCTCTATTTTCTGCAGTGAGTTTGTTTTATAATATTATCAAGAAGTACATGAGCAATTACTGAGCGCTAGATATGTGTGGTGCTGATCCCTGTTGTCTTTGCAGATGCCCCTAAAAGTGTTACTGCATTAGCAGATCCTGGTGTAGAGCTAAAGGAAGGCTCTAACCTGACACTCACCTGTAAAGCTGATTCTCTACCCGAGGTGTCTGCTTACACATGGATAAAATCTTCTGTGACACACTCAGAGACAGTGGGGCATGGACAGAAAATAACACTCCATTTTCTGAAGAGCTCTGACTCTGACCATTACTTCTGTATCTCCAGAAATGAAATTGGCAGTGCTAACTCCTCATCAATATTTATCAGAGTCAAGTGTGAGTATCCTTTCACATAACGCCCGCTCTTGTATCTGAGTTAATGTGGGGAAAATGGATAAAATTATCAAATCCATAGTTTCAAAATAGCCAGTTAATGAGACTGTTCATGCAAAATTTCATGAAACTTAACAAAATCAGTCATATGAACAAATAATGTGTTTGGTAGGTGGGTTTTACTTTCGTGCGGGTGGAAGCGAGTAGTCAGACATGAAGCTCCTGTGACAAACAAAAGGCAATTTTCATTAACATGAGTATGTGACAATTACAGTGTTTATTTGTTCATTAGTAACTGCCTGGTCAGGGCTGCAGTGGCTTAAATTAGACTAATAGTTTCTTTATATTTCAGAAAATAGAACCAGCTCAATTTATTGGAAAAAATTGTTGGCAGATTCAAACAAATTTATACAAACTGATTTTTAAAAACAGCCAAGTGCACATTTCTAGTTCTAGTAGGTAAATGAGCAAACTCTCCTGAAATAAACATTGTTGTGTTAGGTAAGTATAGTTTTATTTGGTTTTTTTACCTTCATGGTGTTATTTTTAAGACATGTGAAATATCATGTTTAACATTATACCACTGCATATGAATCCTATTACATTAGCAGGAAGAGAGATTGGCCTTAGTGTATTGGAATTTTCAACCTCTTTTCTTTTCTACTTTTTTCATCAGAAATTGTAGCTCTAAGTTATTGTTGTAATTATGGCAATATTATTATTATTTTTTAAACTTCTATGGTATTGTAAACTTTAAAATGTTACTGGCGTTTCTGGAATGTTATGGTTCTAGGAACTTTGGGTTACAAGAATGTTCAATCAGTCACATTTTCTGGGTGTTCTGAAAACATTCATAAATAACATTTTAAGTAACTATAATGTTAATTTCTTAACAATAAAGTCTGACTAGAAATGTTGTGTGGGCAACATTATACGAACATTGTAGAGCAAACCATTATGACAGCTCATTTTAAAACTTACACTGTTATAAAATTATCTGAACAGTTACTGTACAGTCTTTTCGGGATTTTGCGATTTTCAGTCACAGAAATTAATGCAAAATCAAGGAAACATCGCAATATTCCGAGAACTTGCAATTTTTTTTTCTGCCGATTTGGGCCCTCTTCGATTCACATTCATCAAATATGAGTGCAGTTAAAAGGCTTCATTTACGAACAAACATCTCTGCAAAAGACAAAACATTTTAGTGTGATTGTCATTTTACCAATTCAAGTATTTTTCCACAATAAAACACAAAACACAAATTGCATCGCAAATTTTGAAAAAATAAATAAATCGAAAAAAAACCCAAATCAAGAACTGAATAAATAACTATCTAATAACATTCTCAGTTCTCTTTTAGCTGAGACTATAGTACAGTAGCGTTTTCTGTCCAAGTACAGAGTAAACGCATATATTAGTATACAGTGACTTGTGTATCTGATAAAGTGCATTGTTTTCTAATTCCTCAAATGTATATATATTTATATATATACAGCACATGCATTTCTCTCTAAAATGTTGCCCTCACTTTTTTCACAGATCCGCCCAAAACACCAAATCTGACCATGAACGAAGTTGTAAAGGAAGGAGAATTATATACTATAACATGTACTGTAGAAAGCTCACCCCAGGCAACGCTGACACTAAGCAGATCCTCTCTGACAAACCCAGAAAAAGACATAATCACAGTAAACGAGATTCAGTCCAACATTCTCAAATTTTCTGCCAATGCGACCGTGTCAGATGCAGGTATGTACACCTGCGAAGCGGAAAACACAGAGGGAAAAAACTTCTCAAAAAATCAGCTGAAAGTTTTGTGTAAGTAAAACTGCTTCCCTTTGCTCTATTTTCTGCAGTGAGTTTGTTTTATAATATTATCAAGAAGTACATGAGCAATTACTGAGCGCTAGATATGTGTGGTGCTGATCCCTGTTGTCTTTGCAGATGCCCCTAAAAATGTTACTGCATTAGCAGATCCTGGTGTAGAGCTAAAGGAAGGCTCTAACCTGACACTCACCTGTAAAGCTGATTCTCTACCCGAGGTGTCTGCTTACACATGGATAAAATCTTCTGTGACACACTCAGAGACAGTGGGCGCTAGACAGAAATAACACTCCATTTCCTGAAGAGCTCTGACTCTGACCATTACTTCTGTATCTCCAGAAATGAAATTGGCAGTGCTAACTCCTCATCAATATTTATCAGAGTCAAGTGTGAGTATCCTTTCACATAACGCCCGCTCTTGTATCTGAGTTAATGTGTGGGGAAAATGGATAAAATTATCAAATCCATAGTTTCAAAATAGCCAGTTAATGAGACTGTTCATGCAAAATTTCATGAAACTTAACAAAATCGGTCATATGAACAAATAATGTGTTTGGTAGATGGGTTTTACTTTCGTGCGGGTGGAAGCGAGTAGTCAGACATGAAGCTCGTGTAACAAACAAAAAGCATGTTCATTAACATGAGTATGTGACAATTACAGTGTTTATTCGTTCGTTAGTAACTGCCTGGTCAGGGCTGCAGTGGCTTAAATTAGACTAATAGTTTCTTTATATTTCAGAAAATAGAACCAGCTCAATTTATTGGAAAAAATTGTTGGCAGATTCAAACAAATTTATACAAACTGATTTTTAAAAACAGCCCAGCGCACATTTCTAGTTCTAGTAGGTAAATGAGCAAACTCTCCTGAAATAAACATTGTTGTGTTAGGTAAGTATAGTTTTATTTGTTTTTTTTACCTTCATGGTGTTATTTTTAAGCCATGTGAAATATCATGTTTAACATTATACCACTGCATATGAATCCTATTACATTAGCAGGAAGAGAGATTGGCCTTAGTGTTTTGGAATTTTCAACCTCTTTTCTTTTCTACTTTTTTCATCAGAAATTGTAGCTCTAAGTTATTGTTGTAATTATGGCAAATTATTATTATTATTTTTTAAACTTCTACGTTATTGTAAACTTTAAAATGTTACTGGACGTTTCTGGAATGTTATGGTTCTAGGAACTTTGGGTTACAAGAATGTTCAATCAGTCACATTTTCTGGGTGTTTTGAAAACATTCATAAATAACATTTTAAGTAACTATAATGTTAATTTCTTAACAATAAAGTCTGACTAGAAATGTTGTGTGGGCAACATTGTACGAACATTGTAGAGCAAACCATTATGACAGCTCATTTTAAAACTTACACTGTTATAAAATTATCTGAACAGTTACTGTACAGTCTTTTCGGGATTTTGCGATTTTGTCACAGAAATTAATGCAAAATCAAGGAAACATCGCAATATTCGGAGAACTTGCAATTTTTTTTGCGCGATTTGGGCCCTCGATCTACATTCATCAAATATGAGTGCAGTTAAAAGGTTTCATTTACGAACAAACATCTCTGCAAAAGACAAAACATTTTAGTGTGATTGTCATTTTACCAATTCAAGTATTTTTCCACAATAAAACACAAAACACAAATTGCATCGCAAATTTTGAAAAAATAAATAAATCGCAAAAAACCCAAAATCATGAACTGAATAAATAACTATCTAATAACATTCTGAGTTCTCTTTTAGCTGAGACTATAGTACAGTAGCGTTTTCTGTCCAAGTACAGAGTAAACGCATATATTAGTATACAGTGACTTGTGTATCTGATAAAGTGCATTGTTTTCTAATTCCTCAATATATATATATATATATATATCAATCACATGCATTTCTCTCTAAAATGTTGCCCTCACTTTTTTCACAGATCCGCCCAAAACACCAAATCTGACCATGAAAGAAGTTGTAAAGGAAGGAGAATTATATACTATAACATGTACTGTAGAAAGCTCACCCCAGGCGACGCTGACACTAAGCAGATCCTCTCTGACAAACCCAGAAAAAGACATAATCACAGTAAACGAGATTCAGTCCAACATTCTCAAATTTGCTGCCAATGCGACTGTGTCAGATGCAGGTATGTACACCTGCGAAGCGGAAAACACAGAGGGAAAAAACTTCTCAAAAAATCAGCTGAAAGTTTTGTGTGAGTAAAACTGCTTCCCTTTGCTCTATTTTCTGCAGTGAGTTTGTTTTATAATATTATCAAGAAGTACATGAGCAATTACTGAGCGCTAAATATGTGTGGTGCTGATCCCTGTTGTCTTTGCAGATGCCCCTAAAAGTGTTACTGCATTAGCAGATCCTGGTGTAGAGCTAAAGGAAGGCTCTAACCTGACACTCACCTGTAAAGCTGATTCTCTACCCGAGGTGTCTGCTTACACATGGATAAAATCTTCTGTGACACACTCAGAGACAGTGGGGCATGGACAGAAAATAACACTCCATTTCCTGAAGAGCTCTGACTCTGACCATTACTTCTGTATCTCCAGAAATGAAATTGGCAGTGCTAACTCCTCATCAATATTTATCAGAGTCAAGTGTGAGTATCCTTTCACATAACGCCCGCTCTTGTATCTGAGTTAATGTGGGGAAAATGGATAAAATTATCAAATCCATAGTTTCAAAATAGCCAGTTAATGAGACTGTTCATGCAAAATTTCATGAAACTTAACAAAATCAGTCATATGAACAAATAATGTGTTTGGTAGATGGGTTTTACTTTCGTGGCGTGGAAGCGAGTAGTCAGACATGAAGCTCCTGTGACAAACAAAAGGCATGTTCATTAACATGAGTATGTGACAATTACAGTGTCTATTCGTTCATTAGTAACTGCCTGGTCAGGGCTGCAGTGGCTTAAATTAGACTAATAGTTTCTTTATATTACAGAAAATAAAACCAGCTCAATTTATTGGAAAATATTGTTGGCAGATTCAAACAAATTTATACAAACTGATTTTTAAAAACAGCCCAGTGCACATTTCTAGTTGAGACTAATTATGAACTGGTGTGAAGTAGCTGAGGTTGTCAGAGCCAGAATCCACACATCATGATGACATTGCTGGCATTTCTACATCAGAGTGTTTTCCAGTGTTTCCGAGGATATAATGGTAGTGATTATAATTAATAATTTAAAAAAAACATTTCAAAAACATCCCCCATCTGATTGTTTTTTTTTAGAAATCACCTGCTGAATATATGCATAATGTGTTTTGTGTTTCTCAGATGCTCCAAAAGGTGTCGATATCAATCCTAAATTAGCTGAACTCAAAGAGGGAGACAAGCTTACACTCATGTGTCTGGTGCAAAGCAGCAATCCAGAAGTTGACATGCAGTCCTACAAATGGTACAAAGATGGTCAAGAAATTAATCAACAAACAATGAATACATTCACTGTGCCAAGTGTAAGACAGCGTGATAAAGGAGGGTATCAGTGTCAGGCCAGAAATTCAGTAGGAGAGACCATGTCTACCCACATTACCCTAGTATCTGTGAAGTGTAAGTATTATGTGGATATTTGTGGGAATGTGGGATGAGCTATAATTCCACTATGACTCTTTTTTTTTCAGAAATGAGATAAACAAATGAGTGAAACTTGTATTTCTAGAGGAAAGTGACAGTGAAGCGCAATGTTAAAAGACAAAAATGTGAAAATAACTTCTTATGGAAAAAGCATATACATTTAAATTTTATACGAATATAATTTTTTATAAACAACATCATGCCCTGAAATTTCACATGTGAAATTGATGAATTATATGAAGCACATAAAACCACATGAAAAATTAACCTATGAAAGTAAATAAACGGTGTGTTAAAACGAATTACAAAAATTACATGAAACGTGAAAAAAAGAAAAACATTTACTACATGCAAAATCACGTGTAAAATTTGTATGACTTAAATTTGTATGACCAAATTGTTAAATTTGTATGACCATGAAAAATCTTCTGTTTATAGAAATTGTCTTTAAAGTTGCAATTATGTATTTTTATGAAGCAACAGTGTTTCGAACAATGATGTTTAAAACATTAACCTTTTTTTAATGAATTTTCAGAACATACATTATGTTGTACATTAGCTCTAAGTTATTGTTGAAATTATGGCAAATTAGTATTATTCTTTAAACTTCTACGTTATTGTAAACATTAAACCGTTACTGGACGTTTCTGGAATGTTATGGTTCTAGGAACTTTGGGTTACAAGAATGTTCAATCAATCACATTTTCTGGGTGTTCTGAAAACATTCATAAATAATTTTTTAAGTAACCGTAATGTTAAATGCTTAACAATAAAATCTGATTTGGAAAGTTGTGTGGGCAACATTATACAAACATTGTGGAGCAAACCATTATGACAGCTCATTTTAAAACTTACTGGAAGTTTCTGGAATGTTATGGTTCTATAGTTTCCACAAGAAAACACACAAAATGCAAATTGCATCGCAAATTTTGAAAAAAAGCCACAGCAAAATCAATTTTGGCTGTGTGGCAATCACAAAAAAACCTCCACAAAATCATGGATTGAATGAATAACTGTCCAATAACATTCTCAGTTCTCTTTTAGCTGAGACTATATTACAGTAGCATTTTCAGTCCAGGTACAGAGTAAACATATATTTTAGTATTGTCACATATCGTGATCGGAGCGGATAAGAGACGGAATCAATCGTGGTGTAGAACGGATGTTTTATTAATAAAGAGAGGCAGACAACTCCAAAACGTAATCCATATACATAGTCCAGAAACAGGCGAAGGTCAGGCAAACTGCAAACAGGCATAAACAGGGCAAGACTGAGATCAAGGTCGTGGTACGGAAAACAGGGTCAAGATATCAAACATGAAAGAAACATGAAACGTGAACTAGAATGTGGACATGGGAGCGAATAACCCAGCGTGAACTAAATCTAACCATGAACGTGATAACTAAGTTTATTCTAAGTTTAATTAACCGTGCCTTGTGTAGCACGGCTCACGGTATATATGCTGGCATGAATCAGCCTCATAATCGCAACCAGCTGAGGGCAATACAGATACATGTGACAACACTACACATGACAAGACAGGGCGGAGACATGACATCAACAACAACAAACACACGTGTCCAGCTGTCAACGTTGTTGACATAGAAGCAGCATGCGCATCCGTGCTCAGAGCATGCTGCTTCACGGGGGAATCGTGACAGCATCCCCCCTCCAAAGGCACTCATCCAGCTAAATATTGAACTAAATCTAACTAAATCTAACCATGAACGTGATAACTAAGTTTATTCTAAGTTTAATTAACCGCGCCATGTGTAGCATGGCTCACGGTATATATGCCGGCATGAATCAGCCTCGTAATCGCAACCAGCTGAGGGCAATACAGATACACGTGACAACACTACACATGACAAGACAGGGCGGAGACATGACATCAACAACAACAAACACACGTGTCCAGCTGTCAACGTTGTTGACATAGAAGCAGCATGCGCATCCGTGCTCAGAGCATGCTGCTTCACGGGGGAATCTTGACAAGTATATAGTGACTGGTATATTTCATATTTCTTTATATATTGTTAAATATATGTGTATTGTTAAATATATGTGCTTTGTTTTCTAATTCCTCAATATATACAGTGCCTTGTGAAAGTATTCGGCCCCCTTGAACTTTTCAACCTTTTGCCACATTTCAGGCTTCAAACATAAAGATATAAAATTTTAATTTTTTGTGAAGAATCACCAACAAGTGGGAGACAATTGTGAAGTGGAACGAAATCTATTGGATATTTTAAACTTTTTTAGCAAATAAAAACTGAAAGTGGTGGTGCGTGCAAATTATTCGCCCCTTTACTCAGTGCAGCAAACTCACTCCAGAAGTTCAGCGGGGATCTCTGAATGATCCAATGTTGTCCTAAATGACTGATGGTGATAAATAGAATCCACCTGTGTGTAATCAAGTCTCTGTATAAATGCACCTGCTCTGTGATAGTCTCAGGGTTCTGTTGAATGCGCAGAGAGCATCATGAAGACCAAGGAACACACCAGGCAGGTCCGTAATACTGCTGTGGAGAAGTTTAAAGCCGGATTTGGATACAAAAAGATTTCCCAAGCTTTAAACATCCCAAGGAGCACTGTGCAAGTGATCATTTTGAAATGGAAGGAGTATCAGACCACTGCAAATCTACCAAGACCTGGCCGTCCCCCTCTAAACTTTCAGCTCAGACAAGGAGAAGACTGATCAGAGATGCAGCCAAGAGGCCCATGATCACTGTGGATGAACTCGCAGAGAACTACAGCTGAGGTGGGAGAGTCTGTCCATAGGACAACAATCAGTCGTACACTGCACAATTCTGGCCTTTATGGAAGAGTGGCAAGAAGAAAGCCATTTCTCAAAGATCTCCATAAAAAGTCTCGTCTAAAGTTTGCCACAAGCCACCTGGAAGACACACCAAACATGTGGAAGAAGGTGCTCTGGTCAGATGAAACCAAAATCGAACTTTTGCCCACAATGCAAACGATATGTTTGGCGTAAACAACACAGCTCATCACCCTCAACACACCATCCCCACTGTCAAACATGGTGGTGCGCATCATGGTTTGGGCCTGCTTTTCTTCAGCAGGACAGAAGATGGTTAAAATTGAGGGGAAGATGGATGCAGCCAAATACAGGACCATTCTGGATGAAAACCTGTTGAGTCTGCAAAAGACCTGAAACTGGGACAGATTTATCTTCCAACAAGACAATGGTCCCAAACATACAGCAAAATCTACAAAGGAATGGTTCACAAATAAACGTATCCAGGTGTTAGAATGGCCAAGTCAAAGTCCAGACCTGAATCCAACGAGAATCTGTGGAAAGAGCTGAAAACTGCTGTTCACAAACGCTTCCATCCAACCTCACTGAGTTCGAGCTGTTTTGCAAGGAAGAATGGGCAAGAATTTCAGTCTCTCGATGTGCACAACTGATAGAGACATACCCCAGCGACTTGCAGCTGTAATCGCAAAAAAGGTGGCTCTACAAAGTATTAACGCAAAGGAATAATTTTCACACCCCACTTTTAATTTTTTTATTAGTTAAAAAAGTTTCAAAAATCCAATAGATTTCGTTCCACTTCACAATTGTGTCTCACTTGTTGGTGATTCTTCACAAAAAATAAAATTTTATATCTTTATGTTTGAAGCCTGAAATGTGGCAAAAGGTTGAAAAGTTCAAGGGGGCCGAATACTTTCGCAAGGCACTGTATATATCAATCACATGAATTTCTCTCTAAAATCTTGCCTTCACTTTTTTCACAGATCCGCCCAAAACACCAAATCTGACCATGAAAGAAGTTGTAAAGGAAGGAGAATTATATACTATAACATGTACTGTAGAAAGCTCACCCCAGGCAACGCTGACACTAAGCAGATCCTCTCTGACAAACCCAGAAAAAGACATAATCACAGTAAACGAGATTCAGTCCAACATTCTCAAATTTGCTGCCAATGCGACTGTGTCAGATGCAGGTATGTACACCTGCGAAGCGGAAAACACTGAGGGAAAAAACTTCTCAAAAAATCAGCTGAAAGTTTTGTGTAAGTAAAACTGCTTCCCTTTGCTCTATTTTCTGCAGTGAGTTTGTTTTATAATATTATCAAGAAGTACATGAGCTATTACTGAGAGCTAAATATGTGTGGTGCTGATCCCTGTTGTCTTTGCAGATGCCCCTAAAAGTGTTACTGCATTAGCAGATCCTGGTGTAGAGCTAAAGGAAGGCTCTAACCTGACACTCACCTGTAAAGCTGATTCTCTACCCGAGGTGTCTGCTTACACATGGATAAAATCTTCTGTGACACACTCAGAGACAGTGGGGCATGGACAGAAAATAACACTCCATTTCCTGAAGAGCTCTGACTCTGACCATTACTTCTGTATCTCCAGAAATGAAATTGGCAGTGCTAACTCCTCATCAATATTTATCAGAGTCAAGTGTGAGTATCCTTTCACATAACGCCCGCTCTTGTATCTGAGCTGTGGGGAAAATGGATAAAATTATCAAATCCATAGTTTCAAAATAACCAGTTAATGAGACTGTTCATGCAAAATTTCATGAAACTTAACAAAATCAGTCATATAAACAAATAATGTGTTTGGTAGGTGGGTTTTACTTTCGTGGAAGCGAGTAGTCAGACATGAAGCTCCTGTGACAAACAAAAAGCATGTTCATTAACATGAGTATGTGACAATTACAGTGTCTGTTCGTTCATTAGTAACTGCCTGGTCAGGGCTGCAGTGGCTTAAATTAGACTAACAGTTTCTTTATATTTCAGAAAATAGAACCAGCTAAATTTGTTGGCAAATATTGTGGGCCAATTCAAACAAATTTATACAAACTGATTTTTAAAAACAGCCAAGTGCACATTTCTAGTTGAGACTAATTATGAACTGGTGTGAAGTAGTTGAGGTTGTCAGAGCCAGAATCCACATATCATGATGACAGTGCTGGCATTTCTACATCAGAGTGTTTTCCAGTGTTTCCGAAGATATAATGGTAGACATCATAATTCATTAATTAAGAAACGAACAAATAAACAAACAAACAAACAAACAGCGGAAACATTCTAGGCTACATCCACTTTAGGTTTAAATCTGAATAGTGAAAAAAGTCAAAGAAGTGATCTACTGTCTTTCATAACTACTGATGATGATGATGATGATTATGATGATGATGATGATGAAGAATAAATTCTGTTAAAAAGTAAGAAATTAAGTTATCCTTTGTACCTCAATTAGCCAGTTTATGCAATATTCATCCTATACTTGTTTTCTTGTTCAGATCGGCCACGCATAACACTTATCCATAACATGACATCACTGGGTCTATGGGAAAAGGAGGTACCAATCCACCTGAGTTGCAGTGTTCAGTGTGAACCACCAGCCATTTTCTTTGCATGGTACAAGATGGAGGACAACACCACTGTCTTGTCAAATAATCTGAGCTACACAGTTCCACCACAAAACCCAGGAACATACTACTGCTACGCACGCAATGAAGAAGGGGAATCAAGATCTGAACCAGTCAAAATATTTCTTAATCGTACGTACAAATTTACACTTTTAAAGCTATTCATGACTGACTATTTGAATGAGAAATCAATGTAAATATGTACAACATACATCATACGAAGAGAAAATGAACAAATAATATAATGGAGTTATTACTTTAGATTATAGACTTCTCATTTTCATTTTCAGTTGTGATCTATGCTGAATGAAAAAATTATTGTGGTGCACTAAGATATCAACTCTTACTCAAATTTCATTTCTCATCTCTTAGATTTCATTATTAAACAGCTTGTTCAGGTCATCATCTCCTTACTGGTCATCATGTTTCTGATTGGTGTCATATTTCTGATACAGAGGTAGAAACTTCTCTGCTATATTCTATGTTATGAGAACAACATTATTAATTCAAAATACATTACATATACACACACACACCGTCTACTTTAATAGGAACATTTATACAATTATCCATGTATGCAGATACAGGTCAAGAGCATCAGTTAATGTTCACATCAAACATCAGAATGGGAAAAGTGTGACTGTAACCATGTCATGGTTGTTGATGGCAGATTAGTGAGTATTTCAGAAACTGTTGATCTCCTGGGAATTTCACAGTCTCTGGAATGTACACAAAATGGTGCAAAAACAAACTAACAAAAAAACATCCTGTGTGCAGGCTGAAACACTTAGTAGATGAGAGAGATCTGAGGAGAATGATCAGACTGGTTTGAGGAAGTCTGTCTGTACAACTTACAACTGTGGTAAGCAGAAAAGCATCTGAGAATGCACACCACATCAAACCTTGAGCTGAAGGGGCTACAGCAGTAGAAGACCACATCAGGTTCCACTCCTGTCGGCCAAGAACAAGAATCTGAGACTGTGGGCATTGTTGAAAACTGGAAAAAAGACCCGCTGAGAAAGAGTGATTATATGCGTTACTATGTCCATCCTAGCAGTTTAAACTAATATGACTATTTTCATGTGACTTCTCTAATCAACAAGGTGTTTTCACCGACAGAAATCGCAGGAGATCAGCGGTTTCTGAAATACTCAAATCAGCCCATCTGGCACCAGCAACCATGCCACGATCAAAGTCACAGAGATCACACTTTTTCCTCCATTCTGATGTTTGATGTGAACATTAACTGCGGCTCTTGACCTGTATCTGAATGATTTCATGCATTGTGCTGCTGTCACATGATTGGCTGATTGGATAACTGCGTAAATGAGCAGGTGTTCATTTGTTCCGGTTAAAGTAGTGAGTGTAGTACATGTAATTTTCTTACAAAGGCACTCTTTTGATTACAATTACAATTCCCCTTGCAAAATAACAAAGCCTTTTTAATTCATGTAATATCTCCACTAACTTTCAAATGCTTTGTATTTTTACAATTATTTTCAATGTTTGAATTATTAAGTATAAATATTTTTTATTTTAAAATTTGCTTTTCATGTAAATATCTGTTTTTATTTGTGATCACTTAGATTTGGACTTATTCAGAAGTCTCTCATTACATCTTTATTACTTGAATATATTAAGTTGTGTGTGTGTGTGTGTGTGTGTGTGTGTGTGTGTGTGTGTGTGTGTGTGTGTGTGTGTGTGTGTGTGTGTGTGTGTGTGTGTAAACGTGTGTGTAAACGTGTGTGCCCATTTGTCATCTCACTTTACAGAATCATCCTGAGAAAAAGATCAGCCCAGCAGTCATTTTTCTTCTCAGCAGCTCCATTATGGTTTTTATCGAAATTGGGTTCATCGGTTAGTTTGCATCTGCTTATTTCAAGATCAAGCATTTTCAGGAGAAAAAATAGCATGGAACCCAGTATTACATGGAACAGCAGTATTACATGTTAAACATAACATACAGTAGCGTGATGGTGCAGTCGACAGAGTTGCCACCTCAAATATCCAGGGAGCTAGGCTCAATCCTGTGATCGGTTTGCAGTCTGTGTGGAGGTCCTGTGAGTGTTCTCCCTGTGTCCTTGTGAATTTCAGCAACATGTTTTTGTGCTTGCATGTTTAGTTTTATTCAGCCCCTTTGCACATACACATTGATTATTAAAAAAAAAAACCTCTCAATAACCATCTCATGTTTAGCATAATGACATCTGGCATCAGTCATTGACAATAAACACCAAAGACCCGTAACATATGTTTACATAGACAAATAAACACAACAAAATTTAGGCATTAATAAGCAATCAGTACTTTTAAACAAGCTAACAAATACCATTGTATTAAAAAGCTCAATCTGGGTTAAGAGTGAATGGGGAGTAGAACCTTATAATACAAAAGTCAAGAAATATCCACCTGGTTCTCGAAGTAATGGTTCAATGGTCCAATGAGGCGTGTAGGTTTTTGAGGCTGTCATTTATGGTACATTTATCCAAGACAGGCAACATTCACTCAAGCACTATTTATGTTAACAAATTATATATTGTGTGTAGGACTCACGTAATAACACTAGGGAGAACATGGTGATGGAGGGATCTACAGAGCTCTCCGGCTTCAGTGATAACCATTCAGTCTCTGCTGTTCAATCAAATCCTCCAGCCAACAGGAACATACAAGCAGGAAGGTTAACCACTCTCCATACTTGTGATATTTGGAGGAGTAGATTTTATATATAAGTGCATAATCTCTTTACTTTCATATACATTATGAATATATTATATTTAATATATTATGTTTATGCATTTCCAGGCCAAATTCTAACATTCACACAGTGTATGATGCTATAAAGTTGCCCCCATCCAAGCAGGTAAGAAATTACAGTATTTGTTTCTTTTATTACTTTTATTACTAATCACCAAGTATATGTATTTTTATGAAAAACATTAAACTCATAATCTAACATATCCAATAAGCCAGAGGCAAAGGTGATAATCTGCAATTTGCCATTGGCTTTATAGAAACATAATCATACAGAAGAGGATTTGACCATGACCACTGTGAATTCTGCTATGCTACAGTTCATGGACAGCAACCATCCAAATAAAAGGTATATAAATGTGAAATGACAAATTGAGCAACTGTTTTATGTGAAAAACCCAATTTCTTAAGCATCTATAAAAGACTATATAGTCTTGAATTATAAGTGAAATTTTGAAATGAATGTTTTGTTGTTGTTGTCTTAGTGTACCGAGCCATGACGGTTCTGGTCCAGTCTATGCTGAAGTTTCAAAAAATAAACAAATGGCAAAAGTAAGTCATATTACTCATTCTACAATTCATCAAACGATGACCTATTAATCCAGATCATGTCTTTGGATTCATTGGAATGCACTTACTATAAAAGACATAATAGACATTATGTATATCTGTGTCACATAATGGAGGTGGAGACGGATGCAAGTGCAGAATTTTCCAGTTTAATAAAGCACAAATCAAAATACAAAAGACACTTTGATCTTGAGGCAAAACACTATGGCAAAACTAAACATAAACCAGAAACATAAACACAGCAACAAGAACCACGTCAAAGAAAGACAGACGTGAGACAAAGAGTGCAGTGCAAACTGTGGCTATATCCATGAGTGCTCGATTAACAGGAATGTGATTCGGGTGCAGTTGGTCATGTGACTGTGATACAGTGGCTGCTGGAAACACTTCAGAGTTCCTTCTGAATCACACAATGCACATTTTCATGCATGGGATCATCCTTATTGCAAGCATTCGTATTAGATTAGATTAGATTACATTCATCTTTATTGTGATTGTGCAGAGTACAAGTACAGAATCAATGAAATACAGTTAGCATCTAACCACACACACACACACACACACACACACACACACACACACACATATATATATATATATATATAAATAGCATCATATGATCCCTTTAAAGCATGATGTGTAGAAAATGTCTGGGAGAAATTAACTTCAGTTAATGTTGCCTTTCTTCCAGAAACCACAAGATGGTCATGAAGATTATGAAAACGTCTCGGGTGTGTGTGCTGCAAAGCGGCCATTTCCAAACATAAACTGGGACTCGGACAGCAGTGAATCAGAAGAAGAGGTGAATTACACTAAAGTGTCATTCATTGTAACATCACACCACAATACACAGAAGGATGCATTGAGTTCAGATGAGGAAAACGAAACTGAATACTCTGAGGTCAAAATTTAGGATTAGAACAATTATGTATATGCGTTTATATAAGGCTTCTAGTACATTATGCAGTAAACTGCTTTAAAACATGGCTCTCTAAAATGATTCTGCTAAATCAGAGCACTGTTCTGTGGTTATTATGTGTGGCAGACTGGGAAAAGCCATTACATGTAAATGTGTCTGAATATACTAAATGTCTATACTTTAAGAAAAGGGGTTTTTAAGGGGTTGGTATTTTTAAATAATGCAGGTGAAAGGAAATTCTCATATCATGTACTCTCATATTATGAACTGCTATCAAATACCTATGAAGATGTAATCATTTAATTACCGCTTTAAATAAGCTGATCAACTGCTATCTTTGATTATATTATTATGTATTTTCGTATGAACATGACACAGGACTTATTTTGTATCATGATTATGTGCTGTGTGTTTTGTTTAAATCTGTCCGACACCTGGACCAGTAGAAACCGTCCACGCACTGCTGTTATCAGTGTGTATAAATACTTCTGCTCTGCATGAATAAAGTGGGATGTCTGTGTGAGCATGCATGAAGTCAGTGTATGTCCATTTTAGACCCCCCAGGTCTGAACGCTCCACTGTAAACCACACTTTCTAGCTCATAGCAGCACAGAACTAAAAGTTAATAGAAGTTAATGGTAAAACAGGCTGGAAGGCATGATGGACGATCTGACAGGCATAATCTGAGATTCCTGAGATACTTGGAAATCTAACACTGGGTTAACATTTATTTGTTTTATCTATCTGTCTGCTCTAAATTAATAAAAAAAAATCCACTTCAGGTATCCATGTCCGTCTGTGGTCTAAGCATCACCATCTATGGACCATCACCATTATTATTGTATATGCACTGCAAGCATCTACATGTTTCACATGGTTGTGGTGGTAATTTGTAAATCGTTAAACACTGTAATAGTATCATAAAAGTCCAAAGACATGCATGGTAGGCTGATTGGTGTGTCTGAAGTATCCGTAGTGTATGAATGGGTGTGTGAGTCTGTATGAGTATGGATTGGCACCCTGTCCAGGGTGTACCCCGCCTTGTGCCCGATGCTCCCTAGGATAGCCTCCAGGTTCCCTGTTACCCTGAAAGGGATGAAGCAGTATAGAAGATGGATGGATGGAGGTATGACTGAGTGAATAATTCAATTAGCCACTAACTAATGTTCAAATTTTTATTCATCACATAATCTCATTCCATGTGCATATAACATAATACAGAAAGAAGCTATCAGAGGCAATATGCTATAAAATGGTGTATATTAATGATGTACATTACATTTAGACATTGTCAACACTCATACATACAGGACATCTGAAAACAAAATGAATAACATACATTGAATAACATACATACATCTTCTTATTCTTCTTATCACAATTTCATTTTGTTCTTTTCCTATTTTATCTGCCATCACAAAACACCTCCTACAGTAACTACTGCTTTGTCTTAATATTATCCTACAAAAAACAACACTCTTAAAAACTTAATAAATTCCAAATTTGCCAAGTCTTATATATATATATATATATATATATATATATATAAACAACAACAACAACAGTATTTCACTCCTTCTGCATAGACTCCTCTGTCATGATTACATTTTCCGATGCATTTTGAAATCTGCAGTGTTGGTGTAATCATCATCATAATTCTATAGAGGATTTGGGGGAAAAGACAAAGTAAGCATCAAGGACCAGCAGAGCATTAAAAATGCACCCAGTGGAAGAAGAACATAGAGCTGTTTGATGAACTAGTTGGAATACTTGTAGTTGTCCTTATAGAATTATAAATACAATTGCTCATTTCAATATTATTATTATTATTATTATTATTATTATTATTATTATTATTATTATTATTATTATTATATACTTACTGCAAAGTGGCCACCACCTGATATGTAGCACTTTGGTTCACTATGATGCATAGTTTACAAGAGGAGAGAAATGAACACACAGAGATAGACAGATGGCAAAGTGAAGAGAAGGCATAGTGACATACTGTATGTACAGTGTTGAATGTATTTTTATGTTGCTTTGTAGCTTTTTTCAGCAGAAATATGCAAATAAGAAATGAACTATTTATATTTATATACATATATTTTTTATATATCTAATCTTATCTCAGAAAGGAAACTACTGATTTTATTCATATAAATTATTAAAGAGAATATACTGTACCTCTTTGGTGATGGAAAGCGAGGTTTTGAATATCCTGCAGATGTGGCTGCTGCACTGACATTGTTCACTCTGTGAATAAAAGTTACATTTTCATAGACTATTTATGATCGTTAAAATAAAAACTTATGTAAAAACCAGCCCTCGCTTAATTTACTAAATCATGACTTATTTTCCACAAACTAATTTATAACATATAGATGTTTATAAGTTAAAATAGATTAAATGATACATTAAAATAAAACTCCTGTATGCATTTAGAGCAAATTGACAAGTACATATGAATCTGATCTGCTTCAGCAGGTTCAAATACAGTTCCCTCTGAAAGTATTGCAATGGCAAGGACAAAAATCTTGTTTTGATATTCACTTAAGGTATTTGGGTTTGAGATCAAAAGATGAATACAATCTGCATAATATAGCACTGTATGGTTCTACTATGGTTCTCTCATTCACCCATTCACACACACACTAACACACACACCAATGGCTGTCATGCAAGGTACTAGCTCGCCATCGGGTTCAGTGTAGAGTCGTGTAGTGTCATGTGGGCTGGGAATCGAATCGCCAACCCTACGATTAGTGGACAACCTGCTCTACCACTTGAATCACAGCTGCCCAGAATATGAGATGACGGATCATGATTTCAGCTTTCATTTCCTGATATTTACATCTAAATGTGTTAAACAACTTAGAGCATTGCACCTTTTCTTTGAACCCACCCATTTTTCAAATGATCACAAATATAGGAATATTGGCTGACTGGTGTTAATTCTTACCCAGGTGTATCTTGTTAGATTGATTGTTTAAATAATTAATTGCTCTGAATGTCTGCTATTGATGCTTTACTTCTATGTCTACAACTATGACTACTAGTAGTATGTCTACTATTTTGCTTGTATTTTTCTCATTTGTAAGTCGCTTTGGATAAAAGCGTCTGCTAAGTGAATAAATGTAAATGTAAATGTACTATTGGTTTGATCCCTGGGATTCTCCTGTGAAGACTGCATTTTTGTTTAAAAAAAAAATAAACCAATGGAATGAAGAGGTCTACCAAAAAAATCTGTCTGCCAATTTACAGAGAAATGCATCCAATCTAATCGGGATGACCTTTATCATTCGGCAAGACAATGACCCAAAACACACCGGACATCAGGGGAGAATAGAGGAAGTTTTTAGACTGGTCATTCACCAGATCTCAAGCCAATTCAGCATATCACAGCATATCAACATATCACCTCCTGAAGACCAAAATAAGAAACAACTGAAAGAATCTCTGGTACAAGCCTGGAAAAGCATCACAAAAGAAGAATGCAACTGTTTGGTAATGTTATTGGAAGCAAGGGATATGCAACCAAAATTATTAAGTCTTATTTACTTTAAAACTATCTGTTCCAAAACTTTTTCTCACCTAAAAAAAATTGCGGTCTGAGATAAAAGGGGCCATGTTCTAAGTGGTTTAACACCTCTAGATGTAAACATCAGGAACTGAAAGCTGAAATTCTGATCTATCCTATTATATTCATCTTTTGATCTCAAACCCTAATGTGTTCAGTGAAAAGCAAAAAAGAAAAATGGCCTTGGCCTTCTATCACTTTCGAAGGGGAATGTATATGTTTTCAGCATTACTGGTGCAGACAGCAATTTTATGTGTGTAAGAATCTTTATGGGAAATTACTGACAAAGCAGAGTCAGTGTCTAACTCCATTTGATGTGTTATTCTGTTTATTGAAAGAGGGATTTCCCAGTTGTATCTCTTGAGTGTATACTTATATAAACATGCTGATTCTGTGTCTGTATAAGAATGATTTTTGGTTTCATTAACTTTGTATACGTTTCTTTTTATTTTTGTGAAACATTTTCTCTGGTAATTTAGTTCTGCACACTTGCCTGGTTTCTGACATTGTATTTAATCCAACAAATTAGCGGCAGTGTACAATCTCTTTTCACAATGGTAGCAAGTGGGGTTTTTTATATTGTCTATTTTGTATATAGAGGAATCTGATTTCAGTTGCATGCATCACGGTCATATTTAACCCAATTTACACATAAACTGAAAGATTCATGTAATTTCTAAATATTTGCATGTCAACCACATTGCATGCAGCTCATTTTCTTTCTTTTTTTTAAAGGTGTCACTTACTTGTACTGCACTGTCAGATCTGTACTGGTCACTGGACCTCTTCTGTGAATACAAAATGATTATGATAATGATGACAATTATAGGAAAATTTGTATTTCCAGCTACATGTTTGTGATAATAAAATAATAACACATAAGAATATGGAAGATAATGACCTGGAAAACCTGCTCCAGATGCTACGCCTAAGAAAAGGTTATTGCACAAAATTATTGCACATTAAGCTATTCAATATCATGACTTATTTAATTACCCAGTTATGTGAATCTCTTCACAACAAATCTTACCTTTTCTCTGGTTTTGGTGGCCTTGGAGGTGAGCTGCTGAATGGTAAATATAGAACATTGTTAATATGATCGACCTAGTTTTCAGTAACAAATTGAAAAAAGATTTGTGAGCAAATTCTCTTCAGTATATACCTAGTTTCCTTAGAAGAGTTTAGCCAGCTTGCAGCCCCATTGTATCTCCTTTAGAATGAAAAGTTAAGATGAAAACATGAAAAATATAATTTTTGTTGTTTTATATTTGGAATGGGAAGGAGCACAAATATGTATTGAGTGGCAATAATCGTGACAGAAAATTATATTGATTTTCGGTCACAATTAAATAATATCTAAACTGAACTGTTAAATAATATCTGAGTTCAACTGTTTTCTCCTTTTGGTCACCATAAAAAAAAATTGTAATATAAAACTGTAAATAATAATATTAATAACAACTGTAATATTAACATTCTCACGCAACTATAGTATGTAAAAATCAGTTATACATGTAATTTTAACATATCAGGCTTAAAGTAATTCCAATAAGGTTTTTCTGGTTTGTCATAATACTGTGTTTTTAAAATTCTATCTAGATTGAGTTTGAAGAAGTTTGTTCTAACCTGGAAAGTTGGCTCCAAATTGATCTTCTATTTAAAAAGAAAAATAATACAGATTTACTCTATTGTGAATAACATTCTACATTTGCATTTCTAATATAAACAATTTTCAGTTTAAAAAAATCTTGCCTTCTTTCAGGTGTTGGTTCATCACTAGTTTTCCTATAATTGTAGGTTCAATATTTCAATATTAAAAAGTAAGTTATGTCTTAAGATATAAATAATTAATAAAAAAAACTTACTTTTGGATTCTTCTTCTACAAATGATTCCCACAGCAATACAAAAAAGCAATAATATAAACAAAGGCAGAATTATATAAAGTCCTATGCTGTCCATACGAAGTCCTTCAAATCCTAAAAAAGCACACACAAGTTAAACAATAAGCCAGTGTAGCATGGTTTTAAAAAATAAACCTAAGCTGAAGGATTTTGCCATACTCACGTTTCACACTCAGTAAGGTTGAGCTTTCTTCGTACTTTCCCTTATTGAAAGAGGCTCGACAAATGAGATTTTCTACTTCTTCATAGCCTGTTGGGATGAAAGTAATTGTGGAGGTTGTTTCCCATTTGCCTGCACTTCTCTCCACATGGCTCACCACTTCTCTGGCAGCCGGAACATTCCATGTGATAGTTGGGGGATTTGAGGAACATGTATGCATGACAGAACATTTTATTGTGAATTGCTTTCCAGGCTCCATCTCCACAGGAAGAGCCGATATCACAGGCCTGTCAGGAGATGCTACATTCAAAGAAAGACAAGGATGTTCATCAGGTTTTTATCTTGTTCTTGTACAATACATATATAACCATAATTTCATTTTTGTGCAAGAGAGAACCTTTGGAACACAACTGGGCTCATTGCTGATGGTCTAAAAAAGCATGCACATATAATGATGCAACTATTTCACCTTTCATGATGATGAACACACAGCTGTGGTTGAATCTGTACTTATCGTTGCCTATTTCCGCGTGGAAACAGAATGGCCCGTTATCATGAGCTTGAACATTATCAATTTGTAAAGTGCAGTTCTTCTCATCTGGATTCCCCAGAAGCTTTGTGCGGCCCTTAAAGTTGTCCATAACATTGGATTGTCCAGTGTGGTAAACATATTTGCCATCATTGGTGTACCACAGACCTCGAAGGCGCGGAATGTATTTGTTACCAGTCTGGAAAGTACAGGGTATCACCACACAGGAGCCGGTCAAAGCACTGATCCTAGGCGCGACATTTGCCTCGTAAATGTGGACAGCTGAAATCAAGTAAGCAAAGGGTTGTTAAGGTTTATATACAGTCATGTTAAAAAAAAATACATCCATGGAAATTGTTGGGGTTTATTTTTATTTTTTTTTACATATTTGGACAAACAAACATTTGATCCTCTTTGAAACAGTGCCTATTAATCAATCAAATGACACACACAACTGACAATTTGCAGTAATTTTCACAATTTAAATGAACAAAAGTACAGATCAGTCACCTAGAAAAAGAAAGTATACCACTACATTTATCACACCATCAAATCGATAAAATTAGAATCAGGTGTTCAAGATTGGGTGCCAGGAATTAGAACCTGCTTAGGGAGTGCAGGTGGAACCTGTCTTATTTATACCACTCTCATATCTAGTGTCTGGTGTTCCCTTTGTTATTGAGGTGTGTGCTGTCATCATGCCAAGATCTAAAGAGATCTGTAAGTCCTTCAGAAAGAAAGGTTGTGGATGTCTATGGCATCTGGCAAGGCATTTAAAAAGATCTCCAAATACATCATTCCACTGTAAGGAAAATAATCTACAAGACCATCTGATGCAAAAAAAAAGAAGTCTCGAAGAACCCCAACATTTTTTTCTCACAGAATCTGCTAGTAAGTCTTGCAACTGTTGGTGTCAAAGTGCATGCTTATACAATCATAAAGAGATTGCTCAGATTTGACCTGCATAGCAGGCGTGCCAGGAAAAAAGCCTTTGTAAGACTATAGTTTGCCAATGAGCATATAGGCAAAGATCAGGCCTTTTGGAATAATGTGCTCTGGACAGATGAATCAAAGATAGAGTTGTTTGGTCACAGTAACAGCAGACAGGTTTGGCACAGACCAAAGACAGCTTCTCAGGAGAAGCACCTCATACTAACTGTGTGAATGTGAATGTGAATGTGATGGCTGCAACACATCACAAAAAAGTTGGCACGGGGGCAACAAAAGGATGGAAAAGTAAGTGTTACTAAAAAGAAACAGCTGGAGGTTAATTATCAACAGGTCAGTAACATGATTGGGTATGAAAAGAGTATCTTAGAGTGGCAGAGTCTTTCAGAAGTAAAGATGGGCAGAGGTTCACCAATCTGCGAAAAACTGCGTCTACAATTTGTGGAACACTTTCAGAATAATGTTCCTCAATGTAAAATTTCGCAGACTATGAATATCTCATCATCTACAGTACATAATATCATCAAGAGATTCAGAGAATCTGGAGAAATCTCTGCGCGCAAGGGACAAGGGTGAAAATCAATATTGCATGCCAGTGATATTCGAACCCTCAGGCGGCACTGCATTAAAAACAGGCATGATTCTGAAATGGAAATCACTGCATGGGTTCAGAAACAACTCCATAACTCATTGTCTGTGAATAAAGTTTGCCGTGCCATCCACAAATGCTGGTTAAAGTTCTATTATTCAAAGAAGAAGCCATATGTAAAATGCGCTGTCCAGAAACTGCGCTGTTTTCTCTGGGCCAAAGCTCATTTAAAATGGACTGAGGCAAAGTGGAAAACCACAAAGTGATTCTCTGGTAAGACGAATCAAAATTTTCCTTTTGGAAACCATGGATGCTACATCCTCTAAACTAAAGAGGACTAAAGAGGAAAGGGACCATCCTTCTTCTTATCGGCACTCAGTTCAAAAGCCTGCATCTCTGATGATATGGGTGTGCATTTGTGCCTATCGAATGGGAAGCTTGCACATCTGGAAAGGCACCATCAATGCTGAAAGGTATATACAGGATTTAGAGCAACATATGCTTCCGTTCACATTCCATCCCATCTTTACTTCTGAGATACTCTGCCTCTATAAGATACTCTTTTTATACCCAATCATGTTACTGATCTGTTGCCAATTAACCTAATTACCGTATTTTTCTGACCATAAGGCTCACTTAAAATCCTTTAATTTTATCAAAAATTGACAGTTCGCCTTATAATCCAGTGTGCCTTATGTATTAATTCTGGTTGTGCTTACTGACCTCGAACTGATTTTATGTGGTACACGGTGCTCAAAAATCTGTCAAAATGTTTTAGAATGACTTTGGTAAGCTACGAAGCTGCACCGCTTGATGGATTGTTGGAGCATTACAGCTACCGTAGTCAGGGGCCTCACGGAGTAATACCTACTGTACTTCAACATAATATTACGGTGTGTTTATTAGGACCAAAAAAAGGCACCTGTAAAGAGACATGCTTACAAAGCGGATTTCAAACTCAAGGCTATAAGGCACGCAGTAGAACATGGGAATAGAGCAGCTGCGAGAAAATTCAACATTAATAAATCAATGGTGCGAAAGTGAAGGAAGCAAGAAGATGACCTGCACCAAGTAAAGAAGACCAAACAGAGTTTCTGAGGGAACAAATTAATTCGGAGCTTGCCATCATTCCGGGTGGATTAACCAAAGAACTCCAACCGTTAGATATCGTTGTCAACAGGTCGTTCAAAGTTAAATTGCGAGCTGCGTGGGAGCATTGGATGACGGAAGGCGAACACACATTCACCAAGACAGGAAAGCAACTCGCTTACGCCACTATCTGCCAATGGATCGTAGATGCCTTGGCTAAGGTATAAGTATCAAGTATCGTTCGAGCTTTCACGAAGGGCGGAATCATCACTAAACAGCTAAGTAACAGCAATGAGACTGACTCAGATAATGACGAGAGAGATCCGAGCATGCTTGATGCCGAAATCGCCCAACTGTTTACCTCAGACACTGAGGATGAAGAATTTGATGGATTTGTGGAAGAGCAATGAACTGAAAAAGTGAGGGTATTGTTTTGTATTTTATGTTACAACTGAACATTGTTGAGAGTTATTGTGAATAAGTTAACTGTTTTGTTTTGCTGAATGCGCTTTATGTATGAAAGTAGACCCAAGTAAAGAAGACCAGAGTTTCCGAGGGGACAAATTAATTCGGAGCTTGCCATCATTCCGGGTGGATTAACCAAAGAACTCCAACCGTTAGATATCGGTGTCAACAGGTCGTTCAAAGTTAAATTGCGAGCTGCGTGGGAGCATTGGATGACGGAAGGCGAACACACATTCACCAAGACAGGAAAGCAACTCATAGACCCATTCATTGATATTGCGCTTTACAATCCGATGCGCTTTATAGTCCAGAAAATACGATAGTTGCTAAATGTTCTTCCGCTCTTTCTTTTTAGTAACACTTTTCTAGCCTATAATTGCCACAATTCAGCCTTTTTTTATATGTGCTGCAGCCATCAAATTCAAAATTACCTTATTTTTTCCTCAATTTAAACATTTGAAGTTTTCTATGTTCTACTGTGAATAATATATGCATTTATGAGATTCTAAAATCATTGCATTCTGCATTTATTGAAAAAAATTTTGAAAGTGTTGTGGGTTGTTTGTGAATATATATGTAGCGAGGTGAAAAATAGTGTCATTATTTAAGTTGATTCAGTCCTCGAATAAGTTATTAAATAGATTTAAATGGTTAAAGTTATTATCTGTGATGCTATACACCTGCGTGAAGTTGGCCCCCCACCCAACACAAAATAGTCTCAATCGTTTGTGCTCCATTTGTGCTGGTTTGTGCCTTAAACATTTTTGTGACGTTTTGCGGTGGGTGGGGTGCCAACTTCACGCAGGTATGCTATACTCAGTTCATATACTCAGAGGGACGAGAGAAGAGCGTGCATGTGGAAGGAGTGTGGATTCGCTAGCTGCGGTTCTTCTCAAGCACCATCACTGTGCGTTAAGTGAGCACTATAGTGTGAGTGGTGGTGCGAGTGGTGGAATAAGCTATTTGTGGAGAGTATAACTTCGGAGAGACGTTATATTACCTCAGAAAGAATATAATAGCTAAGAGCTATTATAATAGCTAATAGTTAAGACTTGAATGCTAGTGCACACGTGGACTTTGCTAATAAGTTAGCAAACAGCCAACGAAATGGGCACAGGCTGTGTTTGTCACAGAAAAAGGAGCTGTGGACTTCACGGATGACTACATGTGTGTGAATCTTCTATCTTGCAGCGACTCTGCGTGAGTGTGACCACATTATTTATCAAATGTTCTATTTATTTGTTTATGCCCTCGTGGTGAAGCAGCCATTTGGTTTGAGGCTTCTACGTGCGCCAGCTACATTCAGGCCTGCAACGAGGAACTGGGTATCATTAGTTTGTTGGTTTATGGGATAATGTTGGGTTTTTGTTTTCAGTTAATCTGGGTGAATAGCCTATATATTTTGAGTGTTGTGCATACATTTTCTGATGTTTAATCTGTGATGTTTAAAACTTCTTAAGGGATTCTGAAAACAGTATATGATGTAAAATTGAAGCTGAATATCTAATGCCTGACTTTCATGTTAAATACTTTGTGTCTATATTAGTAAAAAGGTTAAAGGCTTAAACATCGGTTTGATTACTGACTTAAAAGTTAAACATAAGTGTATACACTTTAAGTTAGTCTAGTTTCCTGAGATTATAGATAGTTAATCAGTGATAAGAGATATTATCATGGTATGAGGGGAGATAGATATAAAACTATATTTATTAATTGGATAATTCTGGAATGCATGGGCAACCCAAGGCATTAGCCAAGTAACAAAACACAAAGAAGAGTATGTTTTTAGTATTTCTCTTGATAAATAGAAAATAACTCAGGGTAGCTCCCTCATGTAAAACAGAGCGCTACACCAAAGGGGTGCTGCAAATATATATATATATATATATATATATATACACTTATGAACACTTTAATACATTTTATTCTGATAAAGTATAAAAATTGGAGAAAAAAAAATACACATACTGTCATTCTCAAATGGATCCACCACTTTTGGCACATATCCTAGAGAGGAATATGAACCAGAAGTTATATCAGATCAGGTAAATGGTAAATGGCTTTAATCATACAGTCATGAACAAAGGGTCACTCACTTTGAACCTGTAAAACAATGGAAGTTGTGATCTCTCCACCAGGAAATGTTGCAGTGCAAGTCAGTTTCTTGCCATCATCCTCCATTGAAGCTATATATAATGCATTGGAGTAGGTGGCCCAGGTTAATGATGGGCCTTTTTTAGTCCCCACAGTGGCTGGCATGTCTTTGTAGTTCCAGGTGAAAACTGGAGGCTGACCCTTGCAAGAATGGAAAACTGTGCAGGTGAAGTTATTCCCGACACCCTCTACAACATCAGCCACCTCAGGATAAATGGTTATATCCTTATAGGTACCTGAAATAAAATTATAAGCCTTGTAAAAGCACATGTAAATGAAAATACTTGAAATTTAGTGGGAAGATGAAAATCACATCATAGTATATCCTAATACTGTAGTGTCAATACTGTGTACAGTTATAAATCATAAAGCATTCTTAACAGATCGTTCATGAATGATTTCTTATATTGAAACATCAAATGGCAAAATTCTTTTCAGTTGTGTCATAGTATTGAATTTTTATTGTAATTTTAACAACAGTAAGATTCAAATTGTTAACAGTGGTAGTACATCTACCAAGCATGTAAGGAGAAATAAATTCTGATATTTAAGTTACATATGATTAAATTTGCTGCACTGGGAAACTGTAAAATGAGGAATGAGCTAGGACCATACAAAAGTTATAAAATCCTGATCACCATTTAAAGATATTGCAAATATAATGTCAAAATTTGTCTTTAGTCACCAATCCAAATTGTCACCACAAATCCCAAACTACACGGTTTGCCTAGAATACAACACCACACACTTAGATTAGTCCCAACCAAATTTCAGAAGCTGGGCTCTTGTAGGATTTCTCATGAACAAACCGGAACTCAGATCAAAATTATCATGTAGGATGGCAGTTTAGCTCAGCTGTCATTAGTTACTAGTCTTTCACACAACATCAAGATTTTTACACCAGTCAGTCTCACCTCCCCCCACACCAAAAACTACAGGATGTTCATTCATCTTCTGTAACCATTTTATCCTGTTCAGGGCCACAGAGCCTATCCCAGAAACACCTACAGGGAATGTAGCAAAGCCTCTCTATCTGTATGTTTTGGGAAAATGCAGAACTCCACACAGACTCCACTCAGGATCAGTCTAGGGTCCCTGGAGCTGTGAGACAGCAACACTACCTGCTGCTCTAATTTCCACACAGGATATCGAGTCTTAAATATTGAACATATTTACCGTTGTAAATTGGGGGAACAATAACTGGACTGAGAGTAGTTTAGATGGATTTATATTTGACTTTACACACCCCACACCTTCAAGTAATATGGAAAGATAATTGCTTAAGACCAGTGTATAATCAAGACAACTTTTGCAATAATCAGGAAGTGTTAATCAGCCTGTTGTCCAGGCATTACTACTTACACTGAGCATTGAGATCGATTTGTGCTTCTGATGTCTGTCCGCTATGGAATGTGGCTTTACATGTAACAGTTTTCTCCTCTTCCTTAATTATAAAAGTGTGAACCCTGATGGTTTCCCAAAAGCCATCCTCTACTGGAGTGTGTACAGTAATGTCAGTCTCAAGTGCTTTCCCCACAGACAGACTTGGAGGATTGGGCGGACAGGTATGCAGGACACTACAGGACACTGTGACTTGCTCTCCCACTCTTGGTATGCCAGTAATACTTAGTTTTGGTTTATGGGCTTGTTCTGTCAAAAACAAACAGTAGACTGGATTAAAGATCAAACATTCCTTGTTAATGTAAAGTGTCTCTATATAAATAGATGGCACTACCTGTTATTTGGAGTTCAATAGATTTGTCAAAGTAATTTTCCTTGTGAAATGTCTGAACTGGTTTTGGATCAATCCATGGATACAGTCTATCTCCATTATGGAGCATATCAAGTTGCTTTATTTCCAAACTGCAATTGTTCTCATTAGCCAATCCGTATAGTCTTGTCTTGCCATTGAATTTGCTGAGGACATCCTCATTGTCTGGGCCATACACTAAAGGGTATTCTGTTGTGGAGTATAGGTACCATTTCACCTTAACATTGCTATGTTTTTCTGTTTTGAATTCAAAGCTGCACGGAATGACCAGGCAGGAGCCTCGGAGACCTGTGATCTTGCTGGGCATTGTATATGTCCAGTCCAGTGAATGCATGCCCCCTTTATTAGAAAACAAATGACAAATTATGCAGTGAGTAAAATACTTTTGAGCATTAATTCAAAATGTTTAAAAAAAACAGTACTAAAAACATTGAACAGTTTTTTGACAATTTCTTGTTGATGACTAGGGCAGGACTGCACCTAGGACAGTGTTTTTTTTGTTTGTTTGTTTGTTTGTTGTTTTTTTGCTGGATTTGTAATCAAACGATGCAGACTAACTTACTTTTTACTTTTAAAGTAATATGATCTGAAGTCTCTCTCTCTGTGGTTTGAGCTGTGCATGTTAATGTCTTTCCATGGTCGTGCCTTGATGCTTTCAGTTTTAAAGTAGAAACTGTTTTCCAACTATAGGGGGAAACTTTACGTGTTTCAACAGAAACTGGCAGGTTTTGGTAATTCCAGATTATGCTTGGTTTTTCTTTTTGACAAGTGTGGTTCACAGTACAGGTAAAGGTCTTCTCAATTCCTTCCATAGCCTCGTCTTGGCTTGGACTAATTACAGGTTTGTGAAAGTCACCTGAGAAACATAGTGAAAGTGTTCATTAAAGAAAAAGAAGTGAAGCTTACAAGCTGACATACCAGACCTTTTGAATTAAAATCCATGGCTATCGTTTCACACTCACATAAAGGATTAAGACTGACTTCAGTCTTCGATGTCTGTCCACCTGTATAACTCACGGTGCAAGTAACAGACTTGTCATATTCCTCAATGGTCCAGGTAACCTCCAAGGTTAACTTCCATTTCCCATTATGAAGGGGTGTGTGAATTAAGTCTCGAGTGCCACGAGAATTACTCAGAGAAAGACTCAGCGTTGGGGGTGTTGGAGGACAGGTGTGTATCACACTGCAGGACAAGGTTACTGGCTCACCAACTTTGGCTATGCCAAGAAGATCGGCTTGTGGTAGCGCAGCAATATCTTTAACAGGCAAACATATCATTTGTGAATGATACAAAAATATTTACAAGGCAAAATTAATGGGTGATGTTATATGTGTGATACATATCACCCATATAATTTCACCCATTATTTTATTATATACATCCTAAGTATCCTGAATTACGTTTCTTTATAATTAATGAATTTTAATATGGTAATAACTGTAGTGATTTACTAAGTCTGTTTTTTTTGTTTGTTCTTTGTTTGTACTTAAACCATACTGATATTACTATCATGCTAAATGTTCAATTAGTAATAATAAATACAAAGAAAATGTAATAAAGATGGTATGGATATTGTATATTTATATAATAAGGTTTAAGTGATCTTACCTGTCACCTCAAGGGCAATAGTTTCATGATCAAAATTTTTGGTGTGGTATGATTCAATAGAATTTGGGTCCATCCAGGGAAATAGTCTTTCCTGACTATGTTGCATTTCAAGTGACTCAATCTTCAAGCTGCAGTTTTTGTCATTTGAGGAGCCAAATAAACTTGTTTTTCCTTTGAACCGATTAATGATATTTTGTGTTGATTGGTCATACACCAGAAGGTACCCTGAAGTGGAGAGTTTATACCATTTTACGTTGGTCATGCTATGCTGGAGGTTTTTGAATTCATAATTGCAGGGAATGACCACACAGGAACCTCGAAGACCAGTAATTGTGCTGGGCATTGTGAAACTCCAGTCAAGTGAGCCCATTGACCCTGTAATAAAAATACACATTTATTATATGTTATTATATGTTACATTTTTATGATTCCATAATAAATATCTAGGAATCCTAACAAGAATTAGCTAATTTTTCATACAACTGCTAGCCCTGCCTGCAGCCCTAACCTTAAACATTCATAACTTAAAAGCTGGCTTATGCAAATTCTTATCATTTGGCATGAATGAACTTATGGTGGACATGCATGTCAAGAAGATAAAGTAAGGATACAGTCGACTAAAAGGCTTTAACACCAAAAGTTCTTACTCACTTTGAACTCTTAAATTGATTTCCACTGTTTGAACATTCCCTTTAAAATCTGCTTGGCAGGTAATGGTCTTGCCATTATCACTAGCTTTTGGTGTGAACTTTAATGTGGATTCAGCTTTCTGTTTTGTTCCCTGCTTTGATATATGAAACGTGCTGCCAGGTAACTGTTCACCGCTCCAAAAAATGTAAGGTCGGTCTTTAGTACATGTGTATGTAACAGAACATACAATGTCTTGTTCCACACCCTCAAGAAACTTTGTGTTTGAATCAGGAGTAATCTGGGCTTGATCAGTGGGACCTATAACAGATAATAAGGGCATTATATAAGACAATACACACTAACAAAATGATACACAAATGTAATTTTACTCTAATAATCTTTTTACACACAGAAATTGTGTATTTATTCAGACTCACATAAAGGATTAAGACTGATTTCAGTCTTTGATGTCTGTCCACCTGCATAACTCGCGGTACAAGTAACAGAATTATCATTTTCCTCAACTGTCCATGTGATCTCTATGGTTTCCCTCCATATCCCATTATGTAGGGGTGTGCGTGTAAAACTTGGAGTCTTATGTGAAATACTCAGGTTCAGTTTTGGGGGTGTTGGAGGACAGGTGTGCAACACACTGCAGGACAAGGTTACTGGCTCACCAACTTTGGCTATCCCAAGAAGTTCTGCCTGTGGTTTCTCAACAGTATCTTTAAAAGGTAAAAATAGAGTTTGAGTGAGACAAAAAAAGACATACTAAACCCTTTTTTTTAAAAACTCCTTTTTTTTTTTTTTTTTTTTTTTTTATTTTTTTTTTTTTTATGTTCGGGGATTAAGTGATTTGTAATATATCTAGATTTTTTTTAAATATACGTTTCATATATTATTTCCATGACAGTCCTGCCAGATTTGAAATGGATTTGAATGAGATGCTTATGCTAATGAATTTAAAGAGGTGCCTCATAATAATTTTGACAAATGGTGTTCACTTTCATATATTTTTTATATTTACTTTTATATCTTAATTACTGTACTTTTATTCTATTTTCCACACTTTTTATTATATTTATTTACAGTATATTGCTATCATTTTCTTCTTTCTCACTCACTTTCAGTATCCACTTTATCCTAATTAGGGTTTTGATGGAGTCAGAGAAACCATAATCCCGGGAACACGCTGACACATTCACACAATCATTCGCACCTAGGGAGAATTTAGTCAATCCACATATTGGCATGTTTTTGGTTGATGGGAGGAAACTGGAGAACCCAGAGGGCAGACCATGCAAAACTCCAAACAGACAGTAACTAGGTTTCCGTATCGAACCTGGAACTCTGAGGCAGCAACATTACCTGCTGTGCTGACATGCTGGCCTATTTTCTTCTTTCCATCATCATCATCATCATCATTATCATCATTATTATTATTATTATTATTACTATTATTATTATTATCCACAATACACTTTTCTTTGAGTCCTTTCGATCTTAATATTATTTATAGTGATTAACACTCACTGAGCACTTTCATTAGGAACACTATAGTAATTGCCCCCTTTGCCACTCAAGAATATTTAACTTTTTGTAATGTTCATGAAACCAGTTTGAGATGACTTTTGCTCATTTGGCATGGTGCATTATCATGCTGGAAGTAGCCATTATAAGATGGGTAAATTGTGGCTATGAAGGGATGCACTTGGTTAGCAACAAAATTTAAACAGGCTGTGGTATTTAAGCAATAATTAATTGGTCTTAACATGCCAAGAAAACATTTAGTGTATTTAGTGTGCCAAGAAAACACTCCCCTGCTGCCACATGATTGGCTGATTAGATTGCATAAATTGCATGAATGAGTAGGTGTACAGGTGCCCCACATTCCTAATAAAGTGCTCCATGAGTGTACTTCATCTATAGTTTTGTTTGTTCTTTGTTTGTACTTAAAACCATACTAACATTAATAACAGGCTTAATTTGCAATTAATAAAATTAAATAGAAATACAATGTAATAAATATAATATAGTGTATATTAATTTATAAGTAAATCCAGTAAAAGCATTGATCATACCTGTCACATCAAGGGTAATTGTTCCATCATTTACATTTTGTCGGTGGTATTCTTCAATAGACTTTTGATCCATCCAGGGAAAAAGTTTTGCATTATTATGTTGCCACTCAAGCGGCTGGATCAATAAGCTGCAGGTTTTGTCATTTGATCCATATAAACTTGTCTTTCCTTTGAAATTCTTAAGGATATTGGATGTTGATTGGTCATACACCAAAAGTCTTTTGAAGCGGAGAGTTTATACCATTTCACTTCAGCGCCACTATGCTGGGATTTTTTGAATTGGTAACTGCAGGGAATGACCACACAGGAACCTCGGACACCAGTGATTGTGCTGGGCATTGTGATACTCCAGTCAAGTGATCCCATTGACTCTACGATGAAAATACACATAAATGTTCATTATATTTTTATCATGGTGCAATACTAAATATCTAGGAATCCTAATAAAAATGTAAAATAAAAATACCATCTCCTGATTGGTGCAACATAAATACATAAAAATGCGAGCCCTGCCTGTAGCCCTAAATGCAAGCATTCATAACTTATGATTTCGCTTATGCAAATTCAGATTTATTAATAGTCAAGAGAACATACTAAATACAGCTAATTTACATACTAAATACAGCTAACTCAACTATTTTTCAAGTGATGTGCATAGATGTCACGAAAGAGTGGAGAAGCAAAGGTAAGGATACAATTGACTAAAAACCCTTAAATTCATAAATTCTTACTCACTCTTAACTCTTAAAGTAATTTGCACTCTTTGAACATTCCCTTCTAAATTTGTTTGGCAGGTAATGGTCCTGCCATGATCATCAGCCTTTGCTGTGAACTTTAATGTGGATCTAGCTTCATATTTTGTTCCTCGTTTTGTAGGGGCTGATATGATTCCATGTGACCCTCCATCATTCCACAGAAACTGAGGTTGGTTTTTGGTGCACATGTATGTAACAGAGCAAACAATGTCTTGTTCCAGACCCTCCAGAAACTCTGTGTTTGAATCAGGAGTAATCCTGACTTCATCCATGGAACCTACAATACATAATAAAGGCTTTATCAAAGACAATACACAAAATCGCACAAAAACAGAATAAACAGATGTATGATACACATAGTAATGCATGTTTTTTATAGACAATACATTGAATTCAGAAATATACAACGCAAAAATATTACTTACACTGTGCAGTATGTATTATTGTAGTTGATTCAGAGAGGCCACCCCTGTGTCTAACTGAACACAGAAATGTATGTCTTTCAGACTGAACAATCCCTTCACGTGTTAGTCTGATTTCCCAGAACTCTTCATAATAATGGATGTCTGTCAATCTGTCTTCTGTTCCAGGTTTTTTGTCTATCCCAGTCAAACTTAGGGAGGGGGGGCTGTAAGGACAGGAGTGACGCGTTGTGCATTGAACTGTAATGCTTTCTCCAATTTTATAACCCCCAGAAATGGAAACACTGGGCTTGTCTGCAGTTGCTACCTCATTCAAAAATATATCAGAAATATATCAGACAAAATTCCATGTAACTTCTAAATATTAACTGTAGCAAAGATCCAGTAGCAGTTAAACTGTACCAAAGCTCAAATTTCACAAAAAATATTTTTTTAAACTGTAAACTATATTGTAAAGAAATGTACAAATAGTAAGTAAATGTAACACTTACATTTAACATGAATTAGAGTAGTAACATCATAGAATCTGAAAGTGCTGCTTCCAACATTTTCCGGGTCTATCCACACATATATTCTGTCTCCATTGTGGGAAGGACTAAGGTCATCAATCACTAGACTGCAGTCCTTGTGAGCTCTTTTATATAACCAGGTTCTTCCTCTGTACCTATCAATCACATCCTTAGGGTACCAACTGTCATATACTAGAGGATATCCACGATCAACATACTGATACCACACTATCCGATAAGGGTTACTAGGTGGATAATGCCAATAGTTGAATGAACATGGTATAACAATACAGGATCCTTTTAGGCCATAAACGCTGTCTGGCATGTGAACTTCCCAGGCCCAGGTGTTGTTAACCAGGATGCCTGTGTGCGAGAATTGGTATGTTAGTTCATTCTCATGTTCATAAAAGACTATTATTGTGCTATACATATATAGTATTTAAGTTTATAACACACTGTACCATAAAGTATTATATCCAGTAGCAGCAACCTTTTCATGTTCTCAGGACAAAATGAATGCAGATAAACAGAGTGTCGACTCTAGAATGGACATGGTACAATGTTAATGAGATTATAAGGCAATTTTCTGAGAATACAGCGTTTGTTCTGTGCAAGCTTAATTACATGGGGAAATGTAATTAATTCATCTGACATCAAAATATAGACTGTTCTATTTTATACCAGAATCACATATTGTGTGCATGTTCACATACACCAGCATCTTCCAAAAAAGCCAGAAAGTGACATATGACATAGTATTTGCAAAAATTATTTTCTTTTTTTTTTTATACCACTTGTCAGACCATGTGTACACCATATGGAGCTATTCGCTTAGCAGCTTGTGACTGTCATGCAAAGCTGCTTATAGCGTCCTCCAATTTCTTCTACTGTAGTGAATGTGTATTTTATTCATTGTGAGCCCTTTCCTAGTGAAGCACTAGAGCACTGATGGTGCCTATTAACTTCAAGTTCAATCATTAGCACTGCTAGCCTTATTAGCGATCACCCACTACACTGTTCTCGATGAACTTGCTCCATGTTGCTCAGTAAGCAGCACTCACTGCTCATTCTTCTGCCAGGTTGGTTTCTGCCTCAGTGCCACTTTCTCACAGTATTTTAAATCCTGCACTATACAACCAAACAGTGAGTTTCTGCGCCACTAATGTGTTTAAGTGGTTTGCCCATGTCATACTACAAACTGCTCTTGGATTAGTTCACTGCATCTAAGACACAGCTGGAACTGGTTTTAATGATGCACAGAGAAAGCAGATTATGCCATATCTACACTCCTTGTCTCACAAGTCTAATGTCTACATCAAGAATTTAGGGATGTTTGATAGTCCTCTCAGTTTAAAAATAAATAAATCATAGTAGCAATGTTTGTAAAACAGCAAATTATCACCTTCATAACATCTCTAAAGTACATGATATTTTCTCTCCCACAGATAAGAAACTCATACACATAAATCACTTCACTGGCTACCTGTGTCTTGCAGAACTGATTTTAAAATCTTGTTATCATTTTTTTTCATGGTGGTGCTCCTACATGCAGTTATAACATGATCTCTAAATATACTTCTACTAGATCGCCTAGGTCATCCAACAGCAACCTTCTGGTGGTTCCCAAAATGCAGCTGAAAAGTGGGGAATCGGCCTTTCATCACTATGGGCCTAAATTATGAAACTCTCTCCCTGACAAGCTTTGTGCAGATGGTTTAATTGGCACACCTCAAAGAGCATTTGTTCACAGGGGCCTTTCTTCAAACCATTACATTTCCATAATTGGGTTAATTTGTGTCCCTTTATTTCTATTTTATTTGCTTATTGTCTTTTATTTCTTTTATTTAATGTTTGTTTCTTGCTACTGCTTTTATTTTCTTGTATCTACTGTCATATGCATGTATGTATACAGAGTGTCTTCTCTAAAGATCTTTGTAAATTTTGTTTTAAAATTTACTATATAAATAATATATAAAAAAAAAAACTTATTTACCTCCATACATTAAATAAACACCTCATTAGCACCAGCTATGTGCTGACTATACAGATTATGAGGCATGCTCAGCTAATATATTGATGATTTTGATGCCATGCCTTACAAGTACCACTCATGGAAGTCAGTTATTCTGCTACCTGGGCATCTCTGTGCAATTTCAGTGATATAAACATAGGTGTCTCTCAACACATTTCCAGTTAGTCCCAAGTTATGTCGGTCCCTTATGACATTCTTTATTCTCAACTCACCATGATCCTATGTTCTGTGATAACTGTTAACCACAGGAACTTGGCAAATAGGTTTCAGACGAAGATGGCTGTTTGACAACTGTATTTACTGCAAATACTACATCATACGTCACCTCACCTGCCTCATATGTTAACACCAAGATTTTGTTGGAATATCTCAGAATGTATTCACATAAGAGGATATCGAGGTGATCCTCACCACCCCTGGTGGTTATCCAGAATGCAAAATTCTTTCAACCACTGTTACATACACTATATACTGTAACTACTGAATTCTTTGTGATTTGCTTTGTGGCTGTTAGCTAGCTAAATTAAATAATCTTTAAAATATATGCTTGTTGTCTTTTAAATAACATACCTAGAGAATGGAGTGGATTCCTAAAAAGAAAAGTTTTTTCTTGTACAAAAAAGTGCATGTACAGTAAATACAAAGTACAGTAAATTAAAAAGGAAATATAATTATGCACTTATTGATATTCGATAATGTTCCATATATGAAAATGTATGTAAAGTACCCACCAGCTCTCCTCTCTTTCTCACCATTCTATTTTAGCACAAAAAAGCAGAAGTGAAAGTATATTCTACTTAGAAACAACAATGTTAATAGAAAAGAAAACTGTTTGCAGGCAGGTATCTGTTGGCTCAATATAAGATATAAATCCCCTTTTATAAGCCAAGAATAATAAATGTATTACATAATTTTCTGAGCAACAAAAAAAAACAATACCCTCTTACACTGTTACATAATTTAACACAATGGGTGCTCATTGCGCACTTAAGCATAAGTGTAACAA
Organism: Ameiurus melas; assembly: GCA_012411365.1. Lineage (NCBI taxonomy): Eukaryota > Metazoa > Chordata > Actinopteri > Siluriformes > Ictaluridae > Ameiurus > Ameiurus melas. The sequence continues at coordinate 25,534,346 of CM022759.1, forward strand.
ACATGTCTGGTTTCCCCTTTAGTGATCTGGGTGTATGTGACATTTAATGGAATAGTGAGAAAAAGTTTAGCCCAGTGTGCATCATATCAGAATGTAGTTTTGGTGTTGCAATAAGCAAACTCTGGTATAGAATTCACATTGGCAGTAGAAGCCATAATACATGATTCATGTCCATTTTTGTCATGAATAACAAAGCAGAAAACACAATAACAAGACTAAAACTATTCTAATTGTGCAGGTCTGTGCATATGTATCACCATTATTTTCTCTGTACAAACTTACAGCTTTCATGACATAAAGTTTTAACAGGGTTACGGTAACATAAATGAGGTTACATAAATTTTTAACAGTGTGCATCAAAAATTTAAGACACCAAGAAAGCTGTGCAGTCTGAGCACTAGAGATAAATTAGAATTGTTCTAATTGCGTTCTAAAAGATATGCCATTTCATAAACATACAATTTTAAGGCTTTTTATCCCTGTTCTTCATATAATTTATGTAAATTTATCAAATGTATTACTTTTGCAGTTAGTAAATGCCCAATATAAACTAGGAGAAAGTACCAATCAATAAAACAGAAAGTAATGTAGACAACTGTAATTGTACTTACAAAGTGGATATATTTTATTCCTCCTCAGAAATCTAGTCTTCATCAATCAGCTCACAGTATGGTGCTTAAGTATGATGATCACAAAGCATTGCATCCCACCCAGTCAGATGAGAAACCTGTAAGAAAAAACACAAGACAGACCGTGCTGTTGTACAAAAAAATAATTCACGCCTGGAGGAGTGAGAGGGTGTGATACAGCAAGGACGTGCACAGACATTTTGGAGGGCAGGGGCTCAAGTGGAAAAAAAGGCCGTATCAATTATTTATTGAAAAATATATAAACACACACACACACACAGGCACATAACTGATGGTGACAAAGACTTAGATTCACATTTGAGGGAGTGCTGTCTGTATCGTGTAAAGCTCTATCAGCATACAACAAATTAACAGAATGGATAGTTATTTAGATGAGGAGTCTACAATCAAAATGATGAAGTTACTGTTTAAGGCAGGACTAGACATGCACCGATGCTAAATTTCACAGCCGATACGATAACCGATTATTCAGAGTGATATCGGCCGATGTGGATAACCGATACTGATAGTTCTGCCTTTTATGCATTCTTTTAAATTAATAATAATTAATTCCACAATTCTGAAAGAAATGCAAATAAAAACTTTATTCTCTCCATTTCAACAAGTTGTTTCACACTAACTAGTCTCATAAATAGAAAACACATTACTCTAATTAACACTAACACATGAACTAAATTCTGAAGATTAAAGTAAGATTTCTTAACTTATTGAATGTTATTAATTCATATTAACAAAATTAAGGGACTGATTTTAAAATACCTCCTGTTAGTCTCACATTCACTCACCACAAACAAAAAAAAAAAAATGAAAAAAAAAAAAAGTAAAAAAAAAAAAAAAAAAAAACTTTTTTTTTAAAATAAAATTATAAAAAAAAAAAAAATAAAAAAAAAAAAAAAAAAAAAAAAAATTATTTTTTATATATTTTTTTTTTTTGTCACTCATTTAAATCATTCGATGGTGTATGGCCTTTTAATTCAGTGTGAGCAGAACTGGGGTGGAGGACTCCCGTTTCCCGTTTCCTGTAAAATGTCATTACAGAGTTTACAGACTGCAGCTTTCTCTTCATTCCACACAAGAGACATCTTTACACACAGCACTAAATCGATGTGTTTTCCCAAACTCTTTTGATTGACAGAATATAATCGGTCCTGATCATCGGATGTTTTTAAACTATCGGCCGATGGTGGGACAAATTGTCTTTATCGGCCGATACATCAGTGTATCTCTAGGCAGGACACTTTTTACATGTAGTGGTCAATTGTGAGATTTTGGCCAATTTTGCTTCGATGTCTTCTTTTATTCTAATGGAAAGAAAACTTTGTCTGTTTTCATCTGTAGATTTCTTCTAACTGAATCAAAACAAGTTAATCTGCATATTTAAACATAACATTTCAGGGGAAAAGACTCTTGATGTAAGTCATTAACTGGGGAAGTTCTGTAGTGATATGCTTTGGTGATTTTGTTTACCCTGTTCATCTGCAGTGCCTTGTCAAATGTATGCAAATTAGCGCATTTTAATTGGTTAACGCATAATTTGCATATCAATGTGGCTATTGGGATGACATTATTAGGCACAAATTTCACTGTATTCATCTGTAGTTTCTCCATTAAGTACAGTACATTAGCCTGTATGGCCATGATAACTTTGATAATGGCCTTTGCTAAACTTTAGCTAACTTATTACATTAGCTAGTAGCTCATGAGTCATGCATGTTAGTAAGACACAAGTTAACTATATTTGCCTTTGGGGTAATTAGCTGTAAAGTCGAGGCTCTGGTAGCTCTGTCTTTTGTTTATCATTACTCACCTCCACACAAGCCAAGAAAAACACAACTGCGATAGGAGCTGAGAGGAGCTGCTGTCTGTCTGTATATCTGTCTGTCTGCTGCACGGAGACACACAAACAGAGAGAGAGAGAGAGAGAGAGAGAGAGAGAGAGAGAGAGAGAGAGAGAGAGAGAATCAGAACTCGCCCAAGGCGTATGCGTCCTTGGGGTCCAAGCGAGGGGAAGAAAACATTTTTTTTTTTCTTTTTCGCACTAGGGGGGCTCCGTACATTGCCGAGTTTGAATCTGTCTTTTGCTGGAAACTCTCTTCTCCCTTTTCCCATGTCATATCATATCAGGCATTGATTTTCAATAACTATTAAGAAAATATTTGAAAAGTGGAAATAAAGTGCCTAACCACTGTTTAATAATAAAGTGTTTATCGGTTAGGGACAGGTGTAGGGAAGGCTTTTTATTTCCCAATAAGGTGCCATCCATTTAATCATTTTAATAAATATAGCTTAGTCATTCACACTGCATGTTACTACTGCATCCTGCTAATGTACAACAAAACTGAAGTGCAATAGTATTTATAAGTATAAAATAGCATCGAACAACTGTTTGGGGCTGCAGGATATTGTGCCCAGGGGCCTCTGAACTCTTGATCTCAGTTAGATGTGAAACGTCTGAGAGATAGACTAGTTCCTGTTCTCACTTATAGCCGCTAAACAGTCATCACTTCATCAATCTCTCTCTCTCTCTCTCTCTCTCTCTCTCTCTCTCTCTCTCTCTCTCTCAGTGCTTTTATCTCTGATATTAATCCGTATGTAAGTGTTAATTGGCCTTTATGTTTGCAGAGGTGAACTGTATATCACTGTTTTTGGATTGTGACCGACTGAGTTCTTTTTTTCAGTTGTTACAGCGAATGTTCACGATGTTTGGCGAAAAGTTTTGTAAGCATTTGTTTATTCTTGGTTTTAGATACAGTCAGAAGTGAAGAGTGAAATGTCAATTATTTAATTTTGTATTAGCCTATGTCATGAAAAAATGTCTATCTACCTCACAAGAAGAAATAAAATAGAAGAGTAGGCCTACTGGGACTTTGATGTAAACACTGTTTTTGCTAGAAAGTTTGACTTTGACTTCTATAGTACTACAAATAATATAGAGAAGTTTACAAGCTGTTGTAAAAATGGTTTATGTTCTGTTGTGGATAATGTTCCCCTTTTGGGACTGTGTTGAGTTAAATCATGTTTTTGCATTTACTTTATTTCTGTGCTCTCTCTCTCTCTCTCTCTCTCTCTCTCTCTCTCTCTCTTTCTTTTTCTTTTTCTCTCTCTTCTCTCTCTCTCTCTCTCTCTCTCTCTCTCTCTCTCTCTCTCTCTCTGGTTGCAAAAACTTTGCAAACCACTATGATTACTGCAACTCCTTCCATAAATAAATGTCTCTGAACAAACAAACAAACAAAGAAATAAGTAAATAAACAAACAAACAAATTAATGAATGAAAGAATATGTAATTTACTTTGTTAAATAACAACAGGGTTTTTTTTATCCATTTATTATTACTGTTAGATTAGCGTACAAGATCCTGTGTATAAGCGGTTACCTTAGAAACAATGATGTCTTAGAACGAGCACATTAATATTAAGCAATCTTTCATATTAAAGCTGGGACTATATCTGAGCTGTGCTATTATACAAATTAATGTACACCTTCTGACCAATCAGATTCGGGAATTCAGCGGCAAAGGGATATAAACAGAATAAACACACATTTAGTTAAATTGGGAAAGGGGCAAGGGCTTGATCTCAATTCTGAATGTACACAGCTGCACAGTGTAATCTCATACAAATTAAATAAAACAGTCATGCTTTATTAAGCACATACAACAGATATGAAGAAAGAAAAAAGGTATTAAAGGATTGTTATTTACTGTAACTCATTTTGTTACGACCTGGTCTAGGTTGGGTCGCAAAGTACAAAGAAAGTGTGGTGAGACTACACACACACACACACACACACACACACACACACACACACACACACACACATAGAAGTCATGCCTTCATAATTATCACAGTAACACTCATTAGGAAAGTTACAGTAAATGGCAGTCCTTTAATAACACTGATGCGATTTTTATTTCAGACACTTTGAGTAAGTGTGGGTATTTCAGAAATTTGATATGTGATATATTATGTATCATTATATTTTCATAATTGTCACAGCAACACACATTACAATAACCACCTTTTTGTAACTAGTACACTGTAAATAATGGTTAGTGGGAAGTCAGCACCATTTATATTTAGCCTCTTTCTCTTGGTTTTGGGTTTGGTTAGGAAGGGAAAATAACAGTGAATCAGTGTGCAATTTAAGCATTGCTTTTTACTGTAACTTCCTTAATTCCCTCACTGCCCAGTTTCAGTTTAAGTGAAAAAAAGGTAATAAGAACTGGATAGTCTAGAAAATAGAGAAATGAGAGAAAGTGAGGAGGAAACTGTAAGACTGAAACTTTTTAGGTTAGGTGCTTTCGAATTTGAGAGCACAGAATACAATGAAGAGTTGCAAGCTCAGCTAGTTTATTGTGCTGGGGACAAATTACCCAAGCAGTGTCTGACTTCCGAAAAAATCTTTTCCTAAAATATGTAAGATTTACCAAAAGATTCAATAACATTCTTTAAAGTATCAAATTAACATTGAAAGACAAAAGTGAACATTTGGCAATTATTCATACATTAACTATGACATTTTATTGTCAAGTAACAAGAACAGACACAAATGCAGGTAACAGAGGTTTTTTATTTAAGATGTATGCAGACAAATCATAAGGGTCAGGCAACAGGTCATGGTCAGGCGATCAACAAACAGACATGAACTAGGCAAGACTATGGGCAAAAACCCGAAATAAGATCAATACCAGGGAAATGTGATAGCAAACTACAAAAGGCTTAGCAACAACAGATACAGGACACTGTGCATATACTTTGCAAAATGGGTGAGAACTGAGAGTCCTTATATACTATGTGTGGCTGTAATAGTAATTGAAACCAGGTGAGCATGAATGTGAGAGAGTATGTGATGGCTGGGTGTTGTAGTCCTCGGCAGCCTTGCTTGTATCCCGCATTGTACTCTGGGAGTAACAGTTGGACACTGATTCCAGCATTGATATGAAATTAATCATGTAGAATGGATGCAAAGGACTCTGCCTTAGCCACAACAGTACAAAATAATAGAGACAATGTGTCATTTTCAGGGAAAAACAGCTACACTTGTTTTAAACTGACAAATATAAGAAATTATGACATGTCCCAAAACATCTTTGTCTCTTACTGGCATGAATGAATTGCTGGTAGCAGAAATTTTTTTGCGTAATACTATAAGCTAGATAGCAGTGGAAGAGTGCATGGAGCCATTGACAGTTTAAGTGACACCAGCTTTTTAGCAAAATGTTGATATTATGTATGGTTTCATGTGAATGTACACATGTCATTCACTGGATGTCCAAATGTCAATACATGAGACAGGAAGACAGGAAGACAGACAGACAGACCCACACACACACACACACACACACACACACACACACACACACACACGCATGCACACACCACACACACACACACACACACACACACACACACACACACACACACACACACACACACACACACACACACACACACACACACACACACACACACACACACACACACACACACACACACACGCACGCGCACGCACATACTTCACACACACACACACACACACACATGCACAGACCAGTGGGTGTTCTGGAGCAGACACACACTGACACTGAGACAGACCAAAATTTGAATGTAACCCAAAAGCATTTGGCAGGGATTTATAAATATTAAACTTATGAACCATTTAAAATATGGATCTCCTTCTGGAGCTCTGGGGAGGAGGTCCAACGAGGTTACTCATGGAGCAATTTCTTCTACTACATTGGGTATTCCCATTGTAGAGCCACAAGATCAATCTAACATCAATCTACCATACATTAAAATAACTGCGTAGCATAATTAAAATGTAACAATATTTATTTATAACACTGTGCTACATACTTAACTTATATAATCATGTGATTTTTAACTTTGGTGATGGTGATTTGGAACTAAAGCACTCTTTCACACAAACAGCTTATCACATCCTTTTACGGCAATTGCTGCACAAGATATTTTTGTAACATTTGATAAAAATCAAACGTTCCCAACAGTCATAGTATTCAAACATATGGTGTAAAAGTTTATTTTTGAAATGTCACTAAATGTGATCTAATATAGTAAAACACATGTCCAACACACACATGCATGGTACAATGGTGCACATGCATGTTGCAAATAGGGCAAGGAATGCAGATTGGGCAACCACAGGTACGTATGTAGTGTATCTTGATTAATGTATCATTATTACACTGGTAACTTGCTTTGAATTACATCAGTTAAAACATCTTTGTAAATGTTATTTTAATAACATTTAGACACAGCCATATATTTTATTAGATTTTATTTTTGTAACCACCGTTTCAGGGTCTAGCAGCTAAGGATCTGGCTTCCTCCAACTATCTGAAATACGCTGGACAGACCAGCATAAAAGTGGCTACTGAAGGTCTATATGCCAGTAAAGAAGATTGTGTTATTCAGCAGGTATTTGTTTTTCATATATTGAATGTTATTTTGTGTTTAAGTTATTTCTATGACTAAATTAATTTCAATAAAAAAAATGCAAATATAATTGGAACAAAAATAATTAAGAAATTCTAGTATAAGGAACCTGTTTGCTTCACTGTGTATTGTTGAAACAATGAACAAACAGTGAACAATTGTTGTTTGACAACATTTTTTAAAAATTATAATTCTTAATAAAATTAAGATAAATAAAAATCTGTACTTATTAAAATTAAATAAAAAGATCATAGTCAATATGTTGATACTTGTTTTACACTTTAATTTTCACAGGCAAAAAAAAAACAAAGAAACAAGAACAGTATTTTTATTATTAGTAGAGTTACTAATCATGTAAACATAATATCCATAAATCAGAGCATTTATCTTTTTCTTCTCTTTTTTTTTTTGCAAAGCAAGACTTTCTTTACTGTAATGAAATCACAAACTTATTTGTATATTCATTATCCTAATTTATAAAATATGACAGGTCTAATTATAAACATATTTCTGTTTTCTTTTTTTTTCTTTGTTTTCTTTCTTTTTTTTTTTAAGTTTATGCTTATATGGGCATCTTCATGGAATAAGTGTGTGGGCATACACATTGCTTTGGTTAATCACCAGCTAGTAAAAGGAACTAAAACCCTACCTACTGAAATGTAAAAATAGTATAATCTCTGATGAAGTTGGTGTTCAGTGGACCTTTCCAATATGCAAATATCCTCATCATAGCCAACATACAGTATGAAGACTCAACGGCTTCCTCATTTAACAAACTCCCCATACAAAGTATGAATAGGATTCTCATTACAACAGAATGTCTTAAACACCAACATACACATTAAGCATAAAAAGAAAATAACATAAAAAACAACAAAAACAACACAAGCAAACAAAAAAAAAGAGATGATAGTGTGTATTTCTGTCATCAGATATTCCCATAAACATTGAGGTCACCCACGTTGGTGTAATCATCGTCATAGTTCTGTAGAGAAACAAATCATAATGAAGACTTCACAAATTGCAGAGTACTAAAGATTTAACCAAGGCAGCCTAAATTTGTATGCCAAGGTTTTATTGAACACAATATTCAAAATGTGCTATTATACAATGGCAAGAAAAAGTATTTGAACCCTTTGGATTTTCATGGTTTTCTGAATAAATTTGTCATAAAATGTGATCTGATCTTCATCTAAGTCAGGGGTATTGACAAATATAATGTGCCAAAAATAATAACAAAAAATAAATTCTGATCCCTCTTGTCTTTATTGAACACACTCATTCAACATTCAAAATGGCAGTGGAAAAAGTAAGTGAACCCTTAGAATTAATAACAGGTTGACCCCCCTTGGCAGCTATAACCTCAACCAGGCACTTCCTGTAGCTGTGGATCAGACCTGCACATCCTTCAGGAGTAATTTTAGCCCATTCTTCCTGGCAGAACTGATTTATAACTGATTTGTATTCTTTGGACGTCTCATGTGTATGGTTTTCTTCAAGTCATTCCATAGCATTTCTATTGGGTTGGGGTCTGGGCTCTGACTTGGCCACACCAAAAGGCGGATTTTGTTTTTCTGAAGCTTTGTGGGGGCGCACAGTGGTTTAGTGGTTAGCATGATTGCCTCACACCTCCGGGGTTCGATTCCTGCCAGGGCCATGTGTGTGCGGAGTTTGCATATTCCCCCGTGCTGCAGGGGTTTCCTCCAGGTACTCCGGTTTCCTTCCCCAATCCAAAGACATGCATGGTAGGCTCATTGGCGTGTTTAAAGTGTCCATAGTGTATGAATGGGTGTGTGAGTGTGTATGTGATTGTGCCCTGTGATGGACTGGCACCCTGTCCTTGTGCCTGTCCTTGTGCCCGATGCTGCCTGGGATAGGCTCCAGGTTCCCCCGCAACCCTGAAGGAGTAAGCGGTAGAAGATGGATGAATGGATGGATTCTGTTGTGGACTTGCTCCGGTGTTTTAGGTCATTGTCCTGTCGCATCACCCTACTTCTACACAGTTGATGTACAGACATTCTCACATTATCCTGAAGAATTGTCTGATAAACTTGGGAATTCATCTTCCCCTCAATGATTGCAAGCTGGCCCTGATTGTCTTGATGCAGCAAAGCAGGCCCAAATCATGAAGTTTCCTCCACCATACTTTACAGTTGGGATGATGTTTTCATGATGATATGCCGTGCCCTTTCTAAACCAGATGTAGTACTGTGTGGTTTTTTCAAATAGTTCGATCTTAGTTTCATCAGTCCACAAAACATTTTGCGAATACCGCTGTGGAGTGTCAATGTACTCTTTTGCAAACTTCAGGCGTACAGTAATGTTCTTTTTAGTAAGCAGTGGCTTCCTTCGTGGTGTCCTGCCGTAGATACCCTGCTTGTTCAATGTTTTACATATTTAGACTCATGTACAGAGATGTTAGCCAGTTTCAATGATGATTTCAAATCTTTGGCTGTCATTCATGATGTTTCTTTACCTCACTGATATCTCATTGATGAGTCTTCGTTGTGCTCTTGGTGTCATTTTGACAGGGCACCCACTTCTTGGTAGAGTAGCAACAGTCCCAAAGTGTCTCCATTTGTAGAATGTTTGTCTAACTGTAGACTGGTGGATTTCTAAAGTCTTTGAAATCACTTTGTGACCCTTGCCAGCTTTATGTAAATCAACAATTCTTGATCGTAGATCCTCTGAAAGCTCTTTTTGGCGAGGCATGGCTCACATAAGTGTGTGTTTCTTGTGCAGTGCAAACTCCAAAAATTTAAGGGGTTTTTATCAGTCAAAGTAGCTGTAGTTTTTTAAGGGTAATAATTATACTTAATATAATTAAGATAAAAAAAAAATCAGTACTTATTAAAATTAAATAAAAAAATCACAGTCAATATGTTAATACTTGTTTTACACTTTAATGGTCACAGCCAAAAATCAAAGAAACCACAATAGTATTTTCATTATTAGTAGAGTTACTAATAAACTAAACATAATATCCATAAATCAGAGCATTTATCTTTTTCTTTTTTTTTTTTTTGCAAAGCAAGCCTTTCTTTACTGTAATGAAATCACAAACTTATTTGTATATTCATTATCCTAATTTATAAAATATGACAGGTCTAATTATAAACATATTTCTGTTTTCTTTTTTTTTCTTTGTTTTCTTCCATTTTTTTTTTAAGTTTATGCTTATATGGGCATCTTCATGGAATAAGTGTGTGGGCATACACATTGCTTTGGTTAATCACCAGCTAGTAAAAGGAACTAAAACCCTATCTACTGAAATGTAAAAATAGTATAATCTCTGATGAAGTTGGTGTTCAGTGGACCTTTCCAATATGCAAATATCCTCATCATAGCCAACATACAGTATGAAGACTCAACGGCTTCCTCATTTAACAAACTCCCCATACAAAGTATGAATAGGATTCTCATTACAACAGAATGTCTTAAACACCAACATACACATTAAGCATAAAAAGTAAATAACATAAAAAAACAGCAAAAACAACACAAGCAAACAAAAAAAAAGAGATGATAGTGTGTATTTCTGTCATCAGATATTCCCATAAACATTGAGGTCACCCACGTTGGTGTAATCATCGTCATAGTTCTGTAGAGAAACAAATCATAATGAAGACTTCACAAATTGCAGAGTACTAAAGATTTAACCAAGGCAGCCTAAATTTGTATGCCAAGGTTTTATTGAACACAATATTCAAAATGTGCTATTATACAATGGCAAGAAAAAGTATTTGAACCCTTTGGATTTTCATGGTTTTCTGAATAAATTTGTCATAAAATGTGATCTGATCTTCATCTAAGTCAGGGGTATTGACAAATATAATGTGCCAAAAATAATAACAAAAATACATTCTGATCCCTCTGTCTGTTATTGAACACACTCATTCAACATTCAAAATGGCAGTGAAAAAGTAAGTGAACACTTAGAATTAATAACAGGTTGACCCCCTTGGCAGCTATAACCTCAACCAGGCACTTCCTGTAGCTGTGGATCAGACCTGCACATCATTCAGGAGTAATTTTAGCCCATTCTTCCTGGCAGAACTGATTTATAACTGATTTGTATTCTTTGGACGTCTCATGTGTATGGTTTTCTTCAAGTCATTCCATAGCATTTCTATTGGGTTGGGGTCTGGGCTCTGACTTGGCCACACCAAAAGGCGGATTTTGTTTTTCTGAAGCTTTGTGGGGGCGCACAGTGGCTTAGTGGTTAGCATGATTGCCTCACACCTCCGGGGTTCGATTCCTGCCAGGGCCATGTGTGTGCGGAGTTTGGATATTCCCCCGTGCTGCAGGGGTTTCCTCCAGGTACTCCGGTTTCCTTCCCCAATCCAAAGACATGCATGGTAGGCTCATTGGCGTGTTTAAAGTGTCCATAGTGTATGAATGGGTGTGTGAGTGTGTATGTGATTGTGCCCTGTGATGGACTGGCACCCTGTCCTTGTGCCTGTCCTTGTGCCCGATGCTCCCTGGGATAGACTCCAGGTTCCCCCGCAACCCTGAAGGAGTAAGCGGTAGAAGATGGATGAATGGATGGATTCTGTTGTGGACTTGCTCCGGTGTTTTAGGTCATTGTCCTGTCGCATCACCCTACTTCTACACAGTTGATGTACAGACATTCTCACATTATCCTGAAGAATTGTCTGATAAACTTGGGAATTCATCTTCCCCTCAATGATTGCAAGCTGGCCCTGATTGTCTTGATGCAGCAAAGCAGGCCCAAATCATGAAGTTTCCTCCACCATACTTTACAGTTGGGATGATGTTTTCATGATGATATGCCGTGCCCTTTCTACGCCAGATGTAGTACTGTGTGGTTTTTTCAAATAGTTCGATCTTAGTTTCATCAGTCCACAAAACATTTTGCGAAAATACCGCTGTGGAGTGTCAATGTACTCTTTTGCAAACTTCAGGCGTACAGTAATGTTCTTTTAGTAAGCAGTGGCTTCCTTCGTGGTGTCCGTGCCGGATACCCTGCTTGTTCAATGTTTTACATATTTAGACTCATGTACAGAGATGTTAGCCGTTTCAATGATGATTTCAAATCTTTGGCTGTCATTCATGATGTTTCTTTACCTCACTGATATCTCATTGATGAGTCTTCGGTTGCGCTCTTGGTGTCATTTTGACAGGGCACCCACTTCTTGGTAGAGTAGCAACAGTCCCAAAGTGTCTCCATTTGTAGAATGTTTGTCTAACTGTAGACTGGTGGATTTCTAAAGTCTTTGAAATCACTTTGTGACCCTTGCCAGCTTTATGTAAATCAACAATTCTTGATCGTAGATCCTCTGAAAGCTCTTTTTGGCGAGGCATGGCTCACATAAGCATGTGTTTCTTGTGCAGTGCAAACTCCAAAAATTTAAGGGGTTTTTATCAGTCAAAGTAGCTGTAGTTTTTTAAGGGTAATAATTATACTTAATATAATTAAGATTAAAAAAAAAATCAGTACTTATTAAAATTAAATAAAAAGATCACAGTCAATATGTTAATACTTGTTTTACACTTTAATGGTCACAGCCAAAAATCAAAGAAACCACAATAGTATTTTCATTATTAGTAGAGTTACTAATAAACTAAACATAATATCCATAAATCAGAGCATTTAACTTTTCTTTCTTTTTTTTTTTTTTTTTTTTGCAAAGCAAGCCTTTCTTTACTGTAATGAAATCACAAACTTATTTGTATATTCATTATCCTAATTTATAAAATATGACAGGTCTAATTATAAACATATTTCTGTTTTCTTTTTTTTTCTTTGTTTTCTTGGGTATCTTCATGGAATAAGTGTGTGGGCATACACATTGCTTTGGTTAATCACCAGCTAGTAAAAGGAACTAAAACCCTACCTACTGAAATGTAAAAATAGTATAATCTCTGGTGAAGCTGGGGTTCAGTGGACCTTTCCAATATGCAAATATCCTCATCATAGTCAACATACAGTATGAAGACTCAACGGCTTCCTCATTTAACAAACTCCCCATACAAAGTATGAATAGGATTCTCATTACAACAGAATGTCTTAAACACCAACATACACATTAAGCATAAAAAGAAAATAACATAAAAAACAGCAAAAACAATACAAGCAAACAACAAAAAAGAGATGATAGTGTGTATTTCTGTCATCAGATATTCCCATAAACATTGAGGTCACCCACGTTGGTGTAATCATCGTCATAGTTCTGTAGAGAAACAAATCATAATGAAGACTTCACAAATTGCAGAGTACTAAAGATTTAACCAAGGCAGCCTAAATTTGTATGCCAAGGTTTTATTGAACACAATATGAAAAACGTACTATTATATAATAATTACTTCATTATCAGCTTTTATTCAATAAATCTATTTTCTTATTAAATTCTTTTCACAACAAAACATGACATAAAGCAAGATATAAAATTAATACCATAATAAAAGGTTACTGATCATTTTAAACAGGCAAAAATGAATTGAAATATGTGATAAGAATTACTTACATCTGAATGTCTGCCACCAGATTTGTTGTAGCCTTTTTTTTCACTAATATTTGGTGAAAAATAAAGATTGCGATTAATTCTTTTTAAAAATTGTCCCCTCAGAAAAAAAAAACACATTGTTATTTTTTGTTACAAAATGTACTATTTCATTAATTGAAAGCCATCAGAATTCATGCATTAATTAATTAACCCAACTAATGAGTATGGTGTTACATGTAGTTATATTTATTGCATACAATAAAAACAAAGTATTCACACACACACTTAAATTCTTATACTATGGCAGCATGCTCCTACAGACAACATAACATGCAAAAACAAGAGAGCAGCTGCATACTGTATGAGAAGGAGGCACCGTACATAGCGTGTTACGTTCATAAAAAGTAATGGCACGAAACAGTACAGATTGCAGAGATCATAGAATTAAGTAGAAATGGCAGGGAAAAATTTTTAAATAGATGGTTTACATTTGGTGCATCAGTGGTGGACAAAGGCTAAAAAGTAGTAGCTAATGTGTAATGAGTATCACATGATGAGCCATGCCACTCGAAGGTGGTGTGATGAGGCCCAATGCAAAATGGTGGACCGTTACCACCTCAGAGTGGTTTATTTTCACATAACAGCATGTCTCAAAGTGTTCTATTCTGCTTATACATCAGCAATTTGCAAATTATTACAGGTTTTTTTTTATTACTGACCAACACATTACACTTTTTAACTGTCTATAGTTACATTAAAGTTATGGAATATGTCGTTTGCATATAACAGTTCATATTCTCTCATAGTCGTTGCTAGACTTCTTATCAGGAGACCATTAGGTACAAACTCCAAATAAATGTTACATAAATGTACTGACTGGAACTTTAGATGGAGACTTATGTGGCTGCTTTGTGCTGGATTGTTTGGTTTTTAACATACAGTACCTGATTCTGAAAAGATCATCAGTCATGTACAAGCTAATTAATCCATCTGGTAAACATCTACCATCAGCCAGATGGTACCATCAACCTTTGCTGATGGGTGTAATACATTGGACAGTAGGATTGTCAACAAAAACCATACATTATAGTCCATACAAAACACATCCACACTACAACATACACACCAAATTAAACTTTTGTGTTGTTTTGTTTTTCAAAAGTCAGGGGTTTTAAGAGGTTTTAGTATTATTGTTGTTGTTGTAGTTTGTTAACCTTCTTGTCTGATTGACCAATCCCGGGTATATACATTGACTGGCCACAGTGTAGGATACAAGGCATGAAGAAATAGTATATCATGGAAGAGTACCATGTAATACATTGCATGCAAAATACTTTACCTCTTTGGAGATGGAAAGCGGGGTTTTGAGAATCCCGCTGTTCCTGATACAGCACTTCCACAGTTGTTTGACCTTTAAACACAGAAGTTTGGTTATTTGATTGTGATGTATTATTTAACCACCAGAGCATTTAAAACTCTGATTTTATATATGACATTTTCACAGCTGCTGGATTCTAACAATATAACACAGCTAACACAAGGTAAACAGTAAGTATGATCAAGGTCTACAGAACAAATAGCAAAAAAAAAAAAAAAAAAAAAATATATATATATATATATATATATATATATATATATATATATATATATATATATATATATATATATACATATATATATATATATATATATATATATATATATATATATATATATATATATATATATATATATATATATAGTTGATTCCCTGCTACATTTGCCCACTAACAACAGAAATGATCAGTCTATAATTTTAATGATAGGTTTATTTGAACAGTGAGAGACAGAATAAGAGCCAAGAGTTAAATTTTGGTCTCATCTGACCACAACACTTTCACCCAGTGGTCCTCTGGTGGTCAGATGAGACCAAAATGGAGTTATTTGGCATCAACGCAACTCGCCGTGTTTGGAGGAGGAGGAATACTGCCTATGACCCCAAGAACACCATCCCCACCGTTAAACATGGAGGTGGAAACATTATGCTTTGGGGGTGTTTTTCTGCTAAGGGGACAGGACAACTTTACCGCATTAAAGGGACGATGGACGAGGCCATGTACCGTCAAATCTTGGGTGAGAACCTCCTTCCGTCAGCCAGGGCATTGAAAATTAAAAGTCATTACTAAATCATTACCAAGTACTAAGTCTTGTTTTGCAGAGGGGTAAAATACATATTTCCCTCATTAAAATGCAAATCAATTTATAACATTTTTTACATGCGTTTTTCTGGATTTTTTTTGTTGTTATTCTGTCTCTCACTGTTTAAATAAACCTACCATTAAAATTATAGACTGATCATTTCTTTGTTAGTGGGCAAGTGTGCAAAATCAGCAGGGGATCAAATACTTCCCTCACTGTGTGTGTATATATATATATATATATATATATATATATATATATATATATAGAGAGAGAGAGAGAGAGAGAGAGAGAGAGAGAGAGAGAGAGAGAGAGAGAGAGAGATGCATAATAAAAACACTTACTTAGAGGCAACACTCATTTCGGGCTCTTGCCTTCTTCCATGGCTCCTATAAAGCAGTTACGGATAAATAGTCAGGTTTGGGTAAAAAAAAAAAAAAAAAAAAAATTAAAAATTAAAAATTTAGACCATTAAAGTTATTTCTTCAGGTTGTCTTTGGTTTAGCTTTTTATTATGTTTAATTCAACAAACTAACAATTCCAGCTTTTCTGCCCTAGTACTTAAAGAAGTGGAATGTGACCTTCTATGTCTAGTTAATAGGAAGGAGACTTATTTGGTTTTCAGGAGCAGGCATCATAATATTTCACTGAAAGATATACTCAGAGATGCTCCAATCCTCTTTGCAAAATAGTTGTCTACAGTATAAGTAATGTGAGCTTTTCATTTTGGACAGCTGGTGATTCAGTGTGGTTTGAAAGCTTTTATTTTCCTCTGATATAATACCTTAGGTAAGGCTATCTTTAATCATTACTAATTCATTAACACTACATAAACTCTAATTCATTGTGCAGTTTTAGTTAAGCACTATGATTTCCTGTAATAAACGAGGAACAGAAAAAAAGGAACAGAAAAAGACCATTAAAAGAACCCTACATGTCTCCGATGTTATCTTACAGTTCTAAGAATTCTAAGTAAAGGCAAATTATTCATCCTACTTCACTTTTTCATGCATTTCCCATGCCTGATTGTATGATTATCAGTCTGAGGATCTGTCATTGTGCACTGTTCTGCTGCTTGCCACTAACTTAAACAACAAGTAAAAAATAAAACGTAATAGGACATGAAGTTATAAGAAGATAATTAAAGACAGGGCAGTGTGATGCAGACTGATGTTTTCATATCATAAGGATTTGCCAATGATTCTATCTTGGGTTTTTACAGGATATTTGACTTCTGATTAATTCATTAGAAAACTATATAGTGTTCATCATGCATATGTCCAGCAAACTTGCAAACATTGAATGATGTATTCAGGCAAAATTGTGTAAATGAAAATCTTCTTCTAATAGTATTAGATAAGTAATACATTTTACGTTGCATATGAAAACATGATATTTTGATACTTTTTAAAAAATACTTGTGTATATTTAAACGTAGAAACTTGTTTCCTCTGACTTCAGTATATTTTTAGCTGGACACTTCCACTTTTAATTGCGTAAGATTATGAAACATTATCCATAATTTCACTTAATTGTAATTTTTCAGTACTTTGTCCAACCTTGGTTCTCTGTCCTGAAGACCTTCCCTTGTGAGAAAACTCACTGACTGCTATAAAGCACGGACACTTTTGTAAATGTCAAATAAATATTTCCACTTACAGATGGAAGGACTGTCACATTCATGTTGGTATAATATGATTGTAGAACAGATGTCCATATTGTTATGTAATGTTTCAAAAAGGATCAGTTATAACACTGATACCCCCTGTATTAACACTATATTAGTAAAAGATCTTGTATATTTGAGTGAGTGTTCGACAGAAACAGGTGCTTCATATTAAGACGTTATTCATGTTTGCCAAACTGCCCCTGCTATTTCTGTGTGTTTTTTCATGAAACAACAAATGTAACAGATCTTATAAGAAAGAAACAAAAACAGTCATGAAATACACAAAATCATTATGTCATTCCGCCTGGAAATAGATCATTGTCAATTTGCATTTTTATTCAAACAAAAAACTCCGCATGAGTCAGTTTCTCATTCCCCAATTTTTGTTAAAGCAAATAAATGAATTACACATTCTTCAAATTGAAATGTTAAGTTTCAAAAACCATTTCATGACAAAAGATTATTAAGAATAAGAGATGGTCTGTCAATGAGGACTGGCCTGCCACAAGATAACCCTACTAATAATCTTAACGTGGGTGTGCCTGTGCGTGTGTTATGATCCCGCAGACAGATGGCGTTGTGACGACAACGTGCATGAGCGGCTTGAGAACGTGCACGTGCTTGAAGTGTGCATGGACGCTAACGCTGTGTCAAGTGTTGCCAGCTGTCGGCAATTAAGTGACTGGTTACTTAAACCCCTATTATTGCTGCACATCGCGGCATTAAAGTGGTGTAGTAAAGTATTACAGTCAAGTCAAGTCAGAACTAAAGGTGTAAGGACTAACAGAGAAGACAACAGAATGAATAATGGTGCCAGGTTGTGATGTTGCCATGCTCTGTCTGTTTTCCTGTTCCTTAGTTGAGTGTATGTGTCATGTTGTAGTCAAGAGAGTTTATGCCACGCCATAGTTCAGTGTGTTTATGCCATGCTATAGTTAGGAGTGTTTGGTACGCCTAGCTGAGGGTGTTATGCCATGCCAGAGTTAGGAGTGTTTGTTACGCCTAGCTGAGGGTGTTATGCCATGCCAGAGTTAAGAGTGTCTGTCATGCTCTAGTTATGTGTTCAGGCCACAGTTGGATGTGTCCATGCCATATTTAGGAGTGTTTCCTGCCTTGTTTCTAGTTAAAGGAGAACTGTTTAAGTTAGTTAAATGTGGAAGTTTCCACACCCTGTTAAGTTTCATGGTCTTTGCTTGAGTTCACGTTTTATGTTTAGACCTGAGTTTCTCGCCTCCAGGTGTGTTTTAAGTGGAAAATAAAGACTGCACTCCTGCACTTCCTGTCTCAAGTCCTGTCATAACTGTGTGTGTTTAAATAGTATTGAATTTTAATCATATGTACACATGATAAATCTGAGTGCTCATTTCAAAGAAATTCCCAGCCTTACATACCAAAAACATTAAGCCTGCCTCTTAAATGTGTATATTTATAAAGAGAAAAGGCAACAGATGAGTCTACTTAGATTAGTTCTGAGGGAATCAGGCTCCGTCTCTCCTGTTCCAATTAAGTTCATCAATCCCACTGACCTGACCCTGTGGATTACAGGAATAAAATAACCATATCAGTCATCACAGTGTAGGAAATGTACATCTCTAGCATTCATCATGGCATCTAAATATGATGACTTTACTGTCACTGCTACGGGAAAAAGTAGTATACAAGCTGATGTGTGTTTACCTGCGAGACATTCTGGAGAGACGACTCCATACCCTGCATAGAAGAAAAAATCAGGTCCATTATTTTTAGGATAACATACCACACTAGTATGAATAGAAGAGTCTTATTAGATTTCTGTATAAAAAACATGTATTGAAACTTCAGTGCAGTCAGTGGAGATGGAGATTTGTCAGCTGGGTTTATCTATGAATTAGTCTCTGGCACCTAAAGTATATATTTGCAGAAGTACTATACAATAGTTCCTTTGAGACAAAAACAGTATTTATATAATAAACTTTATTTTATAAAGGGCCTTTAAAAGCAGCTTCTCAAAGCAGTGTACACAAAATAAGCAGTACACAGAAAAATAAAACAAAAGTTAATAAGAAAGACAATGTTAATAATAATTTTTAAAAAGTAGACATCAGCAGTCAAATGCAAGTTTAAAAAAAGTGTGTCTTAAATTGAGCTTTAAAAATGCCAAAGGTCTGATCTTCCCTGAGTTCAGGAGGAAGAGAGTTCCAAGGGGAAGGAGCATAGACAGAAAAAGCCCTGACACCTATAGATTTTAAGCGTGTTTGTGGAATAGTTAACATTGCTTTGTGAGGAGCGCAGTCTGCGATTTGGGGTGTAAGGGATTAATAAACCAGATAAGTAATGAGGTGCCAAGCCATGTAATGGCTTGTATGTCAACATCATGGTCTTAAAATTGACATGGAACCTGAGCCAGTGCATGGACTCCAGAACAGGAGTAATTTGTTCACATTTCCTGGTTCCTGTAAGGATCCTTCCGGCATTTTGTACATATTGCAGTCTGATTGTGGATTTAGACACTCCGGCTAAAACGGCATTACAGTAATCCAACCGAGTGAACCAAATGAGTTTATCAGCTTTTCAGCCACAAAGAAGTTTAGCATAGGGTGCAGTCTAGCTATATTTCTGAGGTGAAAAAAGGAAAAAAAAAAAATCAAATGTAAGGCTGGTATCGAAAAATTACTCCAAGGTTCCAAATTTTACTTTGAGTCTCTAGAACAGAGCCATTGACAATCGACAGAGACAGTGGACCAGCTTTGAGAATTTGATGACAGGAACTTATAAGCATAACTTCGGTTTTCCCACTATTCAGGCACAGAAAGTTATTATTCATCCATGTTTTTATCTCAGAAATACAGTCAGAAATATAACAAATATCAAGGTTTTCACAAGATTTTGAGTGAATGTAGATTTGGGTATCATCAGTATAAAAGTGATAATGGAGGCGGAGCGATCGCAGCAGATGCCCAAGTGGAGATAGATAAATATAATATATATTGTACAGTTCCTGAAAGATGACTCACCCTATTTACTACAAGAATTTATCCAAATCTAAGTCTATAATACTGGTTTGTAATAGTTTCCCATCATTGTTGAAAATATTACTCTTAGAATGAACTATATGAATGCATAATGCATGTATAAAGAATGCATTTTATATAAGGGCTAAAATGTCATCAAAACCTATCCTTTTTAATTATTAGATTTTTTTTTCTAGTGGCCATTTAAAGTTGCCACATGCTTTGTACAAGTGCAAAGAATGAGTAAATTTTATATCAGCTGGTACTTTATATTGTGTAAAGCATGTAAAATATATATATATATATATATATATATATATATATATAATTGGATTTTATTCATATGAACTTTGAGAAACAGATCAGCTACATAAGCTTTTAACACAAACTTATACAACATCTACATAGTGCATAGCTGTGAACATGACGGGAAATGAAAAAGCATGTGGGTATTTTCAACAGCAGCATAACGAAAAGGAGAAAACCACAATCTTCCCCTTTCTGTATGTAATATCTTACTTACCTCTCAGTCATTTAATACACTTGGGTCAGGTTTTTTCTTGGAAATAAATGCTCACTGCTAATTTCGTTTACTTAAAATATCTGTTACTGAAAATTAATGTATCCTTTTTTTTTCACCAGAGGCAGTATAACAATGCTAGACTAGCAATGAAATCACAATCAATAAAATCTTACCCATTTGGATTTCTAGATTGGAGCTCTTGGATCTGTCTCCTGAAAGTGATATTAAAAAAAAAAAAGAAAAAAAAAGAAAGAAATTAGTCCGCAAAGCATTACAGAGCGTGTGTGTGTGTGTGTGTGTGTGTGTGTGTGACTGGTGTCCCATGCAGGGTGTATTCCAGCCTCACACAATGTGTTCTGAAGATTGGCTCAGGATCCACCTTATCTCTGACCAGGATAAATCAATTACTGAAGATGAATGAATGAATGCCAATATTACCTTAAGATACATGAATTGCATAAATACATGTAATGCAACATTAATGCTTCATTCAGACTCACTTGTATCTCTTGGTCACAAAGAAACATGCCGCTCCAAATACAATGATGGTCCCGAGCACAGCAGCCACAGGAATAATGATGTGAAAGATATTTTGTTTACCTGAAAAAGAGTTATTTAAAGGCACAGAACTGTGACTTTATAGAAATTGTTGTAGAAATATTTGCTTCAAATTAGTTGCCTTTAATTCTATGATCATTTGCTAATGTGTATGTTTTTTCATGTAATCTATTTCATATTATGCATTGTCGAGTGACTAGGCTATTTCTAAGGATGCTTTTTGGGGGGAACCCTGACATTTGTATCAGTGGTATTTTGGGAGTTAAACTGGTTGAATTATTCTTATACTCAGAGGAGCCAACTGTAAGAAAAACATGATTTATGAACAACACACAACCTAACTGGTCTTACGTTTTATGTATATCTTCTTAGTGACTGCAGATTTCTTGTTGCCATGGAAAGTGACAGTGCAGGTGACATTAGTGTGATCGTCTGTCTCTGTTGCAGTGAAGCTCAGGAGGGACTCCACTTCCCAAACTCCATGGCCATTGTCCTTATAGGACAAACGGGCTTTATCATTTTGACGACTCCACTGAATAGTTGGGTGGTGTGTGGGACAGGTGTGTCTGACATAACACTTAAAAATGGCAATTGTTCCGTCCGTGAAGGATTCATCATGTTCTACAGTTGGTTGGTCAGGTTCAGCTGTATACCAAGTACAACAGCAAAGTTAGTACTATTAAATATATAAATAACTTTAAAATTAAATTAATATGAGGATGATTCAAACTGCATTCAATGACATTAATTATCCCCACTCAGAAATTTGTGATTTATTAAAAGCAAGTGGAAGATGAACCCTTCACTCTAAGTGTATAGATAAGTGGCCCAGAGACAGTGTTAATATCAAGTATAAGATAGATTTATGCTGTGTATGTTTCTTTTAACCACTTAAATTTTCCAGTATATTGTTTTTAGTTTTTTTTATTCTAGAGTATCTTTTAGAGTAGATTCCAAAACATTTTCATGGAAGTGTAAATATGCCATTAATTGCAGAATGTACAGTGCACTCCACTAATATTGGCACCTTTGTTAAATATAAGCAAAGAAGGTTGTGAAAATTTGTCTTTATTGTTTAACATTTTGATTTTTGTTAAAAAAAAATCACAAAAATGCTCTGCTTTCATGGATATCAAATAATTGCAAACACAACACAGGTTTACTAAAAAAATTTAGTAAATATAGGTGTGCAACAATTATTGGCACCCCTATGAGTTCACAAGAGAAAAATATATTTGAAGTATATTCCCATTGATATTTAAAAAAATTTTAGTACACCTGGGTGACTAGGAATAGGAAATTGCTCAACCATGACTTCCTGTTTCACAGGGTATAAATATGAGGTAACATATTGGCCAAATTCTCTTAGTCATTCATAACAATGGGTAAGACCAATGCATATAGCTGTGATCTGCAGCAAAGCTTCACAAAATGGGAAGTGGCGATAATAAGAAAATAGCACAAACATTGAAAATGCCCATTTCCACCATCAGGGCAATAATTAAGAAGTTCCAGTCAACTGGAAATGTTTTCAGTCAACCTGGAAGAGGACGTGTGTCTATATTGTCTCAATGCACTGTGAAGAGGATGGTTCGAGTGGCCAAAAAAATCTCCAAGGATCACAGCTGGAGAATTGCAGAAGTTAGTTGCGTCTTGGGATTAGAGAGTCTCCAAACTACAATCGGAAGTCACCTACATCACCACAAGTTGTTTGGAAGAGTTTTAAGAAAAAGCCTCTACTCTCATCATAAAAAACAAACTTAAGCATCTTCAGTTTGCCAGACACTACAGGAAACTCATATGGGATCGGGTTCTATGGTCAGCTGAAACCAAAATAGAGCTTTTTGGCAATAGGCACCAGAGGTGATTATAGTGCACACAGAGAGGTAGCCATATGGAAAAGTACCTCATGTCCATGGTTAAATATGGTGGTGGATCTTTAATGTTTTGGGGTTATTTTTCTGCCAGAGGACCTGGACATTTTTGTTAGGATACATGGCATCATGGACTCTATCAAATATCAACAGATATTAAATGAAAATCTGACTGCTTCTGAAAGAAAGCCTCAAATGGGCCATGGATGGATCTTCCAGCAGGACAATAATCCAAAACATACACAAAAATTGTTTACTGACCACAAAATTAAGGACCTGCCATGGCCATCCCAGTCCCCTGACTTGAAACCCATAGAAAACCTGTGGGGTGATCTGAAGAGAAGAGTACACCAGAGTGAACCTCAAAATTTGAAGGATCTGGAGAGATTCTGTATGGAGAAATGGTCTCAGATCCGTGATCTCAGCCATGTATTCTCCAAACTCATCAGGAATTATAAGAGAAGACTCACAGCTGTTATCTTGGCGAAGGGAGATCATACAAAGTATTGAGTAAAAGGGTGCCAATAATTGTTGCACATCTATATTTAACAAAGATATTTTTTGACAACCCTGTTTTTTGTTTGCAATTGTTTGACATTAATGAGAGCTGATTATGTTTGTGAATTTCCTTAACAAAATATTAAATAATAAAAACAGGTTTTCACAGCCTTAATGTTCATATTTACCAAGGGTGCCAATATTAGTGGAGGACTCATTTGTGGTCAAAGGAAGTGCAAGAAAAAGTCCTGCCCACAAAGGAAGTTTGTGTATTTTTAAAACTGAGGTGTGCCAGAACAAAACAAAAATAAGATATGAGTTCCTGCTGCTTCAGAGCTGTCACTCTTCTGCGAAATCTCATCACTTCTTAGTGTCATTTCTCACGTTAACATTTACAGCTTTATAAAGTATTCAAATGGGTGACAAATTAAAGGAAAACCCAATATTTTTTTTATAAACCTGTGTTTTGATATCCATGAAAGATATTTGATATCCACGATAGTATTTTTGTGAATTTCTTTAACAATGAAGACAATTTTTCATAGCCTTCTTTGCTGATATTTACCAAGGGTGCCAATATTATTAGAAGACACTGTGTGTGTGTGTGTGTGTGTGTGTGTGTGTGTGATCGGCCGATGTGGATAACCGATACTGATAGTTCTGCCTTTTACGCATTCTTTTTAATTAATAATAATTAATTCTTCAATTCTGAAGGAAATGCAAATAAAAACTTTATTCTCTCCATTTCAGCAAGTTGTTTCAGAGTAACTGGTCTCATAAACAGAAAACACATTACTCTAATTAACACTCACACATTAACTAAATTCTGAAGATTAAAGTAAGATTTCTTAACTTA
This sequence comes from Ameiurus melas, assembly GCA_012411365.1. NCBI lineage: Eukaryota > Metazoa > Chordata > Actinopteri > Siluriformes > Ictaluridae > Ameiurus > Ameiurus melas. Next base: position 25,559,064 of record CM022759.1, read on the forward strand.
TTGAATGTTATTAATTCATATTAACAGAATTAATTGACTGAATTCTAAAAAACCTCCTGTTAGTCTTCACATTCAATCACCACAAACAAAAGCATTTCTACTTCATCACTGAACATCAAACTGGTAGTATATAATATAAACATTTTTTATATTGACATTAACTGGATATGAAATATACAACTCTACAAATATATTTTTCTGTGCAATATATACTTTTTTGTCAACTCATCTTCATTTAAATCTTTCAGTGCGGCAAAAAAAAATTGGCTTCACGCCAAAACTCCCGCTTTACTGCTGCAACGTCCGGTGTAAAATTTTAGCAGTGCAGAGTTTACAGAGCTTACAAACTGCAGGTTTGTCGTCATTCTACTCAAGAGACATCATCTATACAAGCACAAATTTCCCTCTTTAGATTGACAGGATATAATCAGCCCTGATCATCGGATGTTTTAAACTATCGGGCCGATGGGGGGAAAAATTTCCTTTATCAGCCGATACGAATACCGTGAATATTTTATAAAAAAATATAAAAAAAAAAAAAAAAAAAAAAAAAAATTTATATATATATATATATGTGTGTGTGTGTGTGTGTTTATATGTTTATTTATTTATTTATTTATTTAAATTTTAGCATTATTGAAATGCTTATTGCAGTGTACTCAATACATAGTGAAAAATTGTAAAAAGTGTTTCAAAACCAAACTCACGCTTCATAGTGATGGTCACACACTTCTCCACAAAAGAGAATTGTTGGTCTTTTATTGGGAGTTCAGCTCTGAAACAGAATGGGCCGTTGTCGTGGTCTTTCACATCATCGATCTCCAAGGAGCAGTTTTTCTCACTCAATCGGCCAACTAGCTTTGTGCGACCCTTGAAGTTGTCTCCAATCAAATAACTATCTTCATCATAAATGCGATCATTTCTGTCTTTCTCTTTGTGCCAGATTCCCTTCATCCGAGAGTCAGGAAGTTGAGTGCCAGGGTGATTAAACTTACAAGGCAACACAACACAAGATGAGACCAGCGCCTCCACTGGAGAGACAACTTCTGCCTTCCACACGTCCGAAAAAACAGAGGCAAAGATTGCTGTAGAAGATACAAAGAGGGTTTTTTTTATTACTTGCAATATCCAGTAATATCCAGAAATAAATGGAAACATCAGGTAACCCAAGTAAATGTTATTCTGTACCTTGAAGATAAATCCAGCAGAACAGTATTTTTGACTGTGGATCCATGCTGCAACTTAAACTGTTACAAAATCTATACATGTCAGTAATAGTTTATAAATAAAAATAAATAATTAGTAATAGTAATAGTAATTACATGTACATGTACATAATGATAAAATATGATAAAATGATAAAATATGAAAAGCAAATAAATCTGAAACTGGAATAGTTACATTTGTTACATATGAAAAGATAAGCGCATGCAGAATGTATGTGGTTTAAACAAATTGCAACATAGCTTCACATACATTTATATTAGAGTGGGAAGTCCAAGTCATTAACTCATCAAGACCAAAAACAGAAAATGAAAAGGACAGCCTTTTCATTCCCATAAAAAAATATATATACACACACACACACACAATATATATATATATATATTTCTTAAATCAAAGTAAAATTTAAAACATGTTTGGATGGATGGTCTTACTGTATAACAACAGCTGAAAATATATGTTCATTTGTTATAATTGTGTTATCTTCTATTTTAGTTTTCATTTCTGCTTGTATAACCTTAAACATCTTTTTAACCTGACACATTCCTTGACACTGTGGACAACATTACAACATGTGTGTGAGAAATTTAAAACAAGGAAAGTAAGGCAATAAAGCACTAGTTCTGTTCACTTAAGGAAGGGCCACACCCTGTAGTCAGTGATCTATACTAAAGTGGGATAAACTTTTGCTTATTGAGTCAAGAAGCATTTAGAGCTTTTTGAGTTTTATTTTTATAGAAATCAATTTCTAAGAATATTAATCAGCACATTATTAGTATTCCTTAGGAGAAAGAAAGGTCATTGTATGCATGTTTTTGTTATTTTATGCTCCATTTATTCAAGCTTCAGAAAGCACTCCATGAGAAACTGTCTCACAGTTAAAAGTGTAAAATACTGCACTTGTCATATTAAACAATCCAAGAATGACTGTAAGCATGCACAAACCAAAACAGAGACTTCAGCTATTGACTCCCTATGTTCTTAATCTCATAAAAATGCATTACGTAAGGAATAACCCATGAATGTCATTTGAGGAATGTTTCCTATTGATTCAAAAGGCAGAAAATGTGTGTATGTCACTTAAAATATTGAAACAGCAATCAGCAATATTGATTCAACTCAAGATTATTAAGCGCCAATGAGAGCCAAAGCACAGTTAACCCTTTATCTCTCATTGGAGACCGCCTTTAGGAGAACAGTCCCACTCCCCAGCTGAAAGTTTTGATTGGTTTTTCAAGTGAGTCAGACCTGTCTGTTATTGCCTGAAGTGCTGGGTCACCGCTCCAGTAGTTTAGAAAGTGCTGGGTCAAATGCCAGCCTGTTGCTCCAGCGGCCCTGCTCTAACGTAATTAAACACTGACGAAATCTGTGGCTGTTTTTCATGGATGCCTGGGTTACTTAATCCTGTTGAGAACTTGGAGGAAACGACTGACCTCCACTGTTTCCCATTTCATCAGATGCTGTACAATTAAGGGTGTACAAATTTATTTTAATAGATTGAATTTCATTGTTAAAATCATATTTCTAATATGGTTTAACTTACTATTTACTCACCAGCTCTGATGTACATTAGAATTCTACCTTTATAAACATAATCCATTATTTCCAAAGCTTAATTATTATTATCAGCATAATAATTATTATAAGGAAATATTATATATATATATATATTTTTTTTTTTTTATAGTATAGTGCTGTTGAATTTTCGAATCAGAAGGTGTTGATTAATTTTCAATAACAGCATGACTCTGAAAGTAGTTTTAGCTGCAACATAAGTGATAGATATTAATGCATTCATTTTAATAGGTTCCTATTTCTACATGAACCGCTTATACACAAAGACCTGTATTGCAGATATTCCACATAATCTATGGCTAATAATAAACAGATTTTAAAAAGCATGTTGTTGTTTAACAAAGAAGAACTTATATCCGTTATGTCGAAGTTTGTAAAGATCAGGAAGTTTCCCAGAGTCTTCAGGACAGATCAGTTTATGCAATCCTGTTTTTTCAGTCACTTGACAAGCTGCTTTTTTGATATATTCACACAAGAGAGAAAAAGAGAGAGAGACTGGTGAGTGAATGACTATTTATGACTGATATGCAGCAACAGGGGCAATATGCGAGATGGCATTTAATCCAGCACTTTTCAAACTACTGGGGCAGTGACCCAACACTTGGTTGAAAAATCAATCATAATTTCCAGTTCAGCTGGGGAGTGGGATATTTCTCCTAAATGGGATCTCCTATGAGAGATAAAGGTTTAACTTTGCTTTGACCCTCACTGGTGCTTAATAATCGCGTGTTGAATTAGTATTGCTAATGTTTCAATATTTTAAGTGACATACACACATATTCTGTATTCTGAATCAATTATACACTCTAAAAAACACTGGGTTAAAACCCAGATTGGGTTATTTTTAGCCTAACGCTGGGTAAATATTGGACAGAACACATTTAACTAAACCATCAAGTTGTGCTAATTTTAATGCAGCAAATGGGTTGTTTTTCAACCCAAATGAAGGTTTCGTTTTTACAAAATTTCTGGGCTAATTTTATTTCATAAGTGGGTTCATTTTTTCCCTTTGAAAATGTCACATGTCAACATGGTGTCTCCTTAATTTATACACAAGGTGTTCAGAAATGTAATGCTAGGGCTGCTAAAGTGGTGTTTATATATAGACTTTGAAGAAAATTATTCAAATAAGTCATATATTTAAGATGAAAACATCAGATTTTGATCAAAGGAGAAGTTTAAAACATCCAAAAAACTTACAATCCAGTGCACACTACAAACAAGTAAACCCATGCTAACGACGACAACGATGCATTTAATGTTATGTAAACTGCACTGTTACCACACATTTCTGCCTTTTCTATTGTACAGTAACAGTTTTATGGAAAAATATATTGATGCAAACTTTCACCCAATCATGTGTTCATTTTTAACACACCTGCATGTCAGGTGAAAGAGTGCTTATCATTGCGTTGAAAATGCATCATTAGTGGTATTTCTATTATGAAAAAAATCACACATTAAATAGGAATTAATTAGATCTATTTTATTTGTGTATTTGTATGTCTAGAGGCATTGATCCATGGATTAAACCTCAAAATATGTGTGTTTTCAAACAAGTGAAATTCAAATGAAAATATGGTGGATCTCAGTGTGCCACAGGAAACATCTGCTGTTCCTTCTGACCCTAAACTCATTTATAGACTGTGATAAAAAAAAACAACACACACATACTATAAACTATATTTAGATCAGACAGGTTTCTCTTTCAACATACTTTAGACAGTCCTAATATTTTCTGATAACCTTGAACCATTACATAACTTTCTTTACCATTATTGTGGCAGTAAAATTAAAGTCTGCTTGCTAAAGCAAATGGGCTTAAAACAACTGTATTCAAATTCACTAACATGTTGCCCTCTTTACCTGTATCTTTCATTTATAGCTTTTTAAAGAAAACATGACTGTGAACAGAAAATATTATAAAAATAAATGATCAAATTTAACTCAATTTAATTAAATTTAATTGAATACACAAATGTGCATACACAAAAATATGGTAAAATTACAGCAATACAAATATTGTTTAGAAAGAGATATTATTAAAATTAAATAAATAGAAGGAAAAACAACTTACATTTTGGTTGTTAGATGTAGATCTCTTGTATCTCTTAGTGACAAGGTGCCACTGCTCTTCAAATATATTGGCTTATTTGTGGTAAAAGGAAGTGCATGCAAAAGTCCTGCCCACAAACCAAGTGTGTGGGTTGTTTTTTTTTTTTTTTTAAACTGTGATGTGCACTTCTTCAGAAAATCAGAGATGTAACTGCTCTGTGAAATCACATCACTACTCAGTGTCATTTATCACTTTAACATATACTGGTGCATACAGAATACAAATGGGTGACAAAGGATATACGAATGAAAAGTGACTTAGGAAAGTGTTAGGCCACCATGAGTCACCATAACAGATTTAGTGTGCCTTGTCATCAATGTTCTTTTTTTTTTTTGCTTTTATATTTATTTTATTTTTTACAAATTTGTAAAATAATCTAAAACTACGTGTACTTTCAAACTCTTTCTTGAATAAAACATGACAAAGACATTATCAAACGCAACATTAAACTTTTAATTGAAAAGTATATTTATATCCCACACATGGAAGAGAAAAGAAACAGGAAGAAAAAATGAAGAAATTCTCATTTTTATTGATGGATACCAAAAAAAAAAAACAGTATTCGAAAGCAAATTAAATTTATTTGTCACAAACCGAAACAAATGTTAAATTTGGCAGGACATAAAAAAAAAATCTGCATTTTTCCCTGTCTTTTAAAGCACAAATGTGCATATATGTCGACATCATCATAAATATCCAAATAATGATGTCTGTCTCATAAAACTTTTTGACGAACATGCAGTTCATGGGTAAAGACATACTAGTGATTCAAGCTATATTACATATACATGCCTTAGATAATGCCTATGAGGACCACGTTGGGATTTTCCCAAGTTGAAATACTGTAGAACTCCTAAGCAGATCAGCACAATTACTCTTGTATACTCTTTCCATGCCATCGTGATCTTTGCCTGACAAAGCCATTCGTTGTTGTTTTTTTGTTTTTGTTTTTTTGCTTTTGCCATTTTTATTAGGTTTTTTTTTTTATTAAAATTTTGATATCAACTTCTCTGTACTCCATTCTGGAAAATACCTGAAGCTTGTTCAGTTTCCTAAGTTGGAATGTGAAAGGTCTGAACGGTCCCATTAAAAGATCCAAGATTTTGACACATTTAAAACTACAAAAACCTGACATTGCATTTCTTCAGGAAACTCATCTCCATCTCAGGGATCAACACAGACTCGAAGCTCGCTAGACATCGCATATCCATCCATCCATACATCCATCCATCTTCTACCGCTTCCTCCTTCTTCAGGGAGGTGGAACCTGGAGCCAATCCCAGGGAGCATCGGGCACAAGGCAGGGTACACCCTTGTTCCAATCCAATTTTGATTCCATCTTGATAAGTAAGACTGTGCCCTTTTCCTTTGATAACGTTATTTCTTTTTTTTTGTCTTTAATTTATTTTATTATTAACAGATTCATACTTACTACACTGTATGAGATAACCCCAGTAAAAAATTGCCTGAATTCTATAATATAATTTTGTCTCCATGTTAGGTTTATATCCTCTAAAAACAGAATTAAATAACATTACTCTGTTCCAAATCACATCATTCAAAACATGGCATGTTTTGTTCACTCACAATCCTCTTAACACACACCCAAAGTTTTCATAAACAAATGAGACAGCAGTGTATCCTACAAAAAACGAACGTTGTCCACAATGTTAAAACAACTCGGAGAGTAAGCTGAACTAACCAACAAATTTACCAAGACAAAAAGTTCCAGTAAGAGAAAAAAACCCTACAGACTTCAGGTCTGATAAATAGTCTGCGCACAATAACTGTCACAGTTCGGAGGCGGATGCAGGTGCAGATCAAAACTTTTATTAAACAGAAACAAACTCCAAAACAAATGTAGCATAGAGCAATCTCCTTCTTGGCATAAATAACTGCTACAACATTAACGGATACCGTTACCATGACAAACATCTAAACAATAATGAGCCCCATGCTCCGTAACTCTGGCGTTTAAATAGCCAACAGAATGAAACTCAAAATACACACACCTGTGCTAGATCACGGTGGTTAAGCTAGCGCTTAACCCGGAAGTGAGCAAACCAAAAACAACGTCACGTGACTCGTACAGGATCGAGGCACATTGCCCTCTGCTGGCTATCTGGTGACAGAACCCCCCTCCAAAAGGTGCTCCTCCCGGAGCCCCAAGAACCATTGGAGGGGGTCCTGGGCCCCTATCCGAACTGTCTCTCGCTGTACCTGGCAACGAGGCGGTCTCCATTGGCCAGCAGATAGGCGGGGCCACACCCCCACCGGAGTTGAAAGTCAAACGCTGGGCGCCGCCCCCGGTGGCACGGGAGCTCAGTGCAGGGCTCGCTGCGGAGCGACGTCCTCGGCGGCGCAGGGCTGCGGGACAGCTTCTTCCATAGAGACCTCCCCGTAGGTTTCAGGCTGGGTCTCTACAGCTGAGGCCTCCCCGTAGGCCTCAGGCTGGGGCTCAGCTGCCGGGAGCTTGAGGCTGAGCTTGAGCCTCGGGAGCTTGAGGCTACTCTTGGACATCGGGAGCTTGAGGCTGGACTTGGACGTCCGGAACATGATACTGGACTTGGACGTCCAGAACTTGAGACTGGACTTGGACTTGGCTTGGACTTGGGACATGGCTTGGGCTTGAGACTTGGCTGGGCAGGGCAGCAGGACGACCCTTTTAGCTGGGCTGGACAGCGGGACAGCTTCCTCGGCTGTGCAGGGCAGCAGGACAACCTTTTCGGCTGGGCTGGACAGCGGGACAGCTTCCTCGGCTGTGCAGGGCAGCAGGATGACCTTTTCGGCTATGCTGGACAGCGGGACAGCCTCCACCTCTGGACTGCACGGCGTGGTGCAATTTCATTGCAGAAGTTCCAGAAGGTGGCGTGCATCCGCCATGTCCCCAACGAGCCGTTTGCTCTTCTCCGGGAACAAATGGCGAGACGCCTCAAACCTGGCCGCTTTGGCGACACTCATCTTTTTGATCTGCTGCTTCCTTTGGATGGCTTGTTATCTGTCACTGTTCGGAGGCGGATGCAGGTGCAGATCAAAACTCTTTATTAAACAGAAACACGTGACAAACCATAGATACCATGACAAACATCTAAACAATAATGAGCCCCATGCTCCGTAACTCTGGCGTTTAAATAGCCAACATAATGAAACTCAAAATACACACACCTGTGCTAGATCACGGTGGTTAAGCTAGCGCTTAACCCGGAAGTGAGCAAACCAAAAACAACGTCACGTGACTCGTCCAGGATCAGAGGCACAGTGCCCTTTGCTGGCCATCTCGTGACAGTAACAAATATAATGTCCTTACCTTTTAAAGACTTGTAACAAATAATATAACAGTGTAGCACGTAAAGCCGAGGAAATAACACTAATAAAATTAAATAAACAGAAACTCTAACCCAGTCAGAGCCTCAAAACAGAGAAGTACAATAATACAGAAGTAGATTTAAGAGGAGTAAGTTCCACAAAATCTAGGTGAAGTAATGCAATGACAATATCTTTAGAGCTATTCCGAATTCTTTAGAGCTGGAAGGCTGAGTGCAAGAAAATTAAAATAAAAGAAGAGCGAAAAAGACTCCGCTGTGTAGGTGATGCAGTTCACCCCGATATCAAGAGTTTAACATAGACTCCTGCTTCCTCCGCTGAATTAAAGTCCTTCTGGACATCGTTATATGTAATGCGAAGCCGAGCTGGGTGAAGTATTCCATAGCGAGCGCCCTCAATACCACGAAGTGGACGCCAAATCTCGTTAGATGCGGCCCAGGCCCGGGCTATCTTGGCTGTGTAGTCAGGGAAAACGGAAATGGTCAAATCCCTCATATCAATCCGCTGGAGCTCGCTCGCATGGCGTGAAATGTCAACACAGTCTATGTAATGGTGAAATCTGCACACAATAGCATGTGGTTGTTCACCAGGCTCGGGCTTCGGCTGAAGGGTCCGGTGGGACTGGTCCAAAACCAGCTCCTTCTCCAGACCAAACTCCTCTTTTAACAAGGCCGCTACAGCAGCAGTTGTACAGGTGTCAGCGACCTCTGGAACGCCGACTATCCTCACGTTATTGCGCCATGACGTCGACTCCAAATCCTCACATTTATTCTCTAATTGAGTCACGGTCGCAGTGAGAGACTCGATAGTAGTTTTTACATGAACTGTCATTGGTGCAACCGGAGAGAGCGTGCTCCATTTCCACAACAGAACCTTTCAGTGTTGATATGGTAGCCTCGGTAGAAACTTTATCACTAGCCAGCTGTGTTTTCACGGCCTGTAGGTCAAGCTGCCTAGTAGACAGAGCACCCCCAAGAGTCTCCTGGAGCTTCTGGAGCTCCTTTTTAAAAATATCAGCAATGTCCTTCCTCAGTAAAGGCAGAAGCTCAAGCCTGTGTGCGGTGAAGTCAGGGTCATCGCTTGGCAAAGCAGATTCAGGGGGAGAACTAGGCCTCAGTCATGTCTGAATGCTACCACGGGTTTTCGTGTTCTTTCCAGACGTTTTAACTTGCCACAAAGTTAAAAGTGCAAATAAGGAAACGGAGTAGAATAAGGCAAAATATATTGTATGACCGAAAAGCGCAAATTAATTACAATTTTAATCAAAATCAGCAGGAGCCTCCAACTCCGCGTCCTACTCCATCGAATTCCGAATTGGATAACGTTATTTCTGATGTAAGATATGTGATGGTAGATATGCAATTGTGGAAGGGAAAATTTCACAAACGCCAGTAGTTTTGGTGAATGTATATGCCCCGAATTTTGATAATGCTTCTTTTGCTCAGAATTTGTTGTCAAAGATTCCTGCTTTGAACACACATCTCTTGATATTTGGGGGAGATTTAAACTGTGTTATTGACCCAATTTTGGACAAATCTAGTGCTGTTGCAGAGGCTCCCTCTGCAATGGCAAAGGTATTCTCTGAGATTATGGTTCAGAATGCTTACATTGATCCGTGGAGGTATTTTAACCCCACAGAGAGAAAATATTCTCTTTTTTCATGTACATAAATCTTTTTCTCGCATTGATTACTTTTTTATTAATAATTCTCTAATTTCTTGGGTTATAAACTCTGAATATCTACCAATTGTTTTATAAGACAACGCTCATTTAAATCTTGACATTGTTCTACCTTCACATCGCGCCTTTCGTCCACCATCGAGGCTTAATTCTCCACTTTTATCTGATTCAGCATTTTGCAAGTATATTTCTACTTCGATAGATGATTTTCTTCTTACTAATCAAATTGATTCAATCTATTATTCTTTACTTTGGGAAACTCTAAAGGCCCTATTAAGGGGACAGATAATCTCATATTCTGCTCATGCCAATAAGCACGCAAGAATAAAAGAGTTATCTGATAATATTCTAGTTATTGAAAACCAACCGAACCCCTGAGCTGCATAAACAAAGGCTTAGTTTGCAGGAAGAGTTTGAGTTGTTATCGACAGGTGAGGCGGAGGCTTTTGTTACATACGTGTAGCAATTATTATGAATATGGAAATACAGTCGGTTGGTTGTTGGTTCACCAATTGCGTAGCCGAGCAGCATTGAGTTCTATTACTCAGATTATGCAGGCCAGTGGTGCATTAACCTCGGATCCTGTAGAAATTAAAATTAGAATTTTAAAGTTTTTACTCCTCTTTATACACAGCTGGGGCTCCTGACAATTCAGGTAACATGGACCATTTTCTTAGAAATATTGATTTTCCCAGAGTTGACTCTTTACTGGCATCTGAACTTGACAGCCCCATCACCTTAGATGAGATCATCATCATCATTGAATCTAAGAAATCACCTGGCCAGGACGGGTTACCTTCTGAATTTTATAAGAAATTTCATGTTGCATTGCTCCCATTTCTTCAGGCTGTATTCAAAGAATCCTTAGAACTAGGTACGTTGCCACAAACATTGAGACAAGCATCTATAACTATATAGCTCAAAGATGGGAAGGACCAAACATTATGTAATTCGTATAGATCTATTAGCCTCCTCAATGTTGATGTCAAGATTTTAGCCAAACTTTTGGCCTTTTGTTTAGAGGGGATTCTTCCTATCCTTATTTCAGAGGAGCAAACCGGATTTATAAAAGGACGGCATTCCTTTTCTAATATTCGTACTCTACTTAGTATTTTGTATTCAAAACAAAACAGCGACTCTTGTGAAGTGGTCATCTCTTTGGACGAAGAAAAGGCGTTTGATAGGATAGAATGGGAATATCTTTTTATAGTGCTAAAGAGGTTCGGCTTTGGGGATGGACTGATATCATGGATCCGTTTATTATAGGTGGAACCGCAAGCTTCCATATATATCAACAATGCTAAATCTGACTATTTTACTTTGACACGTGATACGTGGGATGTCCTCTGTCTCCCTTACTTTTTGCCATAGCGATTGAGCCTCTTTCGATAATGCTTAGAACTCTTCCTGTATTTAAGGGTATAATTCACAAAGGAATCGAACATAAACTAGCCCTGTATGCTGACGACTTACTACTTTATGTTAGAGATCCAATTGCATCTATTCCAGAGATAATACGCGTATTAAATGACATTGGGAAATTTTCAGGGTATCAACTGAACCTACAAAAGAGTGAATGCTTACACCCATAAACCAATCTGGCCAAAAGATAAAACAGACTGAAATACCTTTTCATTTGGAGGATCCAAAATTCAAACATCTCAGAGTTAATGTAACCCGTTCCTATTCTGCATTAATGGGGGCGAATTTTACACCCTTAATTTCATACATGAAGTCAGCCTTTCAAAGATGGGCAGCTCTACCATTATCCCCTCTTGGTAGAATAAACACAGTAAAAATGAACATTCTTCCAAAATTCCTCTACCTTTTTCAATCCATCCCTTTGTTTTTACCCAAATCTTTCTTCAAGAATGTAGACCAATTAATTTCCTCTTTCATATTGGCTCCCAGGGTTTCCAAATTTTCACTTTAAAAGAGTAGACTAAGTGGTGGCTCTCTTCCATGGTGCCTCTTAGAAGCAAAGTCTTGTATTTCAACCTCCCTCCCTGCTATGGTGTTCTCCTCCCTTCCTATAGCTTTTTTACAACACACGGATAATCCAATAGAATGTACCTCTCTAAAAATGTTCTATCAGTTTTGCCGTCATTTTAAATCTATCTCGACCTCAACCATGGCACCATTATGTAATAGAAAAGAAGGGTCTGAAATGCTTTGATGATCTTTTCATTAATAATGTGTTTTCAAACTTTTCTGAGTTGTCCGCGTCACCTATTCCATTTCTTTCAAATTAGTCATTGTGTCTCCTCCCTATTCGCTGCTTTTCCCTCCTTACCTACAAGGTTTGGATGGAAAGAGGTGTTCAAGCTGAATCCTCATAAGGGTGGCATTACCTCATGCATATATGCAACGACCTGGTCACAGGACGATTTTTACAATATCAGAACCATTAGTGCTTGGGAAGAAGAATTGGGCATGGAGCTTAAGGATGATTACTGGGGCAGAGCGTTAGATAATATACGTACCACCACGTCCTGTGCTAGACTTAGTTTCATACAATTTAAAGTGGTCCACAGAGCTCAACTCACTAGGAGTAAACTGTCTAAAATATATCCCAATGTTCCTGACATGAGTGAAAAATGAAAACTTTTGCCCTGTAGCCTCATATGTTTGCACTCTGTCCCAAACTGCAGAACTTTTGGAACTCTTTCTTTGAAACTATATCCGACGTCCTTAAAAACAAATTGGATGTCTGTCCTTTAATTAGCATCTTTGGTGTTTCATCTCAGCGTCAGCCTCTGAACCAAAAACAAGCTAGTGCTGTGGCCTTTGCATTGTTACTTGCTCGGCGCAGAATATTGTTGTCTTGGACCTCTCCACAACCCCCTGTATATCAGTCTGGCTTAAAGACTTAATGTTCTTTTTAAAACTTGAAAAAATCAAGTACAACATCAGAGGCATGGGTGACTCATTTTTGGGAAAATGGCAACAATTTATTACCTACTTCAATGATGTACGCACCCTGGAGGTGGATTGAGGAGTGGTAGACGGTAAACACTAATCATATTACCTTTTTTTTGTGTGTGTTTTCTTTGAATGTTTGTTTGTTATTGTTTTTTAGTTTCCTACTTTCTTTTGGTTTTGGCCGTGGTTGTTTTGTTGTGGTTGTTGGGTGTGGTGTTATAATGTGTGAAATGCAAATTTCCAATAAAAATTCTATGATCAAATAAAAAATCCATTCATAAAACATATTTGACATCTGTAAATCACCAGACACCAAAATGTACATCAGTTTTCTCTTGCTCCCATACCAAAATAAAAATGGTTAAACCTTAAGTAATGTAGACACGGAAGGTATGTACATTTATCACACTACATTAAGGGTGGGGATCCTTATAGACTATGGAACAGAAATGTACTCAGTCTCTACCAATTTATTTCACATTGGAGTACAACCATTTTAATTTTTTACCATTATGCACAAAACATCTTTTTAAAACATCATCTTTAAATGTTTTTTCTACCTCCAAAAGATCCTCGGACTTAAGAGACAATCTTCGGACTTGTTGACACCCTGCTCATGGGTTAAACAACAACGTCTTTACAATATCTTCATGAAGAAATTGTCAAACTACCACCTTGGGGTTTTTTTCGTGGAGCAAAAGTCAGGTCCGCTCTCATTTCAGCATGTCCTCTTGTTGGTGAAATGCACAGCATTCTTCTAGGGGTATTGGGATTTCTTGGAGCAGCCATTGTAACAGATAGTTGCAGAGTGTCTTCTGTTTTAACTACAATGTCTTAACTTTTATTTAATCACTGAGAAGCATGACTCTCCCCTTAATTCATTAACATAAACACATTGGTAAGCACTCTGATCAGTAAACCACACAGAAATCATACGTCTCTATCTCACACAGACAGACAACTTCCAGGAAAGATCACACATTCAGATCAAACAGTGTTACAGAGGTCATAAATGTAGACGACTCGACTGTCAGTCAGTGGGGACATGGGACATAAACAAAATCTTATGTATTTAACGACAGTTCTGTATAAGTATCCTCATCGGCGAACCATTTTCATAAAACTTGTGTATAGAGTAAACAAAAAACACATTTTTTTTAAAAACATCATCTTTTAAAAGTTTTTTACCTCCTAAAGAACCATGTTTAGAAGGTATGTAATAAATATTTTTTTAATTTCTTCAGACATACTGTCACCTCAGTTTCCATAAAGAAGAAGGAACATTCGCAACATGATCGCAACATTTAGCCAGTGGTTTTATTATATGTATATGTATGTCAAGCCCCGGTACCTGTGAGTAATCATACAACTTCACTTCTGGTGTCTGTTCAACCCAGTGGTGAGAGTGGGGAGTTGAGCATCTAAGTCTTCTCTAAGACAGATCCCTAGCCGAAGACGCTACATGTTTTGCTTGATCGGTTTCTTGTTTTGTTTTATGGTCATTCTCTTGATCCTTTTTGCTTCATGGTTTTATTTATTGTTTTGCTTTACCTAGTGTTTTTGTTTTACATCATTGACTTTAGTTTTGGATGTATGTTTGGGTCATGTTCTGCAGCCACATGTAATATGAGACTAAGTGGTAAACTAGTGTTTTCCAGTCTCAAACCTGTTTCTGGTTTGTTTTTCCACACAACCACCTTACTAGTTAGACGGTGTATGTTGTGCCTTATTGTCTCCATGCTGTAGTGGCTATATTTTTCATTTGTACTGTTTACCATAATTCTGGTTCTGCTTAGGTGCTGTTAACCGCCCCTATTTCATGTGGTGGTGTCGGTGGGCCTGAGTGTTATAGCCACCACACGACAGTGTCTGTAATACTTTTCCTTCTTTGTTTAGTGTTTGTGTAATTTTGGGTTAATCTGTGTCTTTCTTTCTCCAGAAGCCAGTGAGTCTTTGTGGGACAGGGGAGGCTAGCTGCATTTATTCGGTGGTGTGCTTCACAGCGTGCTCTGTGTGCCAACACAACAACAAAGGTGTGACTTGAGGTGGGTTTGGATGACCTCCTGAGCTGTAGCTGGCCTGCCTATTCCTGCTAAGCCTGGGCCTGGAGAAGTGCTTAGTTTTAAAATCCTTATTGTGCTTCATGGGAGAGTGATTTTATTTGTATGTAGTTTTAATGATGCTTAAGTGTCATAATAAAATATAACTTGTTTATATGTACTCATGTCTCATTCTTATGTTCCTTGCCCTGAGTGGTAAAACTTTGGGATAAATGATTTGGGATAAACATTTCCCTCCACTTGGCAATGCCACAATAGCTAATACACCATTTGATACACTTCCTTAAATCATCCAGATTCACCTAAACCACATTTGTGCTTTAAAATCAAACAATACTTACCACAAAAAGTAATTTCAGAAACAATCACTATACCACAAAATGAATACATTGTATGTGGGTTAAAACTGTAAAAAGTATAGTTCACACCAAACTCTTTAACAAAAACATGTCCTAAGCATTTTCTAATCAACAAACCCATGAAACACATACTCATTATCACACATACGCCTACATACTTATGGCTAACCCCCACCAACCCTAGTCATAAATTAAGTGCACCTACAGAACTGTCAGTAAGGGGAACACAGAAGGTCATAAATAATCAATCAATTTGACTGACAGTTTGACAGTGTATAATATAACTACTATGCTTGTTAGCTAAAATTGATTATCTGATTATGCTTTCAAGTATTAATTATAAATGTTAATTACACATATTGGTTACACTTATATATAAGTGTACACATATATTCTAAAGTGGCAGCCTGGGAAAAGTCATTTCATGTAACTGTGACTGAATATACTACATCTGAATCACTTTGACTGAATGTAATAGTCTCTACTTAAGAAAACATGAATGTATTTTACCAAAATGACATGTTTTAATTTAGATTACTTTTTTAACTTTGCCATGGCTGGCTGCCTGTAGAGATCATGTTGTGTAAGGAGCCAGTTTAACAAAGGTATTGTAAAACAGTCAGTCTGCCTAAAGATGTCCAAAACCGTGCTAGTTAAGTGATTTTCCTCTCACAGTGAATATAATGTTTTGATTGTTGTATACTACTACAACTGTTACTCCTGAACTACCAGTAATCCTGACCCCTCATGCTCTCTGGGCCTGCCTGATCCATCCTGATGCCTTCTGGTTGGAGTGCTCATCACTTGGAGACCATTCACTGATGTTGAGGATGGCCCCACACAGACAGCCTAAACATACAGCCATACATAGAGGCCATACCACAAGGTTCAAACCACTCATCAACAGTAAGAATCATAAAGCCGGATTGGAATTAAAAAGCAATAGTGAGAAGACCCACAAAATTTCTGGAACCAAGTTTAAACTCTACCAAAGTGATGCAAAGGCCAAAGTGTGGAGAAAGAAAGGATCTGCTCATGATCCAAAAAATACAAGCTCATCTGTGAAACATGGTGGATGTAGTGTCATAGCTTGGGCTTGCAAGGATGCTTCTGGAACAGGCTCACTAATCTTTATTGATGATGTAACTCATGATGGTAGTAGCAGAATGAATTCAGAGGTTTACAAGAACATTTTGTCTGCCAATTTATAGAGAAATGCAGCCAAATTAATCAGGAGGAAATTTATCATGCAGCAGAAAGGTTTCAAACCGGTTAAGTCAATCACCAGATCTTAACCCAATTGAGCAGCATTTCACCTCATGATGAGGAGACTGAATGGAGAAACCTCCCAAAATATATGACAACTGGAAAAGACTGTGGTAAAAGCCTGGAAAAGCATCACAAAAGAAAAAAATAACAATTTTGTGATGTCAATGCGTTGAGGAATTAAAGTAGTTATTAAAGCGGTTAGCTCAGTTGGATAGAGCATTGTGCTAATAACACCAAAGAATAACGCCAAGGAATGCCACGTGTTCGATCCCCATACAAGCCACAAGATGCCTTGATCTTTCTTCTAATTCTCAGTGACTGATTCACTGACATATCTGCACAGGTTATAAACCTGGTACTGAAGTACCTAATCAGCAGTAGCAGAGAAACACTGATTTGTGCAAGGAAACACCTTATCAAGCCTCAGGTCACTGATTGGAAGGTCGGGGGTTCAAGCCCCAGCACTGCCATACTGCATTGTTGCCCTGCTAGGGCACTGAGCTAGGTCCTTAACCCTCTCTGGTATCATGGCCAACCCTGCGCTCTGACCCTAACTTCCTCACATGCTAGGGTAAGTGAAGAAAACAATTTCACTGTGCTGTAATGTATATGTGATTAATAAAGACTCATTATTCATTAAGCAAGGCATATACAAACAAATATTCTATGCTTTTGCTTGCCTAATAGAAGAGATGGTCTGGTACAAGAGGTTCTATGTTTTATGTTGTTTAACAAATCTAGATGTAAATATCTCGAAATAAAAGCTGAAATCCTAAACTATCCTCTCATATTTGGTGTATAGCACAAACAAATGAATTATCCTTGGCATTTCAATAGTTTTGGAGGGGACTGTACATGAGATTACTATGGATGGTACCACTTAAAAACTATGAACATGGTTTTGGAGTGCAGTTGATACAAACCGTTTTGCTACGATGGCTTAGGACTGCAGTTGCTATGATTGCTTTAGGACTGCAATTGCCACAAACAATTTTGTTCCTCGTCACAATTATTGAAGATAATTATTTAGAATTGCAAGTAGTTATATCATACACTTTCTGTCAAACTGTCCATCAAAGTAGTGTGCTGATTTATGACCCTTTGTGCTCCCCTGACCGACAGTTCAGTAGGTAATCTAATTTATGACCAGGGGTGGGGGTCATTCTGACACATGTATGTCTGGGTTGTGTCCTTCCTTTACTAGTGGTGTGGGTTTTGTGTATTGTGGGGGATCTATCCCAACAAATGTTTGTTAATGAGACTGTTGTGAAATGTGTTTCTCCCAGTATTAATCACACACAATGTACACCTTTTTGAGGTATAAGTGAATGTTTGTTTCTGAAATTACTTTTGTGGTATTGTTTTATTTGGAAGCTTGAGGATGGTTTAGGTGATATTGGGTATTAAACAATCTGGTAGCTCCCACCCTATTGGTCTGCCAAAGCCATACCCTGAGCAGAGCCAATAGGATAGTTAAATCACTTACCCTGCCACACTATGATACGTGCATGTATTAATAGCGGTCAGTCTGTTTTGTGTAACTATGCTGTTAGAAAATACATGATGATTGAATGTGGTAGATGTAATAGAATTGTGGATATATATTGACAGAATGTTTCTTATGAAATAATTGAAACATTTGTTGATTACATTGTTGAGAAAACACTGTGATGTGTATAAAATTTCTACAGTCCCTCAATGTTGTATGATACTGTTGGGTTTTGTGTATTGTGGGGGATCTATCCCAACAAATGTGTTTATGTTAATGAGACTGCTGTGAAATGTGTTTCTCCCAGTATTCATCACACACAAGGTATACCTTTTTGAGGTATAAGTGAATTTTTGTTTCTGAAATTACTTTTGTGGTATTGTTTTATTTGGAAGCTTGAGGATGGTTTAGGTGAAATACATCTGATGTAAGAAAAAGTATCACATGATTAATATTGGGTAAACGTGTGTGTTACTGTGTGAGGGATTTTGTTTTCTGTAACTACATTGTTAGAAAAAGCATAATGGTTGAATGTGAACATATATGAGCAGAATATTTGCTTGTGAAATAAATTAATACAATTGTTGATTTTTTTTTTGGGAGAACGGCGTGACTTTGAATAAACATTTACTGAAATAAAACCCCTAAAACAGATAAACCATCGATATTGCCAAATAATTTTTTTTTATTAAATAGCTTCTAAACATAACCTTTTAGAAGGTAAAACATTTAAAAGTGCTGTTTAAAAGAATTGTGCGTTTTGTTTATACTATAAACTATTTTTCGGAAAATGGTTCGCCGATAAGGATACTTACACAGAACTGTCGCTAAATACATAAGATTTTGTCAGTGCTTTGACGTCCCATGTCCCCACTGGCTGACAGTCGAGTCGTGTACATTTATGACCTCTGTAACATCTTTTCTGGCAGTTGTCTGTGTCAGATAGAGATGTGTGATTTCTGAGAGTTTTGCAGATCAGAATGCTTACAAATGTGTTTATATTAATGAATTAAGGGGAGAGTCGTGCTACTGCTAAGTAGTAGAAAATGTCAGAAATAACTTGACCATGTGGAGTGTTTTCAAATAGGGGGCTATGAAGTCTGTACCTTTTGGAATAAAATGGAGGAAGCAGGAACAGGCAGGAATATGTCCTTTTTCTTTTATTATTTTTCTGAACCAACTTTTCTACTGTACCTCTGCCATCTTGTGGCTGAGTAATACCTCTGCAGACACAACATTTTGGGTACCTTGGCTCCTCTTCGTTTGTCAGTATATTCTTCACATTTCTGCTCCTTACATTTCTGTGCTGACAGACAGGACATTCATTTTAGATTCTACCAAGATTCTACATGGCCAGTCTCAGCTACTGCTTTTCACTGACTACACTGGCACAACCCTTCAACGGTGGACAGTTTCCTCATCCTGCATTGTTTCACTCAACAGAAAGGCATGAAGCACTTTCTTCTTTATCCTGCTAGCCTTAAGGTACAGTACAACAATGGGACACATGTCTACTCTTCCCCTGAAGATGCCCAAAGCTTTTTGATAACATGTGATCCACTTACACTGACTAATTTGTATAATATCCTCTTTGAGCATATTATATGAGTGAATTACATTTTATTTTTTGGAATGTTCATGGTCTTAATCACCCCATTAAAAGGGTAAAAAGTCTTGATTTTTTGTAAAAAAAAAAATAATAATAATAATAATAAAAATAAAAAAAATTCCCACATTGCATTTAAACACAAAAGCCTGTGCCTAGGTTTCTGAACAACTATCACAGGATACTTGCAGACTCAAGTCATAAATAAAGCCAAAGTTCTACTTTTACCTGACAGGAAGTTACATTTACCAGCGGATAAATCTTGGCCGGGGGGGTTGGGGTATTTTGTTATGCTGTAATGACTTACTTATTTTTGAATACATTCAAATATTGTATATCGATAACTGCATTTGGACTTAGGAGTTTTGACTCAGCTTTTTTGAGGATGATCTCCCAATACTTATTGGTGCAAACCTAACCTTGCAGTGGACTGTGTGGGTAGATCTGGTGACAGTTTGCGTACTACTCAGCAGGCCACGTCATCTAAAATTTTCAAAACTTTTATAGCTGATTTAAATATCGTACAAAATTGGTGAGTTTTAAATCTCAATATGAGAGACACGTATTTCTCTTGACACCATAAACATATCTTACCATTGTACTGTTATACAAACTAGTCAAAATCAGTACTTAATTAAAAAATGTAAAAACAAAAAGGTCGCAGTTAATACTTTTTTTTAAAACACTTTAATGGTCACGGCCAAAAGAAAAAGAAAACAGTGTTATTTCTATTATTAATACAATTATTAGTCAACTGTATTTGCATGTAATTGCATAAATACATCCATACATCAATAACAACTGACCAAATTTCCATACATGCATGTTAAATTTTTGTATTTATTTACTTATTTTTTGTTCAAAGCAAGCCATTCTTTAACATAATGAAATCACATGAATTTTTTAATTCATTATCCTCATGTAAAAAATATGGCACGTCCAATGATAGATATTTCTATTTACATTTATAAAATCAGATGACGCTTAGATGGGCTTCTTTATGGAGTAAGTGTGTTTATTCCCATAAATAGTGAGGTCATCACCGTATCATCGGTAATGATATAATAATCACCATAGCCCTGAGAAAAGAAATCAGCAAGAAGACTTCACAATCTGCAGTAGCAAAGATTTAACCAAGGCAGACTAAATTTGTATGCCAAAGTATTACTGAACACAATATCCAGAATTTGCTATTATAGTAACTACTTTAATATCAATGTATATTTAATAAATCTAGCCTCTTATTAAATTAGTTTCAGGACAAAACAAGACATAAGGCAAGTTATAAAATAAACACCGTAATAAAAGGTTAGTGATCATTTAAAATGGTAAATATAAATGGAAATATGTGATGAGAATTACTTAAAACTGAATGTCTGCCACCAGATTTGTGCAGCTTTTTTTTTTCGCTAAAATTTAGTGAAAAGGGATTGTGATTTTTTTCACCTCAGACCAAAAAACATATTATTTTTTGTTACAAAATGTACTATTATTTCATTAATTAAAAGTTATCAGAATTCATGCATTAATGAATTAACATAACTAGTGAGTAGATAGATAGATAGATAGATAGATAGATAGATAGATAGATAGATAGATAGATAGATAGATAGATAGTTAGTTAGTTAGTTTATTGATTCCCAAGGGGAAATTCAGGATCCTAGTAGCTCAAAGACATCACACACAATACAGCATGGAGTTACTTCCAGTCAAAATTTAATTCAATACAGCAGGATGTGACTACAGATGACATAACATGTAAAAGCAAGAAACCAGCTGTATATATGACAAGGAGGCACTTTACATAGCATGTTACACACATAACAAGTAAGGGCACAAAGCAGTACAGATCTCTGAGACTATAGAATTAAGTGGATATGGCAGGGATATGTAGTTTAAATAGGTGCTTAACGTTTTGCTACATCGAGTGGGACAAAGGATAAAAGGTGGTAGTTAACGTGTATTGAATATGGCATGATGAGCCTGCTGTTATATGAAAACATTCCACTCTAAAGTGGTGTGATGAGGCCCAATGCAAAATGGAGGTCTGTTACCACCCCAGAGTGGATTACTGCAATTAATTAGTATATTATCTCTAGATTCATTGTAGTTAATGTCCAGTTTTTCTTGTTCATGCCTAATTTGTTTATTGTAGTTTTCTTTTTGTCGGGCAGGTCTTGAATATTTCAGAACATCCAAAATGCTGTACACCAGAACACATGAATTCTTTGGTTTCAATAAGACAAATCACAAAATGCACACTTAATCTACACAATTCTTATTCTGTTGTAGGAACTCACATCATCCGAATGCATTAAATTAATTGATACTTTGGTTGACTTCTGCGTTACAGGTGGAAGGACGTATGATTGATTTTTGGAGGAAGCACCATCTTGACTATAAAGAAGCACTTTTTTGTCTCAGCAGAGCAAAGAAAAGAGACATGATGCTGATGAAGAATGTAACAGTGACCTCTCTTGTTGCTTTTACATTTTACCATCCACGGAGAAGTAAAATTAAGAGCTCCCCAAGAGATCCCTATAATTTGGAAATAATGCAAAAATAAATCAAACAAAATGTTAGTCCACAGTACTGACAAAAACATTATTTATATTGTACAGTTCATGACAGATGACTCACACTACTTACTACGGAAATTTATCCATATCTAAGTCTATAATGCTGGTATGTAAGAGCTTCCCTTATTGTTCCCTTATGTAAAATATTACTCTTAGAATGAACTATAGCAAAGACAAATACGAATGCATAATTATATAAGGGCTAAAACGTCATCAAAACCTATCCTTTTTATTGTATTTTAATTACTAGCTGTTTTCTAGTGGCCATGTAAAGTTACAACATGCTTTGTGCAAGTGTAAAGAATGAGTCAATTTTACCTCAACTGTTACTGTGTGTTATTGTGTAAAGTATGGAAAATTGTGCACATAACAATTATTTAATTGGATTTTATTAATATAAACTTTGGGAAAACAGATACAGCTACAAAAGGTTTTAGCACACAAACTTGTACAACGTCTACATAGTGCATAGGTGTGAACATGACAGGAAATGAAAAAGCATGGGGGTATGTTCAACAGCAGCATAACAAAAAGGAGAAAACCACAATCTTCCACGTCATCAATCTAAATTAGACTGTAGGTTTCTGTAGGTCACATCTTGCTTACCTCTCAGTAATGTAAGACAATTGGGTTAGGTAAAGAGAGAATAAGAGTTTTTTGCATGGTCATGTCCCATTATATATTTATTTAGTTCTTGGAAATGGATGCAAATACAATGGTTATCAAATCTTATTCTAATATTTTGACATGCTGGATTTTTGATTTCCATGATCTGTAAGTTGTAATCATCAAGATTAAAACAAAAAAAGGTTTGAAATATTTCACTTTATGTGTTTATAATCTAGAATATATGAAAAGTTCAAATTAAATTACAGGAAAATGTTATTTTCCATGATATTAAAATTTTTTGAGATGCACATGTAATTGTACAGTATCCCAATCCAGATGCTGGCTAAATTAACGTTACTCACTGCT
Source organism: Ameiurus melas (assembly GCA_012411365.1). Lineage (NCBI taxonomy): Eukaryota > Metazoa > Chordata > Actinopteri > Siluriformes > Ictaluridae > Ameiurus > Ameiurus melas. Next base: position 25,582,242 of record CM022759.1, read on the forward strand.
AATCTCGTTTACTGAAAATATCTGTTACTGAAAATTAATGTCGTTTTTCACCAGAACCAATATATCAGTGCTAGAGTAGCAATGAAATCACAATCAATAAAAACTATTACCAGCTTAATTATTTGCTTAGCCAAGCCACCAAATTCTAAAAATAAATAACACAATGACCTAATGGTAACATTATTAAATACTTACACATTTGGATTTCTAGATTGGAGCTCTTGGATCTGTCTCCTGATAGTGATATAAAAGAAAAAGAAATAAGTCCTCAAAGCATTACAGATTGTGTGTGTGTGTGTGTGTGTGTGTGTGTGTGTGCCAATATTACCTTAAAATATATGAATTGCATAAATATATGTAATGCAACATTAATGCTTCATTCAGACTCACTTGTATCTCTTGATCACAAAGAAACATGCCGCTCCAAATACAACGATGGTCCCGAGCACAGCAGCCACAGGAATAATGATGTGAATGATATTATGTTTACCTGAAAAAGAGTTATTTAAAGGTACAGAACTGTGACTTTATAGAAATTTCTCCATTGATGTGCACTTAAACACTTTGCATTTTACTTAAGTGTATAGTTCATAAGGCTATAAAGGAAACATTTGCTTTAAATTATTTGCTTCAAATGATTTGCCTTTAATTCAATGATCATTTGCTAACTCTGGACTCCAGTTCCCATCAGCCACTGCACTGCACATGTCACATGACCACCTGCACCTGATTCACCTGTCTGTTAAGGAGCACTCTTGTGTGTATATATAGCCATTAGCTACACTGTTTCACTGTCTTTCATTGTCTTAGACTTCCGTCTTTCATGCCATAGTGTTTGGCCTAGTTGTCTTAGTGTCTTTGTTTTGTTCTTTGATAGTTTAAATAAATGTTGTATACTGCGATTGCTTCCGAGCCCATCCTTGATTCGTGACACATACAAGCATATAGCATACATGCACATGCAAAGAAATGCTGTAGAGCAAAGTTGCCTTCAAAATAATTAATTTAAATGTTTCTACATTTTAAGAATAATAAACAGTAGTAAATGTAACAAAGTCAATATTTTGTGTGACAAACAAAAAAATAATAAATAAATAAAAATTGTAGTCTCCAGTACAGTAGAATCAGCCACGGTTTTTCTGGAGACTTTGACTGTCACACTTATTTCTTATTTCTGCAGCAAAACCCAGCAGCCCTCATTATGTTTTTTTTTTTTGTCTGAAAAGAGTCCCTTACATAATATGCTGCTGTCTTTACTGACATACAGACATTTTTCTGTAACATTTAAGTTTGTGCTAGAAAACTAATGTTTGGAACTCTAAAGTGTTTTTATACTGACTTGACAATGTAGAAGTCATCAAATAAAATCTAAAACAATGATATAATAAAAGATGGGGTGCCTAAGACTTTTGCAAAGTAGTGTGTGTGTATCTCTCTCTCTCTCTCTCTCTCTCTCTCTCTCTCTCTCTCTCTATATATATATATATATATATATATATATATATATATATATATATATATATATATATGTGTGTATGTATATATGTATATATATATATATATATATATATATATATATATATATATATATATATATATATATATATATATATATATATATATATACACACACACACACACACACACACACACACACACACAACACATACATACATACATACAGTGAGGGAAAAAAGTATTTGATCCCCTGCTGATTTTGTACGTTTGCCCACTAACAAAGAAATGATCAGTCTATAATTTTAATGGTAGGTTTATTTGAACAGTGAGAGACAGAATAACAACAAAAAAAATGTATGTCAAAAATGTTATAAATTTATTTGCATTTTAATGAGGGAAATATGTATTTGACCCCTCTTCCATAGAACTCATTTGGTCTCATCTGACCACCAGAGGACAACTGGGTGAAAATGTTGTGGTCAGATGAGACCAAAATGGAGCTCTTTGGCATCAACTCAACTCGCCATGTTTGGAGGAGGAGGAATTCTGCCTATGACCCCAAGAACACCATCCCCACCGTCAAACATGGAGGTGGAAACATTATGCTTTGGGGGTGTTTTTCTGCTAAGGGGACAGGACAACTTCACCGCACCAAAGGGACGATGGACGGGGCCATGTACCGTCAAATCTTGGGTGAGAATCTCCTTCCCTCAGCCAGGGCATTGAAAATTAAAAGTAATTACTAAGTCATTACCAAGTACTAAGTCATGTTTTGCAGAGGGGTCAAATACATATTTCCCTCATTAAAATGTGTTTTTCTGGATTGTTTTGTTGTTACTCTGTCTCTCACTGTTCAAATAAACCTACCATTTAAAAATTATAGACTGATCATTTCTTTGTCAGTGGGCAAACGTACAAAATAAGAGGGGATCAAATACTTTTTCCCCTCACTGTATGTATGTATGTGTATACATACATATATACATATATATATATATATATATATATATATATATATATATATATATATATATATATATATATATATATATATACATATATAAACATATATATATATATATATATATACATATATATACATAATACATACACATACACATATATATATATACAATATACATACATATATATATATACATACAATATACATACATATATATATACATATATACATACATATATATATATATATATATATATATATATATATATATATATATATATATATATATATATATATATATATATGTATCATGTAATATTTAATTTGACATTTGGGGAAAATCCTGCCATTTGTATCAGTGCTATTTTGTGAGTTAAACTGGTTGAATTATTCTTGTACTCAGAGGAGCCAACTGTAAGAACATGAAAGAAAAACATGATTTATGAACAACACACAACCTAACTGGTCTTACGTTTTATGTATATCTTCTTAGTGACTGCAGATTTCTTGTTGCCATGGAAAGTGACAGTGCAGGTGACATTACTGTGATCGTCTGTCTCTGTTGCAGTGAAGCTCAGGAGGGACTCCACTTCCCAAACTCCATGGCCATTGTCCTTATAGGACATACGGGGTTTATCATTTTGACGACTCCACTGAATAGTTGGGTGGTGTGTGGGACAGGTGTGTCTGACATAACACTTAAAAATGGCAATATCTCCGTCCGTGAAGAATTCATCATGTTCTACAGTTGGTTTGTCAGGTTCAGCTGTATACCAAGTACAACAGCAAAGTTAGTACGATTAAATATATAAATAACTTTAAAATTAAATTAATATGAGGATGATTCAAACTGCATTCAATTACATTAATTATCCCCACTCAGAAATGTGTTTTATTAAAAGCAAGTGGAAGATGAACCCTTCACTCTAAGTGTATAGATAAGTGGCCCAGAGACAGTGTTAATATCAAGTATAAGATAGATTTATGCTGTGTATGTTTCTTTTAACCACTTATATTTTCCAGTATATTGTTTTTAGTTTTTTTAATTCTAGAGTATCTTTTAGATTAGATTCCAAAACATTTTCATGGAAGTATATATATGCCATTAATTGCAGAATGTACAGTGCACTCCACTAATATTGGCACCCTTGTTAAATATAAGCAAAGAAGGTTGTGAAAAATTGTTTATTGTTTAACATTTTGATTTTTTGTTAAAAAATCACAAAAATTCTCTGCTTTCATGGATATCAAATAATTGCAAACCAACATAGGTTTACTAAAAAAAACTTTAGTAAATATAGGTGTGCAACAATTATCACCTATGAGTTCATATGAGAAAAATATATTTGAAGTATATTCCCATTGATATTTTAAAAAAATTTTAGTACACCTGGGTGACTAGGAATACGAAATTGCTCGACCATGACTTCCTGTTTCACAGGGTATAAATATGTAATATTTAGTATACAGACTGTATAGCTGTGATTCAAAGCTTCACAAAATGTGAAGTGGTGATAATAAGAAAATAGCACAAACATTGAAAATGCCCATTTCCACCATCAGGGCAATAATTAAGAAGTTCCAGTCAACTTGAAGAGGACGTGTGTCTATATTGTCTCAATGCACTGTGAAGAGGATGGTTCGAGTGGCCAAAAAAATCTCCAAGGATCACAGCTGGAGAATTGCAGAAGTTAGTTACATCTTGGGATCAGAGAGTCTCCAAAACTACAATCGGAAGTCACCTACATCACCACAAGTTGTTTGGAAGAGTTTTAAGAAAAAGCCTCTACTCTCATCATAAAAAACAAACTCAGGCGTCTTCAGTTTGCCAGACACTACAGGAAACTCATATGGGATCGGGTTCTATGGTCAGCTGAATCCAAAATAGAGCTTTTTGGCAATAAACACCAGAGGTGATTATAGTGCACACAGAGAGGTAGCCATATGGAAAAGTACCTCATGTCCATGGTTAAAGATGATGGTGGCTCTTTAATGTTTTGGGGTTACTTTTTCTGCCAGAGGACCTGGACATTTTTGTTAGGATACATGGCATCATGGACTCCAACAAATATCAACAGATATTAAATGAAAATCTGACTGCCTCTGCCAGAAAGGCTCAAATGGGCCGTGGATGGATCTTCAGCCATACAATAATCCAAAACATACATCAAAATCAACACAAAAATTGTTAACTGACCACAAAATTAAGGACCTGCCATGGCCATCCCAGTCCCCTGACTTGAAACCCATAGAAAACCTGTGGGGTGATCTGAAGAGAAGAGTACACCAGAGTGAACCTCAAAATTTGAAGGATCTGGAGAGATTCTGTATGGAGAAATGGTCTCAGATCCGTGGTCTCAGCCATGTATTCTCCAAACTCATCAGGAATTATAGGAGAAGACTCACAGCTGTTATCTTGGTGAAGGGAGATTGTACAAAGTATTGAGTAAAAGGGTGCCAATTATTGTAGCACATCTATATTTAACAGAGATATTTTTTGACAAACCTGTTTTTTGTTTGCAATTGTTTTACATCCATGAGAGCTGATTATGTTTGTGAATTTCCTTAACAAAATATTACATAATAAAAACAAGTTTTCACAGCCTTAATGTTGATATTTACCAAGGGTGCCAATATTAGTGGAGGACTCATTTGTGGTCAAAGGAAGTGCAAGAAAAAGACCTGCCCACAAAGGAAGTTTGTGTATTTTTAAAACTGAGGTGTGTCAGAACAAAACAAAAATAAGATATGAGTTCCTGCTGCTTCAGAGGTGTCACTCTTCTGCGAAATCTCATCACTTCTTTGTGTCATTTCTCACGTTAACATTTACAGCATTATAAAGTATACAAATGGGTGACAAATTAAAGGAAAACCCAATGATTTTTTTTATAAACCTGTGTTTTGATATCCATGAAAGATATTTGATATCCACGATAGTATTTTTGTGAATTTCTTTAACAATGAAGACAATTTTTCATAGCCTTCTTTGCTGATATTTACCAAGGGTGCCAATATAATTAGAAGGCACTGTGTGTGTGTGTGTGTGTGTATGTATGTACAGTATGTATGTATGTATGTATGTATATATATATATATATATATATATATATATATATATATATATATATATACATACATATATATACATACATACATACATCTCATATATATATATATATATATATGAGATGCACCAATAGTAAATTTCTCAGCCTCTCACGTTTTCCCCTTGTGGCAGTGTGCTGTACAGCGCAAATGCACAAGCACATGCTTTTCTATAGTGACAGCTGAACACTTGGGTTTTGTTTATGTTTCTGTCATGTCTCCTCCCTGTTCTGTCATTGGCTGGGAGTTCACGTGTGTCTGTATCGCCCTCAGCTGCTAGCGGTTATAGACTGATTCATGCCGGCATATATACCGCGCGCCTCCCAGTACACAACGCGGAAAATTAACATTGAATAGAGTTAGTAACGTAACGTAACATAACGTAACATGACGTAACGTAACATGACGTAGCTTATAGATTAGAGGTTCGTTTCCATAGTCTTTGTTCATATCATGTTTCTTGGTTCATGTTTATAGTCTTAGTCATAGTCCATGTCATAGTTAGTGTTTAGATTCGCTAGTTTAGTTCTCTGGGTTATCCGCTCCCAGTTCCATGTCATAGTCCACCACGACCTTGATCTCTGTCTTGCCCTGTACAGGCCTTTTTGCTGTTCCCCTGACCTTCGCCTTTTTCTGGATTACGATTACGGATTACGATTTGGATTTATCTGCCTCTCTTTCAATAAAACTCTCGCTCTTTAAAAACTTTATTCTCTCCATTTCAACAAGTTGTTTCACAGTAACTGGTCTCATAAACAGAAAACACATTACTCTAATTAACATTCACATTAACTAAATTCTGAAGATTAAAGTAAGATTTCTTAACTTATTGAATGTTATTAATTTATATTAACAGAATTCATTGACTGAATTCTAAAAAAATAAATCCTGTTAGTCTTCATATTCACTCACCACAAACAAAAGCATCTCTACTTCATCACTGAACATCAAACTGGTAGTATATAATATAAAAAAAAATTATATTGACATTAACTGGATATGAAATATACAACTCTACAAATATATTTTTCTGTGCAATATATACTTGTTTGTCAACTCATCTTCATTTAAATCTTTCAGTGCTGCAAAAAAAATTTGGCTTCACGCCAAAACTCCCGCTTTACTGCTGCAGCGTCTGGTGTAAAATTTTAGCAGTGCAGAGTTTACAGAGCTTACAAACTGCAGTTTTGTCGTCATTCTACTCAAGAGACATCATCTATACACAGCATGAAGTGTATTCCTGCACTCTTTAGATTGACAGGATATAATCAGCCCTGATCATCGGATGTTTTTAAACTATCAGCCGATGGTGGGGAAAATTGCCTTTATCGGCCGATACCGAATACCGGTGCATCTGTTTTATTTATTTATTTATTTACATACATACATACACATACACATATACATATACATTTTATATATATATATATATATATATATATATATATATATATATATATATATATATATATATATTTATTTATTTATTTATTTATTTATTTTTTTATAAATTTTTTTAGCATTATTGAAATGCTTATTGCAGTGTACTCAATACATAGTTAAAAATTGTAAAAAAGTGTTTCAAAACCAAACTCACGCTTCATAGTGATGGTCACACACTTCTCCACAAAAGAGAATTGTTGGTCTTTTATTGGGAGTTCAGCTCTGAAACAGAATGGGCCGCTGTCGTAGTCTTTCACATCATCGATCTCCAAGGAGCAGTTTTTCTCACTCAATCGGCCAACTAGCTTTGTGCGACCCTTGAAGTTGTCTCCAATCAAATAACTATCTTCATCATAAATGCGATCATTTCTTTCTTTCTCTTTGTGCCAGATTCCCTTCATCCGAGAGTCAGGAAGTTGAGTGCCAAGAGCATTAAACTTACAAGGCAACACAACACAAGATGAGACCAGCGCCTCCACTGGAGAGACAACTTCTGCCTTCCACACGTCCGAAAAAACAGAGGCAAAGATTGCTGTAGAAGATACAAAGAGGATTTTTTTTACTTGCAATATCCAGTAATATCCAGAAATAAATGGAAATATCGGGTAACTTAAGTAAATGTTATTCTGTACCTTGAAGATAAATCCAGCAGAACAGTATTTTTGACTGTGGACCCATGCTGCAACTTAAACTGTTACAAAATCTATACATGTCAGTAATAGTTTATAAATAAAAATAAATAAATACTTTACTACAAAAAGTAGTAGCACCAGTACTGAAGATAAGGGCCACGCCCTGTAGTCACTGATCTATACTAAAGTGTGGCAAATGTTTTCTTACTGAATCAAGAAGCATTTAGAGCTTTTTGAGTTTAATTTTTTATAAAGGCCCATTTCTAACAATATTAATCACATGAAACAAATTATTAGTATTCCTTAGGAGAAAGAAAGGGTCATGTACACATAGCCTATGTTTTGGTTATTTTATGCTCCATTTATTCATGCTTCAGAAAGCACTCCATGAGAAACTGTCTTGAAGTAGAAAGTGTAAAAGACTGCACTTGTCACATTAAACACTCCTAGAATGACTGTAAGCATGCAGAAACCAAAACAGATTGGGCCTTCTCCAACTATAATAATTGTTAATCTTATAATAATGCATTGTGTAAGGAATAACCCATGACAGACCACTCATTATCGATTAACCTGTGTTATATCAGTCATAAATAGCTCTTCACTTACCAGTCTCTCTTTATTTCTCTCTCGTGTGAAAACATGAGGGGGAAAACACTATTATGTAACTGACAGACCAGGATTGTGGAAACTCCTCTGTCATCGCAGCCTTTTCCGGACCCTTTGGTTTTTTGTTTTTTTTCGACAATGATTTTATCAGTGCAATGTAGAGCCCCCTAGTGTCAAGAAATAAAGAAAAATACAGCCATGTGTAATTTAGGTTTGTGCGTTAAAGTTGAGTTTAAATTGGACATTCGCTGTACATGCGAGTTTCTCTCTTCTATTTCTCAAGAAATAAACACACAAAAGGACATAATGTGTATTGTCTTAATAATGTGTATTGAGTGGACATGGAACCAATACAGCTGAATTTATTTTTAAATTTGGTAAATGGTAAATGGCGCTCTTATATAACGCTTTTATCGAAAGCGCTTTACACTGTGTCTCATTCACCCATTCATACACACACACACACACACCAATGGTAGCAGAGCTGCCATGCAAGGCGCTAACTTGCCATCGGGAGCAACTTGGGGTTCAGTGTCTTGCCCAAGGACACTTCGGTATGTGGAGTCATGTGTGCCGTAATTTAACCGCCAACCCTACGATTAGTGGACAACCTGCTCTACCACCTGAGACACAACCGCCCCCATTTTCTCCAGTTAAAGCCCGCGGAAGCCGATCTTTGGGAAACGTGGGTCATCAGTGCTTTATAGTAATGGAGTCAGTAAGGGAACATCTAAAAGGTGCATGACCTGGGTAATTGTATAAGATTCTAGACTTATTATTGTATAAGATTATAGTCGTCTACATCATAGGATATCCAATTCATTGCAATGTTATACAGTATGGATAAAGAATTTGTTTTTTGTAGCATATATATTATTAATGATATACCTTTTTATATTACACATATAAACTTATTGTGCCATATAAAAATTTTATACAGTTGCCCAAGTCATGCGTTTTTTTTGACGGTTCCTTACTGACTCCATTAAGGCTCTGATGACCTGCGTTTTCCAAAGATTGGCTTTCGCGGGCTTTAACGGGAGAAAATTTTAAAATATATTCAGTTGTTTTGGTTCTATGTCCACACAATTCACTCAATACACATTATTAAGACATTACACCTTATGTCCTGTTTGTGTGTTTATTTCTTGAGAAATAAAAGAGAGAAGCTCAAATGTACAGCGAATGTCCAATGTAAACCCAACTTTAACTCGGATTACAAATCTGAGGGCACGGATTACAAATCTGAGGGCACGGATTACGAATCTGGGGGCATGGATTACAAATCTGGGGGCATGGATTACAAATCTGAGGGCATGAATTACAAATCTGAGGGCATGGATTATAAAATTTAGAATACGGTTTACAAATCTAAGGGCACGGATTACAAATCTGAGGGCACGGATTACAAATCTGAGGGCATGGATTACAAATCTGGGGGCACGGATTACAAATCTGGGGGACGGATTACAAATCTGAGGGCATGGATAACAAATCTGAGGGCATGGATAAAAAAAATTAGGCCACAGTTTACAAATCTGAGGGCACGGATTACAAATCTGAGGGCATGGATAACAAATCTGAGGGCATGGATAAAAAAAATTAGGCCACAGTTTACAAATCTGAGGGCACGGATTACAAATCTGGGGGCACGGATTACCAATCTCGGGCATTTGTTATAAAATTTTGGATACGATTTACAAATCTGAGGGCATGGATTACAAATCTGAGGACATGGTTTACAAATCTGAGGGCATGGACAAAAAAAATTAGGGCACTGTTTACAAATCTGAGGGCACGAATTCCAAAATTTAAGGTATGGTTTACCAATCTGACGGCACGGATTACAGATTTGAGGGCATGGATTACAAATCTGAGGACACAGTTTACAAATCTGAGGGCATGGATAAAAAAATTTAGGGCACAGTTTACAAATCTGAGGGCACGGATTACAAATCTGGGGGCATGGATTACAAATCTGGGGGCATGGATTACAAATCTGGGGGCATGGATTATAAAATTTAGGATACGATTTACAAATCTGAGGGCACGGATTACAAAACTGAGGGCATGGTTTACAAATCTGAGGGCATGGATTACAAATCTGGGGGCATGGATTACAAATCTGGGGGCACAGTTTACAAAATTTATCGTACGGTTTACGAATCTGAGGGCATGGATTACAAATCTGGGGCACGGATTACAAATCTGAGGGCATGGATTACAGATTTGAGGGCATGGATTACAAATCTGAGGGCACGGTTTACCAATCTGAGGGCATGGATTACAAATCTAAGGGCACGGATTACAGATTTGAGGGCATGGATTACAAATCTGAGGGCATGAATTCCAAAATTTAGGGTACGGTTTACAAATCTGAGGGCACCGTTTACACATGGCTGTATTTTTTTTCTTACCTGACACTAGGAGGGCTCCATACAAACCAACGCTCAACTGCAGGTAAAAAAAAAAAATATATATATATATATATATATATATATATATATATATATATTCAGAGGTGAGTTTAACCAACACTCCACAGCAGTAGGCAGTTTAAGTGTTTTCTGGTCATAGGTATGTGACCCTGTGTCACAAGTTGAGGTTGAGGCAGAAGCAGTCGCAGATTATTAAACATTTAATATAAACAAAAAGACAACTAGACAAACACTAAGACAACTTGGCAAGATACTATGGCAAGAAACAGAACACATTGACATGAACGACAGAAGTCTCAGACAAGACCAGGAGAGAGTGAAGACAAAGACTATATATAAACATGGGTGCTCATTAACCAGAAACATGGATCAGGTGCAGTTGTGGTGCATGTGGTCATGTGGTGCAGTGCAGTGGTTGATGGGAAATGGAGTCCCAGATACGTGACAGAACCCTCCCCCAAGGGCACTACTCCCGGAGCGCCCAAACCGACATGGCCCCCCCACCGGCGGCCCCGGGCCCCCGGGCAAAAGGTCCTCAACAAAGCCCGTAGACCGAGCAGCTCCCACAACGGCACAGGAAGGCAAAAGGACGTCCTTGGCGGGGCATGGAAGCGGGGCAACCTCTTTCCTGGGGCAGAAGAGGAACGCGAGGTCCCCCACGAGGCTCAAAGGGGGAGCGAGGGTCTCCACGAGGCTCCAGGGGGGAGCGAGGGTCTCCACGAGGCTCCAGGGGGGAGCGAGGTTCTCTGCGAGGCACACGGGGGGAGCGAGGTTCTCCGCGAGGCACAAAGGGGGAGCGAGGCTCTCCGCGAGGCCAGGGAGAGGAGCGAGGTTCTCCGCGAGGCTTAAGGGAGGAACGACGCTCTCCAAGGAGCATGAGGGGGGAACGGCGTCCTCCGTGGAGCAGGAAGGGGGAGCAACACACTGAGCACAGCGAAGGAAAGGAGAGACGTCTTCAGCGGAGCATGGAGGCAGATTGATGTCCTCAGCGATACAGGATGGCAGAGAGACGACCGCAGCCGAGCAGGAAGGCCGAGCGACGACCTCAGCCGAGCAGGAAGGCCGAGCAACGACCTCAGCCGAGCAGGAAGGCCGAGCAACGACCTCAGCCCAGCCGGAAGGCAGAGCGACGTCCACTGCCGAGCCGGAAGTCAGAGCGACGTCCACAGCCGAGCAGGGATGCTGAGCAGCGTCCACAGCCGAACAGGAAGACTGCGCGACGACCTCAGCTGAACGGGAAGGCAGAGCGACATCCACAGCCGAGCAGGGATGCTGAGCGGCGTCCACAGCCGAACAGGAAGGCTGAGCAACGACCTCAGCTGAACGGGACGGCTGCGTGACAACCTCAGCTGAACGGGAAGACAGAGTGACATCCAGAAGAGGGGAGGGAGGGCGGGATTCGGTCTCATCTCCGAGCATACACTCCAACCCGTGTAACTTGGCATATTCTAAAACGAACGCTGGGTGTGGTATGGTGCATGCGCTGTACCGCAATGGTATTCCGAGTATGCGGCTACTCTGAGCCATCAGTACCCTCGACCTTCTTCCCTGCTCCGTGATCTTGAGATCGCATAGTTGTTGCACCAGGCGTCCATTGGAAAAAAAAAATCTGCTGCTTCTATATCACAGTCTTTCGTTCTGTCACAAGTTCAGGTTGAGGCAGAAGCAGTCACAGATTTTTAAACATTTAATATAAACAAAAAGACAACTAGACAAACACTAAGACAACTTGGCAAGATACTATGGCAAGAAACAGAACACATTGACATGAACGACAGAAGTCTCAGACAACGAAAGACCAGGAGAGCGTGCAGACAAAGACTATATATAAACATGGGTGCTCATTAACCAGAAACGTGGATCAGGTGCAGTTGTGGTGCATGTGGTCATGTGGTGCAGTGCAGTGGTTGATGGGAAATGGAGTCCCAGATATGTGACACCCTGCTTTGATTAGGGGTGATAAATCTTGGATAATATATTTTTATTTTAAGCTGTTTGATGTTGAAAAATATATATATAATATGCAATAATTAGCTATGTTCAATTAATCAATGTTTTACTTATTTATTTATTTGTTTATTTAAAGGTTTTTTTTTCTTCTAAATTAATGAAGTTCACATCATTATATCCCAAAGTCCTTTGTGATTTTCCACTCAGTAAGTAGAAAAGATGTAGACAATCTTTAAATTTACATGGCAAAAACTGTTGAATCAGGCCAAGAAGCTGTGTATAGAACCTTTCGAAGTGTAAGGTAGCAATTTCTTAGGACAGTAAATAATAGAAGACATTATAAAAAATATAACTTGTTTCATGATAACAAATAATAATTGTATAGGTAATGAGCAATAGACTTATTATAGCTCATTACCTACATAATTATTACATGGAGATCATGTAGAAAAATTTTACACTTTCTGAAACCTGCTCATGTAAAAGGAAACTATTTTACTTCACTCTTATTTTCAGCCAAGAGGATAAATCGGAATGTGCTAGGGGTCTACGGCTGATAAAGTTGAGAACCACTGAAATAGGCTACTGTATTTTCATGGTAAAAAAAATGTTTGTGTGGCCATAATGCATGATGACCTTCGAGATGTAAACCACAAATGACTTTGCTGCTCTGGTGCAGTTCAGCTCACTGACAGTGCATTCTCTCCATTTGTCAGGCCTATTTCCAGTAACTCTTGCACTCACACACTTATGAATAAGAAACTTAAATTAGGCACAGATATACGATCAGTCCTTACCATGCAGTCCTCTCAGCTCTACCCTCCATTCACAAGCCGGCACTTGACCATGTCCCATGACATTGACCATTTAATAAATGGCTACAAATGTTATGTATTTTTTTCAGACCACTGACAACATTGCATATATTAGCATATAGCAAAGTGGTGTGAAGATGCAACACATTTAATGTTTGTGAGGTGACATCTGTTTATTGGGTGAGAAAAGTAGGAAGTGGTGGTGGCAGAACTGAGACTGAAAAAAAAAGGAACTAATGATGCATACTCAAAGACAGTTAACTTTTGATTCAGGACTGTGCCATTTGCTGTGGAGAGGTAAGTAACCAGTTCTGCATTTCAAAAATCTGTTTTTGAAATGTGCATTTCTACTCTATTTATATACATAAAATGTATGTATACTCTCTTCTTTATACTTCAAACACATTACAAATGAAGTGCTGTTTATCTAAAATGCTAAATAATAATAAATTATAGAATCATCTTTTCAGGATGAGAGAGAAGAAGATGTCATTTAGTTGCTGTTTATTCTACATCTATGTTCTCTGGCTCAAAGGTGGGTAGAGCAAACTCTATATGTATTTTTCGGAACTATATATATAAATATATATATATATATATATATATATATATATATATATATATATATATATATATATATATATATTTATGTTAAATTATTGCATGAACCTGGTGGCACGTCTGAATCATTAATGTGCATATAATATACTGCAGTGTGCTTTGTTTGCCTCTCAGAAAAAGGAAAGAAAAATATATATACATATGTATATACATATTAGAAATTATAGTCATTTAAAGCAGTGCATTTAATAATCTGTAAGTTTTTCTATTTGCTTATGAATTTAACAGGTTTTTAACTATGATAAAGAAAAAGGAAATAAGAAATAGTAGGAAAGAAAGAAATATTTGTTTTGTTTAATTTATACATTCATATTAATCCATCCAGGAAAATGAGAAGGTTTAAATTTACTTTATTAATAATATTAACTTGTAATTTCATGCTCTTGCTTTCCCCAAAACTGTACAGGCTTGCAAATATTTTAATCAAAGTTTTAAAAGCCGTGGAGTGCTATTGTTGCGCCTGAGCAAGCATATTTTTTTCCCCTCTCTCTGTTGTGTATCTTCATTGCCGTAATTGAAGGCACCTCTGCTAGGGTGGGACAACCAGTGCGAAATCTCTGCAGTGATATTTTAAAACTAACTTTGGTCCAAAAACCTTCTTGTGATGCATCCTATCAAGACCATTTTTGCACCTATGCAAAGCCATACTTTTGTATTCCAAAATATTTCCGAAGAGAGTTATGGTGATAAAAAAAAATAATAATAATGAGGTCAAAGTCACCTGATGATTACTGTCTGTCTTTGTCACAGTCTGGGTCTAAAAACAATTTAGCCACACATAGTTACACTGGAAAACTGATCTTTACTCATGTTTTGCCACTGCAGTGTTTCCATCTCGGAGCGAGTCATGGAATATCGAGGTTCCTCAATCCGTGGTCGGCCTCGAAGGCTCATGTATGGTGATTCCCTGCCTGTTTAGGTACCCTGGTGTAGACAGGAAGTCTTCACACCACACCGGAATCTGGTACACGGATTCCTATGAGAAAGTCTACTATCCAGAAACATCCAAAATCAGCAGTGCCTTTCAGCACCGTACGAGCCTCTGGGGTGACTTAAGCCACCGAAACTGCTCTCTGAAAATCAACCCTTTGCGTCGTAGTGATGTTGGCCCATTCATGTTCCGGATTGAGATTGAAGATTTCAACAAGTACACATTTGCTCACAATAAAGTGTCTATTACAATAAAAGGTGAGTGTTTTTTGGTTAACATTTTTACTTAGGTCCAGTCTGTTAAATATACAAGCTTTAACACATAAAGAAGTTGGCTTATTAAGATTTATATGCACAAGGGCAGTAAATGGGGAAATCAGGAAATATTCTAAGGGCCCTGAGGAGACAGGGTGCATAAACAGACCTTAGAAAACATTTACAAAATTATACAGGGTGTCTCAAAAGTCTCCATATATAGGGGACTATATTTGCCACCACCATGTCGGCTGTGGCTTTGTCAGTGGATGTTCATGGACGTCCACCTCTCGGTCGGTCTGCAACACTTCCAGTCGTTTTGAATTTGTTAATAAGTTTGGCAGCAGTGTTGTGTGTGATGTGCTCGCCATGTTTACTGTTAGTCCATTGCAACATTGTGACAACTTATTATACATTATTATACAGAGATGTAGGCACATTTTTTAACATGCCACAGGATGCAAAATTCTATTGGCTCCCTTGTACAATCAATTACATTTTGCATATTTATTTAATTGGTCAGCATCAAGTAAAATTAGTTATAAACAATCTTTGCTCATGTAGACTTACTGCATTTATGAGTTAGTTAGATTACCTTGAACATCAAACAACAATAAGTTAAAATAACTTTGATATGTGCATCCAAACTAACGTGTGAAATATTAATATATTACAAACTAAAAAGATTTTTAAAAATCTACATTTATTCATCATAATGTGATTCATGCAATATATATGATTGTGTCTTTTGGACACTTAGAACAAATGGGATACTTTACGTTAATGATTTAATTTTTAATCTGCATAAACATAAAGATAAATGGCATAAGCAAATTTACATTTAATTAAAAGGGGACAATCAGCGTATGCAGGCAGCAGTGTGTCATACAGAGCAGACATTTGCAGAAGTTATGACATAAGTTTCATTTCAATTGAATCAAATTTCATTTAAAATGGTACTGTATATATAAATCCTCTGCCCATGGTGATGATATAACTGTGGCTGCAGGCACAGTAACAGACTAATTTAACCATACAAATGATTCATGCAGCGTGATTAGAAATTTAAACAGTTTTAAGGATACGGGTATGGCATATGTGTTCATATGTTCTGTAGTTATAATACTTTGTATTTAAGTAAAAAATGATGTTCCTTCAAATGAGTTACTAGAGGAGTTAATATAGATGGAAAATCATGAAATCACAATTTTCTGCCATACCATAGTATGTACAGTAACTTCTCCAATGCAATGAATGTTTTTTTCCAAGTGTTCCAAATATCTATACATGGGATTCTGATAATTGTTTTCTGGCATTTGTTTAGTTTTTGTTTCTTTGTTTGTTTGGTTTGTTTTGTTTTGTTTTTGTTGTTGTTGTTACTTCAACTACAGATTCAGGATTTCCTACGCTATCCATCCCAGAAGGAATGATTTCAGGGAAAAAGGTGACCACCACCTGTTCAGTGCTTCACTCTTGTCCCTCTGACCCACCCAACTTTAACTGGAGCCACAAAGGAGCACTTAGCAGCCAATCACTGCAGCAGTCCAATGGCCAGTGGAAGATTACATCTTCTCTGAGCTTTACACCCTCCAAAACAGACCACAAGAAAACTCTCAGCTGCACAGCTGTATTTACAGGAGACAAGAAATTTAACAGCATGAAGACTCTTGAAGTAAAATGTAAGTGATTTTTTTTTCTAGAATATACTTTTTACACATAAAGTTAAAGTTACTTCCATAAAGCATGTTGGCAATTGAGAGAACATCTGCATAAGTGATAAATGCATTTATGGGTTTTCATCTGGAGAGAAATACATTCTTGTCAGCTTAGATGCTTGTCCTTTGGTAGCAAGTCATAGTTGAACTAATCAACATTTTGTTCAGTTACAAGTCAGAACATAATTTTACCACTTAGTTCCTTATAGATCTCCCTTGACTTGAATTAATGACTGGAATTTAGGGATTGCTTAAGAACGGGTTCGGTTTTAACAGGTTGTTTCGGGTAGTGTCTATCTGACCTTATACAAGCATATTCAAGCTCAAAACTTATATTTTAATCTTACAGACAGAAATCAATGGCCTATAAGAGCAACACAATTTTGGTGCAACTAGCAATATTACAAGTTGCATGAACATGCAGGAAGAAACGCTAGAGGCCTGTAATGCTTCATGAAACCACTAGTGAGTCTATGGGTTATTTAGTGGGTTATTTATAGGCAATGCATTAATTTTGATGTTTTGCCATGAAACAGGAAGTTGTTATAACTCATACAATCATACAATGTCCAATCTGCTCCAACCTCACAGGTTTGATAAATGTCACAACCTGAAGACATCTAGATGCCAATATTCTGTTATAGTCATAGTGCCACATATTGGCAAGAGGAAAAGAAAAGGAAGATATGGAGAAGATCCAATAGGGCAGGGAAAAGCAATATGATCTAAAATACTTTTATTTAGAGCTTATTTTAGAGCTTAAAAACATGTTCAATGTTTTAATAAAGTAAATAAATTTGCTGCTCATGTGAATCACAACTGGCAAGAGAGAACCATAATTATGCAGCTGTCTATATTGTGTTATCTCAAAAGCAGGGCTCCAGACAAAATATATATATATATCTTTTAAGGAGACATTGGCTCCTATGAGGAAAAAAACAGGCACCAAATAATTTTTTTTAAGTGCTACATAAGAATGAACTTACGCTTACATTTTTTGTTTACCACTTACTTTCAGTCATCCTGTCATGTGTCTATGTTTGGCCAGCTTTTACAGCATCAGCATTTTCATCCACGTTCCCTTAAAGTAGGAACTAAATGTCTTTTTCAACTTGAGAACTATATTCAGTCACAAATAATTGTTCTTTACACAGAATCTGAGCCGGGTCACTGACCATAATTATGTCAGCATCTCTTGGCTATTGAGTGTAGTTTGGCCTCCACTTCTTTTTTTGCAGAAAGCCAACGTTTGACACATGGTTCAGGATCAAACTGTTCATCTGTGCTGATCCTGAACAAGTCAAAGACAAGCAATATCTCAACTAGATGCCTTCTGTTCAAAGCACATGCTGTATCGTTGTCATACGTCTTACACACGTCCTGTGAATTTTTCTTCATTAATAATATCCTAGAGGTAAAATTGGTGAGCTCTTCAAAAAAGGCAGCTCTTCACATGCAATCATATAGGCGGTGTTGAATTTTATTTTAGCTTCTTCCATTTGGTCTCGTCATGTAGCCTAGTTCACATGCAAGAGACACTGCTTTTTTTTGTAGAGCACTCTGCTGTTACATAGTCACAAGCTTTTTTATGCTTTTGACAATTGCCCTATTTTCTCACAGTCTATTCTCTGAAACTATTTGTTCTGGTATTGAAATCCGTTTTTTCATGAAAGTCACTAAATATTTTCTTTGTGCAATGATCATACCTGAGAAATGCAAACTGTTGAATCCAAGAAGTCTTCAAATGCCTTCCTGCACTTTTACTTGGGCATTTATTGATTGACACGGAAAGATGATCCTCTGTGTCCTCATCGTTTTCTAACTGGATTACCTGTTGGTAATACAAATTCTGGAAATATTACCAAGTACTTTGTTAAATGTGCTTTGTAAAGATGAAACATCTGCTGAATGTCCTCAAAAATACAATAACAGGTGTGTATTTGTGATAGATGCTCCAGAAAATGTTGCAGTGATTTCAGAGGTTTCAGTGGTCGAGGGCAGTGCCTTGAACATGACCTGCTCCAGTGACAGTAATCCTGCTCCTCACACATACCACTGGTTTACTGAGGCTGGGATCTTGCTCTCAGAAGGACACACTTTCACACTGAAGAATGTGTCCAGACACACAGGAACCATCTACTGCACAGCAATTAACACAGTGGGACAAGCCAACTCCAGTCCAACACAACTCACCGTATTGTGTAAGTAAACTTACAGAGGGAATGCATGCTGATTTCTATAAACACACTTAATCATTCCGTACAGGATTTAAGGAATTTATGTGATTGTTGCGGACAAAAATGCTTGATTTTGCTGAGGCTTATTACAAAATTTGCGATGAGATTTGTTGAGTTTTTGGGGGGAGATTTTTGCTGAAAAGTACTGCTTTTGCTGAATTGGCTAAATTGCAATTACACAAAATTTTTTTGAGTGGTAAATGAGACCTTTTAGCTGTACACATGTTCGACGCACATGAATCGAAGGGGCTTTGACTGAATGCCCGTTGTGATAACATCATAAGACACGTTTTTGCCCAAATCTGTGGAAAATCTGTACTAATTTTGAAAAATTGCAAGCTCCTGCGAATATTCCAGAGTTTCTTTGATTACAAAATCGCAATATCCTGGAGGGACTACTTAATAGACATTGTATTTTAACCAATAGATTAACTGTATGTACTATTATGGTGGATAATCCTGCATATAGTTAATCTTGTACCTTACAAGTGACCTAAATGTAGACACTTTTTGCCAATGTTTCCCCTCAGATCCTCCTGAGATTAAAGCTGGCTCCTCTTGTACTTTGGACATCTCAGGAGTAACATGTCTGTGTGTGGTAGACTCCTATCCTGCCAGTGAAATCAAGTTGTGGGGAGCAGATCCATCATCAGAGCTGCGAAATACTCAGGAAGAGAAACACGGCACTCTGACTATGGTGACCCTACAGGGGGCGCTAGGTTTCTTTGACACTGTGCACTGCCAAGCCACAAACACTCAGGGGAACTACACCATGACTTTACAAGTACCACACAGCCATGAGACACACAACAGTGAGAAACATAATATTATATTTAACTCTGATGTTCAGGTTAAAATGACCCATTTTACTTCAAGTTGGCATTGTGGGTAATGTAGAAAATCAATGCAATTTACTAAACCAATGTGATATTCTTAAAAAATATGATTGATATATTGGCCAGTTTAAATTTGATTTTAAAATTATTCTACTATAAAATATAATATACAGAAATGGAAGACCTGGCTCAGGTTCAATTCTAATAATTGAACATAAAATAAAATAAAATATCAAGCATTAACCTTTACCAGCATATACAGTGGTGTGAAAAAGTGATTGCCCCCTTTCTCATTTCCTGTTCCTTTGCATGTTTGTCACACTTAAGTGTTTCGGAACATCAAACCAATTTAAACAATAGTCAAGGACAACACAAGTAAACACAAAATGCAATTTGTAAATGAAGGTGTTTATTATTAAAGGTGAAAAAAAACCCAAACCATTATGGCCCTGTGTGAAAAAGTGATTGCCCCCCTTGTTAAAACATACTATAACTGTGGTTGTCCACACCTGAGTTCAATTTCTCTAGCCACACCCAGGCCTGATTATTGCCACACCTGTTCACAATCAA
Source organism: Ameiurus melas (assembly GCA_012411365.1). Lineage (NCBI taxonomy): Eukaryota > Metazoa > Chordata > Actinopteri > Siluriformes > Ictaluridae > Ameiurus > Ameiurus melas. The sequence continues at coordinate 25,602,820 of CM022759.1, forward strand.
GGCATCACTTAAATAGGAGCTGCTTGACACAGTAAGGTCCACCAGAAGATCCTTAAAAGCTACACATCATGCCGAGACCCAAAGAAATTCAGGAACAATTGAGAAAGAAAGTAATTGAGATCTATCAGTCTGGAAAGGGTTATAAAGCCATTTCCAAAGCTTTGGGAATCCAGCGAACCACAGTGAGAGCCATTATCCACAAATGGCGAAGACATGGAACAGTGGTGAACCTTCCCAGGAGTGGCGGCCGCCCAAAAATTTACCCCAAGAGCGCAGAGACGACTCATCCAAGAGGTTCAAAAAGACCCCACAACAACGCCCAAAGAACTGCAGGCCTCACTTGCCTCAGTTAAGGTCAGCGTTCATGCCTCCACCATCAGGAAAAGACTGGGCAAAAATGGCCTGCATGGCAGAGTTCCAAGGAGAAAACCACTGCTGAGCAAAAGAACATCAAAGCTCGTCTCAATTTCTCCACAACACATCTTGATGATCACCAAGACTTTTGGGACAACATTCTGTGGACCGATGAGACAAAAGTGGAACTCTTTGGAAGGTGTGTGTCCAAGTATATCTGGCGTAGAAGGAACACTGCATTTCATAAAAAGAACATTATACCAACAGTAAAATATGGTGGTGGTAGTGTGATGGTCTGGGGCTGTTTTGCTGCTTCAGGACCTGGAAGACTTGCGCGTGATAAAAGGGAACTATGAATTCTGCTGTCTACCGAGAGATCCTGAAGGAGAATGTCCGACCATCTGTTCGGTACTCAAGCTGAAACGAACTTGGGTTCTGCAGCAGGACAATGATCCTAAACACACCAGCAAGTCCACCACCGAATGGCTGAAGAAAAACAAAATGAAGACTTTGGAGTGGCCTAGCCAAAAGTCCTGACCTGAATCCTATTGAGATGTTGTGGTATGACCTTAAAAAGGCCGTTCATGCTCGAAAAACCTTCTAATGTAACTGAATTAGGACAATTCTGCAAAGATGAGTGGGGCCAAAAATTCCCTCCAGGACGCTGTAAAAGCCTCATTGCACGTTATCGCAAACGCTTGGTTGCAGTTGTTGCTGCTAAGGGTGGCCCAACCAGTTATTAGGTTTAGGGGCAATCACTTTTTCACACAGGGCCATGATGGTTTGGATTTTTTTCACCTTTAATAATAAACACCTTCATTTACAAATTGCATTTTGTGTTTACTTGTGTTGTCCTTGACTATTGTTTAAATTGGTTTGATGTTCCGAAACACTTAAGTGTGACGAACATGCAAAGGAACAGGAAATGAGGAAGGGGGCAAACACTTTTTCACACCACTGTAACCTGATGCTGTTATTTTGATGTCATGTTTTATCAGGCAAGCTCCTGTACATTTCAGTTGCTGCCATTGCATTTGTTGTGACAGTCATAGGCCTTTCAGTGTGGATAAAAAAATGCTGGTAAGAACATATGATCGTTTTCAAGTAACTATATTCAAACATATTGTGTAATTATCAATATACAGTGGGCGAAATAAGTATTGGACGATTCAACATTTTTTCCAGTAAATATATTTCCCATGAGGCTGTTCACACAATTTTCACCAGACTTCAGTATTAACTCAAGAAATCCACACATTAAAGTCAATAAATGAGAGCTCTTTGCTTTTACCTATCATGAGATGTTTCTTGTGTGACACCTTGATAACGAAAACCCTTTTTATAGACCATCAAGTTACTAACCCAGCTGATATTCATTTGTACAGATAGGAGGTATAATTGCTTACAGATTTCAGATTTGACAGGTTTCTTGCCTTACCTTGCCTTGGAGAACTGTTTTTTCTTACTGTGTTCAATACTTTTTTCCTGTGTCACTCCACTTTATTACACATAACTTTATTTCTGGACCTTTATGTTGTGAATTCTTTATATTCATGATTTCTTGAGTTAATACTGAAATGTCTGGTGAAAATTCATGTGAAGAGCCTCATTAGAAAAATATTTACTGAAAAAAATGTTGATATGTCCAATACTTATTTCCCCCAATGTATATGTGTGTGTGTATATATAATGTATAAGCACACACTTTTTTTTTTACTCAAAGCAGGAGGAATGAACCTCTCGCAACACCACAATCAAAGACGGAAATGAAAGTGACCAGCGACTCTGTACCAGAAAGGTATTTTTGTTTTCCTATTTTTACACAGTAGATACACCTATATACATATCAATCTGAATCATACTTAGTGATGTATACTAAAATAGTTGTACTGTAGTAGTATAAACAGAAGTATTTTATTGAACATATCAACTTTACCTGAATGTAGTTTAGTAATAAAAGTCATTCAATTTGCAGGAAATGCAAAGATGTGAGCCCAAGCTATGATGGAAGTCAGCAAGTGTATGGCAACCTGCAAGTAGGTTCGCCTCCATAAATTATTTAAAATAAATAAGTATATTAAACATAAATCAATTTTTAACATTTTTGATGGTGAGTAAGCATAAAGCTTAGCATCAACCATATGAAACAATTACTATATTCACATAGGACAAATGTATACAATGTAATGTATATAATATAATTCTAACCTTTACTCAACCATTTCAGTATAAAGAGTCAAATGAAGAGGAGTACCCCTACGAATCTGCTAGTGAATATGAAGCAACATATGCTAATGTGTGAATGCCAGAGGAACTTGTTTGAAGGTGTGATATTTTAAATACCATAAGAGTAAAACATATTCATCTAACCTGTCAGTGAACATTGTGTAATTATATTATAATAACAATGCATTTACAATGCAGTATAGTTATACTACAGCAGTCATAAAGTTGTTTTTTTCAAAGACTGCAAATCTTAAAAATACAACAGAAAATAATCATTGTCACTGTAGTCTGAGATTAAATACTGCATATATTATTTTTGCTTTGTATTAAATTATTAATGTACATTAGTATATTTCAATGGGATTATTTTGTGCTTGCATGAAATTTATCCATACTGTCACATTAATCTGATGATTATTTGCACTTAAATGCACTTGGTTTATGTGCATGGTTTATAGTTAAAAGTAATAAATGACCAATATAGGATTCTTAAGAAAACATTGCACAATTCTAAAACATATATACTTATTTAAAGAGAAATCATTCCGTTCACATAATGACTGTCAGAATTATAGTGAAACAAGAAGCTTTTATTAAATTTGCTTTACATAAAAAAAACTCAAATCTGTTTAGACAACAGATATTTTTCATCTTCAACATGCTCATTTTATATTAAAAATGTTGAATTGAGACATTCGTTTAAATACTTTTCAGGGTTTTTCCTGTGTACTGGTCGACATACAACAGCTCTTTCTGAATGCCTTGTTTATCCAGTGATATGACCTCTTTCTTCAGTCAAAACCATTACACAGCGGGTGTTTGCAGAGAGAAAAGTAATTTCACACAGAACAACACAAAGCATTTTCCATTTTTCATCTTATGTGAGTTTCTGTTGCAGAGTAATATGTTGCAAAATACTGGTTTGTACCTAAATGTTTTTTTAAGAACATGACATTTTGCAATTCAGAGAGAGGAAATCAAAAGCAGAACCTGAGACATCCGGTAAAAAAAAAACTTGTTTGATATATAGAAATAATATTACATTTGAATGTAACATAAATAGTGCAAGATAAATACGCTTTAACTTTCATTTCCTGATAAGGACTCTGCCCTCTGTGGTCTGAACTAGCTGTAGCATTTTGACATTTATAGTATTTGGTAGACACCCTTATCCAGAGTGACTTACATTAATATTATTTATATAACTGAGCAGTTGAGGGTTAAGGGCCTTGCTCAAGGGCCCAACAGTGGCCGCTTGGCAGTGTTTGGATTTGAGCTCACAACCTTCCGATCAATTGTCCAACATCCTAACCACTGAGCTACTACTCAGAAGACCTTGTCTGGAACAGCACCCCCCTACCTCAACAATTTCCTTGAAGTTTATGTTCCCCATGCAATCTGCGATCAGTTAAAGACTTAAACCTGGTAGTGTCTACTCAGCAAATCATGGGGTCCCTTTCCAGAAACAGCAAACTGACCATCCTTCAGTGATGGAATGAACTTCCAGCCTCAACCACCCCCCACATCACAACTATATTCATTGCTTTGAGTTTCAGGAAAAACAAGCTAATGCATGTAGTCACATTCTATAATACTTACATTCATAAAAGCTGTATATAAAGCATAATGTGTAATATGGATGTGTTTCACCAGATGAGATGATCATACTGCCATGATCTTAAAGTCTGACATTTTGCGTTCTATTGCTGTGCATTGCAGCCAACATTACAGTAAATATTTTCTGTTCGATCACCCTCTACACTTGGCTCCAGAGAAGATTCAACCTGTAGGGTAAAACCAAAAATTTTGTTATAACAGTGGCTGACTATGAGCAATTGCATATATTTTGGTATTTCATTTACAAAAAAGTATCTTTAGTGATTAATCTACAGAACTTAATGTGCCTTTCATTTGTTATTAACAGTATCACAGCAATGAGAGAATATTAGCAGAACATTCACATACATACAGTCAGCCATAACATTCAAACTGCCTGCCTAAGATTGTGTAGGCCCCACTTGTGCTGCCAAAACAGCTCTGACACGTCAAGGCATGAACTCTACAAGACCTCTGATGGTGTTCTATGGTATTTGCCAACAAGATGCTAGCAGCAGATCCTTGCAAATCCTGCAAGTTGTGAGCTGGGTCCTCCAAGGATCGGACTTGTTTGACCCGCACATCCCACAGATGCTCAATCAGATTGAGATCTGGGGAATTTGGAGGACAAATAAACACCTTGAACTCTTTGTGATGTTCCTCAAACCATTCCTGAACAATTTTTTGAATTGTGAAAGAGGCCACAATCATTGAGGAATACCACTGCCATGAAGTGGTGTACTTTGTTTGCAACAATGTTTAGGTAGGTGGTACGTGTCAAATGAACATCCACAAGAATGCCAGGACCCAAGATTTCCCGGCAGAACTTTGCCCAGAGCATCACATTGCCTCTGCCAGTTTGCCTTCTGCCAATAGTGGCTACACAGCCCCATACGAAGAAAGCTGCAATACATTGTATGTTCTGACACCTTTCTGTCATGGCCAGCATTAACTTTTTCAGCAATTTGTGCTGCAGTAGCTCTTCTGTGGGATCGGACTAGAAAGGCTAGCCTTCACTCCCCACGCACAACAGTGAGTCTTGGGTGCCCATGACCATGTCACTAGTTCACCAGGTGTCCTTCCTTAGACCACTTTTGGTAGTCTTACAACCTGATCTAGGTCACACCACAACATACCATGGAATAACAGGTTGGAAAGACCAGAATTGCATTTGCTTTCTGTTTATTCTAATTCCTTTTTTTCCCAGTGATTTAAACTTAAGCCAACCAGGCCAAAATGATAAACAAAGTTTCCATCTAACTACACAAAAACGAACTAATTTATCAAAAAATAAAGAAAAAAATGCGCTTCCTTGCCTCAATCCCCAAGTAGCCCAAAAACTAAGTGAAAATAAATTAACATACAGTGAGGGGAAAAAAGTATTTGATCCCCTGCTGATTTTGTATGTTTGCCAACTGACAAAGAAATGATCAGTCTATAATTTTAACAGTGAGAGACAGAATAAAAACAAAAAAATCCAGAAAAACGCATGGCAAAAATGTTATAAATTGATTTGCATTTTAATGAGGGAAATATGTATTTGACCCCTCTGCAAAACATGACTTAGTACTTGGTAATGACTTAGTAATTACTTTTCATTTTCAATGCCCTGGCTGAGGGAAGGAGGTTCTCACCCAAGAATTGACGGTACATGGTCCCATCCATCCTTTGATGGATCCTTTGATGCGGTGAAGTTGTCCTGTCCACTTAGTAGAAAAACACCCCCAAAGCATAATGGTTCCACCTCCATGTCTAATGGTGGGGATGGTGTTCTTGGCGTCATAGGCAGCATTCCTCCTCCTGCTCCAAACACGGCGAGTTGAGATGAGCCAAAGAGCTCCATTTTGGTCTTGTCTGACCACCAGAGGACCACTGGGTAAAAGTGTTGAGCTCTTTGGCATCAACTCAACTCGCCGTGTACCGTCAATTCTTGGGTGAGAACCTCTTTCCCTCAGCCAGGGCATTGCGAATTAAAAGTAATTACTAAGTCATTACCAAGTACTAAGTCATGTTTTGCAGAGGGGTCAAATACATATTTCCCTAATTAAAATGCAAATCAATTTATAACATTTTTGACATTCATTTTTCTGTTTTTTTGTTGTTATTCTGTCTCTCACTATTCAAATAAACCTACCATTAAAATTATAGACTGATCATTTCTTTGTTAGTGGGCAAATGTACAAAATCAGCAGGTGATCAAATACTTTTTTCCTTCACTGTAAATGGCACCGAATTCCTACTAATATGATTACTATTTACAAATGGTGACTATTAGTGTGTATAGTGTGTGCCTAAAGGAGGAGGAGGAAACAAATGATACCCATCCCACCACTGACATAAACACACGAATGGCACATAGTACAAACAGAAATACGATTGAGAACGTAACAGCAGGTACTAACCACTGCATAGTGGGAACACCCTACAAGAGCTGTAGTTTTGAAGATGCTCTGATGCAGTCGTCTAGCCATCAAAATTTGGTCCTTGTCAAAGTTTTTCAGATCCTTACACTTGCCCATTTTTCCTGCTTCCAACACATCAACTTCATGAACTGACTATTTACTTGCTGACTAATATGTCCCACCATTTGACAGGTGCCATTGCAATGAGATAATCTATGTTATTCACTTCATTTTCTTGCATCCTATCGGAAACATAATGTAATAAAAGTTTGGATTCACAATGTTCTCAGAATGTTACTCACACAATGTTCCCAGATAGACAAATTTTACATTATGGAAACATCAATGAAACATTGGTGTTAATGTTGCTCTAACTAAAAAGCACTTAAAAAGCACCCAGAAAACGTCAAACATTCCTGGAACCAAAAGGTTTTAAAACGGAAACATTAAAAAAAAAAAGTTCTTCTTAACTAAAATTCTTAGCTGGGATACGAGCATCAAATGTTTAGAGATACGAGAGATTCTTACTCACTCTCAGTGTTCAACAAACAATACGCATGAACCAAGCAATCAATACATGATTCGGGTGAATCAGAAGCAGTGAAAGAGCAAATAAATGTATTATGTATAAGTGTATTATGAAACAATGAAATAAAATAACTTCATGATAAAATTGAGTAGAAATCTATTAACTAATAAAAATCTCTTTTTTATTTTTGCATTAGTTGCACTACCTGGACATTGATGTAAATTGGCTCCTCTTTTGGTGTTAAATCTGGCTTTGGCACGTAGTTGTCATTTTCCTTTTCTGTTGGTTTATACCTGTGTAAAGATGGCAGAGTAATGATTCTCATTTTGTATTTATTTCATGTTATTAGGGATATTAACATTTAGGAAGTGTAACGCCATTAACATTTGGAGTGTAACTCTCCAGGTCATCACAGAAACAACTAATTTGATCTGGTGTGTAAACAAAAGTGATATTGCAAGAAGATATGATGTTGCAAATCCAGGCTAGGTTTCAACACAGCTGCAGTTATATTGGGTTCAAAGATTTGATCTTCATTTTGAGGATGTGGTCCTCAGTATGTTGTTCTGAGGCAAGCCCAGAGTCTGCCATCTGCACAATTATATTTGACACATATATCAAAGCAATGTCTTACACATAATGTTCCCCTCTATGAGAAACTTCAGAATTTCCACAGTAGATTGTCTCCTGTCGTTTAAAATCTGCTCTCCTGCAAGTAAATTTATATTTTTATAAACACCCATTTGTACATTTGCTTTCATTCCCATTCAATATGATGAGCCCTGTACCAGTTATCAGAGAACATTTTGTCAACATTCAATTTTGAATATGAGATGTTCAAATTAAGTTCAGCTAAGTAACATTAAATAATGACTTTATGATATTTTGAAAACCTGATTTAATAAAGGTTTGGATTCAAAATGTTTTCAGAAAGTTACTCACACAATGTGTGACAAATTATGTCAAAATATGGACACATTTTGTGTTAAGGTTTCTAGAAAGGAAAATACAGCAATATTCCATCCATCCATCCATCCATCCATCTTCTATACTGCTTTATCCTTTTCAGGGTCACGGGGAACCTGGAGCCTATCCCAGCAAGCATCGGGCATGAGGCGGGGTACACCCTGGACAGGGTTCCAGTCCATCGCAGGGCACAATCACATACACACTCACACACCCATTCATACACTACGGACACTTTAGACACGCCAATCAGCCTACAATTCATGTCTTTGGACTGGGGGAGGAAACCGGAGTACCCGGAGGAAACCCCTGTAGCACGGGGAGAACATGCAAACTCCGCACACACATGGCCCCAGCGGGATTCAAACCTCGGACCCTGGAGGTGTGAGGTGAGCGTGCTAAAATCTAAGTCAACCTAAATGTATATTTCTCTAAACACCAATTTATTTGTTTGTTCATGGTTTACATTTAATATTCTATTCAATAATACCATAAACAAAAAATAATAATTAAAAGTAATATCTGTGTTATTTACATTCTGAAATTTTAACATATAGTAATCATAGTTAGTTAGTTAGTTAGTTAGTTAGTTAGTTCGTTCGTTCAAATCAAAATGAGCCATCATTTTAAAATGACATAAAACTGTCCAAATAAAACCCACCTTTTTCGTCTGTAGATAAACACCAGCACTGTGATAATAATAGCTGCTAGCAGGACAAAGGTTAAAGGAACAAAGATGCTAATGTACAAAATCCATGTCTCTGAATTCTCTGTTCAACAAAAGAATAGCACAAAAGAAAAGATTTTCTGAATTAGTCTAATCTGGCAGATAAATTAATAATTATATTTGAGCTCTTACAATATTTGGCTATATTAGTGTCACGTGAACCTTCCATAGCTTGCAATGTTTTGTTAAGAAAGGTAAGTCATGTTTCTCCTCAGCCAATTAAGCAACATAGACCTGCTATTATAGGCTATGTTTTCCAAAATATATCACTTTGTATTCTTTAACATATGAACATGGGTTATTTTATACAGTATGTTCACTATAGTCACTAATAGACTAATAGTATAGTGGTAATATGCTTTACATTCTACAATTCTGATTAAATGGCACACTTATATAATGCTTTTATCCAAAGCGCTTTACACTGTGTCCCATTCATCCATTCACACAGTGACACTGACACACACACACACACACACACACACACACACACACACACACCAATGGTAGCAGAGCTACCAAAAAATTGTTTGTTTGTTTGTTTTGCTTGCTTGCTTTTTGTTTTGCTTTTTTGTTTTTGTTTTGTGGTGGCCTGTGACTTTAGCAAAATAAGAAAATATTTTCCACAATTAACTTTACTTTTTGATACTTACTTTGTGTGTGTTTGTTTCAGTGGTTCCTGTAATAAAGAAACATAAAACTTTACTACATTATTTTTTATAGAGGTTAATTATTGTATGATAGATGGCCTTAGTCCCATTATACTGTCCAGAAAATTAAAATGAAAGTTTCTAATGTACAGTGTACATTTTGGTGCTTGCAAAAGAATGTTCTGTAATGATGCAAACGATTAGAGATATGATCACACAAACCTTTAGGAGTAATTGTCACTTCTGAAACAGAAGTATGATCTATAACCACATACAAAACAGGGAAATATTTTAGTATTTTCAAAGCATCTTAAAACATAGTAGCATGTCCACACATTTGGACATGAAATGAACACAATAGGTTTACATTAATGCTTTATGACATAAAAAAAAAAAAAAACTAACGCATAGGAAGTGAAGTTAGATTAAATAGCCAATATTGTGAAGTAGTAAATGCAAATGGCTGTATTACATGTGAATAAAGCACATTCACCATTTTTCATGATTAGGACTGTAAGTTCTGATTAAGTTCTGATTTCTGATGAGTGTAGAATGGCATGAAATTTACTTTTACCTGAAAGTAAATGTACGGACAGTAAAACTGTGTAATGCAGCAGAATTTCTATAAGGACTAAATGTCTAACAATATAATTGTGTTCTCTGATTTAACTAGCATGTTATGCAAATATCATTTTGTTAAAAAACACTATAGGTTTTTTTTATATACTTTAAATAGTTTTTTTAAATACTTTAAACCATTTTAAGCTATGAAAGTAACTGCTTATAAATATGGACAGAATAAAAACAAGTTTATATTTTTTATGCAATGACCAAACCATATTCTTGTAATAAAATTAATTAATTTTCAAAAGTGTCTATGAAATGCTGCAAAACTAATGAACGCCTGATGTCTGAAGATTTCAAAAGTTACCCACAAAATTATTTCATTGCACAGAAGTAAAAGTCATTCATTTCTTTGGAGCACATAATTGGGTACTACATATTAAATCATGTTTAAATTGTTTACGTCTTCTACAAAACTGTCTTAGACATAAATCCTATGCTATAATCTTGCTTGAGGGGTTTTCAGGTTTAACTTATGACTTATTCATGAAACTTGTGGTTCATAGTTCTACAGCTGTAATTTAAAGATCCAGACTCTACTCCAAGGTAGTATTTTCAACCATCAGTTTCATATATATTAGGAATCAGCAGCGAATAGTCACCTTTATTGGTATTTCAGAGAGAATAAGCGGGTTCTATACTGAAAGTTTGCAATCACACATGGGTCATCAGGATGCCAGATAAAGCTGTTCTTATCTTGACTGTTTATTCTCCTTTGGCCTATATCTAGAGCTTTCTAGAAAGTTTAGATGTCCCCTTTTCTGAGGAGGATACTCCACTGTGCATTATTATTATTGTTATTATTATTATTATTATTATTATTATTATTATAGAAATCTACAAATCTATATTCAAAATTAAAATGTGTTGAATAATTAAGATATGTTGTTAAATATTAAATATCTTCATAACACAGCGCTCTTGAATGCTTGATTCAGATTGGCCAACAGTAATTAAATTGGTGAAGAAATAAATAAATAAATGAGATTATTTATTAGCATTGGTAAATTGCTGTACTTTAAGAGAAATCAAACATTTCAGTTATAGAAAAGGCATCCAATTCAGGGTGGTAACATCAGTTCGTGTAGGGCCACATCATACAGTGGTGTGATGTGTTTATTTCTTACTTAATGTTAGATGTAAAATGTCTTACCTGTAGAACTGTTGACATTGCAGAACATAGAACATATGCTAATTATTGTTAGCCACCACAAAAGTCCCATCTAAAGACAATTAATTGGTAAAACCTTGAAATTGGTAAAAACTTGAAAACTGACTGCTTTCTAATATTTAAACAGTTATAAAACACTTTATAGAACTGTTGATGCTGATTTAAAACTATTTATATATATTTCATTTAAGATTAAAAAGAGGAAACTCACACTGAAGAGAAGAGACATCTAAAGCTGTGCACCCACAAGATCCTGTATATTGCAAGATTTACTTGACAAGGTTTTCTGTCTTTTCTTTCTGTAAACTTCCTGTTTCTCCATAACCACATTGGGTTAAGAAACAGTCAAGAAGCGTTAGTGTGAAAGCGCAACAAAAAACAAAAAAAAAAAACTTGTTCTCTACATGCAAATACTGTGATGATGATGTTTATGTGATGATGTCTGAGACCACACATTTCTCCACCATTGTATGTTGCGCAACAGTGCTACAGATGTATGAGATGCAGCTCAACAAGGAAATGAAAGCCTAGGTTTACAGAGGTGTGAAAGCCCCCATAATATGTGCCAATTGTTCCCTCAAAACACAGGTTTCAAGAGGCAGATAAACGTTTGCAACAGAAAGCTCTGTTTTTGGAGGGAAAATAGGTAAGTCACAACTTTAAAACAGTCATATATATGTATAACTTGGATTAAACATATATCCTAGCAGCTGGATTTGTCAAGCTGATAGTTGAGATGTACAGCAGGCACGCTGGATACACGCTGCACTTGGGTTATTAGTGTTCACTATTGTGTAACATGTTTGCAGTAAGGTGATAAGAGCACGTCGTGCTGTTCTTTTTCTGTTCAAAAGTGTGTGTAAAAAAGGTTGATAAAAGACATGAAAGAACAACTGAAAAGCTTTCTTTATTTGAAGTTAAAGTTAACTTTTACTTAAAGTAAAATTATTTAGAATTATTCAGTACAGTACCTAGGCGACTCGTACTCAGTGTGCACAAAAAAGTGAAAGCTGTTTAATCAAAGTGAAAGTATCATAGCATATACAGATGTCATGTTTGAACACACCTGAGTGCCTGGGTTGTATTATTTACAACTTGGCCTTGTGTTTACAGTTGTTGTTTTTCAGTCTTGATGAATTTATGACATCTGCATAAATGTTTGATTCTAATTTTTAATGCATGCTAAACAGCTTTAAACAGTATAAAAAATATACCACCATATATTTACGGTAAGAGCAAGTTGATTGAGATATTATATGATGTGACTATGAAGATGTTGACTTTTCTTTCATTCAGGAAGAGATGCTACCTAATGAGTTCCTATTGGCTGTAATCCATCTTTCAGGTAATATGTTTGACCATGTTTTAACTATTTTAAATGTAATATTGAACTATAAGCCATTGTTGTATGGTCCAAAAATATGTAACAGCTCCCTTTACAGAAACATCACATACATTTCAGATGTGATAATGTGAATATGTGAAAAATCAAACCACATTACCTACATATAAATATAATATAATATATTATGAAAATTTATAAATGTTGTGGAAGAAATCAAATTTTTTGGCAGCTTATGAATAAACAATGATCAACAGCTTACTATATAAAGTTAACATTTGTTCTTCATGCAGTGAGAGAGTGTGATTGAAAATATAAGCATGAATAAAGTTTATCTTGAATACTCGAATTTATTTTTAAATGCCAGTTCTTATTCTCTGTGCCCAACTATAGCATTTGTCAGTGGTCACACATGTGTGGAACAGCAGCCAAACTTTGTACATCCCACTGAGGGAGAAAATGTTACCCTGTCCTGTCACATCCATGTAGATGAAGGAGAGAAAATTAATAGATTCCATGTAGAGTGGTACAGGGAGGGTACTGATAGACACCTATACGAGATTGGAAACCTTTCCCATCTCAGAGGAAGGTTTCGTGAGAACACCAATATCAATCAGCAAAATGCAAGCCTTTCACTCTTCATGCTCGAGCTAAATGACACCGGCAAGTACTTCTGCAATTTCATCTACCGGATTGGTCATAAAATATTGCAGAATTATGCAAATGGAACAAGCCTCATTGTCCAAGAGGCGGTGACTACAGACACAACCATCCCCAGTACCACAAATAACACTGGTAACAATACTGGTAAGTCATACTTTATCATCTATCATCATTATTATTATTATTATTATTATTATTATTATTATTAGGGGTCTTTCTCTTAGTCTTATTTTTCTCCCATAAAATGAATGGCTCATAGTGAGCCATAAGTCATAGGCACATGAATAATGATCATTAGACTGTAATCCCTCCTGTTACTCAAGCAATAAAGATGGACCCGCTTGGCCTCATGGGTGCAATGTTAGCACAGAGTTTTATATTTTGACCTATATCTCATGAAATATAAGTTCTACAAACAAAATTATTTTGTCTTCTGATTCCTCGGTTTAGGCAAAATAAAAAGCATAAATAGTACATTTGCATAATATTTTTTTGCGAACTAGTCCTAGGATTCCATCCATATATTCAAAAAGTGCCAAATTAATCAGCAGCATCTGACCCTCAATAATTATCAAAAACATTTGTAAACAATGTGGTCATCACCTACCAATCAGTTTTAGCCTGTTAATGCCAATTAATTCTTAATGTATTCAAAAAGCTATAATTCATGACATATTAAATTGATTCATATAAAACTTGAAAGGCGTGGTCAAGACTCGATTCTGAGTTGATGTGCAAGGTTAGGGTGTTTCTCAGGAACTGTAAATCAGATCATGTTAAAATTTGGTGCATCTTCGTGCTAACTGGGTTTTTAAATAAATGCCACTGTCAGCCAATCAGCAGGCATTTACATGATTTGTATTAAGTTACAATCACAAAACTTGATAAGTATATATACAGTATATATCTATGGCCCTTCTGTTATACTGTGTAACTATATTTGATGTAACTGTGCAACAAATAGACATTTGGGAACTCCTTCCATTCCAAGGGTGCTTGAACAACACAGATACTTAAGAATATTATTTTTATTTTTTTTTGCCTTTGTTTATTTATTCATTTTCATATGATTCATTTACATATGATTCATTTTCATGTGATTCATATTCATGCATGTGATTCATTTTCATGTGATTCATTTACATATGATTCATTTTTTAATTATTTTTTTTTTCATGTGATTCATTTACATATGATACATTTTCATGTGATTCATATTCATGCATGTGATTCATTTAACTTAAGAATATTATTATTATTATTATTATTATTAATAATAATAATAATAATAATATTATTATTATTTTCAGATGCTGATACTGAGAACACCACCACAGAGAATGTCCTTCTCACATTCCTTCTTTCTCTTCCATTATCATTAAAGTTTGTGGCAACTGTGATAATATGCTTTTATACATTGTTTTCTTATACATCAATTGCTTTTTCTTGTACTGGCTTACTTACAAATGTACGGTGACATCTTTATAAATGTCTCTTTATGTCGCTTGTTTTTCACATAACAAGTGAATCTTATGACTCATAAATACCCACAGAGGAGTATGTCAAAAGGTTCTTCTGTGCATAAATATTATAATTATGACAGTCCTTGGTGTTTGTTCTGTATTGTGTTCTCAGTTATGAAAAATGTGTGAAATGTGTGTCAGTGTATGAGAGTGGCTATAGGGAGGGGTATTATTTCTTCTTTGTCCTCACATGAGGAAAAAATGTATGTATTAGTAGTAGATTAACACAAATATTGGTTTGGCTCGAGTACTGTTATTTTTCCCCCAGGACATCATGGACAGTGTGAAGATGTGTTTTAATTTTAAGCTATTATAAGAACATGACAGATGGAAGACCCTTTATTTCATAAATCGTTGAGTTTATATGCACATCAGTATTCCGATATTAATCGTAATTTGGCGATATTCTTATTAGTAATGAGTCATGTAATCTCCACAATCCGACTCACCAATTCAGATTAAAATAATATTCTGATTTCCCAAATTCTGATTCTCAGCCCTGGATTATCCTTGAAATTTGTTGCATGTAAAACCCTTCAGAAAATCAGAAATTGTGGGTACTAACATATGCTTAGCTTCAGGCTAAGTATATAGGAATGGCATACCTACAACAATCATGTATACAGGAATATTCTAACACCTGTACACATATATCATATACAGTATAACGTTATTCAGAATCTGGCTGCAACCCAAATTACCCTTAAATGGAATTTGATGTGCATGTAAACGTAATCATTGTCATCACTGAGATATATTGATATAGCGTCTCAGTCTGAGATTATTGATATTGATAGTAAACCTTGATTGATTTCTAACATCTTTATAAAATCTGTCAAACATGTGTACATTAATTAAAATTTATTTTTGACTTAATCTGATATGAAATGCCAATCATTCAACTTATGGTCACTTTTCTGTTTTAGTACTTTTAGTCAGGACTGTAAGTGTAAAATCACAGTGTAAAATGTTGAATTGGTTTAATTTATGAAAGATTCTTAATTGGTTTAATGAAAAAATCTCAAATAAAAATACTCAGTTATTAAAATATTCAAGAACCAAATTACACAAGATTGTAGTGTTATAAAAATGTGGAGCGTGAGGATGATTCCATGGACTCCACTGTACATGATGAAAATTATCCAGGAGATCCAAAGCTGTCCAGTGAGAGGGGACTCATAATAGCACACCTGGACAGAAAAAGGATAATAGCAAAGTAAGAAAGCAAAAGTAATGTAATGAACATTAAATTCCAATTGATAAAATAGTTAAACAAATTAGCAAATTAATGAGGACGATGCACTGCATTTGCCACATGATTTGAGACTTTGAATTTTTCAGAATGTGTGTTTTCCAAGCTCAACAGATTTTTCTCACCCACTTATGAGTCACTGTTACCACCATACTTGTTGACCACTTAAATGGAAAAAATTACTATGACTAATTACTGAACCAGGCATTATAATATGACATTTTCTCAGAACTGTTAATATCTTTAGACATCTCATTTAGTTAATTTTTAGACTTCTCTCTTTACAAACAGCTCGATATAGTTCAATTATGTCCAAAACACACTAAAGACATCAAAGTACAATACATATTTATAAAAAAAAAAAAAAATGGTGTATAATACTGTCAAATTATTAGTGCAGGTTGCCTTCTAACAAGACGATTTTTGTCAAACAATGAGTTGGTCATAAAGTGATTCCCACCCCCCATTTACAACAGTCCATCATGCTGCTTTTGAAATATATGATACTGTAGATCATAAAAGAAAAATTACATATAAAAATGCTAGAAAGAAGTATTCTTGACAAGAGATGTATGTACGTGCGTTACTGCGATTTAACATATACATCAGAGATACAGTAAAAACTTGTTTAGCTAGAAGATTCATCCTCATGAAAGTGTAAGAACAATCATGGCGAAAAGAAAGTACACCCTACTTCAGTTCTATGTTTTTATTTATCAGGGCCATCAGGACAGTTGCCAAATTACACAGAAGTGAGCATCCCAGCAAATTCAGGCCAAGGTCAGTTGTTATATCTGAGTAATTCTCAAATATAATATAATATAATATAAATATATATATATATATACAGTGGTGTGAAAAAGTGTTTGCCCCCTTCCTCATTTCCTGTTCCTTTGCATGTTTGTCACACTTAAGTGTTTCGGAACATCAAACCAATTTAAACAATAGTCAAGGACAACACAAGTAAACACAAAATGCAATTTGTAAACGAAGGTGTTTATTATTAAAGGTGAAAAAAAATCCAAACCATCATGGCCCTGTGTGAAAAAGTGATTGCCCCCTAAACCTAATAACTGGTTGGGCCACCCTTAGCAGCAACAACTGCAACCAAGCGTTTGCGATAACGTGCAATGAGGCTTTTACAGCGTCCTGGAGGAATTTTGGCCCACTCATCTTTGCAGAATTGTCCTAATTCAGTTACATTAGAGGGTTTTCGAGCATGAACGGCCTTTTTAAGGTCATACCACAACATCTAAATAGGATTCAGGTCAGGACTTTGGCTAGGCCACTCCAAAGTCTTCATTTTGTTTTTCTTCAGCCATTCGGTGGTGGACTTGTTGGTGTGTTTAGGATCATTGTCCTGCTGCAGAACCCAAGTTCGTTTCAGCTTGAGTACACGAACAGATGGTCGGACATTCTCCTTCAGGATCTCTTGGTAGACAGCAGAATTCATAGTTCCTTTTATCACGGCAAGTCTTCCAGGTCCTGAAGCAGCAAAACAGCCCCAGACCATCACACTACCACCACCATATTTTAATGTTGGTATAATGTTCTTTTGAAATGCAGTGTTCCTTCTACGCCAGATATGACTTGGACACACACCTTCCAAAGAGTTCCACTTTTTGTCTCATCGGTCCACAGAATGTTGTCCCAAAAAGTCTTGGGGATCATCAAGATGTGTTGTGGAGAAATTGGAGACGAGCTTTGATGTTCTTTTTGCTCAGCAGTGGTTTTCTCCTTGGAACTCTGCCATGCAGGCCATTTTTGCCCAGTCTTTTCCTGATGGTGGAGGCATGAACGCTGACCTTAACTGAGGCAAGTGAGGCCTGCAGTTCTTTGGACGTTGTTGTGGGGTCTTTTGTGACCTCTTGGATGAGTCGTCGCTGCGCTCTTGGGGTAATTTTGGGCGGCCGGCCACTCCTGGGAAGGTTCACCACTGTTCCATGTCTTCGCCATTTGTGGATAATGGCTCTCACTGTGGTTCGCTGGATTCCCAAAGCTTTGGAAATGGCTTTATAACCCTTTCCAGACTGATAGATCTCAATTACTTTCTTTCTCAATTGTTCCTGAATTTCTTTGGGCCTCGGCATGATGTGTAGCTTTTAAGGATCTTCTGGTGGACCTTACTGTGTCAAGCAGCTCCTATTTAAGTGATGCCTTGATTGTGAACAGGTGTGGCAATAATCAGGCCTGGGTGTGGCTAGAGAAATTGAACTCAGGTGTGGACAACCACAGTTATAGTATGTTTTAACAAGGGGGGCAATCACTTTTCAAACAGGGCCATGATGGTTTGGATTTTTTTTCACCTTTAATAATAAACACCTTCATTTACAAATTGTATTTTGTGTTTACTTGTGTTGCCCTTGACTATTGTTTAAATTGGTTTGATGTTCCGAAACACTTAAGTGTGCCAAACATGCAAAGGAACAGGAAATGAGGAAGGGGCAAACACTTTCCTATAACACTATATATATATATATATATAAAAAAAAAAAAAAAAAAAAAAAAAAAAAAAAAATAATAAAATTTATTATATATATATATATATATATATATACATATATACACATACCCACAGTGCATCCAGAAAGTATTCACAGTGTTTCACTTTTCCCACATTTTGTTATGTTACAGCCTTATTCCAAAATAGGTTCAATTCATTATTTTCCTCAAAATTCTACAAACAATACCACATAATGACAGCATCATAGAAGTCTGTTTGAAATCTTTGTAAATGTATTAAAAATAAACAAAAAATCACATTTACATAAGTATTCACAGCATGGGCGTAACCACGCACCCTAAGGGGGTAATGTTGAGGAAATACCCATCTGTGACGCTCCCCCGTTATATACAGGAGAAAATATTTTCTATATGTCCCGCTTTAATATTCCCTGACAACAGATCTGTCATTTCTTCATCTATTCTATTTATTTTATTTATCTATTTATTTATGTCTATTCTTTTTTAATATATTTCTGTTTCGGCCAGACACAACGCGAGTTGGTTGATATATTGTAGCCGCTCAGTCTGTAAGAAATGGAGACAGCAGCCAAGCATAGAAAAGTGCAGTAGAACATACAAGCTTTTTCACACAGTCAGTAACTAGATACCTAAATATCTAGGTTAACGTCAGTTCCGGTTTTTGACCATAAACGGTACGTTCTCGTGCACATCCTCCCGCCGAGTTCGCTGTGAACGTTCACGACTTGCGTGAAGTTGCCCCCCCCACCAACGCAAAACGTCAGCAAAATAGTCTCAATCGATTGTGCTTCGTTTGTGCTGGTTTGTGCCGTTAAAAGTTTCGTTTGTGCTGCTTCGGTTCCGGAGATATTAAAATAATATTTATAGGTCATTCTGGGGTCACCCAGCCCCCCCACATGCTCCGAATTAACCCACAATAGTCTCGATCGTTTGTGCTTCGTTTGTGCTGATAAGTTTCGTTTGTGCTGCTTTCGTTTTTAAAATATTAGACATTTAATTATGGCGCGTTGACGTCACCAGCCCCCACATGCTCCAAGTTCATTCAAAATAGTCTCAATCGTTTGTGCTCATTTGTGCTGATAAAAGTTTCGTTTGTGCTGCTTCGGTTCCGGAGATATTAAAATAACATTTATAGGTCATTCTAGGGTCACACTTGTGGAAATTAGTGTTGTTAGTATAGGAAAAGTCGACACAGTTACTAAATTCTGGCCAGTGTAAGTACAATTTTTTAACACTGTCAGTTAGAATATTATTAGTTAACTTTAATCATAATGGTACAACTTTCAAAGAGCTAAGCTCGTCAATGTTTCTTGAACAGAAAACTCATTGTTAATACTAGTATGGCTAATGGAGCTATGCAATGCTAATTACAGCTGCACATGGTACCCATGTTAGTTTTTTGAAAACGTTGTGCATCTAAGGGTCAACATTACCATATTGGTCCTAATATAAAGATATTATATCCTTATAGTAATAATATATATTTTCCTTGTATTCTGGCAAATACAGTAATACATGAAAACAATTTTACAGTGTATGACCTTTTTTGCATCAGGATTATTTCAGTGGGTAATTATGTTCTGCTTATGCCAGATGCCTAAGAAAGCAGCGGTCGACAGGGGTGCCATTTTCACAGTCCTCTGTTCCGGAGTCCCCCTGCCTCAGGCCAATCCAAAGTCCGTCACACTGTCCCTCTGGATTCAAGACAGACTCTACCTCAGGAAAAGTGCTCTGTGCAGGTAAAGTTTCTCACAGTTACAGTCTGGGAGAACTTCTGTGGATTGACACTGACCTGGGAAGCACCTCCACAGAATTTTCTTTGTGTGAATTTCCCTTAAATCTGATGCTCCAAGGAGAGAGATCTACTTTAAGGGCAGTCATTGCTTTCAGAGGAGGCTTAACCCAGGATGCTCTTGGACATTATGTGGCCTACTGCAGGAGGTGCGGTGAAGTGGAGTGACAGGAATGTCAGAAAAAAAAAAATATGCCCACATGCTGTGTTATACACAAAAGACTGATTGCATTGTTTAAATTTAAATATTTTCACAAATTCAAGTATTTTTGTTCAAAGTGTTTAAGTTTTTAAAGGTACATTATTTGCTTCAAATGATGTTTGATAGTTCACAGTAATTCAGTTTCACAAGTAAAATCATTTTGGCTTAAATCTTAATGTAACCCCTTCCTGGCACCTTAAGTGTAATATTAGAGAAGGTTACTACAGTAAATGGTTTTAATTAACAGGATCCTGAGTATTTAGCAGTTGATGGTGGATTGGCTAACCTCTATTTACCAGTTGATGATGTTATACAGGCAGAAATGTATATAAATGATTTAATCCCGAATAGCGCGGTGCCTCCACTGAAGAATTTCCCCACTCACACACTATGAGAGATATTGTTATTCCCCAGAAACAAATATTGAGTATAACTAGACCAAATATATATAAACCTTATTAAATAATAATAAAAAAAAAAGTCCAGTAAAGCCAGGTAGTATGTATAACAAAAATAAAAAACATTTATTATGCTAAACAAAAACTTCAAGCTGTATACATGTATTAGAAACAAAATTTAGACCAGTAACTCAAACACTCCTTTCTAATTATGAAACAACAGGAACAGTACAGTTTGGATTTTACCACTTAAACCCTTTTTTAACTGTTCAGAACCTTCACCAAGCGCTTGGTATTTTTTCTGTTGGGGCCCGTGAGTTGGTGCACATACAAACAAAAATCCTCCTTGGTTCCTTTAATGAACGCTACAAAACCTCTCCGTTACTCACGCCTCTGGAACAGAAGAATTAGCCACTGTGGTCACGAGCTGAGAGAATGAATCCACGGCACGCGAGGTTCCAGAAGGTTAATTCAGCGACGCAGGTTCAGCGATGGAGTTCCTCCTTAAACAGCGTAGTAGCTACTATGCTACCTAGCACAGTTCTCCACAGTACTCGTCCTTCAGTTTCACAGCGACACTGCGACTGGCGGTTACAGATGTCCGTCCCTCACGAAGACATTAGTTTAACGTCCACGAGTTACAGATTGTACTTAGCTTTGTTTTTCCCAAGCTAGTGCAAAACAAACAAACGCAGCTAAGCTAGCACTTCACCTTACAGTTCACAAATTTCCCGAGTTGATAGTTGCTCTCCTTTCGCTGAATAAAATGATATTGGTGCCACTACTTTAATAGAAGTTTAGTCTACAAACATCACCTCTGCTTTAAAACCCGGTTCTCTTTTTTCCCCCGCTCTCCTCCCGCGTGTTTCTCCCGCTCCTGTTCGCTACCTCTCTCCCTCCTTTCCTTTTTTCCTCTTTTCTCCTCCCCAACAAAGGTGACCTCTGATTGGCTAGGAGTTTAATTAAACAGGCAACCCATTGGCTTGAACTACTCCAATGGAAACAAATTGCAACGTATTCAAAAACAAAGGACCATGGGAAATGTAGTCTCAACTGAATCCACCCAAAAATGCAGCAAGCACACCATTCAACTACATTTTTGGGAGGTGCCCACATTAATTTATTGAGTCATTTAAGTCATTAAATTTACACACACACACACACACACACACACACACACACACACAATATATATATATATATATATATATATATATATATATATATATATATATATATATATATATTTTTTTTTTTTTTTTTTTTATATATACATTCATTCAAACATATATATATACACACACGGCCCATGTATGTATAAACAGAGCTACAGCAAACAGATTATGGTGCGTGTATTTATTTATTTATGACAATGTTAATATTACGACTGTTATTCTCATAACAACATATACAGAAACAAGTAAAAACACTTATCTTGGAGTTCGTGTTACATTTCACATCCTGTGATCCACTGTGTCCCTTAAAAGTTGAAAACGCACAGTGGATAGGTAACAATTACGTGAATGCGACTATTTAATGTGATTTGTCGTTTGGATTTTACCATGTTACTTCAACTGTATTGTTAAAATAAAAAAGACAGTCGGCAAAAATCGGCACAAACGATTTAGACCATTTCGGGTCAATTTGGAGCATGTGTGGGGCTGGTGACGTCATCTCATAGAACGTAATCCCTAATATATTAAAATCGAAAGCAGCACAAACGATTGAGACTATTTTGAATGAACTTGGAGCATGGTCGGGTGACCCCAGAATGACCTATAAATATTATTTTAATATCTCCAAATCCAAAGCAGCACAAACGAAACTTTTATCAGCACAAACGGAGCACAAACGATTGAGAGTATTTGGGGTGAATTCGGAGCGTGGGGGGCTGGGTGACCCCGGAATGACCTATAAATATTATTTTAATATCTCCGGAACCGAAGCAGCACAAACGAAACTTTTGACGGCACAAACCAGCACAAACGGAGCACAAACGATTGAGACTATTTTGCTGACAATTTGCGTTGGTGGGGGGCAACTTCACGCAGGTACCCTCACGTTGTGACGGACTGTTATTAATGTTATAAATATAGAGTGAACGTGAGGAAAGTTGCACAGCATTTCGTTCGCACCAGCACCCTACTGTATCCCCAGTTCGACATAACAATATATAGAGTTAAGGACTCGAGCCCAATTATGAACAAACTTATACTTGTCACGGACTCCAGTAAATTTAACATGGATATTGACATTTTTTGGACTCCAAATGTGGACTCCAAAGTCAGAGTACCGTCGAGTCCGCGTCATGTGTAACCGAGGGGCATAATCTGGCCTGGGCGTAATCGTAACCTGGCCTGGGCATTGGGGGCTGTAGCCTTGAATAATTCTCCACTTGTTTGTCACTATGTAACTGAACGTCAGTATAAGAAGACTGCCTGTAATGTTGTGTCTTCGGTAAACAATGACAGCACAATCAGAGAAAGACTGAACAAGAATGAAAGGATGGCTAGGAAAAAGCCCCTTCTATCCATAACGAATATGGCAGCACAACTTAGGTTTGCAAAATTGCATATGAACAAACCAAAAAATGTCTGGAACACTGTCCTCTGGACTGAAGAGACCAAGGTGGAGATGGTTGGTCACAAATACCTCAAACGAACTATTAAGCATGGTGGTGGATTGGGTGATGTTTTGTATTGTTTTGCAGCCATAGGACCTGGGAAACTTACCGTCATTGAGACAACAATGATCTCCACTTTATACCAGAATATTCTTGAGACAAATGTGAGGCCATCTATCCAGCTGTGACAAAACTGGACATTGATCCCAAGCACACCAGCAAATCGACATCTGAATGGCTACAGAAGAAAAAAAAATCAAGGTGTTGGAATAGCCAAGTGTATTTCCACCTCATATCCAGTGTTATCCATAAAGCAGTTATTGAAAATGATTTCAAAAATATACAGCTAGCCTAAGTCTCATATACTCTTGCATAAGTATGAAGATGAGAGAGTGTGTGCAGTGTTAATCATGTGGTACTGGATTAGACTAATGATAAATGTGAATGAGAATATGATCAGATGACCACCACACCCCAGCTAAGTGCAAAAGTAAAGATCTCACCAGTAGAGGGGGTTGAAAGTTGTTTCTGATAAGACTCTGAACCCCGAGGAGCTCGCAGTATGAGGTCATGTGACAGGAGGAGTGCAGAGTTTACTTTAAACCAGTCATTTTGCACCGTGCTGCGGGTGAGAACGCTGTACGTGGACCGGGCCAAGGATCAGCACAGTTTCGCTTTTAATCATTATGCTGAATTGACAGAAGGCTTTGCTGGGTGAACCCATGCTTGGTGTTTCGCGTGTCTTCTCTTCGGTTACAGCTTTCCAGACTGAATATGGAGTGCACGGCTTCCAACACGGTCTGCTCGTCGCGTGATGCGTTGGAGGGGGAAATAACTTTCGGCTCGTTGTGGGACGAAAACACAAGCCGAGAAGGTGGTATTTCTCAGACGGGAAAGTTACTGAGAGCTGACAGCGAGACGCCGCACGTGTCACGTGTCGCCCCGGTGACGTCACGCACGTCCACTTCGCAGCGCGTGAATCTGCCCGGGGTTATGGACGCAGAGGGGAGAGTGGACGAGTCCAGACTGCGGATGTACATTTTTAAAAATGGTAACATTAGACCAGTGATGATGTGTCCCAGTGCGAATTGAGTAAATATGAACCCTATCAGTGTGAATGGGTGTGTGTGTGTGTGTGTGTGTCTCCTGCAATGGGTTGGCACTCTGTCCAGGGTGTCCCTCGCCTTTGTTCCCCAAGTTCCCTGGGATAAGCTCCAGGTTCCCCGTGATCCTGAAAATGATGAGGTATAGAAGATAGATGGATGAAGCCTATCAGTGTGAATGGGTGTGTAAATGTGTGTGTGTGTGTGTGTGTGTGTGTGTGTCCTCCAATGGGTTGGTACTCTGTCCAGGGTGTCCCTCGCCTTGTACCCCGAGTTCCCTGGGATAGGTTCCAGGCTCCCACGACCCTGTGTAGGATAAGCGGTATAGAAAATGGATGGATGGATGGATGAAACCTACCACTCTACCCCGGAACACACTGAAATAACCTCAGCGGTAGAAATGCCTGTACTGTCAGCATGGCGTATGATTTATAACACTGACAGTTCCCTAACTTCAGCTACATCACGCAAGTTGATAATTAATCACTAACAGACTAGACTCAACTAGACATGTGCACGGTAGCATACTGTTTTTTTGTTTGTTTGTTTTTTTGGGTTTTTTTATCCTGCTTGGGCATAAATTTTTCTTATTGTATATAGCTCCCGGCAACATTTAATCTAATCAATATGGTTGGTTATATTTCCTAAAATAATGGGTGTGTGAGTGTGTATGTGAGTGTGCCCTGCAATGGACTGGCATCCTGTCCAGGGTGTACCCTGTCTTGTGCCCGTTGATTCCTGGGATAGGCTCCAGATTCCCCGTGACCCTGTAAAGGAGTAAGTTGAAGATGGATGAATGGATATTTCATAAAATTTAAACAAACTAGTAGCCTAATTTAAACTACTGCGGCCCTGACCAAGCAGTTACTTAAAGGATGGAGGTTTTTCTTTATCCCACTATTAAGCTTCAGATCTGGGCACAGTAGCTTAGTGGTTAGTATGTTTGCCTCACACTTCTGAGATTGAGTGTTGAGGGTCTCCTCTCCGCCCTGTGTGTCAGAGTTTGCATGTTCTCCCTGTGCTTTGGGGGTTTTCTCCAGGTACTCTGGTTTCCTCTACCATTCCAAAGACATGCACTGTAGGCTGATTGGCATTTCCAAATGGTCCATAGTGTGCGAGTGTGTGTGTGCGCGATAGTGCCCTGCGATGGGTTGGCACCTTGTCCAGGGTGTCCCCCACATTGTGCCCAGAGTTCCCTGGGATAGGCTCCAGGGTCCCCACAAATCTGTGTACGGTAATTGGTATGGAAGATTGATGGAATCTGACCGCTCACTCACACCTACATGAAAGTAAAACTTGCACGACTTTTTGTTGTGTCCTGTGGAATCACAGGCTTGATGCACACTTATAGCAATCTTCCTGGGAAAAAAAACAAATCAAACAAATAAGTAATGCACCCCCAATTTGCATGTGTTTTTATATT
Source organism: Ameiurus melas (assembly GCA_012411365.1). Taxonomy (NCBI): domain Eukaryota; kingdom Metazoa; phylum Chordata; class Actinopteri; order Siluriformes; family Ictaluridae; genus Ameiurus; species Ameiurus melas. Next base: position 25,628,870 of record CM022759.1, read on the forward strand.
TTGTATTTGTGTTTAGAATACAAAATATTTTAAATATAAATAATGTGTTCAGTTATATCCCTAATCTACACTCACTGGCGCTTTTATCATGTGTATCTTGTACCAGGGCAACATCTTCACCAAATACTTCATTGCCATCTCTTTGAGATCCAACAGTTAGCACACACTCAAACCTACATTAAATATAGTTTTCTCCAACTTTTTTGCAGATTGTTTAATTTGTTTTAATAAACACAGTCCCTAATTCATGCAGGCCTAAAGTTCTCAGTCCATTATTCAGATAACTGGGAGAATTAGAAGTGCCCCATTATCTGAAAACGTTAGAATGCATCTCAAGAACATTTCTCACGGCCATATGATGGCGGTTTGGCCTTTTACTGATGATGCGTACTCCAGACAAATGCTACATTTGTACATTCTCAAAGTTGCTGAAAAGGTCTACTAGTATGGCTGCTGTGCAAGTACACAAGTATAGTGCACAACACTTTAACACGTGTAATCTAACGGAAGAGATTTGTGAGCATGACCATAGAACTAGTCATTAACAAGTGATGTAATCTAGTTGTATCATCCATGCATGCATTGGAATGAATATACAGTGCCCTCCATTAATATTGGCACCCTTGGTAAATATCAGCAAAGAAGGCTGTGAAAATTGTCTTTATTGTTTAACCTTTTGATTCCATTTCCCCCATCAGGGCAATAATTAGGAAGTTCCAGTCAACTGGAAATGCTATGAATCAACCTGGAATTGGACGTGTGTCTATGTTGTCTCACTTTAAAGAGGATAGTTCGATTGGCTAAAAAGTCTCCAAGGATCACAGCTGGAGAACTGAAGAAGTTGGTTGAATCTTGTGGTCAGAAAGTCTCCAAAACTACAATCTGAGGTCACCTACATCACCACAAGTTGTTTGGAAGGGTTTCAAGAAAGAAACATCTACTCTCATCTAAAAACAAATGCAGGCGTTTTCTATTTGCCAGACACTACTGGAACTTCAGATGGGATCAGGTTCTATGGTCAGATGAAACCAAAATAGAGCTTTTTGGCAATAAACACCAGAGGTGGTTTTGGTGCACACAGAGAGGTAGCCGTATGGAAAAGTATCTCATGCCCACGGTTAAATATGGTGGTGGTTCTTTAATGTTTTGGGACTGATTTTCTGACACAGGACCTGGACATTTTGTTAGGATACATGGCATCATGGACTCCAACAAATATCAACAGATATTAAATGAAAACCTGACTGCCTCTGCCAGAAAGCTTAAAATGGGCCGTGGATGGATCTTCCAGCAGGACAATGATCCAAATCATACATCAAAATCAACACAAAAATGGTTTACTGACCACAAAATCAAGGTCCTGCCATAGCCATCTCAGTCCCCTGACTCGAAACTCATAGAAAACCTGTGGGGTGAACTGAAGAGGAGGGTCCAACAGAGTGGACCTTGAAATGTGAAGGATCTGGAGAGATTCTGCATGGAGGAATGGTCTCGGATCCCTTGCCCTGTATTCTCCAACCTCATCAGGTATAATAGGAAAAGACTCAGAGCTATTATCATGGCAAAGGGAGGTAGCACAAAGTATTGACTAAAAGCGTGCCAATAATTGTTTGCACACCTATATTTAACAGATATTTTTTGATAAAACTCTGTTGTGTTTGCAATTGTTTGATATCGATGAGAGCAGAGTATTTTTATGATTTAAAAAAAATAATTTTAACAAAAGATCAAAAGGTTAAACAATAAAGACAATTCTTCATATCCTTCTTTGCTCATATTTACCAAAGGTGCCAATATTACTGTATGGCAGTGTAAATGTGTACCTTTAAGTTTTTTGACATTGGAAAGTCTTCAAGAGAGTGTTGTAAAAATTGCATTAATCTCTTTTGTATAATACAGTACATTTAGCTTTGAACTGCTGAGAGAGATCACCGTTTATCTTTTGAAGAAACCTTTATGTGTTGTGTTGTATGTGGTGCTTTAAACCTGGTAATAACGCTGTACTGGAATTTTCCTAATTTGCGTTTCAGAAAAAGGTAACAAGCTGATCTTATTTCTCTCACAATGCCAGGGAATGTACATGAAAAATGACACGTGATGCAAATTACAGTGCTTCTTTTTATGTTCTACACGCCTCTCATATCCAAAACACATTATATTCACAGCCCATTAGATCAAAGTCTTAATAAGATTCCTTTAAGATCTTTAAGAAGGGGGGGTAAAGTCCAGACAGAGGATTGTGCATTTTGTTTTCTGCTGACTTGCATATACTTGATTATTACCGTGAAATGCTGAATTGAATCAATGTGTCTATCCAGACAGATACGATCAGTCAGAGGTTTATTCTAGAAAGTCTGCATGCTGCATGTGTACTTGAAGATTGTTTTCAACTCAGTATTAACAATATTTTTATGTATTTTATATACAATCTTTTATATATTTGTTAGTTTATATTCAGTTTGCAGAAATTCTCTTTTGTTACTTTTAATATATTTCCAACAAAATAAGATGTTATTATTCATACGTTCTATTTACCATTAATTTAAGGAGCAGTTTATAATGTTTATCCCGGTGCACTATGTGAGGTTAATTGGAATTGCAATGAAAACATTCACAAGCCTTCCTGCATACTGTACCTGCAGCATTGCCAACTTCCTTTGGAGAAACTATGTGTGCCTCATGAGCTGCATTCTTGGGAGCTGAGCAACTCAGCTTTAGCTGTAGCTAATGCTATTTCTGGCAGACTTTATGATTGGAATAAATTGATAATCAATTTTAAAAATGACAAATTGTACACCTTAGTTACAGATGCATTCATTTATTTTTCTATCATTCATTTCTTACTTTAAAATAGTTCAGTAGTCAGAGTATTTCCCTTTGTGTTCACCGTGAAATGCTGTTCAGTTTTAGCCATTTTATTGTCAGTAACAGTTTCCTGTAAAGCTCTGTATCATTTCTAAAACCCAACCTGCACAGTGATTACACTAGAAGCTTACAACATCTGCTCCGTGTGTGTGTGTGTGTGTTTAGGTGGTGTGTCTCCGGAGGAGCGAAGCCTGGTGTGGCGCTTCTTATTTGGAATGTACCCGTGCAGCTCTACGACTCTGGAGCGCACTCTGTTGCTGGAAGAGATGTCAGTACGTTACCATGTTATGAAAAGGAAATGGCAATGCCTGCTTCCTGGAGCTGTTCGTTTGCGTCTTAATGGCACTGATGGTAAATCTTATTCTAAACATTACGCAGATTCTGTGCTTCAATTTATATTTTTGCTGAATTCCATATTCCTTTCTCCTCTTTATCTCAGCTGAGTTGGTATCAGCTGTGCAGTATTTTGAGCAGAGACAGCAGAGAGAAAGAGAAGTACAGCAGTACCACTACACATCACAAGCGGTCAGGAACAGGATTTCCTTCCTGGAGCTTCAGGCACAGGTAAAATTAATATCCTCTGCAAACAAAATCCTAAATGCTCTATGGCACCAGCTACAGCCAATTTTAGCCTCATTTTGCCCATCAGTTCTTGAGTGGTCTGGTATGCTTCAGGAGACAATATGTAATGTATTATATTATATTATATTATATTATATTACATCAATATAACACTTATTTCGTCCCTTTACACATTATAGCTGCATGTTTCAAGTGTGATTCAGAGATTTACTAGATTCACTAGATTACAATATTTTCAAATTCTGCTGCCAGACTAATCAATCAAATCAAGAAATCTGCTCACATTACCCCTTTGCTTTACAATCGATATTGGTTACCTGCTCCTGTCCGAATTCAGTATAACATTTCCCTTTTTAGCTTTTAAATGTCTTCATGGACTTGCTCCCCATTATTTATCTGAACTGCTACACTAATATTCACCTCCTCACTGTCTTCAGTCATCGGACTTAAAACTGATTACTGTACCTCATTTTCGTCTTTCATTACTGGGTGGTAGATCATTCAGTGCTGGGGCTGCGAAACTCTGGAAATCTCTTCCACTAACTCTTCGTTTTATTACGATTTATCACTAATGATATCATATGGTCCAGTGTTACACATCACAGTAACTGCCTATCCAATTGTGTCTGATCTTATCAGTATAAATATTATATATATGCTTGTACCTGCTTCATGGTTTTGGTAAAAAAATAAATAAGGACTGAAGTGCACTGGTGGGTGCTGTTAAAGGGAAATAAATAAATAAATAATTGTAATAATGTTGTAGGGTGATATGATCTGAAGTGAAGCGGTTGCCACCCCAAAGTTTGATTTATTATTCCTATACAACACAGCAATTGGCAACGATAACATTTAAAAAAAAATTAATACATAAACAAATAAATGTACTTTTGCCTTTTGTACTTATGCTTAATGTCATGGAATATCCACAAAAGTAGTTCATTTCTGTTATATTTCTGTTATAGCACGTTATAGCAGCTACAAACAGTCATTCACTAACCAGAAAATGCATCTGTATCTGAAAACATCAAGGAACAGGCTTCTGTTAAATATCTGTTAAAAAGCACTGACGCTGAAGATTCCTTCCAGAAATACCAAAAGAAAATGTTACACAATTACAGAAATTACACAGATTTTTATTCTGTTTATGTGCAGCGTCTACCAAAAAAGTCCCTGTGTAAGGTGTTACTATAGAAACGATAATATAAACTATTAATTTAAACCTGTGATTTGAATCATAGTCAGTACTATTCTCAGAGCTGCAGTTATAGAAAATGAATCAACTGCTGACCCATCTGGATCAAGAATAAAGAACTCAACAGCCCTGTTTTGCAGGTACGGCATGTCACTGCAATTCGTATTATTTACAGTATAACATTTTACTCAATTTAAATTTGCCTACTTAACAAAAAAATTGTCATATCGTGTCATTTTATTAGACATTCCTCTCTACGTTTGGTCCGACATGATAATGCAGGCAATGTAATGACTATTTTATGTGTCTTTCATAGTGGCTTTAATAAACCAAACAAAAGTTAGCAGCTAGCAGTTCTTGGGGGAGAAAAAAATAACTTAAACATACCAAATGTTTTTTTAAGGAGGCTCTTGTCGGGCCATTTGTTAGTTATTCATATTGAGCAAATATTATAAATGGGACAGTAAAACTAAATTACCACTATAACCACCCCTGAGGTTCAGAAGCAGCTGCTAGAAAGTGCCTTACCACATTTTCACAAACCATGTTTCCACAGTGTGTAAAAGAAGAACTGATACTAAGTCCAGAAGTGAAACACTGGTTTAAACCAAAAGTTTATATGCTTTTAAACCACTGCATTATTAAAAACTGAGGGTGTGCACAGGTATTTGAATACCTGGTTAAATTATTGAGTTGGTGGTACTGGAATACTGAAATCACTATTTGTTTTGCACTTTGTTCACAGGAAGTCTTTGAAAAAAAAATAATGATAACACATTTCCAGTATTGTTCAGTATGACTCATTTAAATGTCCCAGAAATCAGGTGCATCAGGTTTGCAGGTCAAAGCAGAAGAGACATATGTGGGGCATGTCACAACCACTCTGATGCTTTTCATTTTAAATGGATACTTTGGATATTTTTGTAGGGTTGGTACCTCAAAACTGTATTAAACTCAAATATAATAATAATAGTTAAACTGTTCTGCACAATTGAGTGTTGGTAAAGTGGCCTTGGCAAAAGAGCGTTAACGGTCGCTCTTCCTTCGTTTTTCCAGTAATGCCCTGTTTGTATATTTCTATGTTTTGCTTTTTCTTATTTACTTTTGCTGTATTTTCTTCTTTGTAGGTCCTGTTTGAACGGGTGACTTTTGACCTGGAGGAGCTTCAGGAGGCTATACGCATCATTGACAAAGATGTCCCGAGAACTGATAGAGGCCTGGCCTACTACACGTATGCCATGCCAATCTTTATTTCTTTAATTTGTAAAGAATTTGCTGCGCCTCAAATATCTTGTTGTTTTATTGTCATTATTTATAATGACCCATACAATTCTCTCACTGAAGAAGGCACGAAGCCTCAGATTTTAGCAAATTTGTAAATTATGTCCTAGAGCCACTGCACTGTTCTTATGAAATTCTAAATAATAGGGTTTCAAGTCCATAATGGGCCCTGTGGTGTGAACACTGCATAAGTAACTCTACAAATGGGCTAGAAAAGCATTCAAATATACTGTAGATGTTTTAACTGCAGACAGCTATTATTGACATAATAGCAGCACATCCTTGTTGCCACACCACTTTATCAAACAAACTTGGAGCTAAAAAAAATAAAATAAGATAAAATAATGATTACCAGTCTCCCATGCCAAAGTACACACATTACCTTCCAGTGGCACTGGAGATAGACATTAACAGACAAAAGATTAGACTACTGATTATAAAGATTCTCCACTGCAAGAAGGTCATCCAAAACATATTATCGGCCCAATATACTGCCATGAAAGAGCTTCTAAATAATTGTTTAAATACTGCTAATTATATGCAGAAACAATTAACTTTTTAGGGAACAGACTGCGATGTTTAGTTAGGAAAGCCACAAAAGACACTTTTATTATAGATAACTGTTTATAACCATTATAGTGTATGTTTACATTTTGACAAGTAATAGAACGACATCTAGTGGTAAAATCTTTACTTGCTGTCTTTTAATTTAAGTTATAAGGAAGTGCATAAAAAACGGTACTTAGAGACATGCTCCTGTGTATGCAAACACAATACAAAGTACAAATGCTGGGTTATTTTTTCTACCCAAACACTTGGTTTAGACTTTTGGGTCATTTAATTAGGTTATTTTCTCAGTTTTGGGGTAGTTTTGTATAACCCAGCCTCTGGATTAGTGGCTGGGTCATTTTCATTGACAGTTGAATCAATGCACAACACCCCCAATGTCTCAGCCGAGCTGATTGGGTCAAATTAACTCCGTCTGAATTCGCCTCAGATGGAGGTAGTGGTTTTCACATGGACAGAATGTTGGATTTATTTGGAGAAATAAGGTTTCTCCTTTGATAGAAATCTGATGATTTCGTCTTAAATATATGAGTAAATTACTTCAAATCTATACATAAACACCACTTTAGCAGCTCTAGAAATACATTTCTGAACACCATCTTGTGTATAAATAAAGGAGACACCATGTTGACAAATTTGTTTATAAATTTGACATTTTCAAAGGGTTAAAATAACTAAAAAATATTAACCCATTTATGAAATAAAATTAACCTATAATTTTTGTAAAAATTTGTCATTTGATTTGAAAAACAACCCATTTGCTGGATTAAATGTCTCTGTATCTGTATGTAGAATGAAGTTATTATCTTTGTATCATACTGTATAAAATACTCTAAGAGCCCAAGCTATTCCACTGGCAGCCAACAGAGGGCAGCAGCGGCGCACAGTTAGAGCGGCCATTCAGAAAAACTCAGGTAAATTACCCCTAATCCTCCAGGCTAATTAATCTTGATTGCCTGCACTTGCCAGTCAGGATATTTAATGCCAGCTTATGAGGCGGCTCGCCGTCACACCTTTGTAGAGGGATGACTGGTACGATAAATGAGTGTTTAGCTTGAGGCAAAATGAAGAAGAAAAAGAATTGAATAGAGATGAAACACAAAAGAAAAACAGAATGAAGGGAAATGAAAGAAATTATGCTCTAAGACAAAAAGTAAAAAAAAAAAAACTGAAAAGAAGAGAAAATAATATGCGTATTATTGGCCAAAAAAATGGGCCAAGTCAAAAATGGCAAAGTATTAAGCTTTTAATGGTCTTAACACCAAATCTGTGGTCAGGAAATTAGCAAGAATTAAACAAATGCACTCCTGAGACCTTCTGTGCCACAATTTGCTTGTTTATTTTTGAGAAACAGGGAATTCACTAAAAGTCTTCTTGTACACAAAGGTAAAATCATGAAAAGGATAAAATGTTTGATGTAAAATTCAAATTAACACATGTCTGGGTGTACAAAATTAAAAGTAAAAAAAATAAAAAATTAGGGCACATGGTGGCTTAATGGTTAGCAGGTTTGATTCCCCCACAGCTCTGCGTGTGCGGAGTTTGCATGTTCTCCCCGTGCTGTGGGGGTTTCCTCTGGGTACTTCGGTTTCCTCCCCCAGTCCAAAGACATGCATGGTAGGTTGATTGGAATGTCTAAAGTATCCATAGTGTATCAATGGGTGTGTGATTGTGTGCCCTGCGATGGACTCGCACCCTGTCCAGGGTGTACCCCGCCATGTGCCCGATGCTCTCTGGGATAGGCTCCAGGTTCCCTGTGACCCTGAAGAAGGAGTAAGCGGTAGAAGATGGATGGATGGATGGATGGCATCCTTCTGTTATTTCTAAAGCAAAATTTAAACTGGATATCCATAATGTGCAGTCTCTGTCTATTGACTTTAAATCTATTGAATTTTTGGGCAAACGCTTACCCCTTGTAAGTGGTTGAAGATGTATGGATGAAAAAATAAAAAACTGTGAAAAGTTTACCCACAAGGCGTAAACCATTAAACAAATCAAAGGGAAATGATATCCCACAGTTTCCATGTTACTTTATCTATTTGTTTAATTCTTGCAAATTTCCTGACCAGTGACCACTAAAAGCTTAGTATTTTGCCATTTTGAGCTTGGCCCCCTTTTATATTTCAGGAGTCTATTTCCCTTTTTGTTATCTTATCTTTTACCAATTTAATAAAGAAGGATCCTTTGTTTGAGTACACCAAAATGGTATACAAGGAATGTTTCCATTCTTTGTCTTTTCCTGACTCTGCTTTGTAGGCATGCCTGTCCCATCTGTACTCATGGTAGATCATAGATTTAGGTACGGTAAACCTTACCAAGTTTCCAGGTTCATTGCAAGCTGCCCTTTATAGGCTTCCTACGGCTGGCGGGCCTTCTCAAGGCAGCCTCATTAGACAACCAACTAGACCTAACCATGGTTCTATGAATGGTGGAAGACTGCCAGACTACCACAGTCTCTCGTCACTCTGAATGCATGAATAACTAGGAGACAGACCGTGATGTAGGCGGAAACCGATCTAGCTTCCAAAATACCATTGGTCAGGGTCACATGTGACTGAATCATACGAGATTCTCCATGCGATGCACGAGACGCGACTCCTTCCACCATGTACTGACCATCTCTGGCGGTCTTCCACCGCTCATAGAACCACTGTAACGTTAGTAAACAGCGTTCTTCCTCAGACTTTTGCGATACAGTTGGAAGCCCACAATTGTATAAGATGTGTTTGTATGCTGTAGCATTACAACTTGCAATTAAGCGGCCAAAATCTGTTCCAGCATAACAATGCCCCTGTACACAAAGTGAGCTCCATGATGACATGGTTTGACAAGTTTGGAGTAGACAAAATTGAGTGGCCTACACAGAGCCCGAGTTCAACCCCACTGAACACCTTCAGGATGAACTGATTTTTGGTGGACATCAGTGACTGAACATTAATGCTCTTGTGGCTGAATGGGCACATTCCCACATGCATGCTCCAAAGACTGGTGGGATGCCTTCACAGAAGAGTTGAGGTTATTATAGCAGCAAAGGGGGGACTGAATCTGGAAAGGGGTGTTCGGAAAGCACATATGCGTGCCCACAAACGTTTTGGCCATATAGTGCATCTTAATGTGTATATATAATAACTATTTATTTCAAAAATAGTTAATAATGGTCAATACATTTCATCCACTACCTCTCCACTACTGATAGCTGCTTAGGTATACAAATGGACACATCATTTATATGAATATGGTTAGAATTAGCAGAGAGGCCTAAAATTTCACACTCCGCACACCCAGTTACTCACATGGACAGATCCTGATATAGAAAATTATCCACTTGCTGAGTATCAGATGTTGACAACCACTGATTATTTTTTATTTGTGGAAAATACTCTTGTTGAATAATGTCACAAAGCTGAGTCTCAACAGTTTTCCATTAAATTAAAGAAATTCACCAATATGGTTTTCTGAATAATGAATAACAAAACCTCAAATGATATATAAACTTAATACATATGTTTTTGTCAAATAATCAAATTTGTGAATTGGTTGGTAATGATCTCACTCGTGCAAACTAATTATCATGGTTATTTTCTCTGATAAGGAACGACTAACCCAATGCAGAAGTTGTAACTTTTTTTTTTTTTTCTTCAGAAGGTTGTTCTGTGAAGTATAGGAATTTTGATGTGTGGGGTCTTTTCAATAGGGACGAAGGCCTGGGTAATCTGTTGGTGCTGAGAGATATCCTGATCACCTATGCTGCTTTCCACCCAGGCAAGGAACTCTCAAACACCAAACATACTTTTGTTTAGTCCTGAATACTGTCCAAATTTCTGTCGCCATTTAAAAAAAAAATTATCTTTTGTTGAAATGTTGATGAATATAAATGTTTCTTTCCCTCTTCAATGCAATCTGTCAGAGGTCAGTTATGCCCAGGGTATGAATGATCTGTGCAGTCGGTTCCTGGAGGTTCTGGACTCAGAGGTGGACACATATTGGAGCTTTTGCTGTTACATGGAAAAATTTTCAAGGGACTTCTGTGCTGATGGACTGCACCGCAAAATTGGTGGGTTTCTTTTGAGAAAGAACACCTGCAGCTGTCTGTATATGTACTATATTTGTTTTTATAAGTGAAGTTAACACATTTGCCTCACACCTTTGGGGTTGGGGGTTTGATTCGCGCCTCTGCCCCGTGTGCACGGTGTTTGCATGTCCTCTCCCTGCTTCGGGGTTTCCTCCTCCAGTACAAAGACATGTACTGTAGGCTGATTGATCTAGTGCGTGTGCCATTGTGCCCTGTGATGGGGTGGCACAGGGTGTCGCCCGCCTTGTGCCTCAGGTCTCATGGGATAGGCTCCAGGCTCCCCGCGACCCTGTGTTGGATAAGCGGTACAGAAAATGGATGGATGGATGGATGGATAAAATCATGTAAGCTATCTGAAATGTTTATTATTATTTATATCAAAGTGTGATATAATGCTTAATTCAGATTGGTCAGAAGGTGCTGGTTGATTTTCTGTAACAGGAGATCTGACAGTATTTCTAAAACATTATAAATAGCGTTTACATGGACTTTTATGGTGGAGGAGTCTAAAACTGATGTAATAAAATGTGTCATTGTCATGGTGGAGTTTTCTGTGAGATGACATTTTATTTAGCATTTTTGGAAGGAGTTTCTAGTGTCAGCACTTTGTAACAGTTGTTTCATGCTTTCAGACACTGGAACATCTTCAATGTGGAGGATTTTGTGTTTTCTGGTTGGCAAATTGCTGTGGTTTAAGACGAATAAAATCCATTGTGAGGTGCTGTTGTTGGAAAATAATCAGCTTCAGGGTGGTAACAGTAACTCTGCTTCATGTTGGATCACATCACACCACCCCACCACTGATTATTTTTCTATAACAGCACACCCGATGATTGGTTTTTATGCCTTGCTTATAAAATAACCAAATTATTCAATTAGAACTTGCTTAATATATCCTATTTTTTTCATCAGAATTGGAGGCGGCTCTGCTAAAGGAGTTGGACCCTCATCTTCATGCTCATCTTGTAACAGACAATATGGACCGTCTGACGTTCTGTCACAGGTATATATTAGCTTCATCCCTCTTCTGTCTCCTTTTTGTTTTATCCTGTCTTACTAGCGCTTCCTTCAGAAGCATGTGCAGTGACACTTTTATTATCTGTGTATCGCCCTCTGTTTATGTCCCTTTCTTTTAAAACTGCCCGTGTCTGTGGCGGTGTTGCTGTGCAGGTGGTTGCTGTTGGGTTTCCAGCGTGAGTTTGAGCACAGTGATGCTCTCCGGCTGTTTGAGATTCTCAGCTGTGATCATCTGGAGCTCATTTCCCAGCAGGTGGACCGGGCACGCTACCAGGAGAGACTGGCCCACAAACACAGCTTCCGTAAGAGTTCTCAAACCCCCAGTGGTAAACGTAACCGGAAACTTTGCTCAAATGTTTCATTTTGATTTAAACATTTGCTACGAGTTTCATCATGAGGATGATGAAATGATGTAATTTAAGAAATGTAATTTCCTGTGCCAAAAGTTGAATATGCGTGCAGGCTATAGTTGTGTTACTATTAATTAAGTGCACAACACACAACATTCTGCCTATGTGCCTACAAGGTAACTGACAAGGTACCAGTGTCTACTATTGTGGTCAGTATGTTAGTGGCCTTCCTATAAAAAGCCTTTGCTGTTTTTATAAATTACTTAAAAATATGGTTCTAGACCAAAGAATGATGCATTATATACACTACAAAGTGTACAAAGCAATGAAATTGTGTATAGTTAAAAATAATAATGCATTCCGTTTAAAGCATTTATGCAGAGTGTGGTTACAGGATTAGTACTGTTACTGTAGTGATTTGTTCCGCATGGATTTGTTCTATTTTTATTTTAATTGGTCACACTAAGCACCCATGATTTACCATGACCACAAATTTTTTGTTTTTGCTTGGATTACATGTAATGGTGTAAAACGGAAAAGAAAATTATTCTGTGTTTTATCCTGCAGAGGATGAGCCGATGACAGAACCTCAGTCCATTAACAGAGAGTTCACGTTTGAACTCTTCATCTGTGCCACCATTCTGCTGGAAAACAGAGATTCACTGCTCAGCTGCAGAAATGAGGTCCAGCTCCTGCAGTTCACAAACAGGTTGCTGTTCTTTTCTTTCCTTTCTTTTTTCGTTATTTTAGCTCCATCCCAAACAGCCCTCTAAGCCTTGAGGTTGTCTGATAAATCCGTACTTGAGAGCGCATGGGCATAAAAGCCTCTGGGACACTGTCTCATTAGTGTGCACTGTTGTGTGTGACGTGGTAAAACTTACTTGCCATTTTTCGTTCAAACTTCAAAACTATCTTGATGGTTCCTTCACAAAAATAATAAGTTGCATAAAATCATTGTGAAACGTGAAACTATGAATGTGTTACCATTGTAAAGTCCGTAATTTATAGCCTATGTATTACGTCTCACAAGCACACACGCACACAGAGCCTGCTCATACACGTCACATAATATATAATCACACTACCCAATATCACCAGATGAGCATGAGTTCTCTTTTGAATTTGGAATTTGGTTTCTCTTAAAAGATTTTCCTTGCCACAATCAGCTATTTTAGGGACTTTATTCCATATAATTTTAGTCCATCATACTCTTCTCTGACAAGGTTAATTAATGAAATTATAAAGAGAAAACTCCTTGAAATTATTTTGACTATATCAGTGCTCTCTAACCTAAAAAAAAACAAAAAAACCCACGGCTTTGATTGGTCCTATAACCGATATGACAAAGGGGTTCAGTTAAACATGCATTAAGGGCATGTGGGGTTGCTCATGAGTACTCAAAACTGTGACACCCTTTGAACCTATTGACCTCATAGATGCATGTAAGTGACATCAATTGCTCATTTTGGGACAGCTGGATTGTTTTTATTAATTAAACTGCTTTTTTTGTATTTTACTAGTGATGGTATACAGTATTTAAAAAAATAACCATGTTTTAACGTGTGGCTTTTAACTTACTATTTCCTGTCTGTGTCCAGCCTACAGGGGACTCTGGATTTGAACAGCAGCCTGAAGAAAGCTGAGGAGCATTTCTACAACTACTGTAAGCGCAAGGCCAGGGATTGTCTGAGTGAATGCTACCGGAGACACAAGAGCAACGAGGAGCCCTTCCTCTACCAGCTGCGCAACCTGTTCTCCTGAGCTAAAGGAGGATTTTCTGTATATTTCTTGAAGAGGAGAGTTAAAAATGACTGAAAGGTGGTTTGTTCTGTCATGTTTGAATTTCTGGCCCTTTCTGAGGAATAAGGCGTTATGTAGTGCACAGAAATGGTAACATTGCATTAAACTCAATATTGCTGCTTAAATCAGTGACTGGTTTTGAAGAGAAGAAGGTGATCATTCACTCTTGGAATATTGAGATAAACTTGTTGAAAATAATGTATTCATATAGAAAAACATGTATTCGTCTGATAAAGTGGCCCCTAATCCCAGTCCTAGCTAGTCTACACAGTACAATCCCCAGTATTAAATGAAAGCATTGTTAATTTAACACCAGGACCTTTGCTTTGCTGTGACTAGCAGAGTTTTGTGCATTAGAGCGAACAGAACACAATACACATTAGGCCACGCAAAACAAAAAGACTGAAACTTCAGCTTCATGAATGCTCTAGAATTAGGTTTGGGAACCACTCATCTGTTCTCTGTAGGTTATGGTCCAAACACCAAAAGCCTGATTTGCACAGTTTAAGCACGTAGTACGTAAAAAATGTTATTGTTACAAAATGCAGAGGAAAGGTTTATAGTCATTGAATATTTTTGAGGTTTCAGATACAAGCAGTATCTAAATTAAGGTCTTGTTAAATAATTAGCTATTAAAGGTAGTCAGTGGAATCCAGTTAATATTTAGCATCTGATAATTCAATATTGAGATTTTTGTTATCAAAATAATTTGTCAGGTTTTAGATAGGGGGCTGAAGGTAATCACACTAACTAACCTGTTTGGATAGCTTTTTTCCTTTTACTGTATTTATTTATTTTTTGCTAAAATAGTACAATGTTAAATAAATATTTTTTATTATGAAGATTATTATTAATTCAAGAAAATACATTCTTAAAAATTCTACTGCAGGATTATGTCCAGGAAATGTTGTGTTGAGGTTGAATCGGTGAAATACAAATACAATGGGGGTAAAAAATTAATAAATTACTGTCACACAGAGTCCAAGTGTCTTTAATATTATTGGTTTCCATAATTATTGTTTACAGTTATAAGCATTATATTGCTTATAATGGGTATTTTTAAAATACATTTAACATCTGTATTTCTATTTTTTTTTTAAAGAGATTATCATGGGTTAACAGAACATCCATTGCTAAATATAAAACGTAGTATTTGGATTATGATTATTTTTGAAGAATATATATCACAGATTTGTTCTGAATGTTTAGACCAGACCCCTGTGGCTATATTCGAGTCTGGGACTGAAAATCTGTTTGACTTCAGAGGTAGATTAGATCAGTATGCAATAATAGAAACAAGCATATGTACATAGTGTTGATGTTGCTCTCAGTAGAAACTATGTGTAAGTTGACCAGTGCACTGCTCCTTCTAGAAGAGCCTCTGTAGCGAATCACAGTCAATAGTTAGCATTGCTCAAGTGTCAGTGGGTCAGAAATGGAAGCCCCACTGGGACTTTCTCTTTTTTTGGAAGGTGTGTCCTGCTGACACAATCTGCTGCTCACCATGACGTCAAGGAAATTGGAAAATTGGTTCCTTTTTTGAATGTTTTCTAAAAAATTTTTTTGAGTACGTTTTTCAAGTTTCAACACATAAACAAAGGGTCCTCGTGTGACTGTGTTGTGAGGGAATAGGAGTGTCATTTGTGTTTTATTTTAGGAGTACTGTGACATTTAAGTAACCTTAGCCATGTGAGTCACTGAATCATTGAATAGAGGCCTCATAGCGTAAGCTTTTTCTTTACTGAAATTAATAAACTGAGTGTAATATGCTCTTTTTTTCTGGTCCTCTCCATTTTTACTATGAAGCTCAAATAATTTCAGTTTTAAGAGTTTCAGTGGTTCTGAGCTTATCACTTCTGAGCAAATGTTTATCTAGCCTCCTGCAGCCGAGCAAGTCAACTAAGCTGAACGATATCTTAATGCTTAAAATAAGATTTTAAAATATCATAACACTACATCCACAAACATTATTAAGAACTCTGAATGCTTTTTAACCAGATATATCTCATTCAAACAACACTCGGAGCATTATTTTTTGCATCATGCAGTGTGATTGTGTTGCAGAGAGCTGGCCTGAGCAGTGCAGTCTGGAACTTTCTCTGTGTGATGGGATCAGATGACTAAGTGCTGGAATCTCTCTGGCTGCTGTGGCTATATACGCAGAAGTGTCTAAAGCCTCAGTCTCTGATTCCAGTGGGACAGGAGTGTGAACAGGCCAGCAGGGTTCAGACAGGGCTAAAGCCATCACTGCATACTCCAAACAGTTCTCTCTGAAGTTTCCAGGAAAGGTAAACGTTTTTCTCGGAGGTGTTGCAAACAACCTGCAAAAGTGGCTTGGTTTTATGCTTTAGTCTATGTCCTTGTGTTTTTGGTTTTATATTGCTGTTGATTTTTGTTGGCTTCTGCTTTGCCAGCTGCAAAATTTCAGCATTCTTTATGTCTTACCATTTCTGACATTCTGTGCTTGTACAGTGCTTAATAATAAAAAATAAAAAGTACTTGATTCATGTAGTTCAATATTTATACATGTAACTGAATGACAGGGATCATATGTCACTATCAAACCTGTATTTATATATCATAACTATTAATGATAGGCTTTAACTGTAATATTGGCCTCAAGGCATTTCCTAAGATATGTTTTAGCCCTAATGTATATTACATTTATTTATTTCTCTCTCTCTCTCTCTCTCTCTCTCTCTCTCTCTCTCTCTCTCTCGTCCATTCTGTTGGAATACTTCTCTTTTCATAACTGCAAAGTGCAACAGCAGGCTATGGTTGAATAAATTATATATGATCAGAATAAATACGAGCAAGGATAATTCTAATAATCAATATCAATCAATTAAAAAAAAAACACAATCAAAAAATTGTGATGGATTTTGTAGCAGTTATATAGTAAATTTAGACTGAATGTAGTTTCCTAAAGTTCATCAACTTTATAATGGTTTATCTTTACATTTTTGAACCATAATTTGGCTGAAAACAGTCCAATCAAATCTAATCCAATCTGGCAACCATCTCACATTTGTATTTACTATTTTTAATGTTATTAGTATTTTTATTAGCTGCAAAAGCATTATGCTATTGATCATCTATAGTTTCAGAGACCGGTACCAAGTTGAAGAGAGAGAACAACATTCATTTTAGAACTCTCCTATCGTTTTTAGCTGCTCTGGGAAAATAACCTGCTGCTGAATTTTTAACAGATAAATTTATCAGCCTTAAAATTTCCAAAGACATTAATAAGTCTAGCTTATGTTTACAATACAGCAGAAGGTCAACATATGATGTCTCTGAGGCTGTGATGGTGTCCTGGAAGGTTAAAAGGGAATATCTACATGGAATAACACATTTGACATATTTTCATTTGTATGTGCAGTAGTGGCTTTCTAAGATCATGAATGGTAGCTCATTGAATAGACAACCCCAATGGGGTTAGCAGCATTTTCAGTGAAAATAGAAATTTATTGTTTGCACGTGATGGACTTTCATATGATTATTCCCACTACAGATTCAAATACAGTGAAGCAGGTTACTAGCTTGCTTGCACTTTCTAAATCTGTTGACATCTTCAGGCAGTGTGCCCATGTTGTATATTATTTATGACAACAGCTGGACCTGAGTTCTTTCTCTCTCTCTCACTCTCTCACTCTCTCAGAAAAAATGTCTAAAGGTCCAGCAGTAGGCATTGACTTGGGCACCACCTACTCATGCGTTGGCATTTTTCAGCATGGCAAGGTGGAGATCATTGCCAATGATCAAGGAAACAGGACTACGCCCAGTTATGTTGCCTTTACAGACACTGAGAGACTGATTGGAGATGCTGCCAAGAACCAGGTGGCCATGAACCCTAACAACACTGTGTTTGGTAAGACAGTGTACACTGCAGTGAACCATCATGGGAGCTCTAATGTAACCTGTATTGAAGATCTCAGGCAACCAGTAAAACAAAATTATGTTCAGTGTGGGGTTTTTTATTATTAGTATACAGTTCATTCCACTAGATGCAGAACAAAAACTAAACGCTAAACAATGAAGAGTATTGAAAATAGGATTTAGTGAAAAGACAGTGTAAATATCTTGGTTACTATCTAAAATGTTTCTATACTTTTAGAAGCAGTGAACAAATTCATTCTCAACACTTTCCAGTGTTACTAACAATGCTAGCCTATGGGTTTTAGCGTTATATTCAAATTTACATATGTAAATAGATCTCATTGTACCACATTGTAAATCATCACATTGTTTCTGCCAAGATGCCAAGCGCTTGATTGGTCGGCGATTTGACGATGCTGTGGTGCAGTCAGATATGAAGCACTGGCCTTTTAAGGTGGTGAATGATGGAGGCAAACCCAAAGTGGAGGTGGAATACAAGGGAGAGATGAAGACCTTTTTTCCTGAAGAGGTGTCCTCTATGGTCCTCACTAAGATGAAGGAGATTTCCGAGGCTTATTTGGGCAAAGTAAGATGAATCAGAGAAGCCAGCTGTTTTCTTATGATGAATATAAAGGAATAATTAATCCACTTACAACAATGATTTAGAACTTAAAACCAAAACCTACACTTATGATGCAAAATATAAAAATATAGCAATAAATATTACACAGTACAAAATGTGTCTCAGTTAACACAAAACTTATCATCAGTATGTATAACAACCAAACTACAGTACATGCAGGTGTCAGAATAATGTCCAGAGAACAGTCTCAGCGAACATCAGTCGATCCATTTTAATCAGAAATGTTTATCAGAAATCCATGTCTGATCAATTATATCTAACTTATTCATTACTTCTCAATTTCCTGCTTCTTTAGACTGTAACAAATGCTGTTATCACAGTACCCGCCTACTTCAATGACTCCCAAAGGCAAGCCACAAAAGATGCTGGTACTATTTCTGGCTTGAATATCCTCCGCATCATCAATGAGCCAACAGCAGCAGCGATTGCCTATGGGCTGGACAAAAAGGTATGCTGATATTTTAACCACTGTACAGTTGGAAAAAAAAGTGATTAATAGCATTATGTTTTTAAAAAAGAAGACTTAGAAGATAGATTTGGTGTTAAATTCAAAATATGTCAAGTCGGTATTCAATCCATAAATGATCCAGATGCTATATTGCTGTGTATTTGTGTCTTATGACAAAACTACCATGTAAAACCTTAATGGACAAAAATTATTTTGGATAAATTGATTAGACTGATCATTAACTGTCACAAGTGCAAAGCTTAAATTGTGGTCCGTCGCCTTAGGTTGGTTGTGAACGTAATGTCCTCATTTTTGACCTGGGTGGTGGCACCTTCGATGTGTCCATCCTGACCATTGAGGATGGCATCTTTGAGGTCAAGTCGACAGCTGGTGACACTCATCTTGGGGGTGAAGATTTTGACAACCGTATGGTCAATCACTTCGTCGCTGAATTTAAACGTAAATTCAAGAAGGACATCACAGGCAATAAACGTGCAGTGCGTCGTTTGAGAACAGCTTGTGAACGTGCCAAGCGCACACTGTCCTCCAGCACACAGGCCAGCATTGAGATCGACTCACTTTATGAGGGTGCAGACTTCTACACCTCCATTACGAGAGCGCGCTTCGAGGAGCTCAATGCTGACCTGTTCCGTGGTACTCTAGAGCCTGTTGAAAAGGCCTTGCGTGATGCCAAGATGGACAAGAGCCAGATTCATGACATTGTCCTTGTTGGAGGGTCCACTCGCATTCCCAAGATCCAAAAACTACTGCAAGACTTGTTCAATGGTCGTGATCTCAATAAGAGCATTAACCCTGATGAAGCTGTGGCCTATGGGGCAGGTATGTGAAGTCTCATTCTCAAGTAGTACTTATTCACTGATCAAATAATTTTCATACTGTATACTGTTTACTCATTTTATTCCACATAATGGACTGTGACATTCAAACCTTCCCATACAGCTGTCCAGGCAGCAATCTTGTCAGGTGATAAGTCAGAAAATGTCCAAGATCTTCTTCTGCTGGATGTCACTCCTTTGTCTCTGGGGATTGAGACAGCTGGAGGTGTCATGACTGTGCTCATTAAGAGGAATACTACCATCCCTACCAAACAAACCCAGACCTTTACAACCTACTCAGACAACCAGCCTGGTGTGCTGATCCAGGTACCCCTTGTTGATGGCAGATGGTAGCCCAATTATAAGTCCTTTAGGTGGTCAGCTCCATACCATATATTTGGCTATAATAAAGTGTTCTTTTTGGTCAGGTATATGAAGGAGAACGAGCCATGACAAAGGACAACAACATTCTAGGAAAATTTGAGCTGACCGGCATTCCGCCTGCCCCCCGAGGTGTGCCACAGATCGAAGTGACCTTTGATATTGATGCCAATGGCATTCTCAACGTGTCTGCAGTGGACAAGAGCACTGGCAAGGAGAACAAGATAACTATCACTAATGACAAAGGTATAAGCACAATCGAGCTCCAGAAATGCAGCTAGATTTTGTTTTTCCTCTCCCACACTAATGACGTTGGCTCTTTCAGGCCGTCTGTCCAAGGAGGACATTGAGCGAATGGTACAGGAAGCTGAAAGATACCGTTCAGAGGATGATGCTCAGAGGGAAAAGGTCACAGCCAAGAACAATCTTGAGTCCCTGGCCTTTAATATGAAGAGCACAGTGGAGGATGAGAAACTCAAAGACAAGATCAGTGCTGAGGACAAGAAGGCAATTGTGGACAAGTGCAATGAGGTTATTGCCTGGCTGGACAGGAATCAGGTAAAGATACTAAACCAAAATCGGTTTTACAGAACAACTCTTTACACTGTTTTCCTCCAAGCGCTCCAACCTCTTTGATTTGTAAGAAAGTATAAGAGTTTTGTGATTTGTGAATAACTTTTAGGATGCACAGTGTTTTCCCTTTGGAAAACTGTGCTGAGAATATTTGTATAATTGCTTGAAAACCAGCCAGAAAAGAAAGTGTTTGTCAGGTCACAGTGTTTAATCCATCAAAATATATATATATATATTTTTTTAACCTATTTATTGTTGTTGGAACCAGGGAATTCAGGGTAATCCGTTTTTTCAAATATAAAACGTCCATCAGTGGTTCATTAAATGGATGAAATTTACATGACATCATTCTAATATTTCATTTATTTGCTCTCTTTTTGTCTCTGATGCTGTGCCACAGACTGCAGAAAAGGAGGAGTATGAGCACCAGCAGAAAGAGCTCGAGAAAGTGTGTAACCCCATAATCACCAAGCTTTACCAAGGTGCCGGGGGTATGCCAGGGGGTATGCCTGGTGGAATGCCTGGTGGCTCAGGTGGGTTCCCTCCGGGTGCAGGTAACAGTGCTTCCTCCGGCCCCACCATTGAGGAGGTTGACTAAAGCTAAAACTACACCAGGAGAAGAGAGAGAGAGAGAAATCCATGCATCAGTTACACACAATCAGGAGTCCTTGTCTTCAACACGTTTCACACTACAACTTAATGCCAGCCAGTGCCAACTGAGACCAACATAAAGCTTGTGACCAAATCCGCTATTTCTGTGACATTAAACTTCAGTGCATCTTGAAGTGATTGGTCACAATGTGTTCTTTAGGTTAGGCTGAGATTATTTGTGCCATTACATCTACGTTTGTAGTTAAACTTCCTTACATATGTCCTCCTCAGTTCTCCACAGTTCTATGGTAGCACTTCAATAAAATACAGTGGATTCTGATCATCCGTGCTTTGTGTGTTTGTGTGCAATCAATAGTTTGGTCATGTTGTAATGCTCTGTATGCCTAAAAACATATAAAAACAGAACATGAAATAATAAGAATAATCTGTCTCTTGTCATTTCTCCAATATCTCAAAGTGCCTTACTTGCAAAAGCCTAAAAGTAAGCAAGGAAGATTTATTTATAAAGCACATTTAAAATAACACTCATTGACCAAAGTGCTGTATATTGAATACAATTATAAATTATATTAAATGGTAAACAATAATAATAATAATAATAATAAATGTCAAAGTAATCAGAAGAAAACAAGACAAACATTAAAACAGACAGACAAACAAAAAGAAATTAATGTAAATAAAATATAGATTACAACAAAGGTGTCAGAGTAATACCCATCGATCCTGATCAAGCCAGCATGTACAGGTAGGTTTTAAAATGGGATTTGAATACTGAAATCGAGAGTAATTTTTTATCTTGGAACAGTTTTGTGAGGAAGGCCTCATGTATCTTGCATAATCAAAGGTGTTAGCAACTGCCAGCACTGTAAAGAGGTGCTAGACCATCAAGAGTTTTAGCAACAATTAAAAACATTTTTTAAATGAACTGGGAGCCAACGTAGTGAAGCTAGAATTGGTATAATGTTCTCTCTCTCTCTCCTTTAAACAGCCTGGAAGAGGCGTTCTGCTATAACTGCTGACAGGACAAGGACTGATTGACCCCTGTGAATATTGAGTTGCACTGATCAATATGTGACGAGATGAATGCATGAATATTATACATTATACATTTGAGCTTGGCAATATTTCTCATGTTGTGAAAACTTCTATTTTTTACTGCAGTACAGTAGATAGAAAAGGAATACATACCTTTCAAAATTACTGTTTTTCCTTTCAAATGGAGCTTTGGCAATTGTCCTGTTGGAATATAAAGTTCTGCACCCATTTTCAGGCATTTAGCAGATTTCATGGGATTCTTCCCCAGACTCTCCCTGTACTTGGCTCCACCCAGTTCACAAGTCCCTGCAGAGTAGAAACATCCTCATAACTTTTTCCCTCCACCACAATGCTTCCCAGTCAGGATGGTGTTGTTCTTTCCCAGTCGTATAGTTAGATGGATGCCCAGGTCTTGGCAGACTGTGTGCGATGCCATGCACTTTTCACTTCTTAATGATGTGCTTAACAATGCTTCAGGGAATCTTCAAAGTCTTTGTAGGCCATAAGTTGTCCATTTCGTTAACAAAGGAATAGGCAGACTAGGCAGATCAATCCAAAACAGAACTGATATCAATGTCAAGGGTAGGCAGGAGGAAAATACCCAAAGAGCAGAGGCTCAGTAGTAGGCACAAAGGGCTAGGCAAGGGCAGGAACAAGAACAAACAGGCTATGGTCATACACATGAGGCTATCGAAATGAACATGGCTCAGAACTTCCTTAACTGCATGCAAATGATAAGGCTTTGTAATATGGCTAGGGTCCAAATGTGTTTTATGTCAGTTACCCAGGAAATGAGCTGAGTAACTAAATAACTCCTTTAAAATTCAGGTGTGGGCGCCCTCTGGCGTTCTGGTGGTGAATTGTCTGCGCAGGGTTTTACACCACCTCATCACGGAGGGAAACCATGAAAGTTGTCCTGGGTTTAGTAGCATATGCTGGCATAAGGAATAGAGCTGTCTGAAATATATCTATATGATCAAACTATGTAGGTTTATGCATTTTATAAATGGTATTGTCTGGTAAGTTCTTAAAGCAATGTTAAATATTGCATAGGAATGTTTTCAACTTTGATTATGTGCTACAGCCATTTATATTTCATGGGTTCTGTATGTATGTGAGTATGTTTCCTTGGAGTCAATAGACAGTATGCACAGTGGGCCTGCTTGTATCACAACTCCTTGCTATTTAAACAAGCAAGTTTGTAACTAAGATTAGGAAACTGTGTTAGTCTACTTTTTGTTTTGCTTTTAATTTTCTTTCTTTCTATAAAATTTTGGAACTGACATTCTTTCTAATGTTGGCGTGCTAATATGCAATATGTTGATAATTATAGCACAGATGGATTCCTTAGATCTGGATTAAAATATTACACCACTCACCCCTTCATGCTCTGATAATGTTTTCCTCTCCCTCTGTCTATCTTAAGCTTTAGTATTTTGCAGCACATGCCTATTGTGGAAGGTTTTCAGTGCATGTATCTCTGGCTTGATGTGTTTGGTGTGGAGGAAATCCAGTGGCCTGCACAGAGCGATAACCGCGACCCCATTGCACACCTTTTGGATGAACTGGAGCGTTGATTGTGAACTAGGCCTTTTCGCAAAACATCAGTGCCTGACCTCACAAATGGGCACAAATTCTCACAGACACATTCCAAAGTCTTGTAGAAACCTTCCCATTTGAAAGCTGTTACAATTACAAAAGAGGGTCCAACTCTATATTAATTCCCATGGTTTTGGAATGAGGGCGCACGGTGGCTTAGTGGTTAGCACGTTTGCCTCACACCTCCAGTGTCCGGGGTTCAATTCCCGCTGGGGCCATGTGTGTGCGGAGTTTGCATGTTCTCCCCGTGCTGCGGGGGTTTCCTCCGGGTACTCTGGTTTCCTCCCCCAGTCCAAAGACATGCATGGTAGGTTGATTGCTAGGTTGGTAAATTGTCCATAGTGTATGAATGGGAGTGGATTCCTCCGGGTACTCCGGTTTCCTCCCCCAGTCCAAAGACGCATGGTAGGTTGATTGGTAGGTTGGTAAATTGTCCATAGTGTATGAATGGGAGTGTGTATGTGATTGTGCTCTGCGATGGACTGGCACCCTGTCCAGGGTGTACCCCGCCTTGTGCCCGTTGCTTCCTGGGATAGGCTCCAGGTTCCCCGTTACCCTGAAGAAGGAATAAGCAGTTGAAGATGGATGGATGGTTTTGGAATGGGATGTTCAAAAAGCTCATATAGTTGTGATGGTCAGGTATCTACATACTATTGGCTTTGTAAAGTGTAGCTCCTGGTAACCTGTGTTGAAATAGACATCCATAGAAATACTTATGAATTTTAGACGACTACACGCAAGGAAAGTAATTAATTAATGCTATGTACTGTATTTGAGGCAATCAAACAACACAGACTAGAGGTTAATGTACTTGTGCCAACATCATTCATCAAACTTACAGAGAGTTTCATGTGGCTGTTATGTGTAGGGTGACTGGTGGCCCTTTGTTCTGTGAGAGCGGTGGTGTCTGGTATCAGGTTGGAATTGTGTCTTGGGAGTATGAAGATCTGACTGCAACGTGAACACCCTTCCTGTCTGTGCCTGCATAATTTACCTGTGTGGCTGCTTTGACCAGACCACTGCCATAAACTAAACTCATGGGTGACCAAGACGACCTCTGCCTGCATCGAACACCAGTGCAGACTTTTCAATGCCATGTTATCATGTGTCTGAGTGTACAAGATCAACTGAGATTATGCTCCAGCTGGTCAAATATTAGAGATTCCTAATAAAAGCTTAACCCTTGTGTGTCCTTATGGACAGCATACATTTTGCAAAAAGGTGTGTACACAGAATAGTTACACTCAGGACCTTAAGGACAAAAATTTCTCTACTGAAACCCATTCAATGTTGAATATTTAATCCCTGTGACATTGAAGCATAAAATCATGCATTCTGTGTTAATAGGGTTTTATTTTGTTGACAAGGGTTCAAAAATTTTCTAAAATGTGCAGTATTTTCTCAGTTTTAGGCTGTGGGGAAAATATATGTTTTTCCATTTTTCTGATTCTGCTGTATGATAGAGTGCTGCAGATCAACTGAATAAATGATGCAGCTATAATTGTGTGAGTATTTGTATGGATATCAGAGTTGTGGTTTGTATGTGTGTACTGAAAATTGTGTGAGTGTGTGTGTGTGTGTGTAAGAGAGAACAGTTTGACAGAAAGAAATGACATTATACTGGAAATCACAAATCCCACCCCATGTCCATCCACCCAACTTCTATACCACTTATCCTTTTCAGGGTCATGGGGAACTTGGAGCCTATCCCAGGAAGCACGCGCACGCATATATATATATATATATATATATATATATATATATATATATATATATATATATATATACATACATACATACATACATACATACACACACACACACACACACACAGTTTCTCATAGAAGTGAGTACACCCCTCACATTTTTGTAAATATTATATTTCTTTAATATAATCAAATATACCTTTTAATATGACAACACTGAAGAAATGACACTTTGCTACAATGTAAAGTAGTGAGTGTACAGCTTGTGTAACAGTGTCAATTTGCTGTCCACTCAAATAACTCACAGCCATTAATGTCTAAACTGCTGGCAACAAAAGTGAGTACACAACAAAAGTGAAAAATGTTTTAGGGGAGAGTTTTTGGACATGGACATTTCTGTCCTCTATGGACCTATTTGCACCTTTTTTTTTTTTTAAATTGATGCACAAAGGTTAAGATGCAACTCACTCATATTCTGTGTTATGATTTAAGCAGTAAGACTTATATCCTAAGAAATATCAAAAATATAAATGCAATAGTTTGAAATCCAGAAGCATATAACGCACAGAGCAAATAAAATTAATAATCTTGCACTCGCTCATGCTCTCTCTCTCTCCACAGAGTCACTCAAATGAGTACGTGTGTTTTGAGGGTCTGTACAACAGGATTTACAACACACAAAACAAGAAACATTAAAAAAAACAAAAAACATAAAAGCATATAAGGAATAGTATATAAGGAATATTAGAAATTAAGGGCAACAACCTTGGCCAACATAAAGTATGTGTACATAGCATATAAGTAAAATACCACTCACTCCATGACATCATATTACAAATCATTATAAACAACATGCTGTTACATATGTCGCCATGCAATTATTACAAAATATAATAATTGTTGCAATTTACTGTACCTATATAATTCTATTATAATTATATATAATTAGTTATACATAAATAATGTAGACCTGTATCTACATCTAGCTTTATATATAAATAAATATTGCAATATATTACATATACTGTATATTTAGTACTTACATTTACAATCATTCGTTTTAAGTCACACTTCATCCTGGACAGGGTCAAAGACGACACAGAGCATATCCTGAGAACACCGTGTACAAAGTGGGAAAACACCCTAGGTCATTTCTTGGATCAAATATGGACAGATGATCCACATCTTTTCTAGACGTAATGTCTTTATTCTATAGGTCAACTATAACAAACAAGATATGAATGGGAGTTATAAATATTCCTGAGTGGTGGGATTTTTACAGGTGTGTTGGAGCACATTGCCATTTTCCCAGATGTATCAGCTTCTACAAAGACTATAAAGCCAGGTCCTCTGGGGTAGCATGATAGTGTCTCGCCTGCACAATGCTGTGGATTATTAGTTGCCTTGCTCTTGTGGCATCCACACTAGGCAAGTATTCTGCTAGTTATTCAACTGTAGTTACAGATTTTCTGCTCAACTTTGATTTTAGGCAACATGCAAATAAGAATGTTCTCAACTTCACTTCTGCATTTCTGTGAACATGTGTGTATCTTTCTCACAGGTTGTGGATTCCCCTCAATTAAGCCTCAAGTTAGTGGCTACAACAAGATTGTGAACGGTGAGAATGCAGTGTCTGGATCGTGGCCCTGGCAGGTGTCACTTCAGGTAGCATGTTATTTCAGGAAGCATACAAGATGGTTTGTTTGTTTGTTTGTTTGTTTTTTTTATATATATATATATATATATAAATAAAAAAATGTAATTATTGAAGATTACCAATAACGTTTAACTTTTCAAACTAGGACACAACTGGCTTCCATTTCTGTGGAGGATCCCTCATTAACCAGTTCTGGGTCGTCACTGCTGCTCACTGCCGCGTGGCGTAAATTACACTGATCTTATTCCAGTATCATAATGATGTAACACATTTTATTGTTGTGCACTGTCTTTAATTAACTTCTTTCTTACCTATTTATTATGTAGACCTTCACATCACCGTGTTATCCTTGGGGAGTACAATCGGGCATCTAATACTGAGCCTATTCAGGTCAAAACCATTGCCAAGGTATCAATTTAATATTTTTGTGACTTTCTAACACTTATATATATATACTCTCTCGCTCTATCTGTGTGTGTGTGTGTGTGTGTGTGTGTGTGTGTATGTGCGTGTGTATATAATAACTTTCCTGTACACTCAAAGATGCATTCTTTAAAGAAAAAAAAAATTGCTGATACATTTCTGATCTGTTTTGTGGGTGTTTTACTTGTCTTCCCACTGCATGCTAACATTTGATCTCTTGTTCAGTTGTCCAGTATTGTAAACCTTATCAAAACAGAATCTGAAATCGTTTGTAATTTAGTCTCAGATTGTTGAAAGCAGGGACGCTGCTAGGGTTTCTGGGCCCCATGGCTAATTTGTACTCCCGGCCCCAAGCCCCCATCCCAAGATTATCTTATCTTATTGCCATTTGTATAAACAATCTTTATCAATAAGCATAACAATCATTGCATATTCAATAAGAGACAATACAGAACTCAATTTGATCAGAGTATTAAATGAACTGAAAATATGCATTTATAACTATAAACAAATACAGTATACAGTGGTTTCTAAAGCTTACTTTCTGCCTCAGAAAACAGTTATCTCCTCCTCCCCCTGTCTCAGATCTTCTTCAGTTATTCCTGACACAGTGTTTGTTTCTGACACAAAAGGGATAGCTTGTAAAAGAACAATGAACTTTTATTATTATTATTATTATTATTATTATTATTATTATTATTATTATTAACTGAGTGAATAACAAGTTTCACGCACCAGCGGCTCCAGAAAGAAATGTGGAAATTAGCTAAAACAATGACAGGATCATTGAACCAGTGAATTGAACTTGAGAATCAAATCGGTTCTATTCATGAATGAATCATTTAGACTGATTTTATCAACGGGATTCTCCAATTCACTGAAATGAACCGACTCAGACAAACAATTCTCTCTCGAATCAGACATAATTACAGCACTTCTCTCATACACTCACCCATGACAATAAAAGCAGATTTATATGATTACATTACATTTCGATCGATTCCTCACAGAGAGCTGTTGCAAGGCTTCGGAAAGCTTGAATATATACAACACTGGACTAGTTTTATTGTCACTTGATGTTTTTCTGTCCTTTTTGAAGCTCAGTGCTCCATTACTATTGCTCGATTGTGTGGGAAAACATACATTCTTGGAAATATTGTTTTACAGCTTCCAAACATAAACATCAGTGGGAGTAACTGATAGAATTAACATAAAATAGAAATTCTAACAGCTTCATACGAGCTAGTTTCAGAATCATAGCACAAAACAGGGAACAGATCACTCTGTGCCATCTCTTGCCATCTACCTGATGCTTATAACGATTCACAACTTTGAAGTGCCGCATTTCTGAATAATCCGTGAACGTCCTAAGGGGACACACACATGCACTTGGCACAGTCTGAGGACATTCATTATAGCCTGCTAAAAGCAAAGAGGCCATATAAATACCAAAATCATACAGGAAAGTATGGGGTTCTGCTGGGCCCCCTGTCAGACCAGGGGCTTTTTGAATGTCCTAATCTTCACCCCCATTACTGCGCCAATGGTTGAATATGTCCAGACATAATTTATGTATATATTGTGTATTTCAAATTTTCACAGGCCATCACTCACCATTACTACAACAGTCAGAACTTCAACAATGATATCACCCTGCTGAAGCTCTCCTCTCCAGCTCAGTTGACCAACCGTGTGTCTCCGGTGTGCTTGGCCTCGTCTAATGTTGCTGTTGGCACACGCTGTGTGACCACCGGCTGGGGCAAAACAGCATTCACATGTGAGTGCAATACCTAGCATGCAGGCTATAGATATCTGGTGGTGACTTCTGGTTATGACATCTGAGTGTCGGACACATCAGCAGAAAACTCCATACCAAATTTTAGGCTGATTTATCCCCTCCAAAATCCCTTTCTATTTTCTGTATGTACGAGGTTATTGGGCGAACACTGTATACTGTGCCATGTCGACATTGAGGAAAATCTCATGGCAGAAGGAACTACAATCTCCAAATTCACCACTGTGTAGAGTTTCACACCAAAATGCTTAACAAAAGAGGTCTTACAAAAACTGCTCAACAGTTATTTCTGTCAGATTCTGATTGGTTACTTGCACAATACAACATGCGATTTTTCTAGAACTTTACAATTGATTCGCAATTCTGCAAATCACCCTTCTAATGTAATGTGTACAATTATGAGACCAGAAAAAACGAAATGAGATTTTCATTTTATCATACAATTGCTTTCCGAGTAGTCTCCCTTTAATCTGGCAATTCTTGCATTACCATTGGTCACCTTCTCAGACAGTTATACTATCTGGTTACTAGACTAGTTCAATATAAGGTGCTGAGACAAGCAGGAAGCAAAGTAGATAGTGAGAAGCTTAACAGAAATTTTATATAATAAATAAATAAATTGTTTTCTTATACACTCTATAATGTGTCTTCTTTAGCAAGTCCCAGTATTCTGCAGCAGACCGCTCTGCCTATACTGAGTTTAGCACAATGCCAGCAGTACTGGGGCAACAAGATCTACGATTCTATGATTTGTGCCGGAGCCTCTGGCGTCTCCTCTTGCCAGGTGAACTGAAGCAGACACACAGACTAGCTAGAAAACTTACCTCCCTTGAACCACTGTGATCATGCGACTTGTTTGAGACCGAACATGAGCATCCACCAAAATACTTCTATATGAAAAAGAATTCTGGGAGACAATTCAGTTTTTTTGTTACTCAGTAGAACAACAGAACCTAGTAGTTCATGCACTGTATAATTTGAGTAATGTCATATTTTCCCATGTGTTTGGTGTGGGTGATATGTGCAGGGTGACTCTGGTGGCCCTCTGGTCTGCGAGAGCAGCGGTGTATGGTATCAGGTCGGAATTGTGTCATGGGGAACAACCAACTGCAATGTGTATACCCCTGCTGTCTACGCCCGTGTCTCGTACCTGCGAAGCTGGATTGAGCAGACCGTTGCCATGAACTAGACCTCCAGCGACTTCATGGTGACTTGGAGGATCTCAGTACTATGTGTCCCTGCGTTTGAGCATCCACGGCCTTGTCTACAGCTGAGGTTACTTTCCATCAGACGCTTTTAAACGAATTCCTAATAAAAGTTTAAGAGGCAATCCATTCAAGACTTTGTCTTGTGTTTTAGGCACCAATAATCATTCTGTGTATCAGAAACTGAAGGGAACTATTTTAATAGTTCCTATATAATAAAGCCTACATAAAAAACAAGTGAGATGTGAAGGTCACAGCAGTGGGAGAACTTATATACTAGGCACTTCAGACAGATGTGCTAGTAATGTTTTTAGCTTCTGAGATCATCTGAAATCTTGATAAGAGAAAATACATTTTTGATAAAAGTAGCTTGCAGACATGCTTACCCATCCTTTGGAATTTTTTGACAGACTAATGATTTTTTTTTTTACGCTATAAAATATAGGACTTCTATGTTAGAAAATACAGACACAAACAAGCTAAAAGAATATTGCCATAATATGTTTAGAACAGCAACACCTGTTGGCCAAAACCAGAATATTTTTTTTTCTTTTTTTAAAGACTGAGAGATGGGCATTTGTTTTTTTTTACTTTTCATTTAAGCCTCAAGTTAACAATATATTATAAGTTACAGTATAATTAAGCGGTCCCTCCAGGCTTTTGCGCTCGCAAAATTTAATGCAAAATTAAGCAAACTTCACAATATTATGTGGAACTTGCAAGTAATTAAAAATTACAGCAGATTTTCCACAGATTTGGGCCAAGACGCGTCATGTGACATCACCACAACATGCCTTCAGTCAAAGCAATTTTTGATTCACGTGCATCAAACTCAGCAAGTCGCTAAAAATCTGCAGCAAAATCAAGCCTTTTTGGCCACGACAATAGGAAACAGGAAGTTCCTTTTGGACTAGATTTAGGTTTAATCTGGGTAAGGGAAACCAGACCCTAGAGGTTAATTCCCAGCAAACTACCACTGTCAGACCTGCAACAAGGCTGCTGTATGACCCCTAATATCTTATTGCACACCTTATATGGCATTATAGACCCTCTTTCACACCATCACATGATTTAATGTTCACCGATGCATTTACCATCTAGAGCTTTCATTCTGAGAGGTAATGCAACAGATGCCATGGTTTCACCACCTACAAATGATACTATATATTAGGGTTTAGATCAATTCACACATTGTGCTTCATTTTTTTATTAAAATTGTGTTTATATGAACTAAGATGTAAATGAGCAGAACGAAAGCATGCGTAGGCAGTTGAGGAGGAACTATAATTAAATATAAATATATTGGGATACTACAATTATGATGTGGTTAAATTAATTCCAGATCAATCCCACAACTGGTTTGAGTGAAGATCAAAAAGAGCCTTCAAATAAGCTCTTGGGACAAAATTATGCCTTCAGTGGCTGTAAAATCCATGCACCCTTAAAAACAAACATATCAACTCTATCTGAGCACAAATTGTGTTTCAGGAAGGACGAATGGAAAAAGCGAACATTTATTTTGTTCACATATTATCTTCTTTTGTAATAACCAAATTGTAGAACAAACATGCATTCATCAGAAATATTCATTCATTTACTCCACTGACCTGTATCACATGGAAACTGAAAATTCATCACACCTGTGCTTTTGCTACTGGAGTGCAGGCCATACTAACATCACTGACTTACCAAATACTTGTTTATTAACAAATATTAAAATAAAATGTGCAGGCAACTACACAATTATCAGTCCATTCTTCCGTCTGAAACTCGTTTCTGTGAAGTTGCATATGGAAGTCCATAACTGTCTCCTGATGCAGGGAATGAGGATGAGCTAGCGCTCGTACATCTCTTTCAGGACCTTAATGCTCTCGCTGTAGCGCAGCTGGTTCTTATTAGAAGCCTCTTTCCATCTAAATGGAAAAACATACATTATACCTTATATAAAATCATCTAATATTTCTTGAACTGTGCATGAAAACATTCAACATTAACTATATGTTAAGATACTGTTTTCAACGCGTAAGACTCTTACTTCTGTCTAATTTTCTTCCAGCGTTTCATGTGATTGAACATGAGAGAAGAGGCTCCCAATGCTGTATCTGTAGACTAAAGAAAAATATTATATAAGGATAAAAACATAATGGGACATGCTGTTACTGGAGGTGGGAAAAAAAATTATTAAAAAATCTACGACATGGCGGTGTGATGCGGCCCAACACAAAGCGGTGGGCTGCGGTCATCACTAAATGGATTATTTTCCCATTACAGCAACAGTGTTTTACGCAGCTTGTATCGCAGCAATTTGCCAATTATGATTATTATTTTTTTTATTCAGTCATTCATCACTTTCTATCCAATTACATTCATGTTTAATGTTGTGGAGCAGCAAGTGTGAAATATGGTCTTAAGAATAACAAGATTATACATAACATTCCTCAGAGGTGATTTGCCTCACGACCTCACCTGGCTTATAGTGGGTTTCTCTATGGGTGGAATCCTTAAGTTGACTGGATCACCAGACTCATGAACAGGGCAAGATCCAGGAGGTGGAAGGTGGTATATATTTTGAACTTTTCCGTTCAGCATGTCTGACACCTGAAAACAATCAATTAAGCACTGCATAATCTCGAAAACATGAGCAAACACTCATAATTGTCCATTATAGCACTTTATTTATGGCTGTGTTCACCTTTTCTGTAATTTGGCTCTGCATGCTTAATTAATATAAATATATATATATTTTTTTTAACATAGACGCGAGTCTATGTTCCTTTTGCTGGTCATTACTGCTCTGTGAGCTTTGCTTATTATGGAGTTTTGTGGGCGTCACCAAATGCAAATCAGCTGTGCCGTGCACATGTCTTGTCATTTATGACCAGGTGATTTGTATTAATCAACTTATGCACGCTGGTATGAAGAAAACCAGCCTTTTCCTGAAACTTTTGTCAATTTGAAAAAGAAAATTCAGTTCGGTTTGGATTACAAAAACATTTACAAACTACTTTACTAAAAGATTGATGAATGAAGCCCATTGTTTGTAGAACTACACTACAGAGGAGATGGAAGCAGCGTGATGGATCTGACCTCCTCCTCTGCCATGGGGTGAGGTGGACTGGACATTGCTCGCTCTCGTACTGTGGGGTTGTTCCTCATCCACGATCTGCAGATGGGGTAGAGCGGAGTGTTGCTACTGAACTGCGCCAAATCCACACTGCGATCAAACAGCTTGATGATGTACGAGTCTGATGAAAACAATCAGACACACAGGTCAGGATTAAAGGCCACAAGTTAAAGCTTAAATTATACAACTACAACATTACAGACTAGTCCAGAATTACTGATAGCCTTCAGGAGATTTAACGCAAAAATAGTAGTAATAATAATAATAATAATAATAATAATAATAATAATAATAATAATAAAGAAAATGAATTACATTTTTTGCTAGAGGAAATTTAAGTAGTTTCCCAAACTGCCTAAATATAAAAAAATAATTATATGAATTAAAAATGAATAATAATTAGTTTTGTCCATTGTCTTGAATACTTCATTTAATATACTACATTAATTAAATGTGACAACTTCAAAAACACTTTCAGAAAGGAATAACAGATGCATTTTAAAATAGGACTCTTACTTTGTTTGTGCTGGTTAGTCTCAGTTAAACCATCCTCCATCTCTTTCCGCTTCTTTCTTCGGTGTTGTGCAAAGCGTGAAGACGGCCTGTGGTGCAAAAAAAGTTTAAAAGAAAAAAATAAAATTAGATACAGGCCCAAATATAACATTCATACAATATATTAGATTTCTTAACACAAAGTGACTATGGTTTTCAGCCTCACATTACGCTCGAACATACAGCACACAAGAATCCACGGTTTTTCTAGAATGATTTTTGCTGTGATCATTCGTTTTCACTGGAGGTGCATTTCTACTTTTTCTTACTCTAAAAGTAAATGATGAATGTCAGACTATAAATGCTGAAGATGATATTAGTTTAATCTCTA
This sequence comes from Ameiurus melas, assembly GCA_012411365.1. Classification (NCBI taxonomy): domain Eukaryota; kingdom Metazoa; phylum Chordata; class Actinopteri; order Siluriformes; family Ictaluridae; genus Ameiurus; species Ameiurus melas. The sequence goes on from CM022759.1 coordinate 25,663,398, forward strand.
AGAAAATGGCAAGAGGCATATGATAGCACGGAATGTTTGCAAACAAAACAAACAAACAAAAAAAACAAGATAAAATGAGGATTTTCTTACCTTTTCCCAAGAGAGGAAGGGGATAAGTCCCTTTAAAGAAAAGAAATCAGAAGGTATTGCAAGTGCTACTGATTTGATATACTTTCCTCTTCACAGTAAAAAGTTTTTTTCAAAAGGCATCAAGACTGAAATGATACAGAAGGTTTAATGTGATTTTTCATCCTTTTCCACCAGGGGGTCCCATTAGCACACAGTAACCCTCACTGCAAGGTAGTGAGAAAGGTATTGAATGGCAAAACACTGTACTGAGAACTGTACAGACTAGCTGAAGCAGTAGCTATTAAATATTTACGATGCAGTTTTGGTGATGCATATAGAAATGCTCCATCCATATCACAGAAGCACTTTGAAAATGTTTATTTTTCGTGAGATAGATTCTTAAAAGGCATATTGTGTTACAAACTCACACAATAACTGTAGCAGCACATTAGATAACCCAGTCTTCTGGGATAGTCATTAGTCTTCCTATCTGTAACCAAAAGAATAAACTGAGCAGTGCAAGGAAGCAACGTGTGGTTGGCTGAGGTGAGGCAATGACATCAGGACACGCATGTTGTTTTTTGTTTTCTTTTACAGTTTCATATACTGTATGCACCATGCAGATCTCATTGTAATGTTCACTTACAAACATGTGAAAATATAAGTACACCCTATGGAAATTGTCTTTTTTGACATATTTGGACAAGCAAACATTTGATCGTTTTTGAAACAGTGCCTATTAATGAAGTTGACATATTTAAACAAAACCACAAGGAAAATTAGCTTTTTCAATCATTTATTCAACAGAAATATGAATAGATGCGATGTTCTGTGAAAAAAGTAAGTATACCCTTATCCTCAGGAGCTAGTATTGCCCCCTGACACTGGCAATTTTGACCACTCTTCCATGCAATATTCTTTAAGTTGCAAGACGTTTGAGGGCTTACTGCTTGTTTCAAATCCACAACATTTCAATGAGATTCAAATCCGGGTTTTGACTAGGCCGTTCCATAACCCTCCGTTTCTTCTTTTTGAGCCATTCCTTGGTGGATTTGCTAGTGTGCTTAGGATCATTGTCCTGTTGAAAGGTCCACGTTCAGTTCAACTTCAACTTTCGGACAGATGGCCTCACATTATCTTCAAGCACTCTGTGATATGATGCAGAATTCATAGTTCAAAGAATGCATGCTGTCCAGTCCCTGAGGCAACAAACAACCCCAAACCGTAACATTTCCACCACTGTGCTTCACAGTTAGTATGAAGTGCTTCTCCTGAAAAGCGGTCTTTGGTCTGTGCCAAACATGTCTGCTGTTACTGTGGCCAAACAACTCTATCTTTGATTCGTCTGTCCACATTCATCAACACACGTTATTCCAAAAGGCCTGGTCAAACCAGACGACGTTTTAAGAAGTTAACCTGTTTTCATAACTGTTCTATTCAGTTAATGCAGAATACTGAGCTTTCAGTGGATATAGAAGATAGATGTGGTTATTTTCAATGTAGACTCAAGAGACACAACAACCAGACCGCAAAGTAGAATAACTCACACTGTAGTTCCCTATCCAAGTCAACATCATGGATGAGGAGTTAAATTTTGCAGTTACAGTGGTGTGAAAAAGTGTTTGCCCCCTTCCTCATTTCCTGTTCCTTTGCATGTTTGTCACACTTAAGTGTTTCAGAACATCAAACCAATTTAAACAATAGTCAAGGGCAACACAAGTAAACACAAAATGCAATTTGTAAATGAAGGTGTTTATTATTAAAGGTGAAAAAAAATCCAAACCATCATGGCCCTGTGTGAAAAAGTGATTGCCCCCCTTGTTAAAACATACTATAACTGTGGTTGTCCACACCTGAGTTCAATTTCTCTAGCCACACCCAGGCCTGATTATTGCCACACCTGTTCACAATCAAGGCATCACTTAAATAGGAGCTGCTTGACACAGTAAGGTCCACCAGAAGATCCTTAAAAGCTACACATCATGCCGAGACCCAAAGAAATTCAGGAACAATTGAGAAAGAAAGTAATTGAGATCTATCAGTCTGGAAAGGGTTATAAAGCCATTTCCAAAGCTTTGGGAATCCAGCGAACCACAGTGAGAGCCATTATCCACAAATGGCGAAGACATGGAACAGTGGTGAACCTTCCCAGGAGTGGCCGGCCGCCCAAAATTACCCCAAGAGCGCAGCGACGACTCATCCAAGAGGTCACAAAAGACCCCACAACAACGTCCAAAGAACTGCAGGCCTCACTTGCCTCAGTTAAGGTCAGCGTTCATGCCTCCACCATCAGGAAAAGACTGGGCAAAAATGGCCTGCATGGCAGAGTTCCAAGGAGAAAACCACTGCTGAGCAAAAAGAACATCAAAACTCGTCTCAATTTCTCCACAACACATCTTGATGATCCCCAAGACTTTTGGGACAACATTCTGTGGACCGATGAGACAAAAGTGGAACTCTTTGGAAGGTGTGTGTCCAAGTATATCTGGCGTAGAAGGAACACTGCATTTCATAAAAAGAACATTATACCAACAGTAAAATATGGTGGTGGTAGTGTGATGGTCTGGGGCTGTTTTGCTGCTTCAGGACCTGGAAGACTTGCCGTGATAAAAGGAACTATGAATTCTGCTGTCTACCAAGAGATCCTGAAGGAGAATGTCCGACCATCTTATCGTGTACTCAAGCTGAAACGAACTTGGGTTCTGCAGCAGGACAATGATCCTAAACACACCAGCAAGTCCACCACCGAATGGCTGAAGAAAAACAAAATGAAGACTTTGGAGTGGCCTAGCCAAAGTCCTGACCTGAATCCTATTGAGATGTTGTGTTATGACCTTAAAAAGGCCGTTCATGCTCGAAAACCCTCTAATGTAACTGAATTAGGACAATTCTGCAAAGATGAGTGGGCCAAAATTCCTCCAGGACGCTGTAAAAGCCTCATTGCACGTTATCGCAAACGCTTGGTTGCAGTTGTTGCTGCTAAGGGTGGCCCAACCAGTTATTAGGTTTAGGGGGCAATCACTTTTTCACACAGGGCCATGATGGTTTGGATTTTTTTCACCTTTAATAATAAACACCTTCATTTACAAATTGCATTTTGTGTTTACTTGTGTTGCCCTTGACTATTGTTTAAATTGGTTTGATGTTCCGAAACACTTAAGTGTGACAAACATGCAAAGGAACAGGAAATGAGGAAGGGGGCAAACACTTTTTCACACCACTGTATGTATTCTCATGAATAAATGTTTGAATAAAACACTTGATAGTGTTGCTTGTGTAAAAGAAGCAGCAGAAGGACTTACTTGCTCATGGAATCTGGGACCATTTTTCCCGAATCATCCTCATTCTGATCTCTGCATAGGAAGGAAAAGAGAACAAAGATGATTAGAGAGCTGGTACAACAGTCAATTGTAAGAAAAGGGCATTTCCTGCAGTAATAAATAATTTCATTTCTACAAGTAAGATGAGCAAGAGCAACAATTCAGTTCAATTTCATTTTAAATTAAATTCATAAAATCCAGAAATCATCATCATCATAATCACCATCTACACTGGTATCATGTAATAAAACATAATAATAGAAGATAGGCTTACTTTATAAGTATTTTCATATATTTAAAATAAATTCCAAAAAAGTTGGGACGCTGTGTAAAACGTAAATAAAAACAAAATACAATGATTTGCAAATCTCATAAACGCATATATTATTCACAATAAAACGTCAAATGTTTAAACTGAGGAAATGTGCCATTTTGAGGAAAAAAATAAGGTAATTTTGAATTTGATGACCACAACATATCTATAAAAAAGGCTGGAAAAGTAAGTGTTACTAAAAAGACACAGCTGGAAGAACATTTAGCAACTAATTAGATTAACTGACAACAGGTCAGTAACATGATTGGGTATAAAAAGAGTAGCTTACAGAGGTGGAGTCTCTCAGAAGTAAAGATGGGATGGAAACTGGATGAAAGCATATGTTGCTCTAAAACCTGTATATACCTTTCCATACCTACCATCACAGGACACAATCACATACACATTCGTACATTTTGGAAACGCCAATCAGCCTTCCATGCATGTCTTTGGACTGGGGAGGAAAGCGGAGTTCCCGGAGGAAACCTCTGCAACCCGGCAGAACATGCAAATTTCACACACACACACACACACAGTTCCGCGGTCTGAATCGAGCCCCCGACCCTGGAGGTGTGACATGCTCACCACCAATCCACCGTGCGCCCCCTTATTAGTTATTACGACACTTAAAATGTGCCTGTTTATGAAATTGTCACAAACAATGCACATGCTTGCTTGCTTGTTTGTTTGATTGCCCCTCGAACAATTAAAAAGTAAAGCAGTTACTCTCAAACTGACCTCTCGCTGTCACTTTTCTCCACCAGACCCTGCAGCACCGCATCCAGACGACTTCGGGCAACCGCACCGTCGTCTTCAACAGAAAACCGGACATAGCAGACGTCTTAGCGCGTCATTGAATCCAGTACGAGTCTTACACATAACATCATAAACGTATGAGAAAGAGATGCTCGGTCTCATCGCTCCTTACCTGGTTTCTCCATCTTAACTTTCATGTGAAGCATTTTCGACTTCAGACTTGTCCTCGTTCAACAAGCACGCACCTCCGAGTCCATTAGCCGATCCTGCTAGATACAAACAAAACAAATAAATAAATAACAATCACAGTTCGTCAAGTCGAAGCCTGGATTAACCCGGCTGCACCCAAACGTTAAATCCACAGATCTTTCTAGATCACATTTACAGGGTTTAGACGGTCGTGTCGCATCTTCAGTGTGGAAGCACCATAGGTTTACAAGACTGCAGGGATATAAACGTGTATAAATATTAGGAGAATAGACATTTTACCATTCTGTTTTTTCTTGATCAAAACAGCCAGTCATATAGTTTACATTCCAGACATTAATAATGCAATTGCTGGACATACTAAACATCACATCACATCACAGTCTGTAAAAGAATGAAAGCTTGCTAGTGACGTCACAGTGTGTAAACTGCTTCATGATTAGTCTTGAACTCACTGTCTAACTGGAGAGAAATACACTCCACTTACTGGCTCAACAATGAACTAACTAAGCTGTTCTGTTCGTGCTCTAATGAGTGTAAATGAGTTAACAACATTTCAAAAGTCCACATAAGCCTAAGTGTGAATGAAACAACAGCTGATACACACTGTACACAACCTGCTAGCTAGCAGCTAACCTAAACAGCTGGGGCTGGCTAACTAGCGAGCTAGCTATATTCAATTCTATAGACATATCAACACATTCGCTGCATTTCCATTGAAGACATCAGTAATGTAAACTTCACAGGATGTATATTATCGAATAATAAATGCGTTTTGTTTTTAAATAATCACTTACATTATGTAACGGAATAAGAGCCAAGGAGAGACTTTAGCACTTAGCTACATCGGCTATAATCTATTTTCAGTTCACTTGACTTTCCTCTTCCGCGCGCAAGTAACGTTCCTTTTGCTCATTGGTCAGCGCGGTTAACCGTCCTTTAAGATGATTGGGTGAAATATCTGTCCGTCATCTTTTACAACACCGGATTGGTCGCTAGAGGACCACTTATATGGTGTAAACAGATTTCAACTCGCAGGAAAAGGTTAGCAACAGATATATAATTCTTAATTATTTTTTAACAAGAAGATTCGTTTTATTTTAACTTTACTTGAATAAATACGAAGGTAGAGTCTGCACAATCTGTGATGTTTGATGTGTACTTTGAATATTTTGAATCTATATTTGTGCGTTTTCTCTTCGGGTTTTTCCAGCGTGTGGTTGTTGTGCTTAGTGACACACTCCGAGCTCAGTGTAATATTAAACTTAGGCAGTGTTTACCTTCAGTTAAAGTGGGCGGTGTGTAATGAGGTGAGGTTCATGGGCATAGAATCATTCCCAACTCGCTGTTAACCTCCTACTCAATCAAATAATAGTTAACACTAGTAATAATGATTTATTTCAGCTGGATAACTCTTCAATAATAGATACTCTTGGACACACAGAAGGCCTAAGAAGTTAACCCTGGATCATGAAATCAAGGTGAGATACAGATAAAGCTCTGTTTGTTACCTGTGGCTTGGAGACGTATGTCCAGACGTTTTAAAATCTACGGATTAATAACCGAAATTCTTGTTTTAGTGAGGCTGTTTTCACCAGAAAGAACCCCTTTCCCCGTGAACCCCGGCGAGCTAAAAGCCATTACAGTCCGACTAGAGCGAAGGATATCCCGAAGCAACAGAAAAAGCTGGTGAGAGAACTCGTTTGAGAAAAGAACGAGAGAAATCGGAAATGATTTGCGGTCACCAGGGTCAAAATGATGACCATCTGATGTGTTCATGTTGTGTCCAGGCACTGAGCCCTGTCCGGTTTACACAGTCAGCCAGTCCTCCAGAGTCTCATCCTCACACGGCGTCTCTTAGCCCCGAGGACAAGCACTTCCTTGAAGGCTCGCACCATGTCCTTCTCTGTCCTCCTCCATCTCTAACAGGGCAGCAGATCTTCTCTGAATCCTGGCCCTCTACCGATCAGAGTTCTTCTCCTGCCAGCACTGATGTTCAACATCCACGTCCACAGCACACACTGACCAGTCGAACGCAGGAGCCTTCGGTGCTGGCAAAGTAGGAGATATGACTGAGAACCCTGCATTACAAATATGATTTATGCATTAGTGCCAGTTTTGGGTATTATTACTAAGGGGGGGAGTGCATCAGGTTCTGTATAGTACTGTTTATAACTAATATCATTAAGCTGCCTCCTACTGGGGATATTCATTTTGCCTTTTAAAATAACCGTGTATTTTCTATCGATAAACAAACTGTAATGCTTAATAAAAAAAATTAATATATAAATAAAAGTTTTTGAGAGGAGTTAAGTGATTTCTGGTTTAGAAGTTTACTGTTTTGTTTGAAAATCTCTGCTAGGTACGTTGAGCGTTTCCGTTATGGAAGGCCACAAAGTCGTGGAGAGAGACAGAAGTTGGCAGTCGATGGAGCAGATGATCAGCCGTTTTGGTGGATGTCCTCAAATCCTTCACAGCCATCCAGCTCGACTCCAACTCGGACATCTATGGAATGCTTTGGAGGTGTGTTAAAGTGCAAAGCACTGGTTAGTTCCAAATAAACTGGTTAGTCCCAGACAACATGCAAATGTAATTTCCTTACAATTTTTCATTGTTTTACTTTTTGGACAGTTTCATCGTGCAAACTTGTGAGGTTTTGGCTTTAATGCTCAACTTATATTGTGCTCTCTAGTCCACTTATTCAGAATTATTTTGTCTGTATGTAGAATTATTATTATTATTATTTTTAAATGTCAAAGGACCTACGATACAGAAGAATTAAAATCCATCCTGCAAGGATTTCATGTACTCTGAATGAAAATTAAGTATCGATTGGGCGAGCTAAAAACTGTTGGATATGGATCCAAGTTGGTTTGTTGGATTTCTTTATTGTTTTCACAGGATCATTCGAGTGTAGAAATGATGGCACAGGCAGCGTGCAAGACCAGCTCAGGCATCAAGCGGACGCTTCGCTTTCTCCCACCAGAGGCCTGCTTGACTTGAGTGCACTTGTAAGATCTTTACTGAATCTTTAAAATTATTAATGGTTGTGTTTTAATAAGTGATGGACATTTAAAGTAATTTTGTAGTTGAATACTTTAAGATAAATATTGTCTTAAAAGTTGTGTTACAACTCTCTCACGTCACATATGTACTTCTGTTATTTTAGTAACAGTATAAAGTAAGCTTATATACGCTGGTCATAAGCTGGTTGTTTATAAACACAAGCATTTCTGTAGATGACCGTTAAATAGTACAGTTATCTTACTAAAGATTTCAACATTTATGGTGTTGGCATGGACTTGACCCATCCAGCAGTATATGCTCGAGTAATCCCGTAATTTCTCTGTCTGCGAGGATTTTCTCGTCAGCAGTGTTGGCACTCCAGTAGCCGTGTCTCTGAAATTAGAGATACTCTTTAGACTGTATATGTAAAGGCTTTTTATTCCTCAACTATTGTATATTCTATATTTTGTATTTGTCACTTCATTTGATTTGTAGTTGATTTATTATTATTTTTTTAAAAGTAATTTTAAAGGTTTTCAGGCATGTTTGGATGAGACTGGTGGCTAAATGTTGCCTCTTAGTGGTCCGAATCTGAAACACATCTGCCTTACATGTCCTTTGTTTGTAAGACCTAAAACGTTTTGGCACATACCGTGTTTAGAATTCAGCTCTCTGTGGTTTATCAGTTAAATGCCTTGGCATTAAAGGAAGAAGAGCTTCTCTCCTCGGCTCGCTGCACTCGCACCTCGTGCTGTCGCTGTTCAGTGTTCCGGTGTATATTTATGAATTCTTCGTAGACAGCAACGAGTGCAACCAGTTACGCAACTTAGGATTGCTCCTCTAGCACATTTGTGTTGTTTTGTTTGAGAAAGTGAAGCACTAATGTTAACCCTAACGTTTGGGGAATTTTAAAACATTATTTTTGGAAGTCAAAATGCATGCAGAATAATTCGGTCTCACTAAGGGATATTGTTTTTTATCTGAAATGCCAGTCTATCTGTCTGTCTGTCTGTCTGTCTGTCTGTCATTTTCTTTTTAATGTTGCATTGATCTAAGTTTTAACACTGCAGAAGACTTTGTGAAGTTTCTTTTCCAGTCAGTTGTTCCTCAAGCAGCAAACAGTCTGATGCCTTTTTCAGGCAAAGCCCAGCTAAGCATGCAAGCACAAGACTTGAAATAAATCAGCTGCATGGCAGTACTGAGAGAAGTGCGTGCTTGTTAAAGGCTTCTAGCAAATATAAACTCGAATGTTGTGCTTGCTGTGTTCCAGGCCTTATCTGATTCCTCACACTGTGAGCAAGGAGAGCCAGAAATCCTTCAGCTTCAGGAGAGAGCCAGAAGACTTCTGCAGAGGAGGTACCAAACAATGCACTGAATTTTTATTTATTTATTTTTTATTTTACTCACTCAACCTGTGCTTCCAGCATACAAAGCTGTGTGTTTGGAGTTTGCATGTTCTCCCTGTGCTTTGGGGATTTGGAAACTGGCATTTCCAAATTGTCCGTAGTGTGTGAATGTGTGTGTGATTGTATCCTGCGATGGGTTTGCACCCCGTCCAAAGTGTTCTCTGCTTTGTACCTTGAGTTCCCTGGGATAGGCTCCAGGCTCCTCGTGACCCTGTGTAGGATAAGAGGTACAGAACACAGATGGATGGATGGAATAATAAGATTATAATTAGGCCAGTGTTTGATGTTTAATGTTTGGTATGAGAGATATCTGACTGACAGGAATGAAAGCACTGTTTCCATCACATTGTAGCCTGCATGTATGAAATATTTTATTTGTTGCTTTGGGATCCATGACCCTGGTTATTTACAAGCATAAGATGATCATTGGGGGGTTTTTTTCTTCTCCTTTATTCTTTCCTTCTTTCTTTTTTCTTTTTTCTTCTCTTTAGTGAGCACTCCTTGAGCAGTGGCTCCAGCGGCGTTCCCATCAGCTCTGAAGGCCTGGGCTGCTCTGACTTCTCCTCTCCTGTTAGTGTCGATGAGCCGATCCGAAAGCCCACAGTTCCCAGCTTGATCGATGCAGCTAAATGTAAGTACATGCACTACTACATAGCAACACTTACTTTTCACCCAATATTTATTCAAAGTGTTCACTGTGTGGTTTTTCCTTTTCTTACTTAACAGCTGGCTTGTGTAAATAAATACTTTATTTAAGAATTGCACAAACTATGGAGATGATTTTTTGACAGGCTTGTAAATATAAATAATAAATTAATCCTTTTGGATGAATTAAAATCCCACAGAAAATGAGTTGTATGTAGATTCTCTTTTGTTGGGAATTTTTTTAAAACAATCTAATTTTACATATTTATTTATTAATATCCATTAAAGTGCATTTTTATCTCAGCTCGGCTGACTATTCATTCTGTCCTGCCACTAGTGATAACCCCCAGATCCTTACTTCCTGCTACCACTGCAAGGTTGGGGTCACAACCTCGGACTGAGGATGACATTTTGTTTCAATGGCGCTTGAGGAGAAAGATGGAACAAGCCAGACAGTGGAGTCACACCTCCTACCATAGTTCAGCTCTTCATCAGCCCTTACTGAGCAGGCTGGCATTACAAGTAAATAAACAAATGCAAATTCAGTTATGATATTCTAATTGCTCTGTCATTGCAACAATAGCTTTTTTTTCCCCTCAATAAACACAGCCTGGACTCTCTTTTACATCCGCACCCATGGAGGCGACTGGCAGCGTAAGCACCCCTGCCTCCTGTCTGGTCCCTGAGCCAGTGCCGTCCTCAGCCATCCAAGTCCACCCTGCATCCAGCATCCAGACCAAGGTCGAGTCCATCAATCAGAGCCACTTGGTTTCAGTTCCTCCGTGTGACAGAGAGAAGGGCCCTAAGCAGCCCCAGACAGCCCAGTCCTCCCCTCAGCCCTGTCTCAGAGGACAGCTCTGCTCTTCAGAGAGCTCACAGGAACTGTGCAGTAAGCAGCAGTATTCCTCTTCTCCATCTCCATCTCCACAACCTGCTGAGAGCTCAGAGACAGATGGCTGTCAGGGACGAGGGGGCATGCAGACCAGCAGTAGAGCGGAGGGGGAACGGGGCAAGAAAAATTCAGTGCCATTTACCCGAAAGAAGAAATCAGACAGGTTTGTTTGTTTTGTTTGTTTGTTTGTTTGTTTTGTTTTTGTGTTTCTTTTTTTAAGTTTTTATTTTGAAAAGAAAAAATTTGCGGTCATATCACGGTATTTGAAGACACTTCTCTTATACACAATATATGCCACGATGTATACGTATGCTTACAAACTGCCAGCAAAACAGCAGGCACATTTAAAAGTAAAGTTTTTAAATTAGTTTAATAACTTTTATTTTTTGTATAGAAAACTAAAGTAATGTTGAAAAAGTAAAAAAAAAAATTATTAATTCAATGTGTGAAAATAAAATGTATTTAAATTTGTAAAAAAAATAAAGTTTTTTTTTACTATTTTAAAGAAACAAAGCACTAGTAAATGTTAATATCAGATTTTTTATTTTTTTTTGAGAGTGTTTTATTAAAACATTAAGTAGTGTGTGTGTATATATAAAATGATATTGCATTAAGATAAGATAAGATAATACTTTTATTAATCCCCAGATGGAGAAATTTGGGATATCATTACCCATGATGATGATGACCATTTATCATTACCCATGATATCTGGAAATTTATAAATTGGTTCTCTAGTTATTGAAAACATCTAGAAACTAAGAATGCTGTTTTCTTATTGCATACAGACATTGTGCGTTTAAGCCACTGAGATGGTTTATTTCAGAAGAAAAAAAACTTGTAATTCTGTGGTATAAGAGGAATAAAACCACTTTGGTGTGTGCTGCTACTGGATAATGATCCACTTCAGGGTGGTAACTGTAACAGCACTTCACACCAGCCCATTGTTGATTATTTTTCTGTAACAGCACACCCCAACTCTTTTGTTTCCATACTTTCAATACTTCTATAAAGTCAATGATGAAACAAAAATTGGTTGAGGGTTCTTGTGTCTTTGACTTTTAAGGGTTTAGGCAGATTTGACTTTCATGAGCAACATCTGTCTTGAATATAAATCAGAAACGAGAGAGAAACCTAAATTCTTTTCGAAGATTTACACTCCTAGGACTTGTACTTGTATAAAATTTTAGAATAAAGAATTTATAATACAGAAATGTCGACCTTCTGAAAAGTATGTTAATTTATGCACTCAGTACTTGGTCTGGGCTTTAATCCTTTTGTATGAATTACTGCATCAGTGTGGCGTGGCATGGAGGAAATGTTCTAGAAGCCCAGGTTGCTTTGATTGCGGCCTTCAGCTCGTCTGTATTATTGGGTCTGGTGTCTCTCATAGATTCTCTATGGAGTTCAGGTCAGGCGAGTTGGCTGGCCAAACAGCAGCAGATGACGTGGCATCCCAAATCATCACTGACTGTGGAAACTTCACACTGGACTTCAAGCAGCTTGGATTCTGTGCCTCTTCACTCTTCCTCCAGACTCCAGGACCTTGATTTCCAAATGAAATGCAAAATTTACTTTCATCCTCCCCATGATTGTGGTTGTGTACTGAACCAGACTGAGAGATTAAAGAATCAGGGAACCTTTGCAGGTGTTTTTGAGTTAATTAACTGATTAGAGCTCTTCTCAGGTCAACGTTTCTGGATTATAAATTCTTTATTCTAATATTTTGGTATACTGGATTTTTGATTTCCATGAGCTATAAGCCGTAATCAAGATTAAAAGATTCTGGTTGTACTGTATAAGCTGATGTGGAGAGTTTTGTTTTTGCAGGTATGGGAGGGATGGAGACGTGGTTGAGAGACTTCGGCACGTTGTCAAGGCCAGAGACGCGCACGCTAGGGGTCAACACAAGGTTCGCTCTGAAAAGAAAGAGAATGCAGGACACAGAAAGAGTCCGAGTTCAACACAAGGCGTTCATCCACGAGATTCACCCTCGCCGATACACAACACTCTCGGCCAGGTCAGTGTGTCCTCTTCTTCATCACAAATGGATCGTTTGATCTTTTTAATAATATAAAATAATTCTACTCCTAGGAATTGAAACATTGTAGACTTTTTGAGCAAGTCCTGTGTAAGGACTTTTGTTTTGCTGGGGTTTTTTTTGTTTGTTTGTTTTTGTTTTTTTCTTCTATGATGCAGTGCTTATGGGACACTACATGTGGTACCAGCAATGACTACGTATACAAGAATACTGCTTTGCAATATTGAGTTTCCATTTTGATGTGTTTTGATAACACAGAAGTTGAAGTTTATTAAAATATTTTTTTACATTAGAATATTATCCTTGACTTACTCTGTAATCTCTCATTTGTCAGGTTTGTTGTTGTTGTTGTTGTTTTTTTAATTGTCCGTGTATCTCATGTTGACCTACAAGGTTGTTTCCGAGGTGTTGTTTCTCGGTGCTGATTCACCAGTCCAGCCTAGCACCCCACGCTCCTCCACTTCTCCCATATACACCCCTCTAGTCCATCGTCATTCCCCTGCTCCTCCCCCTCAACGCTCATCCCAACCAAGTGAGGTCATAGGTCAGCTGATGCAGCAGGCACAAGGTGGGAAAGTTACGATCATGAACCCTCGGCTCCTTTTGGTTTTGTGACGTGATGTGTTTGTGTGTGTGTGTGTGTGTGTAAGGTCAACAGTGAGCACAGTTTAACCGTTTTAGCCTCCACCTGTTACAACGGACAGCACCATTCTTTAAATAACAGTTTTGCAATGCAGGCACCTTAAGCTGTTTTTGCATTGCTGTAGTAGACACGCAAATACTCTAGTACAATAACACAATTTATAGATTATAGTATGACTTAAATGGCTCCATTAAGAAAAAATGAATATTCCAACATATAAACAAACTTACCCATAATGGACACAATGTCAAGTCAAAAAAATAACAAAAGGAAATAAAACACACAAAACAAGATCCTTAAAGACAAAAGGCTCCATAATGTAGGTAGAAATCATTCATGAAGATTGAAAGTAAGCTGACGTTTATTTATTTATCTTCAGTAAGGCTTTATTCTGGATCTGGAGTCTATCCTGGGAACACTGGGTGTGTATACACTGGGTGATTGAGACACTAGTCTACTCCAGGGCATCAGGCACACACTCCTACACTCTATGGTGCAATTTAGTGTTGTCGGTCCACCTACTGGCATGTTTGTGGGAGGTGGGAGGAATTAAGAGAACCTGAAGGAAACCCACACACACAGGGTCAACATGGGAAACTCCAGCCAGACAGTAACCTGAGCTCAGGACTGAGCTCGCGACTTTGAAGCTGTTCCTATTGTTTAAATTGTTTTAAATTATAAATGTGCTGCTGCAGGGGTTTCCTCCAGGTACTCTGGTTTCCTCTCCCAGTCCAAAGACATGCATGGTAGGCTGATTGGCATGTCCAAAGTGTCTGTAGTGTGTGAGTGTGTATGTGATTGTGCCCTGTGATGGATTGGTGCCCCGTCCAGGGTGTACCCCGCCTTCTGCCCGATGCTCCCTGGGAACAGCTCCAGGTATCACTTCTATGGGGTTATCCGGGGTTAACTTTATTTGATTTTCAAACGTCATGCATAAAATGCTTAACAAATAATGTCTCACTAGAATACAGGTAATAAAAAAGCAACCTCCATTTTAGATTAGAAGTTACTAAATGCTCAACTTTTTATTTGTTATCCCAAATATTGTGTCCTAATACAGACTCGGATGGGCTGGAATTTGAAGACGATCCCTTACTCTTAGTTCTCCGGCAGCAGAGAAAGTGGACGAAAGAGCAGCTCTGGTGAGAACTGTTTTATACCTTATTTGGTAATGAATACATTTATAAACGTTGTGCTAGAGTTAGGTCTCTATACCATCTTAAATGTGGTTATATGTAAATTTGTTTGGGTTTTTTTTTCCCAGTGAGGTTGACATGATGCTGGATAAATTCCATGAAGACTGATCTACTGTGAACAAGAACAATGTATTGAAGCACACAATCATGTTTATTGTGTCAAATCAATGCACTGTGTATTTATTTTTTGTCTGCAAATGGATACGAATGTGTTTACACTGTAAATAAACCATTTTGGAAAAAAAAATATTTATTTGAAGACTTGATGATAATGCAGCAGTTAAATTAGTGCATAGAATATCAGAACTTGTATCATATAGTTAACACTTACAAGACAAACATTTATTAAGGAATATGTACAGTCAAGAGCTAAACAATAATGATTTGGTTACTTATGAGACTGATACGTCCATCAATATCTGATATGTGCAACTGTTTACAATGTTTAGGACATGCTGGAAAATTCAAGATGGATTCTGAATTTGGATCCGGTGTCTTCAGTGTGCCTGGAAGTCTAACGTTATTAAAATGATGAACAAACAGGATTAGCGATGTGTCGTTTGGCTTGGTATCAAGTATGTTTGGAATTGGCCTTTGGAAGTAGTACCCGCTAGCTTTCATGCAAGAGGAAGGTTGGTCTGTTTCTCCTGATGCCCAATCCTTTTGAGAGTGATAGAAATGTATCTTGGGACAGAATTGCATAAATATTAGAAGGTCCATCTTCTTGTCTCCTGGTCAACGCCCATGGAGGGTCTTTACATTTCTGGTGGTCCCAAGTTTGTAGGCGATTTGGCATTTTCAACCTTCAGCAAAGGGGCAGAAATAACGAGCGTTCCCTCTGGCGACACCGCACACTCCAGTTTCATGGCGTCCACTTCGTTTGGGATTCGGTACCTTCGGTTAAACTGCCGGGTCACTAATCCGGATCCGTCCTGCAGAGACAATTTACACCACGTGTTTAACAAACAACGGTAAGGATTAGCTTTCGAAGACATGCATAGCTAAATGTACATCAACTGTAAACGAGAAGAAGAAGCCTTTATTCGTCACGTGTACGTTACAGCACAGTGAAATTCTTTTCTTAGCATACCCCAGCTTGTTAGGAAGTTGGGGTCAGAGCGCAGGGTTAAGGGCCTTGCTCGAGACAGTAGAACTGACCTTTCTCTGTTCGTGTTTTCCCTCGACCACAACATAGTTGCCTGTGACTTTGACCATCAGCTCCTCAGGACTGAAGTGTTTCACATCAAGTTGCACAGTAAATCCATTCTGGTCACAGACAACCTGCATATAAAGATGTGATGAACTTTCTGGGCGGTATCGATATGATGTGCATCGTCATATGATGAACTGTTGCTTTAATTGCTTGAATGTTTTGGAGGTGCTTGGGACAGACACTGGGATGCTTATACAACAGAAACCATGGATCCAGTTAATAAAGTTCCTGAGTAAGACCACACACACACACACACACACACACACACACAGGTTTTTCTAACATTACCCATGACATTGTAGTTTTTGCTCCGGAAATATTTTAGACTTGTTTAAGGCTTGATCATGTCACATGTCCCAAACACTCAAAAAGAGGTGATAGTTAATGGGTCTAGCTTTCTAAAGGGGTTTTACTTGGAAACTTGCATCAGACAGATAAAACCAAAAATGCTGTAGGGTGCCAGGTTTAACCTTGTTTTGTACAAGAGTACAGCAAAATAGTAGCTTACATCACTAAATATTACCATACATCATACTCTAATATCATACACTGAGAAAATATAGTACTAAATTGTACCCTTCTTTGGGATGGTACTCTCAATGGTACACCTTTTGTAACGTTAGCATCCTTTTCATGATTTAGATAAAAATGGACCGTAATTAGGTTTTTAGAGTAAAGCTTTTAAAGGTACACTATATTATGTAGCTTTCTAAGTAAAAATGGTACAGTAGGTGTAACTTACAGAAACAAGGAAAGGTACAATTTAGTACCCTTTACCCGTTAGTATGGAGTTGTAGACATTCTGTTTGCAGTAGGAAAAAGGTTCTTCATGGTTTCCTTGACTTAGTGGTTATTCTAAAAAGGTTTAACATGCAACATGTAGATGTTCTCCAGAGGGACAAAGTGTCTTTATACAAACTGAAGAAACCAGGCTGGCTATAGGCAGTAACAGTAAGGGTAACTAGCAATATTCTGCTAAATGTTCCTGCTCTAGGTACATGCTTATTATTATGAATAATAATAAATAATTATATTTATTCCCTGCTGAAAAAACCCCTCATAGAATTTGTAATGGTTTTAATGGTTATAATGGGAATTGTAATGGTCCCTGTGGATCTCTACTTGGTTATTTGTTACCTTCTATTGGTAGCATGTTATGTCTAGTGGATATCATTAAGGACCAATAATGATAATGGTTTTAATGGTTAGCTGGTGGTTTGTAATGGTATTTTGTAGTGGAAACCGTTTTCTCTCACGGTTTCTAATGTGTGGGTTACAGCAGGGTTACAATTGATTAAATATATTATTTATGAATTTTTTCATATATCATTGCTATTATTTCTTATGTACCACAATCATTCCACTCCTTTGAATGCACCCTGAACTGCATCCAGCTGTTATTTCTACCTCCACTGTAATGTAAATTACACCTGAGCCTACCATTCCTGCTTATGGTGTAATCATTTGTACAATGAGGTGCAAGTATGTGTGTATTAGGATGGTGAGTGTGTTGTGTTGTCAGAGATGTGCGTGTATCATGTTGTTACCAAACACCAAGAAAAACTCCTAATACGTGTGAATGTACATGGAGAAGGGACGGTTTTTCCACATGTCCATGTTCAGACTGCATTCTGAGCCAGTGGAAATGAGCGGTTTCACCCACCTGTGCGGCTCCTGTGTGCTCTTTAACCGGGACCAGCAGCTCAGCTGGGGTCCAGGGGTAAGATCCAAAAGTCCCCCCGGAGCGAGGCAGCAGAGGCGGCAGAACTCTCTCCCAGGGGATCCCGCTCACAGGTATGGTGGGAGGCAGGTCGAAATCCATCTCCAACACTAAAGAAATAAAATGTTGGGGAAATGCTGGTTCTTCTACGCAGAGCTGGTGAATGAAAACGCACTGGACGTTGTGCGCAGTGAAAATGAGTGCCCTCCTGATTTAAATAGCTCTCCACCCCCAGCCCCTTCACACGCTAGATATGTCTTCCGGAAATAGATTCCATTTATTTATTATTTAATTATTTAGCATGGATCTACGTCTGACACATTCATATGTCTTTTCTATTCAAAAATACAGCCATGTTTGAACTTACCTCTGAAATATGACTTGTCTTCTGTGATATTATTATTCTTGCTAATAATAGTAATAGTAATAATCTGTGTACTAAAAAGACAGGGATTACTCGTCTCTCTTCTCCTCTCTGCAACTCTCCCACATGGAGCTTGTACACCCCTTTATGTAGCCTGTGATGTGTCTGGATTATGTAAGCAGATTGATTTGGTAACAGGTTTATTATGATGTTCATTGGCTTGATCTGGGATATTAAGCATCCCTAGGAATTTTGAAGGTTATATATATTTTTTTGAAGGATACACGGCGTATGTATTTAGCTCTATGTTAAACTTACAGCTAGAAGGAAATGTGCTTATGTCAATGTCAAATGGATGTTTTAGTTTAATCCTCCTGAACGTGTTTATGACTTTGATTCATATGTAGATCTATAAGATAAACTAATAATCCAACAGAAGATACATTATATGCTCAAGAGTTTGTGGACAGATGACCCTCACATTCTCCAGACTTTTGCCACACAGCTGGAAGCACACTATTGTATACAGCTTTGCTGATTAGTGGTTCGCCTCACACTTCCAGGGTCGGGGGTTTGATTCCCACCATGGCACTGTGTGTGGAGTTTACAAATTCTGCCCGTACTGTGGGGGTTTCCTCCGGGTACTCCGGTTATCTCCCCCAGTCCAGACACACATGGTAGTCTGATTGACATGTCCAAAGTATCCGTAGTGTATGAATGGGTGTGTGAATGTGTATTTGATTGTGTCAGGCTCCATGGGATAGGCTCCAGGTTCCCAGTGACCCTGCAGAAAATGGAACCAAGATACCCAAACCTGCTCCAGCATGACATTGCCCCTGTGCTTGAGTGTCCTGTGCAGAGCCCTGACCCCACTGAACTGGAACACTGACAGCACCCCATCGGTGTCCGACCTCACTATAATGCTCTTGTGGCTGAATGGACACAAATCTCCACAGTCACGCTCCAGAATCTAGTGGAAAGTCTTCCCAGCAAAAGGACTGAATCTAGAATGGGATGTCCAGCAAGCACATATACGTGTGAAGATCAGGCGTCCACAAACATTTGGACATGTAGTGTAAATTATTGTGCATTATTTGTTAGTTACAGTTATATTTATATAGTGCTTTTCTACTCAAAGCGCTTTACATAGTATGGAGGGAGGGGAGGTCTCCTCATCCACCACTAGTGTGTAGCATCCACCTAGATGATGCGACGGCAGCCATAGTGCACCAGAACTCCCACCACACACCAGCTAATTATTAAGTACACCTGAAAGAAACACTACACAAAAGGATTCGTGATCCTGGGAGAACACCGGGTCTGGATAATAAAAGTCATGGACTTTTCAGGAGGAATTATTTTGGCTTAGAGTTGATTGCACATCTGTGGAGTGACAACAGGCCACTTTGCCACTCTGGACTATAAATAAGTTAAAAGCGTTGGTAACAGCTTGGTGCGACTGTTCCACAAGTACATAACTTCCAACACGGACAAACACGTGTGCCCAGAAAAAGTCCCCATCCGTTCTATCTCTTTAGGTCATCCGTGATACGTGAAACCACCCAAGATTCCTGACAGAGCACAGATTTCTGGATCTGTAACTTTCCGCTACTTGGTGCTGGTTGTGTAATCACTGGAACATTGCCTAAAGTTAGGGATATCTCCCTGGGCCAGTAAAACCATACGATGTAAAGGGATCTGGAAGGAACACAAGCTATGACATTTGAACTTCCTGTAGTGGTCAGAGGAACATCAATGTTGGAGTAATATTACCTAATCTGTATCTGCAAACCTGGTGTTTGTTTTGTGTATTTATTTATTTAATAAATATATATATATATATATATATATATATATATATATATTTTTTTTTTTTAAATAACAACTAGACTTGGTTAGAACAAGAATTTATTCCAGTCTCATAACATCACAGCTGTGTGATCGAAAACGCAGCTATATTTTTATAGCGACACAAGATGATCATTTTAATGAATAACAACGGCTTTCACAGCCATGGCCAGTAAACAAAACTTTAAATCAAACAGATTTCAAGGATTCTAATCAGTTTTGGCCAGAATTCAGAGAAAGGAATGAAAGTAAATACATTGACATCATCACATCATACGTTCAACATCAAGAGTATTCAACATCAACATCAGGACAAATATAATCTGTCCTGACTCTGTTCACGAACAGGAACACCATGAACTGTCACGTAATGATTACTTGCCGGTCATATTTTGGAAAACGTAGTTCGAATGCCTAACTGCAGAGCTCATCAATCTTTTTTTATTCGTAAGGATGCCAAGTCATGATGCTGGGAAACATGTTTTATCTGCCATCGACGCTCTGACTACAAGCTACTAAAAACAGCACCCAGTGAGACCCCGGCAGCAAGGGGGCTTAGAATTTGCCCGAACGGGAGATTGGGTTTCATAATAGGCGCCAGTAAAGAGTTACACATCAGAGACGCTTCGTTTGTGGATATTAGAGAGTCTGGTATGTCAGTCCTGTTGTTAGGATTAGGAGATTAGAAGATTATGATCATCTATGTAAATGAGGAGAGTGTGTACAACTGGTGTTTGTCACTCATTCCTCATCACGTTGCTCAGACTCACTTTCATTCTTTCACAACAACTCAAAAATAATACAATGACATAAACATAGGTCATCACAATGTTTAAAAAAAAACAAATAAACAAAAAAAACCCAGAAGCCTTCCAGAAGGAAATAACGTGTGTGCAGTGTCTCTTTATGGCGTGCCGAGAGGAATGGTGAAGGAGAGGTAATCAGCCACCTCGCCCCACTGTGCTCGGTTATGCTGGAAAATGGTGATCCACGTCGTGAGCACAGCCACCCACAGCAATAACCCCAGCGCTGACCGTTTCACATCTGTATAGAGTTACACAATCACAATTTACTCGCAAACATACACAGATTTCACAAAACATCTCTAGAGCATCGCATTCATTATAGAACAAGTATAGGATGCAAGTGTGTGTGAGCACGTCCCAAAGAGGTCACTTTTTAATCAAAGGGTGTAGTATTTAAAATATGGAAATAAGCTCAAACTACACTTTATTAGGACTGCTATACAATTTTCATCATCGTGAGCACTGTTTTTGCTTACTCGTATTTGACTGCGGTGGCTTTAACATTAATTAAAACACAGCCTGTATAAACAGGCATTATATAAACAGAACACTTGCTTTTATTTAGTTATTTACTCACACATATATATATATATATATATATATATAAAATATATATATATATATATATATATATATATATATATATATATATATATATATTATACTTTAATACTCATCCTACAGAAACAATGTTTGTGACACAATCTTGAACTGTAGTAGATGCAGAATATGCAGAATCAGCAGACTCAGCATACAGGCTTGTGACTCTAGTGTGTCGCTTTAAGCAGAGTTGAACGACTGCTTGATGTCTTACTCACAGATTTTGATCTGTGGTTGTTCTGTGTAGGCGGGTTTTACGAAGGCCTCTTTAAAAAACCACACAACGTTCACCAGCCAGAGGAAAGGAAGGAAGGCAAAGCCACCTAAATCAGACAGAAAGTCAAAAAGAAAAGAAAAATATGATCAACTTAGAGAGCTTTCTATAACTTTTTTTTACTATAAATATGCAATTGACAGCTCTGGAAGGTCAGACAAAGGTATAACATAATATTTAACTTGATATTACACCTGTAGAGCAAATCTTTTTCACGAGTCAAGAAGGACTGTACTGCTTCACCCACACACTTCTAATGTACGTTAATAAAGATTAATAAAGACTCATTATCAAAAAAAAAAAAAAAGGAGGAGAAAAAGAAAAAGTGGTGGCTTAGCGGTTAAGGCTCTGGGTTACTGATCGGAAGGTCTAGGATTAAAGCTCTTGAGCAAGGGCCCTAACCCTGCGATGAAAAGAATTTCACCGTGCTGTAATGTACGCGTGACTAATAAAGACTCATTATCACAATGCTATCAAACCACACAATGCTTCTTTTCCCCATTACTCATTTAAAGCCATATGTATGTGTATGTATGTATGTATGTATGTATATATCCATATACCCATATGTGGTTCTTCCCCAAACTGTTGCCTCAAAGTTGGAAGCACACAATCGTACAGGATGTCTTTGCATTCTGCAGCATTACAATTTCCTTTCACTAGAACCAAGAGGCCCAAACCTGTTCAAGGATGACAATGCCCCTGTGCACAAATCGAGCACCATGAAGACATGGTGTGTCAAGGTTGGAGTGAAAGAACTCAAGTGTCCTGCACAGAGCCCTGACCTCAACCCCATTGGGATGAACTGGAACACTGACTGACCCCCAGGTCTCCTCACCCAACATCAGTGCCTGATTTTACTACAGCTCTCGTAGCTAAATGAACACAAACCCTAGAAGAAAGTCTTCCCAGAAGAGTGGAGGTTATTGTAACAGCAAAGAGGGAATAAATCTGGGTGAGGATATTCAACAAGCACATATGGGTGTGATGGTCAGGCGTATGCCTCAGTACCTGCTTTAAAGGTTAAGATGATGATGATTGTACAAGAAGCACAAAATAAGTGATACATATGTCTGTACTCAAGTAAATCCTTGAAAACTTATTTCTAAGCATGACTTATTGTATAAACCAAGGAAACGTTTATACACGGACTGTATAACATTATATTTCAGAGGGGAAAGAAAGATTCCCAGGTTTATGATTCAGAATAAAGATATTTTTA
The DNA here is from genome assembly GCA_012411365.1 of Ameiurus melas. Classification (NCBI taxonomy): domain Eukaryota; kingdom Metazoa; phylum Chordata; class Actinopteri; order Siluriformes; family Ictaluridae; genus Ameiurus; species Ameiurus melas. The sequence goes on from CM022759.1 coordinate 25,685,939, forward strand.
AAACACATGTTGATCTCCACTTTGGAAATTCAAACAAACAAACAAACAAACGTCATTCATTTAAGGAAGGTTGTTACAAAGGCATACCCAAATAATATTTCCGGCAAAGATTCAGCTTCTCCTCGTTTGAAACGCGCTCCAAATTCATGATTTTCTGCAAAACATTATAAATATTATATGGATCAGCATCAGGAGGTAATACAGTTAAAGTAGATTACGGTTTCTCTGTGCTGTAAAGTTACCGCTGCCTAGCGGCGACCTGCAATACTACACAAATACACTCACTACCCAAGTGGTGCTTTAAAGCTAATACAGGCCTACAAATAAACTTTAATACATTTATATATGTTCAAACAACCCAAAATATAATGGGGACTAGAACATCCACTGACACATGATCATCTAGTTCGCGCTGTTTAATTAAATAACATCCGTTTATCCCTCTGCTGTAACTAGCGGCTGACGCTGCTTTTGTATCCAATATAACAGCGTAAGCAAATGAGAAAATAACAGGCTAGCTAACGGCGGCTAGGAAGCCGTGCTAAAACACCCCTTTCTACGCGTTTACACCGCGGTGTGAAAGCTAAAAGCTGTGGTGTCTGGTTAAAGGAAACAGATACCTCCGCTGGGAACACGAATCAGTCAGCAGTTGGTCACAAAACGCAAGTTTGAAGTCGAAAATGGCTTTGGGGATGAAGAAATAACTAACATCCGCTTCCGCATCATGGGTGCGGTGTGACGTCAGGCGCTGGTTTGAATCTTGGGAAATGTAGTTCTTAACACGAGGAGCGTTGTAGGAAGGGCCAGAGCCCGTGTTCTCCACAGTGAAACCTTACAGTGTCAACAAAGTGTGTGTAAATGTTAATAATGTGGATAAATATGGCTGGTCACGAGAAGCGAACGGCTTTAATCCAATCAATAAAGTGAGAACAAGTATAAATAATGTAAATCTGAAAGATTTTAGAGATATGACAAATATAATATTACAGTTAATTTATATTAATTTAATTATGTTAATATGACGCACCATGTTTCAAACCTAAATTTAACAGGTTTAGCTTGTTGGGATAACTCAAACTGGTACATTAAATTATTACTATTATTATTATTAGTAGTAGTAGTAGTAGTATTAATGATAATAATTAGCTGGATATTTGAAGTTCCAATAACTGATTCTTTATTTAAGTCAATTAAAAATCAGCCATTTTTATTATGCTGTAGTCCACTATTACAAACTATACATGCTAGCAAATGACACACACCCTACTTATATTTCAAATGATGTTTAAAAATGCAAAAATCCTTAAAAAGATAACTATCCATACATGCATCCATCTATCGAACCAGCCATCCGTGTTCTGTACCTCTTATACTACACAGGGTCGCGGGGAGCCTGGAGCCGATCCCAGGGAACTCAGGGCACAAGGCGGGGGACACCCTGGATTGGGTTCCAACCCATCAGGATACAATCACTCACACACACACACACACACACACACACACACACACACACACAAAAAACCACTACTGACAATTTAGAAATGCCAATCAGCCTACACCGCATGTGTTTGGACCGGGGAGGAAACCGGAATACCCGGAGGAAACCCCTGAAGCACGGAGAGAACCTGCAGACTCCACACAGCGAGCGGAGGATGGGATTTAATCCCCAACCCTGAAGGTGTGAGGCGAACCTATTCATCCAAAAAAGATAACTAACAGGTCAAAACAGATGTTTTTTTTTTGTTCATTTTATTACATATTTAGGGACAGTATAATTGAAACAGTAAAAGTCATTCATGAAGGATGGGATATCCTTTTAAAGCCTAAAATACTGCTTGTAAATAATTTGTCTAAATGTTAATAATAAATGAAGAGCCACTTCTGAAGACTTCCAGAGTGCAGGAACATAAAATAATATGAATGCACTTGTTCGGAGGTTTTATTTTACCCTCCGCCTGTCTGCGCCTCCATTTCCCACAATGCCCTGCTGCCTCCCCCCCTCCCAATCAGGCGCTTTCCCTCTCCGCTGAACTCGGAGCTACTCTGTAAATCGGTGTTGTTGAAGCTAACGATGGCAGCAGCGGCGGGATGCGGCTCGGCGGCCGCGGCTGCTGGTGGAGTGGCGGGTGGCGTGGCCGCGGCACGGGGCCGCTTTCCCGGGCGGCCCTGGTCGTCGCGGAGCCGCCTGCGCTCGGAGAAGCGGTGGCAGCTCGGCCGCTCGGGCACGGAGCAGGACGACACTGGCGGCGGAGGCCCGAGGCCCGGCGGCTGCCTGGCGCTCGCGTGCGGTGAGGACCCGTCTCACCTGCGCCTGCTGGGGATCGAAGCGAGCTACAAGAGCCTGGGGGAGGCCGGCTACAGCTCGAGTGGAAGCGAAGAGGTCGGTAGCTTTTTATCCTGGAAATGCAAACGATATAAAGTGCACAGGATCCGCGGCCTGCTCACCCGGACTGGAAGTTTAGTGAGCTGTGGAGGAGCTTGGTAGCATTATTGGAGCAAAACCGACGTTTTAAAAAAAAACAGAAAAAAGAGAGAGAGAGAGAGAAAAAAAAACTCCGACTAGATGCCTGCTTTCAGTTCCGATGTGTGGATGAAATCAAGTTGGAGCAGAAGTGGAGATGATATCTGGGCAGTGTTCGTGCTGTGATCGCTGCTGCTGCTGCTTACAGAACACCGATACATTTTACACTGCTTCTGGAAACAATGTTTCTGCGCTCGCAACACTGTGTGTGTGTGTGTGTGTGTGTGTGTGTGTGTGTGTGTGTGTAGAGAGAGAGAGGAGGGGGAGGGGGCGAGCTACTGTAGCATAGGAGCTAACGTAGCAAAGGAGCTAACGCCATAAGACCTCTCTCTCTCTCTCTCTGTGTGTGTGTGTGTGAGTGTGTGTATGTGCGCGCACTGAGCCAGATCTGTCTGCTTTGTAAATTGGAGGTTTACAAATTCGTCGTTGCATACCTAATGCATGGGCTGCTTTGATGAGGAAGTTGATGTGGGTTCAGTAAAAGCTGCTTGTGTGTGTGTGTGTGTGTGTGTGTGTGTGTGTGTGGGGCCTGAGTGAAGACTGAAAGGGGCACAGCTACAGTACACACACACACACACACAGAGATGGGTGATAAGGAGCTGAGAAGCAGCACTGCAGAACAATATCCAGAATAAAAACATAAACAAGTTCTGCATCGATATTAGATGTCGTTTGTTATCGCATCACATCTCTTAACAGTCACGCTTTCGCAAAATGTGCTGGTCTTTTATAACAGGCCGTATTTTAAATATATTGAATGGTGGTTGTTGGCGTATACAATTATTCCCCCTCCCCTCCAACAATTAGCTACTAGTGTGTGTGTGTGTATATATAATATATATATAATGTGTGTATGTATTCATTTAACATGAGCTGCGTATATCGAGCGCATAACTAGTCTAATATTTTAGTTCTTAAGACCTTTTCGGACTGGATTTGTTTTTTCCACGGGGAGGTGGGACCGTTTACGAGAGTATCTCTGGGACGTTATTTACGTCTAAACCTGCCGTCAGTCATTTTTCCAGCGACAACATCCGGAAAGATTCGGTTGTATTTTTTTTACGTTCTATAAAATAAGCTGTCGGAATAACCTCATGGTATATGTGTACACCATTTTATTCAGTGGTTTTGTGCTTTTTCTTCAGTCCGAAGAAAGTCAGTTGCCGGACGTGCTCTTGTCTATCGTCTTCTGCCGAAACCAGGTCTCGACCGAATCGAAACCGTGGGATGATCAAATATAGACAGCGTTTCAAAGGACTTGTGAAAGGCGCAGTGCTTCCCGGCGTTTAAAGCATGGTGTTGAGTTCAGTATTGAGTACAGGTGTAGCGTACATGCATGTTACGGTCGTATGACCTACTGATGATCACGGGCAACTTACGCAGCTGCGATGTCCATATGAAGAGGTTATGATAAAGGTCAAACCTGTCAGGTTGTATTAGAATAGGGTGTATGTAGTACACATGGGCGTTTATAGTGGAAGAACCGAGCGCACTTCAGGAAGACATTCCCATCTCTGATTTATCCAGGGATCAGTTGTCCTGTACAAATCAACCAATAGGAGTTCGAGGGATCCTCCACCCAAGTTATTAATGCTACTGTTATAGCATTACTATTACTATTTGCATTATGTTTTGGAAACTTTATCTGATCAGAATTGTACTTGAGTTGTTTCCCATGCTGCTGGTTACACTACACACACTCATATCTTGCAGCAGGTTTGTTGATTGATGGTAAAGATGACAGTTGTGGACTGGTGCTGATAATCAAAATTTCTATGACCAAATCTTGTCATGGTTTTGACTTAAAAAGAATAATAATATATTTTTTTATGTGTACATCAGTGTGCTGCTTGGCAAGTGTCTTCTGTTTTTGCAGTTTGTGCCACGCTTTTCTCACAGTAATTTTTTTTTATTTCATTTATTTATTTATTATTATAATTTTTTTTTTTTAAATTAGGCCTACTTTATAAATAAGGGCGAAGAGACAGACTGATTAAGGATTCACTGATGACGCCTTTTTCATTTTGGATACGAAGGCAGTAGCAAAATTTCGATACTGATCTTTCAACTTCGTAACCAGGCTTACTTTCTGCAGGATTCAGTCACTTATGTATTGGCAATATGGTTTAAACAAAATCCGTATTTGGACAGGAGGCGGGAGTGAGTGGGTACATCTGGAAATGTAGAATTGTTGCTCAGAAAATTGGGATGGAGGAGAAAATAAACCTTTTTCAAGGGTGCGGAGAGATTAAAAAAAAAAAAAAAAGATCCAGAGAACGCAGAGCTGGCGCCAAGTGAATTACTACACAATTATACAAGTACTAGTTTAAAAGAGTTTGTGTGTTGCATCCAGCATTTATTTTCTCTGTTTGTTTATTGCTCTAAATCTCCAGAATGCATCACATTTCTGTAGTCCTATAGCTCTGCCCTGTGGAACAGTTTAGCATCTCAGACCTGCAGAAGAAAAAAAAATTACCCAAAATACCCGGCACGTTCGGGTCGCTTCCTGCAGTGGACCACGTCACTCAGATGTTCTCAGACCGGTTGTCCTGACCTGCATCAAGAAATTGCTTGAAGTGGGGAAAACCCACCAGGGTTTGATTCAAATGTACTAAACCCTGTATGTGTGATAGCACCTTCAGTTTGCTTTTAATTTGTGTCATGCATTCACAAACCAGAGTTTTCTACATCACGGGCATGTAAACCTCATAATGTTCTGTTGGATGGGAAAATGCCATGTCGTTTCCAAATCTTGTGATTCCATTCAGGTCTATTCCACAGTTTCAAGTGAGAATCAGCCCCGAGACCGATACTCAGTAGAGATTAGTTTTACCACTGATGCAGACGGTAACTTGTATTAAGCTGCCTCTTAAAGACATGGCTGTGATGCTGCTGTTTACAGTGAGCAAAGTCATACTGAACATCGGTCCTATCTCACAGCCAGGGTTGATGGCTGAAGTTAAGGGAGGTTGAGATGAGATTTTCAGGGTCGTTGATGGAGGTCGACAGAGTAATCAGTATTTTTAACCCGTTCTTTGTCATGCCAACATTTTACGTTTTGTCTGTTTATTCAAAAATGTGTGACGGGTTCTCTTTTCTTTGCATTTTGGTGCATACATAGCCAACAAGTATGATTAGTAATTCAGGGTGAGAGCTATATTTTCCTCACTTGGCTGATACTTTTATCTAAAGCTTCTTACAATTGAGGCGGTATACAACTGGGCAGTTGAGGTTTGAGGGTCTTGCTAAAGGACCCAACAGAGGCAGCTTGGTGGCGCTGGGATTTGAAATCACGACTAGAAGTGTAACGATGCATTGCCGTGCAAAAATGTGACACGTGCATCCTGGAAATGTGCGATTCACATTGTGGAAATTAGCGTTTAATTAATTATGGATCTAATTCAGTTGCACTGTTTGAAAACCAGAGGTCCCAATCTGCACGTATCATAGACTTTTTTTTTATATATATATATATATATATATATATATATATATATATATATATATATATATATATATATATTTATATTATATTATATTATATTATATTAAATTAATATATAATATTAGACTTATAATGTATAGAGGGCTCGCTGGTCACATCCGGACATGTGATCTGGAGCCCTCGGTCACTTCACAACAACTGACATGCATTATAAATTCTATGGTTACACAACCTTGTTATAACCGTTTAAAAGAGCTCTTCAGCTATGTTCGAACAACACACCGGCCCCACGCTTCTGTGACCTACAATGCCTGAGAAAGCAGCAGCAGAAGTCGGTCATTTTAGCCCTAACATTTAGCTCTATTTCAGGTTAAAATTATGCCTCAGACACTTCTTTATGCATTATGTTTCAGTTGGTTATTGTCCCCTGGTCAGAGATTTTTTATTTGTTTATTGTCAATTTTGTGGGAGAATTGATGTAATTATTTTTAAGATGGTAAACCTGTAGTACATTTTGTTTTACAGTTTTAAACCTTTGCTCTTAGCAATGTTTGATTTGCTGAATCTTTTGTTGTTTTTTTTTTTTTTTTTTTTTTTTTTTTTTTTTTATTTTTTTTATAATATTTTAAAAAAATAAAAAAAATTTTTTTTTTTTTATTCATAACCTTTTTTTTTTTTTTTTCATAAAATATTATATTAAAAAAAAAATTATACCACAAAAAAATTTTTTTTTATATATTTTTTTTTTTTTTTTTTTTTTTTTTTTTTTTTTTTTTTTTTTTTTTTTTTTTTTTTTTTAAAAATTTTTTTTTTTTTTTTTTTTTTTTTTTTTTTTATATTTTACAATTGAATTTTTTTTTTTTTTTTTTTTTTTTTTGTTTTTTTCCTTTTTCCTACTTATTTTTTTTTTTTTTTTTTTTATTTATAAAAATAATTTTTTTTTTTTTTTTTATATTCTTCTACAATATTTTTTTTTTTTTTTTTTTTTTTTTTTTTTTTTTAATATTATAATTATTATAATATTTTTTATATTTATATTATTATTTTATTTTTTTTTTTTTTCCCTTTCTTTTTCTTCCTTTTTTTTTCTTCTTCTAAAAAAAAAGAGAGAAAGCTGCATAGCAACAAATGTAATACATACATACACACACAACATAAATGCACCTGATGTAAGCCAAAATAGTTCATGTCAAGACGTGTTAATTCTTTTAATGCAGACTAAGATGAAATGATGCATAATGCTTGAAAAAGAAATATTTCCAACACCCACTCAAATAACTGCAGATAATAATTCTAATGCCTGTGCTTTTGTTGTTGTGGATTACAGGAATCTGAATTCAAAGGTTTTGAGATTGAAAATGAAAGCAACAGTGTTCCTGAACGGTCCAGACGAAATCGTCCCAAACGTAAGTGAAAGATGAGACACCCAGCTTGCAATGTTGCTATAATAATGAAAATAATCTAAACTGTTTCTTACCAAGTACTTTGATCGGCAGTATACATGTAAACCCTGTTAATGTGTTGTGCTCATACCTTAAAAGTTTTTTTTAATGTCTTAAATTGTCTTATTATTATTATTATTATTATTGATGTTGTTCTTTTGGGCACGTATATGTATTAAATTACCCTAAACCCTGAATTTATATGGTGTAACATAAAATTAAATTAAACCTTTGACATCACGGTGCAAACACTGGATAATATGGCTCACTCAGACTAGACTAAATTTAGCGTTAATGTACATTTGACCAGAAATTGCTATAGAGCCTTTTAACCCTGGCTTGTTAATACTGTATGACTGATGGTGTAGTTTTAAAAAATATATAAGAAATTCCTAGCTGTAGAATATATCTGAATAGACTGAAACATTTCCTTACATTGAGTTGTTTTTATATTTGGTAAGTAAACAGCTCAACTCCAGTCTTAAAGTACGTGTGACGTTTCATTAGATTTGGAGTTCACATTTAACCTAAGCTTACCTGTAGACACACCTGGCTTTTGGTGTCATTTTGACTAATGGAAAAATCTAATAATTTTTTAAATAGCATGGCACACAGTCCTAAAATGGTGAGTAAATTATATAAATGAAATAATGGATACAATTACAATTAGTATTCAGTGGTACCTTTGCTATCATTTCATCCTCATTTAGAAGCTGAAATGACAGAGATTTTTTAAATCTGTTTTCAATCTCCTAGGTAATGGGGCATCAACAAATTCATCCAAAAGGGTACGTCGGAGACGAGCTCCTGCCACAGCTGTGGAGAAGGTTCAAGCACCTCAGGATGATTCTGTATCTACACAGGAACTTCACAGCACGGAGTCTTGTAATGGTGTTTCGATTGAAGATGCAGTTTCTGGCTCAGATAAGGTAACAAAACAAAGACGAAGAAGAGGCTCCGTTAAAAATGAAGCTTCATCTGCTCCAAGGATCACTATCAAAGTAGTGACTAAGAGGAGAGTAAAGGTAGCTGCATCAGAGAAGTCTGAAACTAAGGAAAATCAATGTGCTGTAGACTTATCTGCACAAATGAAATTAAAGAGAAGTGCAAAAGTCCCAGAAAGTAGTTCTGTTGAGGTAAAGGAAGAGGTCATCACCAGGAGGCGAGGGAGATCTGCATCTGTTCCCCAGATCGTGCCAGATACAAAGGTCGATGACCAAAATGTAGGGGAAAACTTGAGGAAGTCAACCCGCAAGACACGTTCAACACCATGTAGTGACACTGTAAAGCCAAACGCCGGAGAAAAGAAGGCAGAACCAACAGACAGCGTGTCAAAAGAAAGCACAGAAGTCAAAAAGCTTGTGATTCGGAGACGGCAAAGATTAGACTCCAGCCGCATTGAGCAGTCAGGAGACCACAAAGATGAGGCCACTTTGTCAGAGTCGATATTAGAGGTGTCAACAGTTGAGGAATCTAAACCACCTTCCAGGAAGAAAAAGAAAAAACGGAAGAAGAGGAATCGGAAAGACAAAGTCTCCGAAAAGAGTGACGAAAACCGTGATGCTTTGTCTCAGCAACCAACAGGAGACAGTGTGGAGAACAATTTTGTGGGAATCCCAGGCTTGAAATTGACACGAATACGAAACCCAAAAGCCAGGTCACGTAAGAAATGCAGTAAGTTTATTTGGACGCTAACACTGGTAAAGTGCAAAAGCAAAACTGTTAGTTCACCAAACCAAGGAAATCTAAGCAAAGCACCAGAAAGCCTTAGCAAAGAGACAGATTGTCCCTCAAAATGTGCAAAAGAGCTAGATGTTTCAGAAGAACCCGCATCTAGTCCAGCTGACACGGCAGAGATTAGCACTCTGCAGGAGCCGGAAAGTAAGGAATTGTTAAACACTGATCATGTCAGCAAAAGCTCAGAAAATACAGAGATCATGGAGAAAGATGATGAGATCTCAAGAAATGACAATGAGGTGACCTCTGGAAAAGATGAAGAGGAGGAGGAGGAGACCTCAAGAAAGGATAACCAGGAGGAGAGCTTGAGAAAGGATAATGATGTGACTTCAAGAAAGGATGAGGAGACAAGATCAAGAAATGACGATGAGGTGACCTCGAGAAGGAATGAGGAGACAAAGTCGAGAAATGATGAAGTGACCTTAAGAATAGATGAGGAGAAGCCTCGGGTCTCTGTTACATCTGAGGTTGTGAAAGAAATACATCCAGAGGTGGCTGCAGAGACCGCTCTAGAGCCGATGGATAAAGATTTTGTTCCTCCCCTTCAGATAAAGGTCGTGTCCTCACCGGGAAAACGCAACAGCGTAAAGCAGTCCTTTTCAGTCCAGCAAGCTGCAACTACACCTAAAACGAAAGAAGTTTCTAAAGAAGCCGATCATCGGACTCCAGCAGAAATGGAAAACCCGATAGAACCTCCTCCTTCGATGCCCAAGGAAAGGCACAGATTGAGTCTCAACTCTCCTCGAAAAAAGCGTGTAAGGCATAAACCTTGGACAACTTACAAGAGGAAATCTAAGAGTGCTCCTTCGGCAGATCTCTCCAGTTCTAAAACGATTGCTGAAACTGCTGGTTCTGTTACTGAATCAGAAGCTCCAGCCGCAGAGACGGAAACTGCAGCCACTGAAACGGAAGCTCCAGCCGCTGAAACTGAACCCAAGGTAGGGGAATTACCAGACTCGCATGAAGAACCTAAACCAAGGAAGTGCTCTGGTCAGGCTGCTGTCTCGAAAGCAAAAGGGTCCCTCCCAAGGTGTGAAGCACCAATGTCTGAGGCAGCTGAACCTACAAGTGTTGATTGTGTTACACTTCCACCTCAACCTGCGACAGAAACACAGCCAGAGATTAAGACCGAGGAGGCACTGTCTACTGAAACTGATGAAGTTTTGGTATTAGAGCCTCGGACGACAGTCCCTGGTCAAGCAGAGCCTCCTTATCACGCTCGGCAACCAAGCAAGCAAGGCAAGAAAAGACGTAGAGGTTTCATAGGACAGAGGTTAAAAGTTCGCAGAAAGACGTTGCCCCCAAGACAGTTAACAGATGAAGGCGCTGATGTTTGCTCAGCAGCCGTAGCTTCTGAGCCAGCACGGTCCAAGCTATTTGGCATACTGAAAACAAAATACAGAAAGAGGCACATTTCGAGTCTTCCTTACAGTCTTGAAGACAAAAAAAGGAGGGCAAAGCTTTTCGCACAGCAAGTAGAATGTGAGCTTGGTGCTCAAAGTAATGATCAAAATGAAAATGCCTCTGTTGATGAAAAAACAGACCCTGAATCTGTTGAAGTCCAACCTGGAAAAACAAAATTTGTTAAAAACATTAAGCATTTTATAATGCCAGTTGTCAGTGCCCGATCCTCGCGGGTGATCAAAACGCCAAAGAGATTTATGGATGATGCTGACATGTCAGATCTACCACGGAGGAACGCGCAGAAGAAAGCTCATCAGTTGGCATTGAATCCAAAATCAAAGAAACGAGATGATAGTGATGAGAAAGATGAGCCCTCCTCTCTTCCATCACCGGACGAGGAAGACCTTCTGTTGGAACTACCTGAAGCCCAGTTAGATCTCGATTTGTCTTCTGCTGAAGAATCTAAGCTTGAGCCAGTAAGCGACTTGGAAAACCTAGGCGAAGATAAGTTCTCCGGCAAGAGAAGATCACTACTCCGAGACCCAGGTTTCAATTGGCAAGTACTGGAGCCTGCAGGTGCTTTGAATTTCGACCAAGATATCGAAAAGGAGTATGAGGCCTTGCTATCTGCAGAAGATTTCCAGTTTGATTCAGTAATTGATCCACCTCAGAAAAAGAAGCAGAGCATGAAATTCAAGAAGCCGACATCACACCTAAAGCTTTATAAGAAACTCAAGGATGAATTAAACTTCGGTCCCACCAAGAAAAAGCTAAAAAAGCTCCCACCGGTTGAAACGGGGAAAACCATTTTACCCCCTGTTGAGGTGCAAAAAGTGGATTTGGAGAACGAACCAAGTCTAATTAAGTCTCTATCAGATATCAAGGCGGAAAAGGCTAAACTGAAGATTGAAGATCTTGACAGTCCTGGGGTTGTTCGTAAAGTGTCTATCTGTGTGCGTGCTCTCAGCAACAAGTTGTTGGCGCAGCAGCAGGAAGAGCAGGTGGATGATATGCCAGATGAATTCTCCATCCATACAGACATCTCACTCCCCAAGAAATCCATGGGTAAGTCTTCTGCATGTTTGTTTATTTAATCAATGGCATTTCATCCGAGTTTCATCGGCACGAGCGTAGATCTCATGCAAACAAATCTGCAATCATTTGTAAATAACTTCTAGGCCTTGTTAACTTATAACTTCTTAAAAAGCGCATATCTTTTTTTTTTTTTTTTTTTAATAGACATAGAGAATATGTTTCAAACTAAATCAAGAGATCAGAAGTCAGAACGAGGCTTTGATCAAAAGAGCAAAGAGGTCATTGAGTCAAAGGAGAGAAGTGTCATCCAGCGTCCTCACCTGTCCGGTGCCAACAAGCGCATGTTCAACCTCCTCAAGAAGGCCAAGGTTCAGCTCATCAAGATTGATCAGCAGAAACAACTCAAGTCATCAGGGGTAGGAATGAACACTTTTAAACCAGTTTTTGTACCAATTTATGTTCGTGGATAAAGGTCATTCTATTCTTTATTTATTTTTTTTTTAACCCCATTATAAGTCCCCCCTATTTTCCTATCATTGCCACTTCCCACCCTGTAGCTAGCTCTCCCCATTACGTGAGTGTTCTAGTAAGTCTAGCAGGTGCTTCCTTTGAGACACAGGAAGTCGACCACTGTATGTTTTTGTTCTGCTGCTCGTGCTATTTAGCAGAGAAGGAATTCTCTGTCTGCCCTGAGCTCACAAACAGAAATGACTGACTCGTGTCACTTTGATTGACAGAGGAGAGAGTAACCCCATCCCTCCCACTCTCAGACATGGATGATTGCGGCATACATGGGATTCAAACTCCCCATACTCTCCCAACAATAGATCGAATGGTCTTTTTTTTTTTCTCGCACCACTCGGGAGAACAATTATGCTATTTTAAAAACTGTTTATTGTGGATGGTGTTAATTTCAAGGTCTGTAATAAAGTATTTACATGCCTCCTCTGTCATCAAGATGTCTATAAATACACACATTGACACATGACAAGCAGGTGTCTCGCAGTTGTTGTTTTTTTTCTTTTTCGGGTTAACCAGATATTCATGATGCATGTGTTGATATAACCACATTAAAGTTTTTTTTTGTTCAGGAAACCAGCCCTGATCACAAATGAGAATAAAAAGTGAGGCTTTAGAACCAGTTGTGTTTATTATAAGAGCCAGGTTTGTGCTCGTTCATTGAACAGTGAATAAAATACAGCGATGAAGTGATTTTAACCAGCAGAAATGATTTTATCCCCAGAGAGATTTTCACGATTATGGGAAGTGTTTAAACATTCACTGGACCATCACCATTAGACACTTGCACACTGTGTGATTCGAAACCTTTTACAATGCAAGATGGCTGCATGTGAAATCCTCCACAAAAAAACAAACAGACCCTTGACTTTCTGCTGTTATTTTCTCAGCGGTGACAGGAAATCAGCCATGCCAGACACTACTGATTATGAATATAAATCTATAAAACAACTGAAGCAATTTAAAGCCTTTATTATATTTAAAATTTATGGCTTTGCATCTGTAAAGACTGGAAATACCTCCGCTCTCGGTGTGAAACAAATGCTGTCCAAATACACTTTGAAGACTGTTAGATTTCCACGTCACGTGAATCTCGGATTATGCCTTATGCCCATCGGATCGTCCGTCATGCCTTCCAGCCTGTTTTACCATTAACTTCTATTAACTTTTGGTTCTGTGCTGCAGTGAGCTAGAAAGTGTGGTTTGCTGCAGAGTCAGGCGCCCGGAGAGTCCGAAATGAACACCCACACTGACAGATATGAGTGTTCACACAGACTTCCCGATTTTATTCATTCAAAACAGTAGTATTTATACACATTGTACACATTGATAACAGCAGTGCGTGGACGGTTTCTACTGGTCCAGGTGTCAGACAGATTTAGTCAAAACACACAGCACATAGTCATGATACAAAATAAGTTCCGTGTCATGTTGACACGGAAATACATAATAATATAATCAAGGATAGCAGTTGATCAGCTTATTTAAAGCGGGAATTAAATGATTACATTCATCATAGCTATTTGATAGCAGTTCATAATGTAAGCAGGTCCATGATATAAGAGAATTTCCTTTCAACGACTAATACTGATGTACAAACATCGCAATGCTCTTTGTAGCTGTATTATAATTTGAAATATCTCTTACACTTTGACTTTACAGCTCCTGTCAGAAGGCCGAATCACAGCTGGGAAGAGGCAGATCAGAAAACCCATGACTCAACTTAAGGATTCCAGTCCCGACAAGACTGTTCCTTCTCCAGAGCAGGTAATTCTGCAGTCCCCATGAACAGTGACTTAAGCTGTGATGATCTTATATCTAGTTGTAGCATTTAACCTCACGTTTCTCTGCTTGGCTTTGCTTTTTCCCGTCAGGAGCCGGCCAGAGGAGGTCCACGTATCAAGCATGTTTGCAGAGCAGCGGCTGTGGTTCTGGGGCAACCTCGCGCCATCGTCCCGGACGATATCCCCAGACTCAGTGCTCTTCCACTGCATGAAAGATCAGGCATTTCACCATCACCTGCTGCTAAAGGTGACAGCACAGTCCAAATGAAAAATAAATGATGGCAGTTCACCATATATTTAACAAATCCACGTCGCCCAGTGATGTGCTTATTTACAAATATTGTGCTCAATGTTGAATTTACAATTATTTATCACAATTTTTCATCAAATTTAGATAAAAATGAATATTTTAGGACAGTCGGGAACATTTATTAGGCTTTGTTGTTGTGCAGGAGAGAGCACTTTCTATCACCTTGTGCATTAGAAACCTGTTTCCCTTTAAATTTATAAATCTTTTTCAAAACTGCTTCGTAGTCATATTCGGTAAGCGAATGTTTGAAATGCTACCTATGAGTAAAATCTGGCGTTGTAGTAAACACAAAATCCCAGGTAATTAAAATGTAAATGGTGATCCTGTGATTTAATGCACTAGAGTCTATAAAAAGCAGGTTTTAACATTCTACTTTAGCTAAGCTCACTGTTAATGTTGTTGATTTGGATTCATTTACTGAGAGACAAAAACTCATGTTCATTGTTATAACAGTGTTGTAATAGCTAAAGTTAGTTATTTATTATAGTTCATTAGTTCTAAAAGCTAATCTATTTATTTTTAAATTGTCCCTAGTTGAGAAAAAAAACAATAGAAACTGTCACAGAAATTCTAATGGTTTCCACTACAAATACCATTGCTAACCATGAAAAATGTTACCATTACAGTTATTGACTCTTAATGGTATCCACTAGATATAACATGCCACCAATAGAAGGCAACAGATTACCAGTAGATACACAGAGGGACCATTAGAGTTTCCATTAAAACAAATACAATTCTCATTATAACCATTAAACCCATTACAATTTCTATGAGTGTTTCTATCGGGTTGTTTTGGGGGGTTTTTCAGCAGAGGTTTATAATCTGTGATTCTGTCCTGATTGGTAATTATCTTCTGGGCTACATTTACAGATGTGGAGTCACATTCTGACCCAGACAGCCCTATAATGCAAGAGCAGAGGATGCCCAAGTTTCGCAAAGCCCGTGCACACGCACGTCGATGTGGCCAGTGTAAAGGCTGCCTCCATGAAGAGGACTGTGGCAAGTGCATTAACTGCCTGGACAAGCCCAAGTTTGGTGGCCCTAACACCAAAAGACAGTGCTGTGTGTAAGTGCTTAGTGCAGTCAACCGCAGTCTTCATTTAGTTTAGTATTCTCATATGCACCAATAAATAAATACATGATGTTTTTGAAAAGCCCATATACGCTTATATGATTAGTCCTATCGTACTGCAACACTAAACTACACATATCGAGTTTTTTCAAATGCACATTGAAAAGGTTCATATTGCATTATTAAACTTCTCACCTCTCTGCTTCTGTCTTAAAGGTACAAGAGGTGCGATGAGGTTGAAGAAAGGAAGGCCATGAGACTATGCGGCAAGCTGTATAAAGGTAAACAAGCTTTGTCGTTTGTACAGCTTTGTAATTTTGTTTATATTCTCAAGAGGGTTTATGGGTTTTTTACTCATCTGACATGCCATTTAATTAATGAAAAGGTTTGTGTTGGACTGTGTTAAATTTTAATTTACATGGTCTTGGATTTCCATTCTGTAGTTGAATCTGGTTTGGAAGCATTTCAACATTGCTATCTATTGAGTCTTGTTGCTCTGGGGACTGTAAATTCAACCAAAAGTCACTAGAGAACAGTAAATCTCACGATAATTAAATCCCTCTCTATCTCTCTTTCTTTTCTTTTCTTTTTTTTTCTGTCTCTGTGCTGCGTGTAGGACAAATGAAGAGGCGTCGCTCGTCACTCGTCAGTGCCGGTCACTCGAGTAATGAGGAGTGTGAAGGAACAGAAGCAGCTTCTGTAGGAGGAGACAGCCAGAGCCCATCATTACGGAAGCAGCCCAAGCGCACCGTTAAACCGCGCTATTACTGCGACCTCCTGGATTATGACTCCGATTTCGACCCGGACATGAACAGGACGCCGCACTCGACATCACCGGCCCGGAGACGAGCGCCTGGTCCACGTAACAGCGGTAAAAACAAGGAAAAACCTTCCTTTCCTTTCAAAGCTATTTTTGTGTCCGTGTGTGTTTACGTTTATGGTCGCAAGTACGCTACGCGATTCTTTCGTTGTGGTGTTTTATTCTTTGGTCGTTGGTTGACAGTTGTGGTCTAATGTGTCCTATCATATGATCAATTTTGGCGAGTCCACTGCTTTCGTCGATGGCAGGGAAGGTCCACCCTCAGTTTCTGCGGTTTAGGGTTCTCGGTTCAGTTGTCCCAGTGTCACGATGTCCCCGTTCTTGTGTTTTTGGAGCGTGTACAGCTCTGTGGATCCACTGCAATGTACTGTGTGAGCCTTGGCAGTGGCACGGTGTCCAGCTGTTCCTCTTTGGTTCATTCTCAGCTACAGCTTTTGAAGGACTTGGCCTGTTGGTTTTTCTGCGTTTTGTTTATTATTGGTTTTTCTGTGCGTCTCTGTTCTTTTTATTATTATTTTTTTATTAATTAATGTCTTTTTTTTAATTAATTGTAATGTTAATTGTAGTGTGGCCTATTATAAATCCTTATTATTATTATTATTATTATTATTAATAATAATAATAATATTAATAGCAATATTACTATTAATAGCTATACCATTAATATGAATAACAACAACAATAATAATAACAATAACAATAGTAATACTACTACTAATAAAACTGTCACAAAACTTAAATTCTGTGGTGTGTGTGAATTACTCACAGACTTTGTGTCCCTGGACGACTTTCTCGGTGACGGCCTCGACGAGGGAGTACGACATCGCAGACCTGGATTTAACAGAGTTCCCATCAGACGGAAACCTGAGAAGGTAACGAAATCTTCAGTCTACAGTAGGATGCTAGAGTCTGAGTCCGACACAGATTGCCATGTTCTTATTTGTGTGCTATTTGTTCTTGATAGCTTTAGCGAGTTCAGACCTGTGAGTCAAACCGAAACTAAAAAGTCGCACGCTAAGCATAGTGCCAAAGGCTGCAAAGACACATCGAGCACTGTTCAACATAAAATAGTGCGTTGTTCTGAATAAGGTGTGTCTGAACAAAATCCATTTAAATGCTGTTGCTATTGGAGACGAGAACGTGCTGTGACCTATGTAATATGAAATCCTAAGTCGTTCTTTGAAGAAACTCTGATCATTTTAAGAAACTAAGGCACAATCTTGATAAAACTTCTCATTATTAAGACGTAGTTATATAAAAAGCTTCATCATTTTGTCTTCAATTAGCAGGAATGGACTTCCACAAATGTAATGCGTGCTTTTCGTGATAATTTGCATGCGCAGTTGCTGTTTCCGAAGAGATTTTCAGATCTATTTGCATAACCACCACCTTGTATTTTGCGTTTTTGTTGGAATGCCCCCAATTTCAGGGTGCACAAAAAAAAAAAAACACCAGACAGTGCATTCTATTTTGTTTGTCAAAGATTCAATCCTCCATAAACCTTGTAAGTGCATCAGCTTACACAGTTTTTGAAGGCATTAGGAAGTTTGCACGTTTTAGTAAATCAGGGGCTTGGTGTCCACAATTATATTTCCATAAAAACAATGGAGTTGGTCAAGCAGACCATGCCTGTAAACCTGGGATTCATTCTCAGTGTGTTTGTTTCAGTTAAATTATATTATCTAGTAATCAAGTTGCAACAGCCAGTCACTAAAACCAAGATATGGCCTGTTTTACACATCGTTCATTGACGTGATCTTTGCTGTACTATATTGTTTATTGTTCAGTGACCTCTTTACAAGCCTCTTTATTTCGGTGTCGTCTCTAGGGATGCATGTTGATTGAAAATGATACAAATCAAGGGGTCACTTTTGTATAACTCTTCTGGTTTCCTAGAGTCCTCAGGAGCAAACTCCACCCAGTGTCCTGGCAGCGCTGGCTAATGGTTTCGCCGAGAGAGTAAATGAACCGTCTGAGCCCACATACAAGATCTGTGTTGACTTTAAGGTAGGATGGGAAAACATTAGCACATGATAGTTATGTCTTTGACAGTTATTTTAAATATATATATATATATATATATATATATATATATATATATATATATATATATATATATATATATATATATATATATATATATGTGTGTGTGTGTGTGTATGTGTGTGTATGTATATATTTCAACCAAAAGGTAAGCAGGTAATTTAAAATATGCATCATCTGTACCCTTTGATGGCCTGGCGTCCCATCCACGCTCCAGATCCACCATAACCCTAACCAGGATAAAGCAGTTACTGAAGATGAATGACTGATACGTGAGCTGTAGTGTAACTGTCAATATTTCATTGTTATTGAATATACTAGGTTTTAGTATAGTTAATTGAAACACTGTGCGGCCGGACAGCTTTTTTTTGGTGTAATTGTAATTAAACCACGAGATGGTACACTTTGTCTAAATTGAAC
The DNA here is from genome assembly GCA_012411365.1 of Ameiurus melas. Classification (NCBI taxonomy): domain Eukaryota; kingdom Metazoa; phylum Chordata; class Actinopteri; order Siluriformes; family Ictaluridae; genus Ameiurus; species Ameiurus melas. The sequence continues at coordinate 25,704,494 of CM022759.1, forward strand.
ACAGTACCTGCATTAAACTACAAATTTTATAGCTGTTAGTAAAAGAATTTATATTAGGAATCTGAAAAAAAAAATCTGAATAAAATCACTCCGCTTTTTTGTAATGAATGAATGCAATTTTTATGTCTTTATATAGGACGAACTGTTAAATGTGTTCTTTAAAATGCATTGAATAATCATCGTAATCTAGTTTAGTTTAATTACCGATTGAAGAAAAATAAACAATAAATAAACGATGAAAGTATGGAAAGCGAAAGGAAAGAATGTAGAAAGTTATGATATTTTTTTCCCCTAGTAAATTGATCGTCTCCTTTAATATCTGAAAGCTTATCTTACACATTCTTATTGTACTGTTTTCTTTTTTTTCTGTTGTGTACGTCTGAATTTAATGTGGTGTGTTTTTTCAGGCCTGTGCTTTGGAGAACCTTCCAGATTGTTAAATATGTTGCCCACCTGTCTGTGTTTTCCTGTACAGGAGGACTGCAGCTTACAGAGTGTGTGGTCGACTGGTGGCTTGAGCATCCTCACCTCTGTGCCTCTCATGCCTCCATCTGTGTGCCTCCTGTGTGCCAGCAAAGGACAACACGAGGTATGGACTGAGATTATACAATGAATGTAAAAAGTCTACACACCCCTGTTAAAAACGGCAGGTTTTCATGAAGTAAAAGAATCACATTGAGAGAAATCATGTCGGATCTTTTCTCATCTTTTAATGTGCAAGTGTGAAGTGTACAAAAGAAGTGCAAAATCTTAAACATTTATATGCAAAAAAAAAAAGAGGTATAAAAAAGCTCACAATAATGTAAGTTGTGTAAGTGTACACACCCCATAACTAATATCATGTTGAAGCACCATTTGATTTTATTAGACCTCTGCAGTTAGCTGATAATTACTTTTGAACATGGGATTGAATGTGATTAGTTAATTCTGAACACATTTATGAAAGGGGGTGAACACTTATGCAACCTGGTTACTTTGAGTTTGTTTTTCACTTAATTTTGATGTTATAATATCACACTGAGGGTGGAAAAAGCTTGCCATTTTAACAGGGGTGTAAACTATTTATTTTATTTTATTTTTTTATAACCACTGATAATCCTCAGTTGCACACATTTTGTGTTTTAAAAAAGTTTCAATCTGTAGATAATGTTATTTATATAATTTCTTGAAATGTATAGAACACTCTCTCTGTCTCTGTGTGTGTTTTGTGTGTTCATTGTGTAATTTTGGCATAATTTAAAGTTATTATATTAAATATGAATGATTTTAGAAATTAAAATATTGACACTGATGGCAAGGTCCTTTTAGCTGTCCTGGTGGTTATACCTTTTTTTTTTTTTTTTTCCCCTTGCCACTGTTTATCTACTCCAGATGTTGTTCTGTCAAGTGTGTTGCGAACCCTTTCATCACTTCTGCTTGGAGCCGTCAGAGCGGCCAGGGGACGAGAACAAGGAGAACTGGTGCTGTCGCCGCTGCAGGTTCTGCCGTGTGTGTGGTCGCAAGAACAGACATTCCAAAGTTGGTTGGACTTTTTTACTTTTCTTAATTTAAAAAAAAAAAGTGTAATCCAAGGACATTTTATGAGAGACATTTTTTGTTGCACTTTTTTTGGACTGTGCTCATTTTCACTTCTGCGTGTCCTTGAGTTTGATAATAGTGTGTGTAGAATTTTTCTTAAAAAAAAAGCCAAGCAACAAAGACACTACAACCTTGGCTTATGTATTCTTTCTCTTACATAGCCTCTGCTTGAGTGTGAACGATGCCAGAACTGCTATCATCCTGCCTGTCTAGGGCCGAACTATCCCAAACCCAACAAGCGCAAGAAGCCGTGGGTGAGTAAACACTGGGTTTTTTTTCCAGGCCGCTTAACATAGCATTGAGCTCTCATAATTCTGAAATGTTCCATAATCCATAATGAAATTCGTTGTTGATTATTTAAATTATTGATTATTGTTGATCATTTACTTTTAAGTTTGTCATAGTTCATACTCTTCGTGTGTTTCCACAGGTGTGTATGACGTGCATCAGGTGTAAGAGCTGTGGCGTGACTCCAGGGAAGAGCTGGGACACAGAGTGGAACCACGATAAGGGCTTCTGTCCTGACTGCGCTCGGCTGCATGATCAAGGTGAGAGCACGAAGCATATTGCAGTTAATTACTTTACAGCCATAACAATGTGCTAAATGTATAGCATAGTGCCATTGTTTTTATTATTAAGTAGATAATAGAAAGATCAGTTTTTAGAGCAATTCTCAGAAGCTTTATAGATACTGGCCCAGGAATGGAGGGGTCATGGCAAAACCTGCTGGGAGAATATTTAAAATAAAACAGATTTTCAACTAGTTTTCAACTTTTTGCATAAAGTATATTTCCCTTTATTTATAAACAATTTGCACTTAACTGCATGACAAGCAAACACTCATGAGCACTACTATTACATATCTGTCCTTTAGCCAAGTATATGTTAATCTGCCTTCCAGGGGAGGGAGGGAGGGAGGGAGAGAGAGGGAGAGAGAGAGGGAGAGGGGGAGAGAGAGAGAGAGAGAGAGAGATACACAGTTTATTTTATTTACTTCAATATTATAATGAGCCAAGTTACAGCTGAAAACTTGTTAGGGTTATTTATAGTCCCACCTTCAGTTATGCAAGCATTACTGCCCTTGTTAACGGGTTCTGACTAAACGATAATGCCTGGCAACTAGTAGCTACGGACGATTTTCTAACCAGCTTCCTGTTTTTCTTTTTTCTTTTTTTTTTTGCTGACGTAGCATGTACCAATTTCTGGCCAACCCCCCTTTCTTTTCCCCTCAAGTCAGCATTACTTATATCCTTCTGGGTGTACATCATCAGTCGATGATGGTTAGGGGACATAAGACGATGGTAAATTGCACGCAATGTCTCAACAGTAAGCGGTGTAAACATTAAGAAATGTTGCCTTTTTTTTTCCAGTTTATGAATTTGTTTGCCATTTTTATGCTGCACAAGTGATCTAGAGCTTGAACTGGTCATTGTTTTCAGTGAAGAATGTATGATGACAAAGCTTCACCATCAAATCTTTCCACATTGCTGTTAAAGGCAAGACAGGCAAGGCAAATATCTGCTGATTCGTGATGTGCGATTGCTTTCTTGCTTGCTCTTCAAGGTAACTACTGCACAATGTGCTTCAAGTGCTATGAGGACAATGACTATGAGAGCCAGATGATGCAGTGCTCGATATGTAACCACTGGGTCCATGCCAAGTGTGAGGGATTGACTGGTGAGTCTGACCTGATAGCCACGTCCTGTCGAAAAACTCTGAGTCATCTCATATCCTGTCATGTAATAGAGCTGCAGAATTGTTACCAGTTACAGTCATGTAATTATGATCGGTGCTTCCCCAACTGAGTCTCTGAGACACCAGATAGTCCACCAATTGTTATATTATGTTCCTTCCTTTTCTTATGTGTGTGACAGTTAATCACAAGAATATTAATTAATAATTAGAACTTAGTGGTGCTTGAAAGTTTGTATTCTTTTTGTGAAATTTTCAATATTTCTGCATAAATATGACCTAATACATTATCAGAAATTCACACAAGTCCTTAAAGAGATAAAGAGAACCCAGTTAAACAAATGAGAGAAAAATATCATACTTGGTTTATTATTTATGTTATATTAGGTATTCAGTGTTTTATATTATATTCAGTCTCTGGTTTGACCCCCTTGTGTAGCAATAACTGCAACTGAACATTTCCGATAACTGTTGATCAGTCCTGTACATCGACTTGGATAAATTTTAGCTCATTCCAAACGTAGCACTTCTTGTTTAAGCCGAAAAGTTTTATTTTGGTCTCATCTGTCTACAAAACATTTTCTCAATAGCCTTCTGGCTTGTCCAGGTGATCTTTAGCAAACTGCAGAAGGGCAGCAGTGTTTTTTTTGGAGAGCAGTGGTTTTCTCCTTGCAACCCTGCCATGCATTGTTGTTCAGTGTTCTCCTGATGGTGGACTCATGAACATTGACATTAGCCAATGTGAGGGAGGCCTTTAGTTGGTTAGAAGTTACCCTGGCTCCTTTGTGACCTCGTGGACTTTACACGTCTTGCTCTTGGTGTGATCTTTGCTGGTAGACCGCTCCTGTGGAGGGTAACAATGGCCTTAAATTTCCTCCATGTGTACACAAGCTGCGACCGTGGCTTGGTGGAGTCCAAACGCTTTAGACATGGTTTTGTAGTCTTCTTCCAGCCTGATGAGCTTCAACAACCCTTTTTCTGAGCTCCTCAGAAATATTATTTGTTCATGCCATGATACACTTCCACAAACATGTGTTGTGAAGATCGACTCTGATATATCCCTGTTCTTTAAATAAATCAGGGCGCTCACTCATACCTGATGGTCATCCCATTGATTGAAATCACCTGACTCTAATTTCACCTTCAAATTAAACTACTAATCCTAGAGGTTCACATTTACCACTTAAAGATATGTAATATTTGATCATTTTCCTGAGCAATATTTTTCTCATTTGGAAATCTTCGTCGAAGTTTATGACTTGTGTGAAAATTTGATGATGTTTTAGGTTATACTTATGCATTCTAATGGGTTCACACACTACCACTGTACTTTGATTATCAGCAAATTGATAGTGAAGCCGAAAGTATAATAAACACCTTTTTATCTATTTTGACCACACGTTCCTGTGGTCAAATTTTTGTCTAACTTGGTCCAGCTCCACAGCTGTTATACGGAGCGTGTTCTTCAGTAGGTACTAGGTATTTCACCCTTTTCTCTAGAGTGAAATTTTACTTCTGAGAATGTTCTACATTTAATGATCATGAAACATGTTTTACTCAAGCAGAGATGATCTCATGCTTGACTTCTGTTCTCCATTGTCCTTCCAGATGACCTGTATGAGATCCTGTCGAGTTTGCCAGAGAGCGTTGTGTACTCGTGCCAGCCCTGCACTCGAGCGCAGGCTGGTGTAGTTCAGGAGAGTGAGGAGGGAGGAGGATGGAGGGAGCTCCTTCTGCTGGAGCTCAGAGCCGGGGTGGAGAAGGTGCTCGCCTGCCTGCTGAGCTCTACTCTCACTCAGCACCTGGTCACATGCAGCGAGGTGCGTCTCGCGTTGCCATTTCGAACAGATTCCTTTTAATACCCACGTATAATAAATTTGCTCATTCATCTCATCTCATCTCCTGCTTGCTCTTCTAGTGTACGGCTCTGGATGAGATTGCTGATGGAGATGTTCTTCCAGTGTGTGATTTGCGTGCTGTAGGGAAAAAATTTGACAAAGGTCTATATACAACGCTGGTGAGTAATTAGTCAAATATCACCCCTCTCCTCTCGCATATTTTTGAAAATACATCCGTAAGTTGCATGCGTACGTGAAAACAGAAAAGAATATTAATTCCATATGTATCCTGTGTTCAGTACAATAATTCACTGAAAGCATGTATTGTTGAGATGGTTGATAAAATTCCTGTTCATGTCACTTTGCAGAAATCTTTCCACGAGGATATAGTGAGAGTGATTCGCAGAAGGTTGGAGGAAGAGGAAACTTTACCAGAAGACCAAAAGCCAACTGCTCTGGCTCGCTCTTACTACCTGAAGGTCAGACTCAGTCCTTACTCTATTTACAGCTGTTTATAAGGTGTGATATTACCATCTCCAAAATAATTCATCCCACCTGCATGTACTCCGTGTTTAATAAACCATAAAAAGAAAAGGTTTGTCAGGTTATGTGGTGGTGTCTCGGTGCTCTTTGTTTCCACCAGAAGTGGATTTCATCTAACTATTAACAGTAAAGCATTGTCTTTAAATGATCGCTTAATTTTTTCTATTTTGATTTTTTCTTGTTCAGCTTATGGAAGAAGTTTTCAGCTGGTTCAACAGTCAGGATCCTAAAGTCTGGGATCCCCGCTCCAAACATCTACCTGCGTGAGTGTTTTATACACCTTTGTTTTATTTCTGTCCATTCTTTCATCACTCAGTTTGATAAGAATAAAACATTTTTTTTTTTCCCCTGTCTCGAACTTTTTCATTATTAAAACATGTAAACACATATTTGACCTAGATATTTGGTATAAGCGTAGAACCATGCGCGTGAGGGTGTGGAGAAAGACTTGCAAGGCAGGAGGAATTGTAGAAGAGCTCTGGGCTCGTGTTTTATTCACACCACTTTCAAAAACTTTTGTCCTCTTATTTTCTAGTGGAATGCTCTCGAATGCTGTAATACCACCAACAGATGAGCATGTGTTTGCCCAATGGCGGGAACGAGAGGAGAAGAGCAGGACAGCGAACACCACCAAGCAAGCAGGAGGTCTTATTGAGGTCAAAGGGGAAGATGGAGCAAACATCTCCACCCCTCTGTCTCGCAGGCCTGTCAGTGGCCAGTATAGAGACTTGAGCATGAGACTCAGACTGACTGGTAGGAATTTATGTATTTATTTATATATATAATGTGTGTATATATATATATTTTTTTAAGGTTCTTTGTGAGCTATTTTAAAATGATTGATAATACATTTCCCGAAAATCAACGAAGAACATCATCAGAACCTGAATTCTATTATTAATTCTGTCTCCGTGATGAATCTTGCAGGGAAAAAAGCACGGCCCTCCAGAGAAGATCTGGACACCGGGTGGTCAAAGGAGGATGAGCGGCAGTGTGTCTTGTGTCAGAAGTATGGCGATGCAAAGCCCAGTGTAAGCAAGACATGGTCACACTCAAAAACGGCTCCTTGTCAACCTGTTTTACTCTGTACATCTCCCCCCATCTTAATAATCCAGTAGATTACCCCACCACCAGTCTCATGAGCAGTGTGTAAAAAATGTGCATTTTGTTTTTTAAACCTCCGCAGGATGCAGGCCGTCTGCTCTATCTCGGACAAAATGAGTGGGCTCATGTCAACTGCTCAATGTGGTCAGCTGAGGTGTTCGAGGAAGATAACGGCTGCCTGATGCACGTGCATAGTGCAGTTGCTAGAGGTCGCCTTATGGTATGGTGTATTCTAGTTGCGTGTGATCACTCGATCTCTCGGATGATATGAGCCATATTCCAAAGTGTAGTTAGTTTAAAATGTCTACTACATGGGATAAAAAAAAATTGCAACAAAACGGGCTTTGATTTGGTTAAGAACGATAACTACTGAAAGTAAGATGAGGAAATAAAGAAGCAGGTCTTCCACAACTTCAGATACATAAATACCATGTGTGTATCTGTTCTTAATTATTATTATTTTTTAATTAAATCAGACTGTTTTGATTTATTACCTACTGAACCCCTCGCTGCTTTTTATGTTCAATGTGTCTGCATAGGATTGTCTATTGGCAGTTTAAAATAGCACTGGCTACACAGTTCAGCTGTCTGCATGCTCAAATCCCCAAAAAAACCCATTCAGCATTAGCTCCTACATACCTATACGTAGCGCTGTGTCAAGTAGTTAGCTTACTTATGGTACCTTTCAGACTTTACTAGCTAGCCTAGTTGCAAATAAGCTAGCTCATTTGTAATGGCCAACTAATATATTTTGTAATTAAAACCAAGCACCTAGCGAACTCCTTATTATCAGCCCTTCGTAAGGCTTCTGTAAACCAGTAAATGAGTTTCCTAGCAGGCTAGCTGACATTAGGCTAATTAGTATTTAATTTTGACAGTTGACTGATTATATTCCCTATTTAGCTAGGATTAGTTTAACTATTATATTCCATAAAACTCTAGTCAATGTAGCTAATAAGTTTAAATAGTGCGCATTTAAACCCATTACCCAGGGTTAGATGCTAGTTAGCTTACATTAAGCTTACAATTATATTGTGTAAACCAGTATCCAGGTTTGCTAGTGAGAGTTAGCCCTAATGCTCCCGGTTTGTGCAATCGAGGGAAACAAAAAGGAAAAGCTAGGAATAAATGCAATAATAATGCATATATTGATAAGGCAATAAATTGTTGTTGTTGTTGTTCTATATAAAATAACCTATTGTAGAATTCTTTTGCTTATTTCTCACGCGTCAAAATTTTCCACAGCGTTGTGAACGATGTAACCAGACTGGGGCAACAGTGGGGTGCTGCCTTACCTCCTGCCAAAGCAACTACCACTTCATGTGTGCCCGTTCTCGCAACTGTGTCTTCCAGGATGACAAGAAAGTCTTCTGCTACAAGCACCGTGATCTCATCAGTGGAAAAGTACCGTTTGCATTAAACATGCATTCTTTTCTTGCACTTTCTCATGCATTTACAATATAAGTGGGTTTGAATATGCTCTCACTTCTTGGCCTTCCAGATTATTACCGGACAAGGGTTTGAAGTTCTTCGCAGGGTCTACGTGGACTTTGAGGGGATCAGTCTTCGCAGGAAGTTTTTGACAGGATTAGAACCAGAATATATTAATATGATGATTGGTAAGCATCTCAAGACCAATGGGAAAGTGGTAACTTAATATAAATGCACAAAACAGTTAACAACAACAACCACCATATCATTTTTTCCCCCTAATGTTTAGGTTCTCTTCAAGTCAGAAATCTTGGGAAGCTGAATGAATTATCATCTAGTCAAGGAAGACTTTTTCCAGTGGGTTATGAGTGAGTAATTTTCGAATTAACTGATTGAATCAACCAGTGAATGTCAAATCCCAGTCGATCAAATAACAATCAAAAGAAGAAAGGCAAAATTGCTCAAAACAACAGCATTTTTGTTCACCTGAGCTGTTCCACACAGACACATTCATTATATTGAAAATTTCAACAGATCGCGGTGGTATTGAAACTCAACCGCCTCCGTTTGCAATAAAACGGCTCTGGTATGGAATACAGCCACCAGTTCAGGAAGGAACCAGTTGAAGAACTAACTAGAGATAGTACCACCATAACCTTTATTTAACTTAATTACTTGTAATTAATGAATGGTTAATTAATTCATGTCCTTTTTTGTCTTAAAAAGTTACATGCTCTTCTTAAAGTCCTGTTACCAGGCCTAAAATGACCCAGCCTGACCATCCAACTGATCACTCCACCAGTTCCAACTCTCTGAAGCCATCCTCCGCCCCTGCCTCGTATCCGAGTCCCATTCTGCCCTACCCATCTTTCAACAATCCCCCTTTTGCCTTTTTTCTTTAATCCTTTCCCCCCCCCCCCCCCTCCCTCCCCCCCCCCTTTCCCCCCCTTCTTCCTTACCTCTTTTTCAGTTGGACTCTGCAGAACTGCCACACAATTTCATGGCATCACCACAAGAACTGCCTGCAGAAAATGGAACCTCACCTTTACGAGACACAGTAGATCCACAGAGGGGTAGCCATCTAGTCACTGATAAGGAATTCCCCTATACCCCCTTTCAGTTGGACACAGACCTAACTGTGGTATCAGAACTCAAAACTGAGCTTGAAATTGAAGCAACAGTACTAAATGAGGGAGTGGCTATGAACTGTAGTGAACAGATTGTTGTTGAAGGCGAAGAGGATCAAGATGAGTTTTGGGGTCCAGATGCAGAGGTGTCTGCCCGAAGATTACCTCATGCTACAGAGGACTGGGGTAATAGTTCATCTGATGATGACATGGAAAACTATTTTGATTTTTCACGCACTATAGTAGCTTGCAAAATCCCAAGAGAAGCCTCAAAGACACCCCCTTCTGGCTCTATAAAATCAATTTCCCAACTCGATGGTGTAGATGATGGAAATGAGAGTGATGCAAGTGTAACAAGCAGTAATACCCAAAATCTGAAGAACCCAAGTCAAGTTCAGAAACCATCTCAGGCTCTTGATGGTCAGCATCATAAACCGTGGAATAGTAATGGGCTATGTGTGGAACTTCCAAGTCATAGCAGTCAGCTCCAACCACCATCCAAACCGTTTGGCTCTCTATCCTTAGTTAGTACTGCTGATCAAAGTTCAAGTAGTCCAACACATTCTGAGATTCCTCAAAAGACCAGGGGTTTCACAAACTCAGGCTTCCCAGATGCATATCAGAACACTGACTTTATTGGTCAGACATTTCAGTCAAGTCCTGTGGTGCCCCCTCAGGAGACTTCTACAAATTTTGTTGTGCCAAAGGACACCGATACAACGTTTTCCACTTTCAGTGAAGACATCGAAGGATACGGTTTACCTACTGATCTGGGGTTACCTATGATGCTGGACAGATGTGACCCTCCCTCACCTAACACCTGTTTCACTGAGTTGGTTCCAGTTAAGGAAGATCCTCAAATAGACACACAAGAATCCACTGAGTCAAAAGAAATCTACTTGGACCATAACAGTGGCCACTTTGTTTCCTCCATTGATGGTTCTATGATTTGCCCAAATAACTTGCCAGAGGATTCAACAGAAGCATCCTTCACAAAACCAGAAAATGGAAACCAAGATCAAGTGCTGCCAGAACTGACTTCTACGTCGTCTACAGAAACCGGCAATGCTTCAGTTCATTCTGCTCCATGTTTGCAGCCTTCTTTTATGTCATTTGCTAATTCATCATTATCTTCAAATATTACTTTACATTCTGTCCACACCCCTGAAAACAAGACAGTCCTGCCACCAATGGAGAGTTTTCGTAACAAACTGCTATCTCCTTCAGACATAAGCCAACAATCAGTACCAAGAGGAGTGATTTCTGCTGATTTGCCTGCTCAGCCTGATTCAGTGTTTCATGTGCAGTCGAGCACTGGTGTAGCCCTTGCATCGCTTAGAGCAGTGCCGTCCCCCGTGTACCCCACTTATACACAACCCGTGGGCTCAGCAACAGTCAGCATAGTCCCGTCTGTAAACTCCCAAACATCTATTCAATGCCGTCCAATGTCCTCCATTATTCAACCTGCCCCGTGCCCTGTTGTTGTTAATGGCTATAGCTCTATGCCTATGCAAAGGGATGCTGCCCCAGGACGTACAATTTCCATAAACTTTTCAACCCCAAGACCAACATTGGAGCCTCAACAAACGGTGACTCAAGCATTACCAGGTCATGCAATTCTCACTGTGAAGGAGGTGGGTGGACCAAATGTGGATCCAACCCCTCACGTTTTACTTGTTAATCGTCTTGGCCAAATTTTTGTAAAAAATCCTGAAAGCAACACTTTCCAGCTACCCAGTCCCACCTCACCTTCCTACAACTGCGTTACACAGATTGCCAGCCTTTTGCAAAGCAACGCTCTCTCTGCTACTCTGGCAGCTGCGGGCAACTTGCCTGCAGTTGCTGGAGCAGCCATCACAGCCCAAGTCCCCAGAATGGTCACACCTGTAATTCAGAACTCCAATACCATCACGCAGCTTCTCACTTCCAATAACAAAGGAACAGCAGCACCATTGGAAGCCCAGAAAACGATCCGAAATGCAAAAGAATCTGCTGATGGCTCTATACCTGGAGTAAAGAAACCACGGAAAAAGAAGGAACCCTCCACACCTCGGAAAACCAAGTCAACTACTGTACCCGTTTCATCTGGCAAGCCAGCAGACAATCATGCTGAGAGTGCTCAAGCTATTATTAACCAAGCTATGGCCAGCTATTATGACCCCAGTCGAAAGGCTAGTCCTTCTTCGCCTTGTAACACTGCTGGTGGCGAAGCCCAATCACCAAGTTCCATCGTTCTACCAGCTGGCCTTCTTGTTGAACCAGAGTCCACAAATTCTCCGCCGCCTACCGCAAGCCCAGTATTTTATCGACCAAAGCAGGTTCGAATGAAAAGGGTGTCCTCTCTCTCTGATCGCATTGCCACCAAAAAATCAAAGTCTGACTTTTTAGAGCCAGAACATTCCAGTGGCCCAGAAGAGCAACGCAAATTGAATTCAGCTGCTGCCAGGTATGAAAGATGAATTTATTTATTTATTTATTTATTTATATTTTCTGAATGTCATCCATAAATTCCATGAAGAGTTCTGGGATGTTATTCTGATCAGTTGCTATTCTCAGTTTTTAATGCATAAACCCAGCATCTACAAATACACCCAGTTTGTAATCTGTTTTTGATTCACTTCTTGGGCAATGTTGAGTTCACTCATGTACGTTTGCATCTTGAAATAATGCAGAACTAAATGAAAGTTAATACTATGACTTGCACTCCTCTCAAAAGGCTTCCTGTCTAAACTTATTTGGTAAAACCCCATACAAAGGCATTTACAGGAATGAATTTCACATCAAACAATCAGGATCTTACTAGTATTGTTCCAGAAGGTTGACTCTGACTCCCATTTTTTTTACTCTCTCTCATGCTCTAACTCCCTTTCTGTTCCTTGGTCGAGTGCTGGCTCTTGTCTGTCCCTCTGTGGTCTGACTTGTTTCGTGCCTAAAGTTGTAGCATGAAAATGTTTGACACCTGAGCCGATGTTTCCTGCAAATCACAAGCCCCCATCCCTGACAAAACACTCACTATGAATGCCTGTCATGGGATTGTCATGATGATTCGAAGCCGCTCATAAGAACATTATTATATTATTTTTGTGCCGTGACTTAACAATCACATTTGTTTTTCTTTCCATACATGTCGCCTCTTTCTGTGATGCATTGATCATTTATAAGTTTTGCTTTGTCTCCACTATGTGGTAGGTGTGGGGGAGTTCGCATTAAAACTCCAACTGTCAAAGGGATCCTTGACCTGGACAAAATCAGCGAGGAGCACAGTAGTGATTCTGAAAGCGCAAGGTAAGCAATCATTTTCAAAATTGCAGCTCGTGTAAGATTGGGTCATTTTAGTTCATTGTGCTTATGTTGCATGTTTATTATGTTGAATGATTTTTGACATTTGATTATGGATTTGAGATGATGATTTTGCCCTTTTTATTGTTGTTTATTTGAAGGCCAGGGCTCTGGGATCATTTCGCCATGTCCCGAAGTGGTGACAGCAGTAAACCACAGGCCTTGGACACCACCTGGTGCAGTTCACTGTCTGACTGGAACAAATACTCAGGTATATATCAGTGTTTTTGTTCTCTTTGGTAGGGAATTTTGAGAGTCTACTGCCACAGAACACATGTGGATGCCAAATATGTAGGCCTGTCAATAAACTCTTTTGTCTCTATTAATAGTAGCTATGTATATTTCAATGTATCTGGCAATTATCAGATAGCAAGTAGTTAAGATTTGCTGCACTGTAGGGCACATGTTAAAGGTAGTCTTTCAGATGAAACAAGCATCTTGTAATGTAATGTTTTTCCCAAGACGTTAATGTCACATGATGTTTTAGATATATGTATACACATTTGTATTTTTCACATTGGGTGTCGAATATCTGTAGTTGGTTAATATTAAATTGATGCATAATCAATTAGTTGCAAGTGTGTGTCTGTCTTGTGCTCTGTAAAAACAAAACAAATTGCCAAAAAAAAAATTATATAATGTAATTCTATACAAAAGCAGAAGTTATTCCTAATATTTGCATGCATCAATGCATACTGAATACTTCCTTAATTTTTCTGATCTCGACATTTTGTTATTAGGGATGCTGTCGGGTTCAGAGGATGAGATGCCTCCCCCAGAAAGTGAAGAGAAGCACCCTCCCAGAGGAGATCAGCCACACCTACGCTTTAAAATCACTAGTGATGACGGTTTTAGTGTGGAGGCAGACAGCATCGAAGGTAAAATACGGCCTTCTGTGACCTTTAATTCTGTTTCTCTGATATTTTCCCTTTGATAATATAAATGAAAATTTAAGCGTGTTGCCACGACTTATTTTTTTTTTTTATATCATAAAAGATTAACCAAATCACATCATGTACAGTTCACACTGAAAGTATTGGAACGGCAAAGGCAATTCTTTGTGTTTGCTATATACTGCAGACATTTTAAGATCAGTTTAAGATCAGAATTTCAGCTTTCATGTCCTCATCTATACATCAAAGATGTGTTAAACAACTTGCCGCCTTTGGTGGCAGCCTCCTTCATTTTCAGGTGAGCAAAAGTGTTGGAACTCATGGTCTTAAAGTAAATAGCAGTTAATATTTGGTTACATATTCCCTGCTAGCAATAACTATCTCAACCTGCAACTCACACGTACAAGATTCGTACAAGATGCTTGAATTTAGCTTTTTGAAATGTAAGTATTGGAAAACCTTGAAAATAGCAAATTTTCCCCTAGTGGTGCTTAAATAGTGCTTGAATTATAAAATATAAATAAATACAAAATCGCTAAAAACTTTAGTGTTTCTTTTCGATAGAACACAAATCCTTACACTCAAAATAATAATAATAATAATGCCCCATCAAAACCATATGTTTTGTATTTTCAACATTGATTCTAATTAAAAACACTTCCTGTCTCCCCCTGAACCCCTGCAGTGGCCTGGAGGGCTGTGATTGATGGGGTGCAGGAGGCTCGTGCTATTGCCAAGCTTAGACCGCTTTCCTTAACTGGGATGAATGGAGCTCGTATGATGGGTTTGCTCCATGATGCTGTGGTTTACCTGGTTGAACAACTTCAGGGGGCTAAGAGCTGCCACGGTCACACTTTCCGGTTCCATAAGCAGCCTAGCCAGGAAGATGATTTGCCCATTAACCCCAGTGGCTGTGCTCGCTCTGAGGTCTACCTGAGGTGAGTTCATCTGTCGAATCATCTTTCTTGCTGTCTTTGCAGCAGTCTGGAGTTGAACTCGATTAAACCTTTCTGTAGAGGTGGTTAGGCTGTATGGGAGAAATGACTAAATCTGTATGTTTGGCTCAAGCATGATCAAAAGTAATCTATTGTTCTGTGTATTCATCATCTGCATCTAACCTCTCAGGAAATCTACCTTCGACATTTTCAACTTCCTGGCTTCCCAGCACAGACAGCTTCCTGACACTGATCTCTATGATGAAGAGGAGGATGAAGTTCTTCTCAAATCCAGCAGGTTTGATTAGAACAGATACATTTTTTTCCCCCCATTTATTCCCCCCTTCCCCGTTAATGTCTTGGGGGAGAAGATATCTCAGTAAATGAATAAATTAGTGAAGTTGTTTTACAAGTATGACTTGTTTAATATAAGTTATATTAATATAAATGGTGGTAGTTTTACATGGGATGTTGCTTTAATTGCATAATTTTCCATATATGTTTATGGTTATTAGAATGAGTTCTGGGTGTCTGAAAGCTCATCTAAACCTCATTTAAACCTCATTTCAAGTCATGTTTTAGTTATTACTCAATGCATTTCAATAATGTGATCCCAAAAACTTAGGCTCATGGGAAAATAAATCTAAACCACCAGTGGAAAGTGCCACAGTTGGCATGAGGTTCTTGGGATGTTCTGGTGACCCCAGAACAGAGCAGAATCAGAGCAGAGTATGGTCTCTGAAAGGAGGAGTTTAGAAAGAATCCTTTAGAACAGATCATTGAACCTGTTTGTTAATGGGGGGGGTGTTAGAGGCTGCAATTTAAATTATGAGCATATTTGCATGCATGTAAATCTATTGTATGAGACCTTTAAATCAAAATTAGGCACATTTAAAAAACCATAATAGGTGCACTTTAAAGGAATCAGACGTCGTCATATTTCAGCTGTTTCATTAACAGCTCTGCTTTTTATAGTGCTGTCTTGGTTAACCACTGTAGCTGAATTTTCATGAGAACAGTGATCTATTTACACATAGCTCTGTGGTTAACCAAACTAATGGCTTGTGTCCGATTTGAATCGTTAAAAACTATCAGACTTGCTTTTCTCATTGGATGAACTTCTACCTGACAGACGAGCAACGAGTTTGGAGCTTCCCATGGCAATGCGCTTCAGACATTTAGAAAGGACATCCAAAGAAGCTGTTGGTGTTTACAGGTAGGTGGAAAGGTGTTCCCATGCACTTGATAGGAACTGCTTTCTGTTACACCACATTTTAAGTAAAAGCAAGCACTTGAGTGGTTTGTCATGATTCATCGTGATGGATATTACACGTTGTGTTAGTCATAATTAAAATTGCTATACAGTGCCAGTGCATGTGATGAACAAACATGGTCTTTATAACGTTTTATGCACGTTGTGCTGGATAAGGTTTATTTTTTCATTCTATTGTTTGATGCTGTTATTTTCTGAGGTAAACAATGTTGTTAACATTTCAGGTCTGCTATTCATGGACGAGGGCTGTTCTGTAAGAGAAACATTGAAGCTGGCGAAATGGTCATCGAGTACTCCGGCATTGTCATTCGCTCCGTTCTGACAGACAAGCGGGAGAAATATTACGACGGGAAGGTGAGACAAATCAAACTCTGTTCTCTTTTCCTTTACCAGACATGCTGTTTTAAACCGAGTGGCTGTCAATAAGGGGACACATTCGGACCTCTTTATACGCTGTTTTTGACCTCTGCATCTCTGCTGCTTCTTATTACTAATTAAATACTATACCAAAGCATTGATGAATTCTTGAATCTCATTAGAGAGATGGTGTTGCAGCATGACTCGTTCCTTCTAATAACTTGTTTCTGTAGCACAGGGACTTTTATGGAGGATGAGGTACATTAATCTGAGGCAAATAATAAAGAGATGAACAAGAGTTGTTATTTAATAACGCAAAATGTTTGTATGTAAGCAGACGTTTATGTAAGGGATAATCCATGGCAACTCTAACTGTTTGTTACTATGGTTACAATAATTTATAGGCTGCACATTCATTTAGAACGGTGATTAAACTGACTGGAAGTATCTGTGGAACGCACACCTTCCAGCCAGTCAGAATAGAGTATTCAGACAGACCATGGAGTTTTCCTGCACAGCAGAGTCTTCATGAATAAGGACTTTCCAATTTCTCATAAACAGGACATGCTGTTTAAAAAAAAAAAAATATATATATATATATATATATATATATAATATAAAAATCTTTCTTTCTTTCAATACCTGTGGTACAAATGTTCTTCCATATATTTATACTTCACGAGAGAGAAGGAGAGGATTGTCAGGGAATGACTGTTTATAGCTGCCATAATGTATGTGATAACAAGAACTAGCTTTTTCCATAACCATTCAACAACATTAAATGTAACTATAAACAGTTAAAAACATGATGTTCTCAGCAGGTGCTCTGCTTTTTGTCATATCATACCTGCCATTCGGGGATTATTTTCCTGTAAGTGCGCACGCCCTGTTGTATGTTCTTCCCTACTTCATCCAGGCTCCTGATTGGGTCTGTTGTCTTAGAACACATCACTTCATTGGGATTTTGAATTGAGACAGTGTCACAGGAGCCCGAGAGAGTATAATCGGCGTTAACTTTGGGTGGGATGGATCCTCCATCCAGAGCGTTCACGGACACAAGTGCATTCAGCAGCTCTACGCTGAAAAGAAGCAGCCAGCTATAAATCTCAGTAGAAGCATGTTTTTGATAGCTGTCTGATCGGTGTGGGAATTTTCACTGACTCAAAATGTATCTTCGTTGCCTCTTTTCTGTACGTACAAATGATCTTTTTTTCTTCATCATCACCAGGGAATTGGCTGCTACATGTTCCGTATCGACGACTTTGACGTAGTCGATGCAACCATGCATGGCAACGCAGCGCGATTTATCAACCATTCGTGCGAGCCCAACTGCTATTCCCGTGTCATCAACGTGGAGGGCCAGAAGCACATTGTCATTTTTGCCTTACGCAAGATCTACCGTGGCGAAGAGCTCACCTACGACTACAAGTTCCCCATCGAGGACGCCAGCAACAAGCTCAGCTGCAACTGTGGAGCCAAGCGCTGCCGCCGCTTCCTGAACTGAGTGGGCCATTTCGAAGATCCTGAAAAATGCGGGGAGAAAAACAGACCGGCAATAAAAACAGGGGCACAGTGGACTGTAGAAAGCACTGAGATGGAAACGTCCATGAAGGCTCACTAGCAGTTGTTTTAATAGCAGCTGGGTTTGAAACCACTGGAAGTCCACTGGACAGATCCAGACCCGCTCGTAGGGATGTGCGCGTGATGCACAAGCACTCCAACAAAACTGGAATGGTCGTAGAATCACCTCTTTACAGTCTGAGCATTTTATCCTAGTCATCAAACCGAAAGTTCTGCTTCATGCTTCCCTTTTTACAACACCAAGGTCTTTATGATGTGCACACTAGTGAAGAGAAGATGCGCACTCCTCCCATTGCTAATACTTGTCAAATTGTTGCTGCTGATAAACAGTTTGGGCTCATCTAGGGAACCTGTGAAGGGTGTTCCAGGTGTATTTTTGAGCTTGTGCACGAGCAACAAGTACAGTGATTGTCTGGCTGATAAAAGTCTAAGTGGTTGGTGCATCAGTTTTAGCTATTCAAATCGTTTCAGTTCCGCTAAATGGATTGTGCTGACCTCCTTCAGTCTATGGCCTATTTAAAAAAAAAAAAATGAAAAAAAAAAATTTGACTCTTAGAAAGAAGTGCAAATAGATGTACAGGAGTTTTGTGGCAGTGAGAATATACTGTACCTGAATGAATATATGACTAATCAAGAGATATATCTATATATACTTTTAACTGAGATGTTTATCTGTGATGCTCATGCTAGAACATAGTATAGGACTTGATGTTTAGGAGAAGAAAAGGCTTTATTCTGCTCAGGAAGATGCTGTGAACCCCTGCAATACGCCATCATCATCCATTCTGTTTGTAATGTCATTTAGTAAGACGACTTTTTCTTTTATTTTTTTTATAGAAAGTCTCAAATCAGCCTTTAAGCTCTTCTTCAAAAGCCACTGCTGTAAAAAAAAAAAAAAAAAAAACTAATTAGAAAACTCCCACTAGGCCTGTGTATATTATTTATTCTTTTACCGTGTTTATTTTTGTCCCAGTACATGACTATGGTTAATTTAATCATGGAGAAAATTCCGTCTCCCTTTTCGGGACCCTGCTGTTTTGTTTTGTTTTGTTTGTTTGTTTTTCTTCTTTTTTTCTAGTCTCAGATAATTTTGCCCGTTTTCTTAATCTTTGATTACGTTATGGTGCTAAACTTAACAAAAATCTTGAAATTTAAGTGGGAAGTCACACGTTTCATCGCCGTCGTCTTTGTCATTCATCGCAATTTAAGACACTTCATTATTTGTGAACTGCTCAAGTACTTGACGGATAAAAGCTAGAGAGACGACGTTCTTTTTCTCAGAATCATCACAAGGTATGGAAATAAAACCGTTCACCTTGTATCCTCTGCTGTCTGCGTTCAACACTACTTGAGCCAACTAGGAATAGTCACTTATACAGTTTTTTTTATTTTGGGTCTTTCTCATTTCTGTGATAGTCGCGCAGACATGCACATAATGTACATCTAAAGAAGTCCTGACCCCTTTTAATTGCTCAAGAAAATCTCTCAGAAGCAACATATGTTGGTTGGTTGGTTTGTTTGTTTGTTTTCTCCGACATAGTCTCTTTAGCAGCGATTAAGAATTACTAATGGGTCTTTCAGCTAACAGCCACCAAGCACCCAGCACCTTGACATCCCTTTATTTTAAGACTTAAGACAATTCTGATTCTGTCTATCACGAGGAAAATACCAATCCTAGTGTCTTAGAAAGACAAGATTGCTCAAGCT
Organism: Ameiurus melas; assembly: GCA_012411365.1. Classification (NCBI taxonomy): domain Eukaryota; kingdom Metazoa; phylum Chordata; class Actinopteri; order Siluriformes; family Ictaluridae; genus Ameiurus; species Ameiurus melas. The sequence goes on from CM022759.1 coordinate 25,723,892, forward strand.
TTATGGCGTATTTATTCTTGTTTGTGTTTAGATTATGGGAGTAAATGTGCTTTCTCCATGGCCAAGGTCTTTCTTTTTGTTTACATAGTTTCCTTTTTTCTTGACTTGAACATTCTTCAAGGAGGAGATCTTGCAGTGCAGCCTTTTTAAGGTCGTGTTTTGAGCCAGAAGTTCTTTCTTTTAAAAAAAAAAAGAGTATGGTTTTAGTTCATGTTTTAACTTGTAAATTGTGGCAACATGCTTTAGGGAAACTGTTTCCTTTTTTTTCTCTCCCCCTTCTCACGATCTGCCAGAAAAAGTTTCCAGTGCTTGTCGCTGCTCCTTTCGTGTTTTTATTGTAGCTGGCTTTCTAACAGCCCTCGAAGCCAGTCAGTGCGGTCATCCTCTGCCTCGTGTGGCCCTTCTCCTTTCGGATAATATCACGAAACTGAATTTCACCCTTTGGTTTGTTTTGTTTTTTTTCCACTGAACTTGCAAGGATTCTACCTCAGGCTGTTCAGAATGACTGTCAAAGAATACTAATGCAAACCCTAGATGACGATACGATATCGCTTGGTCTTAAATGTTCTGTAGAGATGGCCTGTGTGCAATGAAGGATGCCAAGCACTAGTCAAGACCTTCTGTGACGATCTGTCTCCCAGAGTTGTGTGGAAAAACTGTATGTTCCTATGTAGGGTTATTTTAAAAAAAACAATTATAATAATAATGTGTTGAGAAAAGACTTCAAAATGAGAAAATGTGTCTTTACTACCTTGTACAAAGTACCCCAAGTCTGTAAATAGTTGTATACATATTTCTAAACCTGTTTAATTTTTCTATGCACTTTTTTATTTATAATGTTATTTGCTTAATAAAGATGTTACAATGTTTGAACAAAAAACTGATGTATGTGCTTATTGCACTTGAGTTGTTGGATCAGTTGAAAGCATTACTTTTGCTACAATAATTCTAAATAGCGGAGAGAAAAATATGCAAGCATTATTATACACAGCTGCTTATTTATTATAAGTCTCTTATTTTTCATAAGAATAAACAATGTTTACAAAAAAACTCAGCAAAACTTTGACAGTATATTAGAAGTTTATATTAGGTCTATATTAGAAATTTGAAGGGGCAGGAATATTAAATATCAAAACCAAAACTGTCTGAATACTTACATATTCCCCCTCACTGTATATAATGTATACCTCGAGGGAAGCGGTATATCCAGGGCACTGTCGAATTCTCTCATCTGATTGGTCAGAAGATATATAACAGCAGCTCTGCCATTAATGTCATTTTAATAATTTATCATTTCTATAGTAATAACTACATATTGTATGGCAGACATGCCACATAACCAAAGCTTAGTACTAAACTGATGTAAAAACTGTTGCTATTTAACAAAGAAAAACCTATAATCGTTGATATGGTGAAACTTTCTGTAAGGAGACCGATAACATTTATGGAAGGAGTCTCCAGTGTCAGTAGTTTGTAACAGTACGAGTTTTCAGGGTAGAGGATGTTACTGTTTTTGCTGAAACATGACAAACTTGGGTGTTTTTGTTGTTGTTAATTAATCTAGAGCAAAAAGAGGCTAGAGTGGTGAAGAATGATTTTTAGGAATGTTTGCTTATTTTAAAATATCCATCAACATTAAATACAACTATAAATAGAAAAAAGATTCTTTTATTTTTTTAAATTAGTGAATAATTTTTTTTAACCATTGACCAATTGCTATAAGAGAAATAAAACACTTTTGGACGTGCTATTGTAGGAAAATCTAAAACGTCAGGGTGAGAACAGCCCTCCACTTGGCATCAAACTACCCCATTGTGGATTATTTTCCTATATGAAGATGCCCTGTCCAGACTGTAAGCTTTAAGTCTGAGATCAGAAAACTACATGTTTATTCCTTCATATTACATTTATAAATTTGAACTACACATCTTTGTGAGTAACAGCAGGCTTTCTGAGCACAGCCATCAATGTGCCAAGTGTTGCACAGTGACCAAGCTTCCACTACGTGTTCTTGCAGTAAGATCTCATGTTCTGCAGGCTGGTCAGGGTAAAGCGAAGGACTCACACCATGTTCAAATCATTCAGCACTGTCTGAAGTGGAGAACCTCGGTTGCCGTGCAGTACTGAGTAATTCACAGTAGTTACGAATAATATGCTTTTAGGTGAGTTAGTACATAATAAAAGGGCTAAAAGTAAGCTAGAACATAAGGGTCTATTAGTAATACCACCTGCCTGATATTATGTAGGTCCATCTTGTGCCACCAGAACAGCTCTGAGCTGTCAAGGCATGGACTCCACAAGACCTCTGAAGGTTTGCTGTGGTTAGCAACCGATCCTGTAAGTTGTGAGGTGGGGCCTCCATGGATCGTACGTGTTGGTAGAACACATCCCACAGACGCTTTACTGAGTTGAGATGTGGGAAATATGAAGGCCTAGTGAACACCTTGAAGTCTTTGTGATGTTCCTCAAACCATTCCTAGACAATTTTTGCAGTGTGACAGGACACATTATTCTGCTGAAAGAGGACACAGTCATTAGAGAATACCGTGGCCATGTGTACTTGGTCTGCAACAGTTTAGTTAGATAGATGCACTGTGTGTTCTGACACCTTTCTATCATAGCCAGCATGAACATTTTCAGCAATTTTTGCTGCAGTAGCTCTTCTGTAGGATCAGACTACATGGCTAGCCTGCACTCCCAACACACATCAATGAGCCTTGTGTGCCCATGACCCTGTCGGGTCGGCTATGGCTCAGGTGGCTGAACAGGTTCTCCACTAATCGTAGGGTTGGCGGTTCGATTCCCGGCCCAGATCACTTCACATGCCTAAGTGTCCTTGGGCAAGACACTAAAAAACCCCAAGTTGCTCCCGATGGCAAGTTAACGCCCTGCATCTGCTACCATTGGTGTGTGAATGGGTGAATGAGACACAGTGTAAAGCGCTTTGGATAAAAGCGCTATATGAGTGCGCCATTTGCCATTTGCCCTGTCGCTGGTCCACTGGGTGTCCTTCCTTGGATCACTTTTGGTAGGTACTAACCACTGCATACCGGGATATGCTCCAGATCCACTGGAGGATAAAGCAATGAACAGGATAAAGCAAGTACTGAAGTTGAATGAATGCATGAATGAATGTTTAATATGTTCAGCACTAAACTAGAATAGTTAGTTCTCAAATAAGTTCTCATATTGTGATCGACTGTACAGTTGTAGGTCAGTTATGTACTGTATTTATGTACTGGAGCTTTTACTTCATCACCAGAGGGAGCCAAAGCTCATTTTGTGATTTGGATCCTGTATCAAACTTTTGCACTTGAGCACTTTGCTGTAGGACCTTGTAAAAGTCTCTTTTTCATTATTTATTTATATATTTTTTTAACTTGGGATATTCTAGTAAGCTTCTCAACCATCAACTTCCCTTTCACTTTCTTTTGGAGGAGCAGGGTTTTATGACTGCTGGCCAAGCAGCCAGATTGCTACCAAGAAACACTCCATGAAAATTCCATTTCTATCAAATGAGTCTGTTCAGTGCTACACCACGTAGCTGGGACAGGTAGATATATGCTATGTTACATAGCCAATAATGTGAATCTTGGTGTACTCGAAATGTTAATTGGCTACTAATTTAACTAAAGTCACGAATAAAATAATATTTGTACTTTTATGATTAAAAAACAAGTAAAGCTTCATATATATTTGCATAATTAATTATTGTAAACAAATAACCACCTCAATATTCTTTTTAATGCTGCAAACCCATTTTAAATTAAAGTTGGTCAAGAAAACTTATTGTGAAAATACACAAAAAAAAAAAAAAAAAAAAATATATATATATATATATATATATATATATATATATATATATATATATATATATATATATATATATATATATACACACACACACACACACACACAGTGGCAAGAAAAAGTATGTGAACCTTTTGGAATTTCATGGTTTTCTGCATAAATTTGTCATAAAATGTGATCTAAGTCAGGGGTATTGACAAATATAATGTGTGTGTAAAATAATAACACAAAATAAATTCTGATCCCTCGTGATCCCTTTATTGAACACACTCATTCAACATTCAAAATGGCAGTGGAAAAAGTAAGTGAACCCTTAGAATTAATAACAGGTTGACCCCCCTTGGCAGCAATAACCTCAACCAGGTGCTTCCTGTAGCTGTGGATCAGACCTGCACATTGTTCAGGAGGAATTTTAGCCCATTCTTCCTGGCAGAACTGCTTTAGCTCGGTCATATGCTTTGAGGGAACCATTAATGCCAACATGTACTGTGACATACTGAAGCAGAGCATGATCCCCTCCCTTTGGAGACTGGGCTGCAGGGCAGTATTCCAGCATGATAACAGCCCCAAACACACCTCCAAAATGACCACTGCCTTGCTAAAGAAGCTGAGGGTGAAGGTGATGGACTAAACCCTATTGAGCATCTGTGGGGCATCCTCAATCAGAAGGTGGAGGAGCACAAGGTCTCGAACATCCACCAGCTCCATGATGTCGTCATGGATGAGTGGAAGAGGACTCCAGTGGCAACCTGTGAAGCTCTGGTAAGGCACTGCTGGAAAATAATGGTGGGCACACAAAATATTGACACTGTGGGCCCAATGTGAACATTTTCACTTAGGGGTGTACTCACTTTTGTTGCTAGCGGTTTAGACATTAATGGCTGTGTGTTGTGTTATTTTGAGGGACAGCAAATTTACACTGTTACACAAGCTGTACACTCACTACTTTACATTGTAGCAAAGTGTCATTTCTTCAGTGTTGTAACATGAAAAGATATCATCAAATATTTACAAAAATGTGAGGGGTGTACTCACTTCTGTGAGATACTATCTATCTATCTATCTATCTATCTATCTATCTATCTATCTATCTATCTATCTATCTATCTATCTATCTATCTATCTATCTATCTATCTATCTATCTATCTATATATATATATATATATATCTATCTATCTATCTATCTATCTATCTATCTATCTATCTATCTATCTATCTATCTATCTATCTATCTATCTATCTATCTATCTATCTATCTATCTATCTATCTAATGTTTTTACTTTAAAATTAAGAAAAAAAATTATTAACATTTGACATATTAGGTTTCATCTCTATCTATCTATCTATCTATCTTTGTTTGTTTGTTTTTGTGAACACTTAAAATTGCTTTAGCTTTTGATTTGCTTAACATACTTTTTTCAGTGTTTCTTATTAGAGGACCTGTTTTGCCCTTTTATCTGCACATTCATTACTTTCTATCCACACATTGTGCCGGTACCCAAAGCTCAGCAGAAAAGACTAATAATAAGTCTACAAATGTAAGTAAAACACTTGTTCTTGTTATTGGAGAAGCGTGCTCATCACAACAACTCCTCTGCTTACCTCTTTCTCTTTGTCCTGCAGAGATGAGAAAGAAGAAAAAAACTGAAAGCAGTAGAAGAAAGGGCCACGTGTTTTCGTAACTCCTCTTTTTTAATAGAACATGCATAATTTCTTGAACTTGTATAATGCATCTGTCTTTTACTATAGCTGTAGTAAAGAATACGATTAATGCTTTAGTGATCTGAATGAAATTTGTTACATTGTTCCAATCCAGTGAACGATTATAGCATTTTGTGATCCAACACTAACTGCCTGGAATTCTGCTTGATACATGTGTGCGGTACAGTGGCACACACATATGCTACTCTACAGGTCTGCTGTGAGTTCTTCATAGTGTGAAATTGTTGAGTAGTAGGTAAGCCTACTTTGGGCCATTTCGGTATGAATTTTGCAAGTTCACCAAATATGACCTGATATCTTGAGCTAGACACAAGTTCTATACAGTTGTGTGCTTTCAAATTTGTGGCAGCAGTTTGGGGAAGACCCACATATACAGTACTGTGCATCAAACGTTTTACACACATGCAAAGAAATGCTGTAGAGCAATGATGCCTTCAAAATAATGAAATGAAATGTTTCTAATAAATCAATTTAAAAAAATACCGTAAAGAGTAGTAAACAGTAGTAAATGAAACAAGTCAATATCTGGTGTGACCAAAAATGAATAATAAATATTTTAAATAGTAGTCTCCAGTACAATTAGTGCAGTTTTATAAGGGAATGAGTTAGAAACAGCCACGGTTCTTCTGGAGACTTTCGCACTTGCTTCTTATTTTTACAGCAAAATCCAGCAGACTTCAATGTGTTTTTGTCTGAAAACTGTCTCTTACCACTTAATATGCTGCTTTCTTTACTGACATACAAACACTTTTCTGTAACATTTAATTTTGTGCTGGAAAACTAATGTTTGGGAATCTAAAATGTTTTTGTACTGACCCGATAATGTAGAAATCATAAAATAAAAAATAAATAAAATCTATAACAAAGTTTGTACTAAAAGAAAAAAAATATATATAGGGTGCCTAAAACCTTAGCACAGTACTGTAGGTGGGATGGTCCGGTGTCCACATACTTTAGGCCATAAAGTGTATTTGACAGCTTATAATGCTGCTTATTTAAACAGCGTACCAGGTCATCACAGCGTCCGTGCTGTTAAGGTGACATTCCAACTTTGTAGTAAATGTTTAACCTGTATACCATTTTGTTTCTTTCAGAATTTAGATTAGAGGTTTTTCAGTTCAATTGAAAAACAAGGGTAATTGTGTCAACTGTAATGTTTGATAAGTAAAGATTGAGTATCAGATGAATATGAGTATCAGAATGCAAAAAAAAATGCTTCCCTTAACTCCAATACAATATAGAGTATAAAATCATTTATTATTGACAATTCAAATTTCTCTAGTTAATTATCCTTAAAGGCATCCTTCTGTTCTTTCTAAAACAAAATTTTAACTGGATATCCATAATGTACAGTCTCTGTCTATTGACTTTAAATCTATTGACTTTTTGGGCAAACCGTGGCAACTTTCCATAGAAGAGTGTGGCCAGTACTGCCACGCGAGTACGAGGTTCTGCCCCCTTCGTGTGTGTGTGTGTGTGTCTGTGTGTGTGTGTGTGTGTGTGTGTGTGTGTGTGTGTCTGTCTGTGTGTGTGTGTGTGTGTGTGTCTCTCTCTCTCTCTCGCTCTCTCTATCAGCTGGAGTCAGACCCATGAACAGTCATTTGTTTGCCAACGCTTGGTAAACAATTCAAAGTAAACAAAACTGATATTGCAAAGATAACTCCAAATTTCATTCCAAAGTATAATTTTTTGGAGTGTATATAGTGTAAACCCTAGGCTCATTTTGCAATGCATAAATATATAGGGAATATATTTTATAAAAAATAAATAAATAAATAAAAATAAATAAATAAATTTGTATCCGGTCAGTTTTTCAGGGTAAAATAAGATACATGCAGTATGTACTACATGCTGTAACTGATGATGCATTCCTATTTGAACTTCCTACAGTTTTATACAGATGTTTCAGTTAATTGTACAGAATTATGGCTGTGCAGATCAGCTACATCATCTCCATTGCACTGTTCTAGAGTAAAAGTCAAACCATAAAAAAATCCAAAGGGACATACTGATGAGCTTGAACACCATCTGCTACAATATACATCAGGAAAAACACAAGCAAGACTGACAGAATACATAATATTTACAACTGTTTAGTAGGAATTTCCCAAACACAAAGGCTGTCTGTTATATAAGGGGTGCTTGAACGTTTGGGAACCCTTTAGAATTTTCTATATATCTGCATGAATACGACCTACAAGTAGACAAAGAAAACCCAATTAAACAAATAAGACAAAAATATTATACTTGGTCATTTATTTATTGAGGAAATGATCCAATAACAGGAGTATGTGAACCTCTACGATTAACAGTTTAATTTGAAGGTGAAATTAGAGTCAGGTGATTTCAATCAATGGGATGACAGTCATGTGAGTGAGCACCATGTTGCATTTAAAGAACGGGATCTATCAAAGTCTGATCTTCACAACTTGTTTGTGGAAGTGTTTCATGGCATGAACAAAGTAAATTTCTGAGGAGCTCAGAAAAAGGGTTGTTGAAGCTCATCAGGCTGGAAAAGGCTACAAAACCATGTCTAAAGAGTTTGGACTCCACCAAGCCACAGTCAGAGAGATTATGTACAAATGGAGGAAATTTAAGACCATTGTTACCCTCCACAGGAGTGTTCAACCAACACAGTCACACTAAAAGCAAGACGTGTAAAGTCCACGAGGTCACAAAGGAGCCAGGGTAACTTCTAACCAACTAAAGGCTTCTCTCACATTGGCTAATGTTAATGTTCATGAGTCCACCATCAGGAGAACACTGAACAACAATGCATGGCAGGGTTGCAAGGAGAAAACCACTGCTCTCCAAAAAAAACACTGCTGCCCTTCTGCAGCTGCTAAAGATCACCTGGACAAGCCAGGTGTTTTGGAATGGCCAAATCATGGCTTAATGGAATGGCTTAATCCAATAGAAATATTGTGGAAGGACCTGAAGCAAGCAGTTCATGTCAGGAAATCCAACCACATTCCAGAGTTGACGCTGTTCAGTACTGAGGAATGAGCTAAAATTCCTCCAGGTTGATGTGCAGGACTGATCAACAATTACTGGAAATGTTTAGTTACAGTTATTGTTGCACAAGGGGAGTCACACCAGATACTGAAGGCAAAGATTCACATACTTTTGCAACTCACAGATATGTAATATTGGATCATTCTAATAAATAAATAAACAACCAAGTATAATATACTTTTATATATATATATATTTCTTATCTCATTTGTTTAACTGGGTTCTCTTTATTTACTTTTAGGGCTTGTGTGAAAATCTGATGATGTTTTAGGTCATATTTATGTAGAAATATAGAAACTTTTTAAAGATTCACAAACTTTCAAGCACCATTGTATATTAAATCAAAAGTATGTGGGGGGAAAAAATCCAGACCATGTTTGAATACACAACAATTAATATTTGGGTCAGATTATTAGACTATTTGTTTATTTTTTTTTTTTCAAAATGCAGTTTGGTCTTTTAGGTCTGTATTCTCTAAAGTACATAATTTGGACAATACTGCAGTGCATTGTGTGATATTTTCCACCATCTGTCTAAACATGGCTATAAACTGGCAAAACTCCAAATATGGTAAGTATGTATCTCTCTCTCTCTCTCTCATTATATATATATATATATATTGCTCAAAAAAATTAATGGGAACACTTAAACAGCACAATGTAACTCCAAGTGTTCCCTTTATCTTTATGAGCAGTATATATATAACATTTTCCAATAACTTTTCAAATTTGCAGGTGAGAACTACAAAGTGTGCTTCAGAACATTTTAAACATTCCAGGATTAAAACACAGAACATAGGAAATGCGTAACTTGATGTAAATAGACATGTAATTTCTAGCACTTTATCACGATTAGATCAGTATTATGGCTATATTATGGTGGCAGAATTGCAGCAAAGCTCATTATCTAATGTTTGAAATCCTCAAATCAACATTCCCTGTTTAGATTTCACAATAATATTGACACAGTTAAAGGGGGATAAACCAAAATACTGCCAAGAATCAAGTTTTTCCAACTAAAATTGCTGCATTTAATTCAACACAATATAAAGTATGGGTCTCATATAGATAAAATCTTAAATCAGATATCATATAGTCCCTATAGTAAAAATGATTGTGTACACTCGACCAAAGACACATTAGCTATTATTTACATGATTAACCCCTTAAACCCCCAGGAGTTTCCTCACTCATATTATTACTTATTGTCCTATAAGTTTTACAGTAATTGCTGAATAATAAGTTATGATTTTTAGTGAGGAATGCAAGTCTTGGTCTGCTGAAAGATCCTAAGAAATTTAAAGGGTTAAATTGTTCCAGACATTGTCCCTCGAGGTCAGTGAACTCAAACATATTTAAGGTCATGCTGATCTCGGACACTGTGTCAGTCAGCACTAAGGGATCAGTATACGTGTCTTGGTTGTGCATGAATGCTCTCTGATCCGACAATATGTTTTTCCTGGCAATATTAGGTGCAATTTATGCAGTGGTGCAAGTTCTAGTGCCATGCCTTCCTCCAGTTCCTTTGTCCAGTGAAGTCCTTACTACTGACCAGGTAAAAAACGACGGGTGCCTTTCCTCTATATTGTATCAGATTCTAGCATGATAAAGTGAGCGCATACTGAAAACTCTCATAAGAGTTAAAATATCTTTAAGGTTACAATATTTTTGAGAGATAATGGCAACAGACCAACACTCCAGGGGAAAGTCCCCTTATATTGCTCGACCTTATAGACCTCAATTATAAGATTAAACGATATCTTCAGCTCATAATATCATAAATACCATTAGCTATAGATCGTGAATATTTGTTCTTCATGACATCTGTGTGAAATTTCCAGTTAAATTCGGGCCATATTACACACCATATTGATGATTTTTATGTTCTTTCCAATCCAGTATTTAGGAAAGTGGTATTACATTGGAGTGGCTTCGTGGGATGATGAGGACATTGAAAGCTATAAGCCACTGGATAATTCAGTTTCTGAACTGAAGAAAGGTGAAAACAACACACTGATTATGTCTGCAGCATTGAAACAGTGAGTAACAAACAATTATGCCACTTTTAACAATGATTAATAGCATGAGTAACCACCACTAGGGACTTTCCCAAATAATTATGCTTTTTATATTCCTTTTTCTATTTAAGCATCCTTACTTCTGCAAAAATGTTTTGGCACTAAGTGGTGCTCATTGATTAAGGTTCTGAGCTAGTGACCAAAAGGTCATGAGGCCAAATGCCAGCACTATAAATTGAGACAGATTATTAACCCTCAATTGTAAATAAATATAATGAATACATTTCACAAATGTGATTGGCCATTCTGTGTGGTATATGGCTTGAACACCCAAATGCCAACATTTTAACTATAAAAAACCGGATAAGTTCATTTAACTCAAAAAATTTGAGGAAAAGAGTTACCTAAAAAATTTAAAGTTGATAAATCAATTTCTTTTACACAAAATACACTTAAATGACAAAGTTTGAATTTAATTCTTATTATATTTAAGTGTATTTGGCTTAAAGAACTTGATTTATCAACTTAAAAATTTTGAGGTAATTCGTTTCCTTAAATTTTTTGAGTTAAATGAATTATCTGGTTTTACAATGCACCATAAGGCACAGTGTGATGGGTTTATTTACTCTAATGCTCCTCGATCATGATTTTTAAATGTCATTTCTTCACGGTATTGTACAAACAATCAGCTTCAACAGGTTGTCAGTGAATGGAACTTTTTTATGCAGGGGAGATCAGTGTGTCAACATGGCCTGGACTTACTACATTGACCCAGATTGGGATCCAATCTTGACAGAGGGTTCGGGTAAGGTTTTAAATGCATTTCCAGTATATCAAGCAGAATCAGTGAGTAATCTTTGCACTTGTATTTGTTTGGTAGAGTTCCATTGCTTGAAACTGTGTTCTTACAGTTATTCTATTCATCCACTTACAGCAAACAATATTGGTGTGTTCTTGGATGGAAAATGGATAAACTGCCCCTCCTGTCTCATTATCTCCAAGCTTCATCCCGACACTGGATTCTTAAGAATCATGTTATTTGGTCAGTCAGTTTTAAGTTACACAAATTTTCATGCAAACATTTTGGTATTTCAAGATGTTACCCTAGTTGTTTTAGCTGTTAGATCGGAAACAAAATAGTACTCTAGTTTGGCATTATGAAGCTGGCAATACAGTATATTCAAATCAGTATATTTATATACTCAAATCATTGTATCAAATTTTGCAAGCACGAATTAAAACACTCTTGGTTTGTCTTTACAGCACGTGATGAGAATATACCAGCTGACTTGGTGAAAAACTTTCAGTCAAAAATGGAATGTTTTAAAATTGTCGATAAGTTTGTAATATCTCCACGGACAAAAGGTGCGTGACAATTTCCTATTATGATAATGCTTTTTGTTTCTGTTGAAATTCCACTGTTGCTTCTGCTGTAAATCAGTACAGCTTACAGAGAATAGAGAAATTCACCTATTCAAAAAAATGCCAGTTCAATGTAATGAGCTAATGCCATCCCTGCATGTTCAATGGACATTCCTGTTTTTGTCTAAATATATCCGTCTCATGTTTCAGAGTTCTGTAAACTGGAAGGAACTGCGTGAGCAGGTAATAATGATGATCTGAGAGCAGTTGTATATCTGGTCCTACCTGAAAAATCATTCATTCACCTTTGTTTTCAGCAATGTACTTGCTATTCATCTTAATATCCTTACTCGATTCTGTTCTTCTACTGAAATAATAATACACAATTAATATAATTTCAGAAGACTTATTAACACATACATATATCATATTTAAAATATTCATATGTATTCCTCAGTGCTGACAACTCTTACTTTAAAAAAGGCTTTCTTTTAAAAAAAAAATTTACTATAAAAAAAAAAAAACCCCCCACAAAAAACATTGTTTTTTTTTTTTTTTTTTTTTTTTTTTTTTTTTTTTTTTTTTTTTTTTTTTTTTTTTTTTTTTTTTATATATTTCTCCTTTCTTTTTTTTTGCATTCTACCTTATTTAATACTCTGTATTCAACTTATCAGCTTATTATAAGCACACTTTCATGGGCTGAAGAAGATGAAAACTTGTGGCCCTTAAGGACATTTTGCTATAAAATGATATTCTGGTCATTTTCACGTACGTTGGGATCAACTGAAAGTTTAGTAACATTACATATGCCCCAAAAGAACATTGGTCTTAGGAGGCTCAGGCAGTTCTGCCATCTTTCCTTCTGTGTAGTTTATATTTATGAATTTATGAATGATTTTAGTTCGTCCATCCACCTCGTGCATGTTTATTACACCCGCTAACAGTTTCCCTGCACCTTCTCAATCACTACTAATGAGGTGTTACAATCGAGTCAGTGAAAATGATCAGCTAATATGAAGATCAAATCTGAGTAAATCATAGACTAATAGGTTGCAGAAATCTACTGTCTGAACTAGAAAGAAATCAGCCCCAGCATTATTTCTTCACACCATTCTGTGTCTTTATCACAAATGGTGGTGGTGCTGTTGAGCCTAAATAATCTGTCTTAAACGTTTCTTAACAGTCTTTCTTGACAAAACATACCAATATGATACCAATAACATACCATAAAGCAAAGCTAAAAGTGCTTGAAACTCTATATCTAGAGTGTATCACACGCTCAAATCAGTTATGTGACAAAAAGTAGGCCAAAGACAGTGGGGAATTTCAGCTAGCATTTCATGACTGTGTAGTCAACCACATGAGGAATGTCTCTTGCACCTGCTCTGTAGAGATGAATGGAAAAGCAATGCTGTTTTTAACATAAGGCTTTGTTTCTCAATCCCTCTGTTTCGCTTTCTCTTTTCTCTCCCATACAAATGAAAACAGAAAGACATTTTCCTGCGCTCTGAGGCCAACAGGGGGAGGGGATCTTAAACCTCTGCAAAAGAGTTTCCCCACACAAACACTTTCTTCCCACATGCTGATTTTAGTTTTCAGCCTTTCTCTGAACTCTGTTCTTCTTCCTTCTTGATAACTGCTGATTGCTTAATCTTTGTAAAGACTTGACTATGATATGTTTTTGTTTGGGTCTAAATAGTAAGTGTTTTATTCATTATGTGGATGAAAAACTTTATTTTTTTTGCATTCTTTCTCCTGTGGTGGTGGTTTTTTTTAATGCATATTTAGAAAATGTAAACCTTATAGTTAGATGCTCTTGAAGGAGTTTTGTATTTCACAATTGAAAATATAAATCACACAGTATATGAGAAAAAAGAGCTAAACTAACCGATAATTGGACACCAAGTAGCACTTCAGCATTTAAGTTCAACTGCAGAAATATAGCTGATTTGTTGTTGTTTATGACTATTGTGATGACTGTGTAAGAAATAGACTGTCTTAGTTCAGGGACAGCACCCCTCTGTGTTTGAGTGTGTTTATGTCTTGTGGGTGGGGTATGTTATTGTGTGGGTGTCTCTGTGTCTTTGCAGGAAAGTACAAGTGGCTTACCTGGGGTTGTCCCATATATTGAAGTACCACAGAGTTAGTTTGTGATACCAGACAAAAAATAATTTAAATTCATAAAAAAACAAATACTAATGTTAGCACTATGACTCAACTAGAATGTGGAAGTCCATTGCATTTCATTTTACACAAACATGTGGCATTTTTTTTTCACACTGTCCAGCAAACAAGCTAGTGATTTTAAAAAAAGAATGTGTTTTTTTTTTTTTTTTTCATAGGATACAAATCAGCTTGGAAGCAATTAGATAAGAAATGTGTATAAATATTGGAGAATAGTTATATCACATTTAGAAAAAGAAATGCAATTTTTGCAATGTCATTATTAATATCTTAACATACATGACTTGACCATTTTTGTTACTAAATGAAGGAACATCTGTGAAATAAACATTTCTAATGTCTTTCACATCTAGATACAGGTAGATACTCGATTAAGTTGGTCTGTTTCAGCACAGCTGTAAATGTCTTAAACATTGACCCCAATACTCACAACAGGAATAAATGTACTGCAAAAGATTTCAACACTGACGTGTCATCGTATTATGTTTTGCTCACATACTGAGAAATTCACTAATTCACTTTCACTAGCTACTTTTTCCTGGTCAGAGGCAGAGGGGATCTGGAGCCTATCCCAGGTTCGCTGGGTGTGAGGAAGGAATTCAACCTGGATGGGGAACCAGTCTATCACAGGTCACCATGCACACACGCATTCACACAGCCCTGCCAACTTGCTTGGGAGGTGGATGGAAACCAGAGAACCTGCACATGCAAAGAAACCCCACGGAGACAATAAGCTGAGTTCAGTATTGAACCGAGGGCCTTGGAGTTGTGAAGTAACAACACTACCTGCTGCACCACCACGGTGGCTAAGTGGTTAGTATGTTCGCCTCACACCTCCAGGGTTGGAGGTTTGATTCCTGCTGCTGTCCTGTGTGTGCTGAGTTTGCATGTTCTCCCCGTGCTGTGGGGGTTTCCTCTGGGTACTCCATTTCCTCCCCCAATCCAAAGACATGTATTGTAGACTAAAGTAGAACTGCACCCCGTCCAGGGTGTACCCCACCTCGTGCCCCATGCTCCCTGGGATAGGTTCCAGGTTCCCCATGACCCTGAAGTAATAGAAATCAATAAGTACAATAAAGATGCACGAAATCTAAAGCAGTCAAGAGATGCAGTACTTTGACACGAGAAATCTGAAATGCTTTAGAAAATCAACTTTGTTACAAACCTAATGAATCTGTTGTATATGCATCAAGGCCATTATGTGGTTTAATGGCTCAGGGAAATGGTAATTTTCTGAGGTGTACTTTCTCTAAATGTACAAGATGATGATGTCCACCCTGTACGAGTTTCCTTTCCAACCACAGGGTGAGTGAGAGAGTGAATCTCTGTACAAAGTGAGACTGAAGAAGGGGAAATCCTGTGGGCAGAGTTGATGTATGTGACTGGAACAAACACATATTGGTTCATTGGTCTTTACACTACATGAGGTGAGTACAGTCGATCTCTCATCTGATTCATAAAAAAATATATATAAACAGCAAATTATTCAGCAATTTAAATTTACAGCTATTATTAGAATGTTCTTGCTACTCCTGGGTCAGGCTTATTAATAAGTGTACTGGTAGTTATTACTGACAGAAATGTCAATAGCTTCACCTCTCAGATATGTCTATGACTCTTTAGCCTGACATACAGAGATATGGATAACTGGCATGAAATGATTATCATATGCAGATTTAAGGCTGGTGGCATTAATTAAGCCTAGTCCATTAATGAATATCATATGATGGAAAAAAGTGATGTACTACAAGTATGCAAACTGATATATGCTCATGTATGCTGATGCTGACTTAAAGGCTCAGTTAATTGAGTTCCAGATTACAATATTGTAGCTATTTTGAAATGGTCAAAACGTGTGTGTGCGTGTGTGTGTGTAAATAGAACACATTACAATAACTGTAACTGTATATAGTACACAAAGTTCCCATCTATTTATATGTATATGTACACTACCCAACAAAAGTTTGGACACAGCCATTCTTAATTTTAATTTTTTTGCCTAGAATTTTCAGAAATGTATTCTTGGCGTTTTCTCAACTGATTTCTTGAGGAATCCCCCCTGAGATGCTTTTTAAACAGTATTAAAGGAGTTCCCACCTATGCTCGACACTTATTGGCTGCTTTTCGGAATATTTCGGAATATATTTATTTTTGTAAATAAAAGAAAGAAATGAATATGTTGGCACGATTATTTTTTTGTCTACAACACCAATTTCAAACATTCAATCACCCACCTTCAGATCATCCATCCATCTTCTAAACTGACACCCCTTCAGATCAAAAGGTTTTTAAGATCATGAGAAACATTTCAGTCAAGTGTCTCCAAACTTTTGACCGGTAGTGTGTGTGTGTGTGTGTGTGTGTGTGTCTACACAGATAGATAGATCTAGGATTTAAAAGTATATGATAAAATTCACCATTGTGCACCATGTGTGTTTCCTGTTCTTAGGATCCCTCATGCAAAGCAGTTGTGTATCATTAAACTGGATCTGACACCCACAGTGTAAAAGAAATCAGACCTTGTGAATAATTCCCTGAGACCTAGAAACTGTACCGCACGCCAAGTTGTTGTGCTGTGTAATTCAATGTAGGATGTTTCACTCACCTGTGGGTGAATTCTGTGTGTGGGTTAAAGGGGAAAACACCTTGTAAAGGTGAAAACCCACTGTTTTGTCACATCACTCAGCAGCATATCACACATGCACACACACACACACACACCACATATGTGCTGAGCACTCCACAGTCTCGCAGTCTCTTAATCATCACATTTCTTTGTAACTGAGAAGTCTTGTCTTGTCCATGTCTTGTGGAGTTATTGGAGTTACTGTGGATCGTGTGGCTTCTCTCTTAACCACCCTTTCTCTCTGATGTTTTCAGTGAGCAATGCAAACCCACAGCTACAAGTTCACCTTTTTGGTCTGCTGGTGTTGCCTGTTATCCATCTCCATTGTGATTATGGTTGCAATGATTGTTCAAGTGAACAACCAGGTACATCTCAAACCAAAATATTTGCTATAATTGTATAATATTTTGTTATAGAAAAACGATGGCTGATTTTTAAAAAATTATTATTCACATACAGAAGAACGAAACAGCAAGCAGTGAAGATGCAGGTAGGCTTGATTATGTTTTGAAATATATCATATATATATATGTCATGATCATATCATATATATATGTCATGATCTTCTAATTATTGGAAAAACAGTAGATGTACATAGGTTTATTTTCATCTGTAGCAGGTAGTTGTATCTGAGAACATATGTGATTGTTCACACTGTCCAATTGTATTTGTTAACTTATATTCTGTAAAATCTGATTTATTTGGCCCTCATTAATAACAATTCAATATTTTTTTTATAAGGTGGTGTACATCATTCTGCGTACCTCACAGGTGAGAAATGCACTATTGTCGCCAGATTTGTGAAACAAACTCCTCCATGCAAAATATCTATGAAATGTAGTCACTTGTATGACGTAATCCACGCTCGTTTGTTTTCACTCTTGTGGTCAGATGTCTGTTAATACTTACAGTAATATACATGAGCGGTTGTAAATAGATCATGACCCATTTTGAGCAACTGCATAGCAAACACTTTTGAGGTTGGCAAACATATGGTTAAGTCAAGGGAGAAACATGGTTTTACTTATTTCATAGAGACATTAATATACTCCCCCCCACCCGCCTCATTCCTCTTAATATGCAGGCCACAAACGCATCACATGCATCTATAGTTTTATATAGTGATTGTAAACACTTTCATATATGTATTCCAATGATGAAGGCATTTATTATAAAATCCCTATATTTTAGGTTTGACAGCCTATGAAGTGAATCTACACAATAAAGTATATGCAGTACATGCATATATGCAATTATATTAGTTGATGAAAGACTCTGATTACAAACTGAGTATGGCATATTGATTATGTTTTTTTTAAGGTTCTGGGGAGAAATCCGTAGATTACATCCATCTTGTGTGGGGTAAGTAACATGTTTATTTCCCTTTTCCTCCGTCAATAAAACTCAGAAAGGGACTTTCAGTCAGCAGGTGATCTCATCATTTTGTTCCTTTTCTCCGTTTTATTGAGGAAGTATCACACATGCTCTTTATTATTATCATCATCATCATCTGGACGTTGGTTAACTAATCAAAGCTAATGTGTTTGGACATTAAGTACAAACTACTTCCTAAATCCATCGACTGTGGGCATTAATCATCTAGATATCTCAGTACAGAAACAACTCAGTCATGTTTAGAAATATGCAATTTACAGTATTCTTGATGTAAGAATGAAAGCACTTGCGATTATGGAACCTCCTACTCACTGACTGACCGCAAAAGTCCTAGGCAAAAAAAAACAACAATTAACAGTTAGCCATTAATCCCTGTGTTAGCTAGTTTAGTTTTAACGATTTGGGAAGAAGAAGAAAAAAAAAACAGTTTAAACCCAGAGGAAAATTCAAAATTGAAATCGTGGGTGCATTTTGAATCACCATGGAAAAGGACGCAACTGTGAGGAGGGGGTCTAATATCCGCTGCTCTTCAGAAGTGGGTGTTCATACGTCTAAATGTGGTTTGGTTTATAGATAGGGCCTACACATACGGAACAAATTTATCTGACTACAATCTAATGTACGTTGGTTTCAACTGCACACTGCATGCTGCTCACTTTACTGCAAAAACTGACACTACGATTAAAGTAGATCTGTACTCCTCCGCACGGCAATACATAATCTTCCATACAAGATTAATACAGACTATTCGTTCATCCAGTATATTTCTTATTATATTATATCTATATATAGAAACCAGACAGATTTTAGTGAGCTCTCTCTATTAATCTAATTACTACAATATATAGCATTAACTGCCACGTATGTGTGTGACGGCCTGGGAAAACCCTTCACATGGTCAAAATTGGACTTTTATATTATATATAGTTCTCACACTGCAGCTGTCTCCTGAATGGAAACATATTTTCATTTTGCACCAATCTCAACCACAGTATCTATCATTTTTCAAATCAAGTTGAATCCAAAAGTGAAAACAGAGAAATTATATTTATAGATTACATTTCAATTCCATTTCTAGGGCCCTTTATATAAGATAATCCACATGTGCAAAAAAGATTGTTATTGCCAAATCTGAAAGAGTTTTAAGTTTACGGAGTTTTCACTTTGATTATCAGCATCATTCATATCAGTCTCTGAAATTTACTTGCCTGTTGTCAAATTCACTCACTGCATTTAAACACCAGCCTCATCAACGTCTCTTCACTCAACTGATGTCTCTTAACGCTAACGTCAGTGGGAAAATAATCACTGATTCATTCTGGCAGTTTTGTTCTGTTGACTAAATTTATTTTTAGTAATTACTTCTATTTAGGTCATTTAAACTTAAAAAAAAAAAAAACTTTTCTTTCATCATCTCTGTTGGTGAAAATTATGGGACTGTGCAGGATCATTTTGCAGTCGGTATTTGATTATTAAATAAACTGTAATCATGTGAGGTACACATGATATGGTATAATGCTCTGCACACACACACACACACACACACACACACACACCATCGGGGCGACTTGCAGTTCAGTGTCTTGCCCAAGGACACTTCGGTATATGGAGTCATGTGGGCCAGGAATTGAACCGCCAACGCAGGGTTTTGGTTCCTTCTTGTGATTAGTGGACAACCCGCTCTACCACCTGAAGCACATACCATGAAACTCCTGAAATTTCCCTTCTGCTCAGACCTGCCCGATCCATCCTGCTCTCATGCAAAAACTGTAATGAATTTATAGAAGGGATTTACTCATTTATACATCATTATAAATCAATAAATCAACTATTTTTGCGTGGGGGCCTGGTGTTTTTTTTTGGCCACCCCCCCCCCACAACAAAATTTTTAAAAAATAAAAAAATAATATTTTTTAAAATAAGTAAAAGTGGTGGGGGTGTTGTTTTTATGGGTGTGGTGTTGGTGGTGGGGGCCCCCTCCCCCCCCCCCCCTGCCCCCCGCGCCGCGGCCACTATGTGTTCTGACACCTTTCTATTATAGCCAGCATTAACTTTTTCAGTAATTTGTGCTATAGTAGCTCTTCCATGTGATTGGACCAGATGGACTAGCCATCATTCCCCATGTACATCAATGAGCCTTGATGTGTGACCTTGTATGACCCTGTCGCCGGTTCACTGGTTGTCCTTCCTTGGACCACTTTTGGTAGGAACTAACCACTGCATACCCGGAACACCCCACAAGACCTGCTGTTTTGGAGATGCTCTGACTCAGTCGTCTAGCCATCACAATTTGAGCTTTGTCAAATTTCTTTGTTTGTCACTCGGATCGTTACGCTTGTCCATTTTTCCTGCTTCAAACACATCAACCACCCTTAACCCTGACCCTAACCGTAATATAGCCCACCCTTTGACAGGTGCCACTGTAATGTTATTCACGTCACCCGTCAGTGGTTTTAATTTTACTCTTAGGGATTTGAACTCAACATTCTGAGCACAGAGCAGACATTTAAGCACAGAGCCTTCACAGTCCTTATAGATACTATACATAGTACATGGACTTTCACAATTTTAGCTTTCTGAAAGATTTAATGTAGAATAATTGGAGTTCTCTTCTTATTTCTTAATTGGTATTCATTGATGTGATGTTTGGTTTAACAGGAAATGACAAGTCACCATGGAAACGCAGCTCTTCATGTTTCTGCGATAACACCTCGCTCAGCCTGCAAAACGACTCGGTCATCATTAAAACTGGAGGATTTTACCATACCTACGCCCAGGTCACCTTCATGAACAACGAAGCACATGATGGGACAGTGACTTTGGTTGCCAATGAAAACATGCCTGGCAAAACAGCCCGTAAACTGAGCGAGGCCGAGCATGGATACGGCACTGTGTCTATGTCGGGAGTGATCCGACTGAGAAATGGTGACAGTGTGAAACTGAACATCTCACCAGAAATGTTACCATCAAGGGATGCTTCAAAAACATACTGGGGTCTCATTCTGCTTTCTGAGCAAGTGGACAAATAAATAGTTCCTAAACTCAGGTCTAATAATAATGCTGAAACAGACAGCTCATGTCTGTGATTCTCCAGCAGAACTTTAGTCGTCTGCTCTAGAAAGGTTCGAGTAACCTCTTTATATCATGTGCCTTCTGTGTTTCATGCTAACATGGTCAGAGTTATATTGAGAGTTCAAACAAGGTAAACTCTCACTGACCTCATCTATAAGTCGCTAGAACCAGAGGTTACATTGGCTCAGGGAATGTATTCAGTAATGAAAAATTGCACAGACTGAAGATTGTGGATCTGTTTATAGTCTGTAGTGTGTATCTGACATGTACATGTAATACAAACTGTGCAGATCCAGTCAATTAATTATTCTTAATTATTCAAAAAATTGTTATTACTAGGTCATTGACACACTTCTTTTCTGTATTTTCTTCTCCTGTGGGTTTTGGTTCCTTCTTGTGATTTCAGCATTTGAAATATTGACTGTTCTCAGCCCTTAGTGGTACTATAAAAATCTACACTGAATGCTGTTTTTTATGTTTTACTTAGCTTTTTCTGCAATGACAAAAATACTTTGTTAGGTATCGTGTTATTATGTATTCTAATGATGCTTACGTGTAAATGATAAATTGGTTATTTATGAGGCTTATTTAAATGAATAAAAAATTTCTTTTATTTACTATAGCAGGACGTTTTCTCCAACAGCTATGAAGTACTGTTAGTCTGACATGATACATCACATGTAATATGTGAGTGTGTTTTGCAGTAAACATGGTCATATTTCTTTAAGTTGGCAATAAATCCCTTTTCAAAAATATGAAAGTATAAATACTTAATTTTATTTATTTATTTATTTATTTATTTTAAAATGTGACAACCTTTTTATGATGTTTTCAACATCAGTAATTCAGCGATGATCTATGTTTATGCCTCTGCTAACGCACACCACATGGTGGCGCTACTAAATCACACCGCTACATCTTTACATTCTGTGCAACATCAATCATCTCACAGTTATAGCACACTTGGAATAAATTATTGCTATTTAAAATGCTACTCTTACACTAGACTGCTTTATCATTTATTACAAACACAGTCACATTCATAAATAAATGAGTCGATGTTAAAAGTTGTTTCCTATTTAATTGCATAAATAAACAAGTCATAATGCCTCATTAGTGCATTTCTATCTAGTGCAATGTCTATCACACTATAACCATGAAAGATCATCAGTAGTCACTTAATGAGTAGATCATTTAGAATTTTGAATCTTTTGAATCTTTCTCAATCAGAAAGAATGTTACAAAGTAAAATTGAACATACTTTTCTGTACATTTAGCTTTGACACTTATTGTTAATGATCATTCAAGCAGCAGTGCGATAATTATTCTGAATTTGATTTGTGGAATAAGTTCGGAATTTGTGGCAAGTACACTATCTTTCATTTTGAGTAGCAAACATAATGTGTTCGCTTGCTGTTCATCCAGAATTGTTCTTTATGCACTAGATACTCTACTATATGTCTGAACATGTCAGAAGCAGGAAGCCCAAATTTGGTATATACAGGAAACATTTACAATTTAAGGCATAGACGCTAAAAATAGCCCAGACCGCAGTAGATTAGCTTGTGATACTGTGCGTGGAATTAATTTCCCAACCATGGGACTAAGTGAGATTTAGGGATTTTCTTTTTAAGCTCAAAATGTTCTTCAGTGTGTACAACAGTGAGCAAATGTTCTTTCCCTGATCAAGATAAGACAAGGGTCGATAGTGTAAAATTGATGGTGGCTAACCACACGACAATAAAAAAAAGAAACAGTCAAACCTGTTTAAAAAAAAAAAAGGATGGAGTTCGCCTACTTAACACAAAGCGTGTAGGATCAGAGACCGTTACGATGTGTCATCAAGATACTCAATATAATGCTTCAGATCTTTCTTTGACATTTCTTTCCTGGTTTTGTTTGTGTTTGCCTCGTCATTTCCTGTGAGCTTAGTGGTTTTAATGTGCATGTACACAGGAAACTTAACACCCCTGCCTGACTCTGCACATCTGCTTAGCAATGCACTGTCTTCTAAACTAGTTTAGGGAGTATGAATCACTCTGTAAGTCTCTGATGGAGTGCACTTCTTTTTTTTTCAAGTTCCAACCAGTTATTTCATTACTGATTGTGGTATTTAGAAAACCTTAACATTAACCTTAACTTGCACAGAATTCAGGACAATTTGCATACCCTGTATCCCTTAGAGCCATAATTACTTGTGCTGTCAATAGGTTATAACAGGACAAATAATTAAAGTTTTAAGCTGACCTGAAAATGTATTCACGTGTTATCGTCTTCGATTACTTTTATAAGTGTAGTCCCTTTGCCAGATATAAGTTGTTTGATGTCTATAATGGAAGCATGTGGGATTGGGAAAAAATATGCCAACATCATGGTACACAGCCTTCACTTAGGCAAATATGTAGCGTAGTGGAGCCAGTGGAGCTTCCATCCACTGAACCGAAACCCGACATGATATGAAAATGTATCAAAGTGCTGTATCCCTCAGTTTTATAGGCTAAATATTTGTGCTATTTTCAGATATTTGGTTTTCTGTCAAAACCTTGAATTGGAAATGTAGAAATTTGACATTACTGTCCATTAGGTCAGATGTTAAATTACTTTGATGGATATAAAAGAAGCACGAGGAATTGGAAATATCCACATGGAACACACAGCAATGGAACACAAAGCCTGTGGCTTGGGGTTTCAAACATTTTATCCACACATTTTAAAAATAAATAAATAAATAAAATCCAAGGACCATATTATGAAGAGACTGATCTGACACAATAGGCAAATATGTACCATTATATTTATTTATTGGAACCATTAGAGTTTTCATTCACTGCATAAGACATAATTTCATAATTGTAGCAACATTAACACGCTGGTTTTTAATATTTAGATTAGGAAATGAGAAGAAGAAGAAATATATACTGTATACTACTAGGAATGACAGATTATTGATTAATAATTAAAGCCAAAACTACTGATAGTACTACACTAATAATAGATTAGTTATGTTATTTTACAAAAACGCTTTATGCAAGGTGATGTTTTATCACATAAATGAAGAGCAGTGTTAGAGTTTGATAACAATCAGTAAGTTTCCTTCCTCAGAAATCTACAGGACATTGAACTTTGTACTTTCTGGTCTCTGTAACACCAAACGCTACATTTATGTATTATTATCTTCATTAATAATAGAGATAAAAGAAAGGTTGGTCAGGAACAACAATGATTAAAAAGCACAAAATGCCATTCAGTAATAAATAAAAATTGTTGCCATTGGCGAATTGCTGTTGTATAAGAGGAATAAAACACTTCATATTTAAGACATATCACACCACCCCACTGTGGAGCATTTCTCTGTTACACCATGCCCCATCATATTTTATTCCTTACTTAAATATATAATAATAATTTTATGCCAATTATAACAAATAATATCTATAACAATTTTGATAGTAGTTATAAATGATCTCCACTGCTGTCCCGTCATTAAAAAAAAAAAATAAAAAAAAAAATAATAATAATAACAAGAAGAAGAAGAAGAAGAAGAAGAAGAAGAAGAAGAAGGTCTCCATGCCTACACCTCACAGGCTCCACTTTGAGACTCACGAACTTAAGATTTTCTATTTTACTTTGACCTCAAATAACTTCAAACTGATGCGGAGAACAGCGTTCCTGCGTTTTGACTACAGTATAGCCTACACATATGCATAGAAAGGTGTTTGCCGTATGTAGATTAGTTTGAGGTGGTGGAAAGCCTTGCTTATAATGTCACCAGGAGATGCAGCTAAAATCCCCTGTAAAGGGGGTAATGGAGGAGAATCTCGGAAAGGAAGGAAGCAGGGATGGTTTCAGGGCACAGAACTGAAACGGAAAGATGCTGTGTAGGTTAAGGCACACTTCGCGTGGAGAGTTGTGGGCCAGACGCAGAGCAAAGAGACTAGACAGGGAGTGGGCGGAGAAGGTGCTAAGAAGGAGGAATACACATATTTCGTAAGCCTTGGTGCTGTCTAACCACATTAATGTAATCTCAAATCCTACCCATACTCCCATTAAAGAATAACCTATTATACTCCTAACATCTCAAGTAGCTTTATTTCCATGTTTGTCATTTTGATCGGAGCCCAATGCCGAATGACTCATCCGACATTAAAATAAATGACATTTGGATGCCATGTGTATTCGGCGTAATTACCATAAAGCATTCAAAATAAAATCTTAGGTTTTACCAAGCTTCAAAATAAGAATGTTGAAGCAATTAGAAGAACTTCACAGTTATGACAGTAATTTATTATAATCGCCAGTTAAAGCTATCAGATGGAGACACATCGCTTTACATCATTTCTTGAATGATGTAAAGCAATGTGCCTCCATTTGATAGCCCCCCCCCCACCCCCCAAAAGTAATAAACAGTGTGTAGCCACAGGAAGAACGCACATTAGCCCTTCATCCCAAATGCGAACATACATCAGGCTGCTATATTAACATGACATTGTGACTATATTAAAGCTGCTATTTTAAAGTAACATTAAGGCCTAAGCATTCAATAGATACAACGAACATAGAAATATGTTAGTAAGACATAATACCCAATGTAATTATAAAATATACAATATAGGAATATTGATTTGGGAGAAATTAAGAAATTAGCAAGGGAAGGAGTGAAGAAATAGTATCAGCAATATATTTTGGAGTTTTGTAAAGAATGATTTGGGACACTGTTCACCGTGGCATCATAACATAATTTTTCCTTTATCATAAAAAAGCTTTAATTAGTTCAGGGATTTTCATGAGAGTTTTAGTAAAGGTTCATAAATAAACCAAACAAATAATCTCTTAACTAATATCAATTAGTACTGGCACAAAGCAACTATATAATGGTCCATTCTGACTTGTCCGTTTTATTAGGAAAACCTCTGGGAAATTATACATAGTTTAAAAGGTTTACTGTTGGTTAAGGAGTTCATTTACTGAAAAATGTAATGAAACATTTTAATCCAATAAGTGACATAAAATGTCCATCCTGTTATAAGTGTACATTATGGATTCCTTAAGGGTTTTGTCCTTCCCGAGAACCATAAAATGTTCAAGGTAAAACCCTACAACTGTGTTTTCCAATTAGAAAGTCTTCCAAGTACTGTTCCAACTCTTAATTATCAAAAGAAGATTGCATTCTATAAGAGTGTATACATTATTGTAAAACACAATTGTCCTGTTAAACTTATATGCAGTATATATGTTAATTAAAAGTCTAAAAGGATCTTAATCCCACTGAACACTTTTGGGATGAACTGGAATATCAACATCAGTGCCAAACTTCACTCATGCTGTTGTGGATAGGCAAATTCTGAACGGGCAAACGCCTACAGGCAGGTTCCACAGTCTAGTGGAAATTCTTCCCAGAAGAGTAGAGCTAAGAGGGACGAAATCTGGAATAGTTCCACAAGCACGCATAAATGTGATGATCTTCCACTTCAAACCTTCTCTGAAAGAGAGATAAACACCATCTTGTAGGGTTCTTCATAGAAACTTCCCAAGGAATATCCCTTATGGTTTCTAGAGTTACCCTTTTTCTAGACATGTCCATGTCCTTTTTTTCTGGTATTAGGACATATTTTGAATAAGAGTTCTAGACTAAAATAAAAATAAAAATAAAAAAACAAATAGATAGTCAGTTGATTTTAATATTATTCTCCCACCAAAAAATGAGGTCACTTCCTTTGTTCGATGTGAAAATACAGCTTGACTGTATTGTACAGAGACTGCACTTGCATGCATCAGCCTGAACAGAAAGTTGAGGACATGTTGAAAAACTTTTATTTTAACATGATTTTTAATGTAAATATAATTTTGGGAAAAACTTAGAGCATCCCTGATTATTTAGAAGCGTCCATTCAGCTACTTATTTGACTATATGTACAATAAATTTACAATGTTGTTCCTTTTTTTTTTTTTTTTTTTTTAATAAAGTATTTCTGCCCTAATTTCAGTAGGTTTACAAAGGAAAACTGAAAAGAAAAAAGTAAAAGTGAAACAATAAATTAGCATGGTTGCTAGGTCATACTTGTGTGCAAAACAACATTTCATAAATGGGGAAAAAAGGTATTTCCCTTGGTATGTCCAACATGTAGACCAATGGCGATGAAGTCCATCACAGTCTCTGGTTGCCAAAAACAAGTAAGTACTAAGTGGAACAGAAAACACTCTACAGGTTTCTTTCACTTTTTCATGGAACCCTATAATGGAATGGTTTGAGTAATATGACCTAGTGAGGAAACCCTGAATTCACCACAAGATCACACCAGAGTTATCTGGCCACCAGTACATAAAAGCACCTATTTCTGAGATAATCAACTTTAAAAACACTGTTTTAAAGACACTCATTTCAGTTCAGTATCATATATAAGGAGGCGTCTTAAAATACTTCAGCACAAGGGGAAAATATTGGCAAGGGGAGTCTTGGCAAACCCCTTTCATAAAGCTTGTAATAAGCTCATGAGCCACTAGAGAGACACCATCCACGGTGCTGTGTCATGCCATGATGGCTGGCACATACAGTTTAGTGTAGATGGAGACTTGCAACTGTCCCTAAAGCAAAGTTAGTATTTTGGGAATTGGGCAGTGCACCAGATCTAGTCAAAGATGTGCATTTGTTTTACAGAAAAGCTTCCACCTACAGGTGTACATAGGGTTGTCCTAGACTGCCACTCCTGACAGGCCAAACCAACAGACACAGCAAAAAATAATAGAAGGAACAAGAAAGAATTCGAGGTAAAGCTGACAAGGTCCACAGTAAATAGTCAGTGTTGGGACAGTGCATCCTGTCCTCGCAGACTGTCCCGCTCTGCTGTGGAGAGCCACAATCAACAACAACAAAAATCCTGATCAGTAAATCAGTGAGGGTAACAGTGGGTGGGCTCACCCGAGGAGCTGCCATGCAACACAAAGAGAATCTTTAGACCTTGTTTCATCTTGAAGATTGATGTACTTGAATGTCACAACGGTGTCCAAACAGACTAGAAAAAAATTATTTTAGAGACCTTGCTGGTTGATGTGTTCTGATCTCACACCTGGAACCCCCTTGTGGCAACACACTGTCAACTCTAGAATTGGATGGAAATATTCTCCTTCTTCTGAACAAGAAAGTACATTAAGTAGAAACTGATTATTCTGAACTGTGGCTATGCGGGTTTTATGATTCTGAGAACTTGTACTGACCTTTCCATTGTGTCTTAGACAGTATTCCATACAGAATACCTGGAACACGGGGCACGTTTCACAGGGTTGATTTCCACACATCTGGCAAGGTGGACTGTGCTAACAAGCGTGGTGTGGTGTGGTGGTTTATGGTGGTATGTTCTGTGTTTTTGTGTGATGTTGTGTTGTTGTGTGGTGGTGTGTTGTGTGGTGTGGTGCGTGTTGTGGTGTGTTGTGTGGAGTTGTGTGGTGTGGTGCGAGTTATGGTGTGTTGTGTGGTTCGGTGTGTTGTATGGTGTTGTTTGGAGTTGTGTGGTGTGGTTCGTGTTGTGGTGTGTTGTGTGGAGTTGTGTGGTGTGGTGCGTGTTGTGGTGTGTTGTGTGGAGTTGTGTGGTGTGTGTTGTGGCGTGTTGTATGGTTCGGTGTGTTGTATGGTGTTGTGTGGTGTTGTATGGTGTGGTGTGTGTTGTGGTGTGTTGTGTGGAGTTGTATGGTGTTGTGTGGGGGGTTGTGTGGTGTTGTGTGTTGTATGGTGTTGTGTGGTGGGTTGTGTGGTGTTGTGTGGTGTGGTGTATGGAGTTGTGTGTTATGTGGTGTGGTGTTGTATGGTGTTGTGTGGTGTGTTGTATGGTGTTGTGTGGTGCTGTGTGGTGTTTCCCACTGTTATGAGTGAGTGAGTTCAATATTTTGATAACTGAATTTATTCTGCTGAAGTTTTTTGTAGTTTATTTTTGACATGCCTTATGTGAATTAGTGAGTATAACTATAAACACAAGTCATTTCAAGAGTGTACAAAATATAGCTATGTTGTAAATCTGAAAGTCACACTGTGATTGTCATGTGTCTGTCTTTAATTATTAGTTGCTACTTCCCCATTCCTGCATCCTCTTTTTTCTATTATAACTGAAAACTCATAACTGTTCTTACAGCAGCATAAAAGTATAGATTTTACCTGGTCTTGTTTAAACCAGGAACAAGTGGGTGGCTTTCAATTCCTTAAAGGTCATAGAAGCTACAAGAAGAAAGAACCCGTCATCACACCCTCCTGGAGAAGTACCTCACCTCAAAACTCCTGATTTGCCACTTGAATTACAGTATAATGTAGGTTCATTTATAATATAATAATATGTTTTTTTAAGAGTATATGATATGTACACCTATCAGCCATAAACACCTCACCTTTAAATTAGGCAGCAAGTGAACAGTCAGTTCTCGAAGTTGATGTGTTGAAAGTAGTAATGTGATGTGATGGCTAAACAACTGGGTCAGAGCATCTCCAAAACAGCAGGTCTTGTAAGGGTGTTCCCGGTATGCAGTGGTTAGTACCTACCAAAAGTGATTCAAGGAAGGACACCCGGTGAACCTGCGACAGGGTCATGGGCACACAAGGCTCAACAATGTGTGTGAGGAGCGAAGGCTAGACCGTCTAGTCTGAGCTACTATAACACAAACTTTTGAAGAAATTAATGCTGTCTATGACAGAAATGTGTCAGAACACACAATGCACTGCAGCTTGCTGTGTATGGGGCTGTGTAACGCAGACTGTGCCCATGCTGACCCCTGTCCACCACCGAAAGCACCTACAATGGGCACCAGGGCATCAGAACTGGACCATGGAGCAATGGAAGACAATGGCCTGGTCTGATGAATCACATTTCCGTAGACTGCATGTGTGTCTCTGACCTGGGGAAGAGATGGCACCAGGATGCACTATGGGACAAAGGCAAGCCGGTGAAGAAAGTGTTATGCTCTGGGCAATGTTCCGCTGGGAAACATTGGGTCCTGGCATTCATGTGGATTTTACTTTGACATGTACCACCTACCTAAACATTGTTGCAGACCAAGTACCTCACTTCATGGCACCGAAATTCCTTAATGGCAGTGGCCTCT
This sequence comes from Ameiurus melas, assembly GCA_012411365.1. Lineage (NCBI taxonomy): Eukaryota > Metazoa > Chordata > Actinopteri > Siluriformes > Ictaluridae > Ameiurus > Ameiurus melas. Next base: position 25,754,178 of record CM022759.1, read on the forward strand.
TTCAGGTGTTGCTTTGGCCTCCAAATTCCCCAGATCTCGATCCAATCGAGCCTCTGTTCAATGTGCTGGAGAAACAAGTCTGATCCATGGAGGATTTAAAGGATCTGCTGCTCTTCTGCCAGATTTGGTACCATCCATCTTCTATACCACTTATCCCATTGGGTTGCGGGGAACCTCAAGCCTATGTGCCTATGGACACACCAGGCACAAGGCAGGGTACATCCTTGATGGGGTGCCAATCCATTGCAGGGCACAAACACATACACATTCGCACACCCACCCAGAGTACAAGGAGGAAACCCCCGCAACACGTGGAGATCATACTCCACACACACAAGGCAGTGGAATTAAACAACTCAATCGGAGCAGAACTTTCTAGGAATGTGTTACTGCTAATCAAATACCAAACCGCTGGAGCATGAAAAGGTTATAAAGCAGGTCATGTTGTGACATTAAGAAGCTGGCAAATCCTGATACCACAGTAGGTTTCAGTAACAGATAATGCTGGTGATGTAATAGGTTGAAACATTTCCCCTCACTATTATACAAAACAAGTCAACAGCTTACACTGATGAGGTAATCATGTCAGCTTTCCTTATTCACTTCCTCCTGCCAGCCTCAGCTGGTGGAGCAACAGACAGTCCTCCAAATGCCACTTTATCGTACACATCTTTGTTCCTTTTTTGGTACAGATAGGTTTGAGTACACATCAGGTCATTTATTTCTGTATTATTCTCTGCTCATCATCATCTAGTCATGCAAAACCCTTAACATGTGAAAAAAGAGAGGGAGTGAATGAGGAAGAGAAAGTGAGATTAAAAAGGGAAACAGAAACAAAGAAAAAGCACACAAGGATTCAGTGAGAACTAGCAAATGAATTCCACTCAATAGAGAGAGAAAGAGAGAGAGAGAGAGAGATGGGGAGGGAGGGCAGTTAATTATTGGAATCTCCATCGGAAAAAGCGAATGTGTTGGTCTGGCCACATCAGCAGAAGTTGCATCATGAATTGAAAACTGAAACAAGCACAGTTCTGTAAAATTGATTTTCCACAGCTACCAGTTTTACATGTTTAAAATTCTAAACCATAAGCTCACATAATGCATGTGGGGTGAATTATTTTGTCTACTATACAACCACATTTATGTTTTGTCTAATGTTTTAAAAGGCTGAGCATGTGGGCGGAGGTAGGGAATCTCTGGCTCATGTTGCATCACCAAGGGATTGCCTCACCCAGGAGCAAGCTAATAACTGTTGGCATTTTGCCAAGGTGTTGTAAAACTGTGCGTCTAAGCTTTACTTGATGTATTTCCTTTTCAGTTTCAGATAATCCTATTAAAAAACACTATTGGGTAACTGTAGTTATTAATTAAAAAAACAAAAACAAAAAAAAAAAACCAACAGTATCGTGTAAACCTACAGTACAGGCAAAATCATTATCATTTTATATATATAAAATTTTATTATTATTTTTTATTTATTTATTTTTTTTATTTCAGGTGGCAGGTGGACCTACTAAACCAATAAAGTCCCTTCACATGTTCTTATAAAACACTTTTTTAGTGCAATCGCAAGGCTAAAATTCCAGGGGTAATTACAAATTTAGAGGCCCGACATCACGTCTATAGATCTAATAAATCCCTGTGTACACATTTTACACAGGGATTTTTATTTTCCTCAATCTATTGTTTAAAATTTGGTAGCATCATAAAGCCACATAATCCATTCAGCCACTACTCGACTAGTCTTTTGTCATTTGCAGGCATGATTTTAAGCGTTCATTTCTGGATATTGCCCAGTATACTGACTTTACCATTAGATTAAGATTATCTTAGCTTTCTTGCACACTGTAGGCCATTGAATATTTGTATTTCCGTGGTCCAGGATTATTTTGGCTTGTTTACTGAGTAAAATCATGTATCACATATATAGAACGTATCATACAATTACCTTCAGTGAAACTCAGTGACAATGACACTAAACACAGTCCCAAGTTGCAACACTACATAAAGTAGGTGCAGTAAATTCACACAGAACACAAACAAGGTCACGGGTGGTGATCACCATCCCTGTTCCCCATGCATATTTCAAAGAATGTATTTCCTGCACAAATCTGGCTAGTCAAGTAGAAACAGGTTGGTTTCAGGTGGAAAAAGGGTAGGCGCTGGAGCTATAAATAGATTGGTGATTACTGGTTTTCCAATCAAATTAAAATCCAATTAAAAACTCAAAATTAGGTGAGTAACGAGTGACCTAGTGAAAAACGAATGACCAAAAAAACGCATTGTATTTAGTTTGTGTATTAACTACTGGAAATGAAACTGAATGTCACTACCCTTCATATTAAACCATAATGAACTTTCTTTACTTTTACATGATCCGTTGTTACCCATATGAGAATGGGTTCCCTTTAGAGTCTGATTCCTCCCAAGGTTTTTTTCCTCTTAACATCTTAACATTTAAAAAATTTCTATCCTGTGTTGATGTGTTTCTGTAAATTTGCATTGAGACAATGTTCGTTGTAAAAAGTGCTATACAAATACAAATGAATTGTATCGAACCCTTAAACTGATCAACATTGCTCTAAATGTCAAACGTAACATATTCATCACTGAGCAGTTTGTCTAGGATACATGGTTTCATTCTATGCATTAAACGCCTGAAGACATTCAGTTCACAGTACTGTTATCATTAATCTCCTGAGCCAGTCGTAACTTGCAAATATAGCTGAAATGTCAGTTAACTGTGAATGAATGCATTTTATTGTCAGGGAAAGAAACTCTCAACGTTAATAAGAAAGAAATCCTGTTTCCTGTCCTGAAGAGAAACTATATTTAAATACAGGTAACCATTTTGATCTATTGCAGGTAACACTTTGCAGGAAACCATTTTAATATATTGAATTATTTGATTACACTAATGGTGACAGTACATGTATAACAACATAAATGAGATAAGCGTGTACATTGATAACGTCTCTGAGTATTTCTCACAGAGCCTGTGTAGGGTGTTTAGACAAAAGACCCTTTTGTCTATATAGTAGCATAGTATCATTCTGACATCATTCTGGCTTAGCGTCAGAAGATTTTGTTTCAGCAGATAGATTTCTACTATGTTAGTTGGAAAATGAGATATGAACATATAGGCTTTACAAGCTTTGGTGTGTCCAGGTTTTTAGACATGGGGTAGCAAAGGATGGGGGCAAGAGCACACTAAGAAACGGCACAACCTATATAGAGGACAAGAATGCACTTGACAAATAGTGCAGAACTAATGGACACATAATGACGACTGTAATTGCGCTATAATTGCTCAAAATACCCAAGGAATTTGGCAAAAAAAAAAAAAACTAAAAATGCTACAAACAGAGCATGATATGCTATCATTACATCTGCATGAACTGCATGAGTAAGAGATGTCTGTGTGATTTGGAGTCAGATCTGGGTTGACGATCATGGTTGTGAAAGTTTATTTCAAACATGCCAGCTGCTACCTATGTGGAAATGACCCTGATAACTGATAATCTGTCTTTTGACCTATTTAGATGACAAAATTTTTTCTGACTATTCGTTCATTGGCAATTCCTACCCACTAGCTAATTCCCCCAAGAAAACAACATTTACCAACTAGGGAGACATTCGAGAGCCATTTCTGACATTCTCAAAATGATTGTTGTCCATCCACCTTCTACCGCTTACTCCTTCTTCAGGGTCACGGGGAACCTGGAGCCTATCCCAGGGAGCATCGGGCACAAGGCGGGGTACACCCTGGACAAGGTGCCAGTCCATCGTAGGGCATACAATCACATACACACATTCATACACTACGGACACTTTAGACATGCCAATCAGCCTACCATGCATGTCTTTGGTAGGCTGGGGGAGGAAACCAGAGTACCGGGAGGAAACCCCCGCAGCACGGGGAGAACATGCAAACTCCACACACACATGGCCCTGGTGGGAATTGAACCCCGGACCGTGGAGGCATGAGGCGAACGTGCGCCCCTGATTGTTATCAAAAGCAGGCCAGGCACATAGCTATAAAATACTTATATTAAGCTTTAATCTTTTAATCTGTTAAAAAAATTCAGGTTTAAACTTTTAGTCTTAAATTTAATCTTCAGGTTTAATCCACTAAACCACTGATGAGTTTCATTACTCAGTCCCTTTTGTGAATGATCAATGTATTGTAAAACATAAACCTATGAGAGTTGTCAGTTTTAACGTAATTCTTTTGTTAATCATTATAAAGGATGCCTCAGATTACACTTTATAACTAGTTATTTATTTAACTAAAGGCATAATTACTTATTTCCTGTAGTAAATGCCTTTCTACAAGGGGCCATGGGTTATCCAGTTGACATTTTTCTTTCTGTTTACATTGTCAGTTGAAACATGTTTGTGTAAACTCCACATATGTAATGCTTGATATATTCCATATATTTCTTGAAATTTATACAAAAAGTAATGAAGGATATCTGGAACGTTACTCCTTTGTTACTTTAATGGTTGCATATATGTTTGAATAATTACACTCACCAAACCTGTTTGCTTGTAGGCGAACATCAGTGACTCTCTCTGCATTTCTCAGAGTGAGGTGTGTGTGTGTGTGTGTGTGTGTGCGTGTGTGTCTGTGTCTGTGCGTGGGAGGGGTGGAGGTTGTGAGAGTGTTGGTGTGCCTGAGAACAAAATTGTTCTTTCCCTTTTCAGACCAACTTCTGCTCCCCTGACATCACTGGACTTTCCCTTTGTTTCTGAGATATATATATATATTGTACTCCATGAACACATTCAGTACAACACGATTCCCCACAGATATAACCTTCAACAGGTCTTGGGTCCATCTAAAGTCTGGTGTTATAATAATAAATTACACTGAAGGCGATATTAAGAGACCAGGTACAGGATGCAGAATTACAAGGTGACAACAGTCGACATAGAAGCCGCTACGGGAGATGTTTACCAACCTACTGTGGAAGCCGTGAAGCCGTCCAGATCTTCGATGTGGATGATAGTTGGTGGTGTGGTCTTCCTTTTCCTCTGTGCAGTCGCATCTCTCTGTTTTGCATGGCATTTCACGGTAAGCCTGAAGTCATATTAAAGACTTGTTTATACTGAGAGCGTTGAAAAGTGAAATAATATTAAGTTAAGAGCTTTGAAAGTGAGATAAGATAAAGAAGGCAAAGAGTGAATGTTCTGTTAATGATTTTCCACAGAATAAGAATCAAGGTGAGCTTTCTATGAAGCTGCAAAGCACCACAAGCACAGGTAAGAAACAAGAAATGATTCATCAAAACGTTTAAATGGCGTAGCCATAGATTTACAAAATACGTGGGCTCAGAAGATTAACAAAGCCTCTCTCTGTGTTATAGATCCATCAGGTCAGCAAGATAGCCTAACACAGATCGCCAAGAGTACAAAGGCAGCCATTCACCTACATGGTAAGTTACAATATCCATTTGTCACTGGTTTTTACTTTAAGTAAAGTAGCATTAGTTGCAGATGGAAATGTTCTCACAGGATTTAATAGCAAATGTGATGGCATTTGAAAAGGGAGTTATAGCAAATGATTAGTAATATTAGGAACGCAATTCTATTAAATTTTAACAAAAGAAAAAGTATGATCCTCAGTCACTCCCTAGCAATAAGCCATTTTAAATGAAACATCAGTCAAAATTCTTTCCCATTATATCGATAACCATTAAGGAAGGTTTTTTTTTCACCTGCTATTAAACAGTTCATCTTCAGAACATCCTGAAAACTTATAATTACATGATACAGGATGTCCTTTAAACATTCTCAGAGAACAGCCTTCTGCTACTGTAGGAAAGCTGGGAATATAGTACTTTCACCGCTGACCTTAGCAAAGCCTGCAATCACAGGATAAGCACAGGGACATTGCTCATTCACACTGCTTACTCAAAAACCCCTCATCATTCTAGTTTCAGATCGGCACCATGAGAAAGATTCTCCACGATGGGCAAGTGGCATGGATCTGTCCTTTACTAACGGAGGTCTCGAGCTGGAGAACAACTCCATCCTCATTCCCCACGATGGCCTGTACTTTGTCTACAGCCAGGCATCGTTCAGAATCTCCTGCAAATCAAGCGAGGAAGATGATGACGGTAGCATCACACATCTGAGCTACAGCGTTCAGTGGTCATCTCTCACATCACCGTCCAAAAATAAGCGGTATCTGCTTAATGGATTCAAATCCGTGTGCCATACCAAAAGAGGGGAGCAGACGACTGGACATCTCGTCTTTGATTCCATCTACCTTGGCGCAGTCTTTCAGCTTTATAAGGGGGACAAACTGTCAACGAATACCAACCATCTTGCCTTCATCGATGAACATAGTTCCAAAACCTTTTTTGGGGTGTTCGAGCTGTGAGAACGTTGTGGCTGCTTGTCAAGATGGATAATTGCTGACCAATGTGAAGACAAATCGTTTTATGTTAAAACGCTGACATAATATATTTCTCAGGGTGGTTTGTGAAAATCACATGAGGAACGTGAAAGTAATAACTCTTGAAACGTAATCGTAAAAGTAAACGTGATACAGTGTATCAAAGTGCTGAAAGTTCTCCATTGTACTTGCTATATTATTGTGTAATACCTAGTGTGTGTGACGTGTGTTTACTGAACTGAGAAATAGGAGAGCACTACTCCTCTGTACTCTTCTTAGACCAGCATGTTAAGCTTGTATGTTATAGCTCACTACAGAAACTGCCAAATCGAATGTTGTAATGAATGCACTTTTTAGGCTTACTGTTTTAACTGATTCAGTACAAGCATTCTGTATTTATTATTGTATTATTTGAAACATTATATTATGTATTTATTCATTCAAACTTGCCTATTTATTATTGTCATTGTGTTTATTTAATGGATATGAATAAAATGCTTAAAAAGTGCATGTAAGAGTACGCCTTTGTTTTTATGCAATACTGCAGCCTTTTTTTAAGCCTAATCTATACATCACATTTGTAGGTATGATTACAACAGACAAGAATTTCACTTTAGCGAGATAAGAATGGAAAAACTGGTGACTCCAAACTTCCTTATAATGAAGTCTAAATGCAGGTATTGGTGCAGTCAATAAACAATGATAACACTCATGAACTTTTCAGTCAGACGTATTTGGACAGTAAGTCAACCCTTAAACCTGTATAAAACATCCCTTCAGGGAGGGAGGTACTTTTTCTAGAGGGAAAGATTTGTGGTTATACTGTATTTATATAGTCCATTATTATTATTAAACATTGGAAGTACCCTAGTTTCAGCTTGATGGCTTGCAGATACCTCGAGATCTTAGGGGAAGTATATATATGATATACTATGTATCTCCAGTCAAAAACTACAAAAAAAAAAAAAAAAAAAAAGAATGGCTTTGGTAAGACTCGATAGAGGCCAAAAAACTTTCGAGGAAACATTTTTCAAGTTATTTTCTCAGTACACAGTGAGTTCTTCTTTGTTGTAATCACACATATGCTACAGAGTTAACGCTTTATTTTAAGTAACTCATAGTAGGTGTTAAATTTATATCTGTTTGTTCAATACAGCCCAAATTAGACTGGGCTATTCACTAAATTAGACTTTATTCATAAATACTTGTATTGGTGAATAATTGGTGATCTATTCTGAGAAAATGACTAATAAATACATTATTAATAATAAATTCTTTGCTAAAATCTTATTTAAATTATTGAACTTGAATTAATCACCCAAGATAATATTAGTGTGTTTATATACAGTATCTCACAGAAGTGAGTACACCCCTCACATTTTTGTAAATATTTGATGATATCTTTTCATGTGACAACACTGAAGAAATGACACTTTGCTACAATGTAAAGTAGTGAGTGTACAGCTTGTGCAACAGTGTCAATTTGCTGTACCGTCAAAATAACTCAACACACAGACATTAATGTCTAAACTGCTGGCAACAAAAGTGAGTACACCCCTAAGTGAAAATGACCAAACTGGGCCCAATAAGCCATTTTCCCTCCGCCGTGTCATGTGACTTGTTAGTGTTACAAGGTCTCAGGTGTGAATGGGGAACAGGTGTGTTAAATTTGGTGTCGTCACACTCACACTCCCTCATACTGTTCACTGGAAGTTCAACATGGCACCTCATGGCAAAGAACTCTTTGAAGATCTGATAAAAAAAATAGTTGTTGCTCTACATAAAGATGGCCTAGGCCAGCGGTCCCCAACCCCCGGTCCCCGGACCGGTACCGGTCCGTGGGTCATTTGGTACCGGGCCGCACAGAAAGAATAAATAATTTACATCATTTCCGTTTTATTTATTATCTGGATCTGAAAAATGACCGGATTCTCTCCGTTACATCCTTCTACGACTCACTCTTGACGCATGTCAAGACGCTTGTCTCGGTCACGTGATACGTTGAAACCTTACCATAGAGACCAGAGAGCGTTAGGGGGGAGAGAGGATGTTCGAACGGGCTACTAATAAAGTTGCGATTTCACATTGGATTCACGTTTATTATTAGATTTTTAAAATACCCCAGTTTTTATGCCGGTCCTATCATTTTATTTTGTTGTATTTATCCGCCACACCTTAAAGAAAGTCCGTGAAAATATTGTCTGATATTAAACCGGTCCGTGGCGCAAAAAAGGTTGGGGACCGCTGGCATAGGATATAAGAAGATTGTTAAGATCCTGACACTGAGCTGCAGCACAGTGGCCAAGACCATACAATGGTTTAACAGGACCTATTGAGCATCTGTGGGGCATCCTCAAATGGAAGGTGGAGGAGCACAAGGTCTCTAACATCCACCAGCTCCGTGATGTCGTCATGGAGGAATGGAAGAGGACTCCAGTGGCAACCTGTGAAGCTCTGGTGAACTCCATGCCCAAGAGGGTTAAGGCACTGCTGGAAAATAATGGTGGCCACACAAAATATTGACACTTTGGGCCCAATTTGGACATTTTCACTTAGGGGTGTACTCACTTTTGTTGCCAGCGGTTTAGATATTAATGGCTGTGTGTTGAGTTATTTTGACGGTACAGCAAATTGACACTGTTGCACAAGCTGTACACTCACTACATTGTAGCAAAGAGTCATTTCTTCAGTGTTGTCACATGAAAAGATATCATCAAATATTTACAAAAATGTGAGGGGTGTACTCACTTTTTTTGAGATACTACTCACACACACACACACACACACACACACACTTTAAGAGCTTATAAGAATCAATAATGCGACATGTCTCATATTCTAAAGTAGAATTTTAGTTGACTAATTACTAACTAGAAGCCAACAAACACTAAACAAGCTTTCAGGAAGACCAGGTTTGTGCCGTACTCTAAAGTGAAGATCATTTTGTGTCTTATTGGTTGCAAAATAGGTCAGTAAGTGTTGCATATAGAGGTGCATATGGCTTAGTGGTTAGCATGTTTGTCTTGCATCGCCAGGGTTGGGGGTTTGAATCCCGCCTCCGCCCTGTGTACACAGAGCTTACATATTCTCCCCATGGTTCGGGGCTTTCCTCCAGGTTCCCTAGTTGCAGGCTGATTGTCATTTTGAAAGTATGTGTGTGATTGTGCCCTGTGATGGGATGGCACCAAGTCCAGGGTTTCCTCACCTTGCGCCCCGAGTTCCCTGGGAAAGTCTCCAGGCTCCCGCCGTGACCCCATGTAGGATAAGCAGTACGGAAAATGGATAGATGGGTGGATGTTGTGTATGAGATATATCAAAACCCTAATTAAGAACCAATACAAGTGTTTATGAATAAATATTTATGAGTTGTCTAATTTGGCCTTTATTGAACAAAGTAAATAAACAAAGGCCTTAAGGAATGCCTAATATGTGTTCCTTAATGCAAAGTGTTATCGCTACAGATTTGGTAAATAGAAATTTAAAATGCTGAACTATTTCTTTAAAGTCCTGTAAAGTGCCAAATGTTTTGAAGTATGACCTTATTCAAAGCCGTATTCTTTTTCTTTTAATAGAATAACATCAGCGTGGAATTTACTGTAACACTGATGTAAGGTGATGATGAGTACGGACAATAAAGTCACCCTTGCATAAAAGGAGAAACAGCTGGGTTTACTCTGTGAACCACAGTCAAAAGCCCACCATCTCCTCAGTCCTCATACAAGACACAGGATCTGACATCAGCTACTGTTTACTTGCTGCCCCTTCCTAATTCTGTAATGCAAAATGAAGTCATAGCTGTCCAGTTACAAATAATTAGACATGAGCAAACAGCACAGTAAATATGTACGGTGATGTCAGGATTTTAGTGTAAATACCAGCCATAATTATACTATTACGAATCCCATGCCCATGTACTGTAATATTGGTATAGCCCGAGTGTGTATGTAGTAGACTCATGAGGCCCTCTACAGGACAAACTTTATACCAAAGTCTTCGTGTGGTACAGTCTGAAGGATAGGTGTCTGAATTTCACAATTGTTCACAGGACTAACATGCAAATGTAAACAAATGAAAGGTCTGAACCCAGGTGAGAGTATTTTCACTGAAGAAAAAAACAAAAAACAAAAACAAAAAAACAAACAAACAAAAAAAAAACACAAGGAAGGAAACAAAACTAGCAAGGATGTCTCTAAACATTAAATAACAATAACAATAATAATAATAATAATAATAATTATTATTATTATTATCATCATTAGTAGTAGTAGAAGAAGGAGGAGAATAGGATTCTGATCAGAAAATTTTAATAAAAAATAACTGATGAAACTTTATGAAATACTGCATAGGGGAAAGTCCTATGTGCACAAGACTATTTCGAATAAATTCATACATCAGTCAATGACAGAAAAGTTCTAAAGACAATAGTAAAACTTTCCTAGATTTATTTTTCAGTTAATTTCTAGTAACTTCACATATTACTAGTGTATTAAATCCACGTCTAGACAACATTTAAAGTCAGTGCAAAATAATGGGTTTTATTGAACTATAAAGTTTGCATATAGATAAAAGATTATTGTATTTACAACACATATATTAATTACAAATCAATTACCAAAATTTATATAGGGCTCGGATAATTGATTTAAATATGGAATGATTCGGAGTATGTTTCAGTTGTAATATAATGCACACATCTGATAAATAAACATTTATTATATATAAAGTGTTAGTATAATTACATACCCTGAGCTAAATTAGTGAATATAATGTTTACATGCTGCAGGAACATTTGTTATGTCGTGCGGTGTTTAAATATGTTCAGCTAAGCAATTATACAAAGAAACTTTACACATTTTCTGAGTGATTTTCCAACAATACGACAGCAGTGTAACACATGAACAACCCAAAGCATGAACAATGGTCAATAGCGCTGTGCAAACATAAAGCTCAGTATTATATCATCATAGAAAAGACTGAGTACTGAAATATTGCACGAGAGTATCAGTATTTATAACTGTGTTTCTGAATATCATTCAATCCCATCACAAGAAGTAAATTATTTATATTTTCTCTTTGAATAACACTACCTTGCAGACACAGACATACTGTATTTATGCTAAAAGTGCAGAGTAAAGGGTCTGGATAAGGCTTATTGTTTGTGCTAAATCTAAAATGAATTGCAACTGGACTTTTTTATGGCAACATTGAACATCAGGAAAAAAAATAAATATGTGGAACTATTTCACCATTAGTTGTACACTGTGCTCTCATTATGTGCTAAAAATGCTTGTAGTACATGATTTAATACTACAGGTGTGCCTTTGCAAGTCGTAAAAGTTGACCAGTTGTGCTGGATTGAGAAAACATACGAAAAGATTTACAGAAAACACACAAAAATGTGTAAATAAAGGACAAAGGAAGGTTGGACTTTTTCCTCTAAGCCAAAAAGCAGGTTTATATTGAATAAGGTTGTAAAACAAATCAGTGTTTTGGATGGACCCCTTCTGAAACACTCGCCCAAACCTAATGACCCTAAACACACACAGTGTCTGCTCACTTCCCTACAATTGTTTCTAAAAAGCAGACTCGGTATGGAAAGTATATTTATGTCTGAAAAGAATAACACTCGGAAGACTTAGACATTTCAGGAAGCAATGGAACAGTCATGCAAACTTTCTTTTTTTTTTTCTTCTTTTTTTTTTTTTTGCAGTGAACAATGGGCTTGGCTTTAGCTTGTACATAAACTGACTAACCTCGAGTGCTTTAAATATCAATTTCATTTCTGCAAACATGGGGCCATCCCTGCCTAGGGATAATGTTCTTATTCCCCTAAGGGATTCCCCCAGTAAAAAAAAAAAGGATTAAGTGGAAGTACGAGAGAGTGACATTTGGTATTGAGCATCACATGTTTCACTTCTTAAAATAAAATTGCACAGATCACAAATGATACCGATACGCATTTGTTCCAATTTCTAAATTACCATCATGCGTATATATTTATTCATTTATTTATTTTTAACATTTCCCTTTAAAGAATTATCTTGATCATTTCAGTTATTTACCAAAGACTACTTAGTATTTGTGCTTTCTTTAGACATGTGGGTAAAGCAAAGTTCAAACTTTGTCAAACAAGACAAACTCCATAATATACCTTGGAACACAGTAGAATATTAATATTAATATTGATATAGTGGCAACATATAAGATGGCATCGCACAAGACCTGAACACGCGTTGGAAGCTATTGCTAAAAATGACAGGCATGAAAGAATTATTAAAACTACACTGTGTAACTCACACAAACTCTTGGACACACAGCCCGTTTATCTCCATTTCTGCCCAACTCATTTGTAGAGAAGAGGCAGTCGGCTGTTGTGGCAGTGATTCCGGCTAAGCTTCCCTTCTCCTTGGTAGAGGGTGGAGTTGTTGGAGAAGGAAGGTGGCACCGAGTGCTGCTCTGTGCCAGACGAGTAGCCAGGAGGCTCAGATGAAGCCAGAAGGGGGACACTATGGTTCTGGTTTTGGTTCTGACAAGATACTGGTTTCCGAGCCCGGAGAGCCTGACGTTCTGCTAACTGGTTACGAAGTTCTGTTACACGTTCCTCTTTCTGGAACAAAAAAAACAAACAAACAAATGAGTAAAGAGGTGTGTGTGTGTGTGTGTGTGTGTTTGTGCCCTACGATGGACTGGCACCCAGTCCAGGATGTCCCTCGCCTTGTGCCCCACCTCCCCTGGGATAGGCTCGAAGCTCCCCGCAACACTGTGTAGGATAAACAGTACAGAAATTGGAGGAATGGATAAATAAAGAGCCATCTGTGTAAAGTTATGACTCAAATGGAAACATATTGAGTGTTATGGCTCCAAGTCCTTATCTCCCAAGTGGCACAACAGAAAAGTGCACACCGTCATCAACATCATCAAAAGATTGTGTGTGAGTTTGAATCTCAATGATGCCACAACCATCCTTGCTGGTAATCAAGAAAGCATAATTAGCCGAGCTCTCAGAGTGGGAAGGATGGCATTCTTTCCATCTCCCCTGTCACTTACAGAAACTCTAGATAGCACATCCTCCGAGTGTGTTTTCCTGCTCTGATGCGGAGGTTGGCGTCATGAGTCTCAGAGGAAGCATGTGCTTACCCCAACCTCCCAAGCTGGTAGATGCTGTGATAGGGAAGAGTTAGCTAGTGGGAGGAAATTAGCAAGACCAAATGGGGAGAAAATGGAAGCAAAAAACAAAAACAAACAAAAAAAATCCACTTCAGGTCTGTAGGCCACAATGCTGTAAAGTTTAACAATTCACCTCAGCCCGTTGCACATAAAAGGCAACTCATAGGCTTACATAATTTACCAGTGATTTATGGTCAGTTGGGGAAAGGGGGCTTGTCAAGGTCAGTGCAACTGCAATTCAGCTCACAGGCAGCAGAGGGCTCTAAACATTACAAACGTTCCCTTTAACCCTTCGAAATCAAATGAGCATTCAGTTTGCCTTCATAAATAGAAAATATAATAGAAACCACACTGTGTAAAAAAAACAAAACAAAACACCACTTCCTGTATATATACAAGGATATATACAGCGGTTCAGCATGTGCACTCTGGTTCAGATTATGCAGCCCCATACACAGTAAGCTGTGATGCACTGTGTGACTGACACCTTTCTATCATAGCCAGCTTTATCAGCAATTTGTGTTCTTCTCTGGGTTCAGACCAGACGGGCTAGCCATCACTCGCCACACATATCATTGAGCTCTGGGTGCCCATGACCCTGTCGCAGGTTCACCGATTGTCCATCCTTAGACCACTTTTGTTAGGTACGTTTTGGAGATGTTCAGACCCAGTCGTCTAGCCATCATAATTGGGCCCATGTCAAAGTCTCTCAGATTCTTACGCCTGGCCATTTTTCCTGCGTTCAACATATGAAGTTTGACTGTTTACATGCCCCCCCCCCTTTCAAAAACACAGTCCACTCCAAGGCCAGTTCATTTGGGTTTGAGATGGATGAAGATGGATCTCAACTTTCATTTACTGCTATTTAATTCTAGATGTATTAAACAACATAAAACTTAGAACCTTTTGTATCAGACCACCCAATTATTAGGTGACCAAAATTATAGGAACAGAAGTCTTGAAGCTAATTAAAGTAAATAACACTTAATGTTTGGTTGCATATCCCTTGCTTGCAGTAACTTGCAAGACGGTTAATCATGGTTTCTTTTTTTGTGATGCTTTTCCGGGCTTTTACCACAGGCTCTATCAATTGTTGTTTGTTTCAGTGGTGTTTCTCCCTTCAGTCTCCTCTTCAGGAGGCGAAATGCTGCTCAATTGGGGTAAGGTCTGGTGATTGACGTGGCCAGTCTGAAACCTTCCAATTTTTCCACATGATAAAGTCCTTTTTGAGCTTGCAGTGTGTTTTGGATCATTGTCTTGCTGCATGATTCCTCCTGATTAATCTGGATGCATTTCTCTGTAAATCGGCAGACAGAATGTTCCTGTAAACTTCTGAATTCATTCTGCTGCTACCATCACGAGTTGCATCATAAATAAAGATTAGCGAGTCTGTTACAGAAGCAGCTATGCAAGTCCAAGCCATGACACTACCTCCATCATGCTTCACAGATGAGCTTGTATGTTTTATATCATGAGCAGATCCCTTCTTTCTCCACACTTTGGCCTTTACATCATTTTGGTAGAGTTTAATGTTAGTTCCAGAACTTTTGTGCCTCATCTCTGTATTTCTTTGTGAATTCGAATCTGGCTTTCTGATTCTTACAGTTCATGAAATGGTTCGCATGTGGAATGGCCTCTTTATTTCTGCTCTCAAAGTCTTCTTTCAACAGTGGATTGTGATACCTTCACCCCTACCCTGTGGAGGTTGTTGGTGATGTCACTGACTGTTGTTTTGGGGTTTTTTCTTCAGAGCTCTCATAATGTTTCCGTCATCAGCTGTTGTTTTTCTTGGCCGACCTATTCAGTGTCTGTTGCTCAGTGTTACATAATGCATGGTGAGGCAGATGCAAGCGCAGTAGAAGAGGCAGGTAGACAGACCAAAACGTGATGGCAATATCAAAGTCCAAAAATAGGCGTGGGTCAGACGATCAGCAAACGGAGTGAACGGGACAGAGGCAGAACACGAAAACAGAGAAACTAAGAGAAGTCGAGAAACCAGGCAAACAAACAGAGAGCAAAAGCTTGGTATGGCTCAGGCAGCAAAACACTGAAACAATACTTCACAACGTAAAACAGAAACACAAGATAAAAAGACACTAATCAAGGGGGAAACAGGGACAGCTGTGAATAATGAGGACACATGAGGGAAACAACCAATAACAATACAGACAGGACAGAAACCAAAACAAAAACATGTGTAAACTGGAAGCGCGCTATTGGGCTAAGGGCAGTTAATGCGTGCCAAATTCTACATCACTCAGATCGAGGGGTACACCCAGTACACCAGTGGTATCTTTCTTTTTTAGGACATTCCAAATTATTGTATTGGCAATGCCCAATGTTTGTGCAATTCCTCAGATTTATTTCTCTTTATTTTCTCCCATAGATCGCTCTCTGTTGGCTTATACCTTTAACAACAAATGCAGTCTTCACAAATGAAACTAAAGGCTTAGCCCAAGAGTAGATGTTCAAGCTATTTATTGTTTAAACAATCAATCTAACAGGACACACCTGGGAAACAAGAAACACCGGTCAGTCACAAGTTCCTATATTTTTGCTTGCCTACAATTTGGGTTGTCTAATACAAAATGTGCTGTGTTCTGTTTAATATAACACATACATACCAGGAAATAAAGGCTGAGTTTCTAAACTCTCTTCCCATATTCATCTCAACCCAAAATGTTTTCAGCAAAAACAAATGAATCATCCTTACCATTCAAATAGCTTTAGAAGGGATTGTTTATACAGCCAGGTCCATAAGTATTTGGACACATTTGTTTGTACATTTGCCTCTGTACACCACCACAATGAATTTGAAATGAAGCAATCTAGAACTGAAGTGTAGACTTTCAGCTTTAATTCAAGGGTTTTAACAAAACTATTGCACTAACCGTTTAGGAATCAGTTCATTTTCACAGGCTCAAAAGTAATCTAACAAACTAACAATATTACGATTATTTTTAATACTTGAATACAAATACGTTGCAGTCTATGACTGCCTGAAATCTGGAACCCATGGACATCAAACCACTGGTAACACTTAAGAGAGGAAACTAAGCATTTGGTGAATCATGAGGTAAACCGTCCACATTTACATTCATGAAGGTGTCCCTTGATTTTAGACTTTGACAATGATATGCCTACCTCCTCCAGTGTTCTAGGCTAAACGTTGGGAAGGGTTTTTTTTTCAATTAGGTAAGAATTCTGAATTCATCCATTCATCCGCTTTAGTTGTCCTTCTGTGGTCTTTCAGGCCCTTTAATGTTGCTGAGCTCGCCAGTGCATTCCTTCTTTTTAAGAATGTACCCAACTGTTGATTTGTCCACTCCTAAAGTTTCTGCGGTCTCCCCGATAGGTCTGTTTTGTTTTGTCAGCCTAAAGATGGCCTCCTTCACTTGCATCGACACCTCTTTGAACTGCATATTTAGAGTTCTCATGAAAAGCTATCAAATGCAAAGTCCACACTTGGAATCAACTCCAGACTTTTTTTTTTTTCAATTTGTCATGAAATCTGACCATAAACCACATCTGACCATAAAACTGCTTATTGGTCGACTGTCCAAATACTTTTGATCCTGTGAAAATGGCTGTATTTCTTAAATGGTTCATTTTTTTTGTTAAAACCTTTGAATTAAAGCTGAAAGTCTAAACTTCAATCACATACTGATTGCATTTCAAAGCCATTGTGGTGTTGTACAGAGTTAAAATGACAAAAATTGTAACACTGTCCAACTACGTATGGACCTGACTGTAGCTGTCTTATATGGGCATAGCTTTGAAAGGCACACGAGATCCCCATGATTAACGTGGATGCATCTCTCTGTAAATTGGCAGGCAAACAGAAAACTTCTGAATTAATTCTGCTGCACCCATCATACTATATTATCAATAAAGATTAGTGAGCCTGTTCCAGAAGCAGTGACACTACTTCCACCATGTTTAGGACAGAAATACAAAAAGAGATTAAAATGCCAGACATGCCTCCTGAATGATCTTCTGGAGTTCTCGATTCTCTCTCTCAAGCTGCCGTGATTTTTCTTCATCATTGTTATTGGTAGATGATCCCGTCTTCAGCGTGTCCTGCTGCTCAGACTGCCACTCCCCACGCATGATCAAACGGCGCATCTACATAACAGCAGGAGAAACCCTTTGTCAAACTCATGACAACACTACAAAAGCATATGGAACTGACAGAAAGTATATGAGGAACACACAAAGCATTACCACTTCAAATAAAAAGAACAGTAAGGAACAGTGCAAAGGAAACGGTAAGCTAGTGTAAAATAAAACAGAAATAATTACGTTTTACGAGATGTATTGATTTACGCACCTTGGGCACAAAGAGCACCACCAAAGTGATGTAGACAGAAAACACTATAGCCAGAGAGGCAAAGGCAAAAGAGGCATCCTGCTGAGAGGAGAGAATCATCGTCACAGGAGCTGTGATCATACATAGAACCTAGAGAGAGAGAGTGAAAGAGACACCGAGAGAGAGAGAGAGAGAGAGAGAGAGAGAGAGAGAGGTAATTTTAATTAAATGTCAGTAAATCAGTTCATCAAGGCCTTTATGATGATTTTATTATAAAAACAATTAGAACTCGCCTCCTCCACCAACAAGTCTACTCCTTCTTGTTACTAATTTGTATGGCAGACATATGCTTACGACTAAGTGGCGGACACATGCACAAATAAAAAAATATATACATCGCCCACAATCAACACAACCTCAGCTAATGAGAAATATAATTTAATAAACACTAATTTTCAGAATGACATATTAGTTCATAAATTACAATTGGCTGTCATGCAACCATTATTCAGAGCCACTAAGTGGCCAAAAGTATGTGGACACTTGACCAATCATACTCGTGCATTTTGTGCAGGTGGCATTCCAGTTCATCCCAAAGGTGTTCAGGGGTGTTCAGAGAGGTCACAGCTCTGTGCAGGACACTCAAATTCTTCCTCACCAACCTTGGCAAACGATGTCTTCATAAATCTCGCTTTGTGCACAGGGCCATTATCAGGCTGGAACATGTTCATGTATTTTAGTTCCAGTGGAGGGAAATCTTAATGCTTCAGCATCTAAAGACATCTTATACGATTGTGTGGTTCCAATTTTGTGGCAGCAGTTTGATGAAGAATCACATATAGGGGTGATGGTCAGGTATCTACATGATATTGTCCATATAGTGTAGATCTACAAAAAATCCACAGTGCAGCCAATGCACCAGACATCAGGACAAACTATTATTATTTCAAGCAGTAGTCTGATGAAAATGGTACAAACTGATAAACTGCAGGTGACAAATTGCATTTCATCCTGTCCAATGAATAGTCAGTTGTATAGGTTTAAAAAATTCCAGAGTAGATAGATATTGGATATGGAAAAATGGTTGATGTCTAGAGGAAAATAAACTTATGTCTAATAAAGGACACAAGAGAATGGCAGACTGCACATCAAGAGAGGCTTTTTGGCATCTAATCTGAGTATCTAACCTCTAAAATTGCATTTACTTGCACCATCATATTGTGCTACTAAAGTTACAAATGTATTTTCACATATTCACAGGATTTGAGCGTTTATTTCAAAGAGTCATGTTGTCACAGACACAAAATCTACATTTACCTCTGAATAAAAGTGACTATGAGAAACTACAAAGATATGAAACATCTGATGAAACTGAAATCTTTTGTAGTTGGTAAAAACTGCAGCCACCCTCATGTTCCAGTCAAGTGTTTTCTTGTTTTCTCATTAAACCCGTTTTAGAGGGAGGGGATTTGGAGAAATGGTTTCAATTATGCAAATCATCCTTCAAAGCACTTGCAGTTATTACTGGAACTGTTCTCAAGCATTCAGGCAAGAAAGCACAGCGTTCAGCACTAACAATCTGGGCTTCATTTAAAAAAAAAAAAAAAAGAAGAAGAAGAAAAAGTCTCTTGTACAATTTAGGAAAAAATCTCTGTTTATATAATTTAACATTGTGGAATAAACCAGCATGAAACCAAGCTATGGGTTTTATGACTAGTTTTGGGGAGAATTATGGAAATTTTATGGTCAAATGACAGAGAGATTTTAATAAGAAAATATGGTTGAAATATTTGTGGAAGCTCACAAACAAAATGTCTTAGAGGCCACATCACTGCAGAAATTTGCATTCTAGCTCTTTTAAAGGTGTAATCTGTCATTTTTAAAGCATTTCAGGACCTATAGTAATAATAAATTTACAAATCCATCTATCTATTTTCCGTTCCATTTGTCCTACATAGGGCTGCGGGAAGCTTGGAGCCTATCCTGGGGACTCGGGGCACAAGGCGGGGACACCCAATTGCGCACACACTCATTCACACACTATGGACAATTTAAAGTTGTCAATCAATCAGCAATGCATGTCTTTGGACTAGGGGAGGAAACCAGAGTAACCGCAGGAAACAGCTGAAGCACGAGGAGAACATGCAAACTCCGTGCACACAGGGCGGAGGCGGGAATAGAACCCCTAAGTACTAAGCCACCATGTACGCAACAACAACAACAAGTAAAATAAAAAGACAACAAAGAGGAAGAACAGAATGTTGTATCTGCTAAGCCAACATAATAAGCTCCACCCACAGTTAAAAATGTTGCTCAGCTCCACCCCTTTTCCGTACTTAATTTTTTGCTAGTTAAAATCACGATTACTGCCACAGTCCATGCTAAATGATACACAATAATAATTAAAAAAGGATAGCTAAATATTTGTAGAACATATTAACTGTTTGCTCTTAACCTTTTCTTACAGTACACTGGCGTTCTATTCCACCCACGAAACAGAAATTCGGTATAAACAAATGAATTATTTTATTACCGCAAGTTTGTCCTAAGATTAGTCAGGACACTGTTTGGCTTCTGTGTGTAGAGCATCATGACTCTGTGTTTAGCTAATGGTGAGCAGAGCGATGGGAAATGGGAAGGGTGTTTTTCATTGTCAACAGTTCATACCTCTCTGCAATAACATTGGAACATTGGAGATAAAAACGGACAGCACAACTAAAGCTTTTTTTTTTTTATATATATATAGTCCATCCATCCATCCATCTTCAACCGCTTATTCCTGCTTCAGGGTCGCGGGGAACCTGGAGCCTATCCCAGGAAGCATCGGGCACAAGGCGGGGTACACCCTGGACAGGGTGCCAGTCTCAAATACAAAGGCCACAATATAATTAAAACATTTAAACTTGGTAGGCTAGGTAGAACAAGAAATCCTTTGAAAAAAACTGCAAATTCTTAAAGCCCTTAGTGTCTACTTTCATATGAGCCATTAACCACGACTGTGGAGAAGTGACATCACAAATAAATTCAATGCTGAACATGGGCACCCCCAAAAGAGGCACAAATTCCATTTTATTACTTCTAGTAAAAAGAATAATGTGACTCAGAATGATTTTGTAAAGGCAGGGATGCTTGGAGGTTTAAGGCTATAGATAAAAGACTCAGGCAGAGCAAGTATTAACTCTAAAGCATAAAAAACAATGTACCTAATTAAAGTGAAAAAAACCTTGGACGTTTTCTGAGCTCTAGATTGTTCCAATGAAATCATGTCATTTCTAACATTTCTCGATTCATTAAAAACATTAAATAATTAACATTTTTCAATTCACTAACACCTATTTCTTGGTTAGCAATTTTACAATAGTTCAAAATGAAGTCGTTTAAACAAAAATGTTCTAATATAGCATGTTCAGAACGTTTTGACTGACCGTGACAATCTATTAAATCAAGCCAGCACATTAAATTTTTTGCATCGTGTCCAGTATGTGGATGGCATGGCATCATATCGGCTGTACAGAGATGCTAGAGGCAGAAAATCGTTAGCAGTGCTGTGAATGGCAGTAACCAGCAGGTCACACTCACAGACACGTTGTAGATAGCCATGCCGACAGCTCGGTGGTCATTAATCTTCTCAGTGGAGATGGATTTGGTCTCATAGGCCAAGAAGATGCCCAGCAGCAGGAGCAGGCCCTTATAGCCATACACCACTCCTAAAGAGAAAAGGGTGAAAGAATTAAGCATTTTTTTGCTTGTTTGTTTGTGTTTTGGAAACACAAGTGAAAAAAACAGAATTAATTACTCTGTGTAATGAGGATTATTAATGCATTGAATTAAGACATCTCTTCACATAATGACAATGATACCTGACATGACATTTCTTCCATACAGTGGTGATCTAATGACAATACATTGCACAGCATTGACTGAATCTCAAATACAAATACATCACTCTACACATGTTCTGCAGCGTATTCAACACAATTTCCTAACTGGGCATACAAGCTCTGGTTATACACCTGAAAGAATAGGCCAAATTATTTTTTTTGTAATTTGCTGCTTATAAGTACCTGCAAGTATTCCTTTATTATATGTCTAATGCTACAGTCAAACTTGGTTGTGTGTTCACTATGTTTATAAGAAACTCTACACAAATGGTCCACTGTTGCAGTATTCACTGCTTAGACAGTGGAAATTTTCTGACAGGTCAACCAACGCTCATGAGCTATGACACAATATTGTCATTTCTCAGTATGGGAAAACCCATGGAAGTTCAGTTAACAGTCGAGCTTAAATGTAGTCACAGAGTAATTTTAGTTGTACAGAAACTTTTCTTGGTAATTTACCAACACATCTGAGGAAAATGTTGCTATTCCTGATAGTTCTGTTTGACAGTTTACTTCCACAGTCACTGTCCCTTTACAGTGTGTGTGTGCTCCACAGCTGAGTCATTAGTCTCAGTCATGAGCTAGCTTAGGATACATTATAATAGTAAAGTGTCTAGCATGGCACATACTACAACGATAAAGATGAGTCACTGATAAAATGCATATAGCCAGAATAACAACTAATCAGTAAAAACAATTAGTGTAATAATGTATGGTAAGGTTAAAGCAAGGAAAAAAGAAAATACATTTTAGTTTATTACTGTATTCTTATCATTTTAAATTGAAGTGATACGGGTAATAAACATAAGACTAAACAGTTACAGAGAAGCATGGAGTTGAAAGAACACAACGGCAAAAGACATTCGTTTTCAAATACCAGTATTTTTCGTCTTCTGTTTTAACTTCGTGTTGTTTCCTTCCCCCCTGCCCCTAACAAATGAGATATAACTTCTCTGAAAATCTTAGCAACACTATTAAGGTGGAATTAAGAGGTGAAGTATTTATGTCCTAGGAAGCATAGTACTTAAATGTGGTGGTTCAGTGGTAACAGTTCTGTGCTAATTGTCAGAGGATTGTAAGGACTGTCAAATAACTACTGACGTTAAACCTTAACTGCTCATCTGTGTGCATGTGGGTTGGTCCTGCCTTGACTATAAGTCAGTGTGAATTAAACATCTGCCATTTAAAGAACATGTAAACATGTTAAATAACACGCTATTGAATTAAACGCTAAAAGGGGGGTGTGGAGCGGTTGGGTTGATTGGGGAAGAGACAACAAATGTCTGGGGTGAGATATCAGTATATTTTTAGTCATGATTTCCTCCCAACGTCATCTTGAGCCATTCTGAGAGTTCCCCCTCACCGTATCTATACAGAACATTTGTAACTCTGTAAATCTGTAACTCTGCTGTCCTCTGCTGAAACTGTGAGAAATTTCCACACCGCTGATTTGTTCACTCACGCAACACAGCGTGAATGTTTATTGGCGCAAACATGAGAGAAAATGAGGTGTCAAGTAATTGGTTGTAATTATAAGCTGTAATTGCAATCACAGTAAAGAAAAAAATTGCATTGAACACTTTGGCAATGGAAATATCATGCACCCTGATCAGGTTTTAAGAACTACAAAACTTGGCACAGAACAGCAATACAAAAAAAATAATTCATAAATATTGTTCAACAGTGAAGAAAAGACATTTTGAGCAAAGTTCACACGATCTGTTACATTGAAGTTTATTGGTTTTATTTCCCTGCCTTCCAACAGAGTAGTTATCTACAGTAATCAGTAAGGTCTCTCCTCTACCATATGTCAATGTCTCCAAACTAAGATTATGAATTTAGGATGCTTGCCCAAGTCTTCTTGATATGCATAAGTTTGGCCTCTGTATCTTGGTAAACTAGGCCACTGGCCCTGCAGCACTGTCACAATTTATAGCTTTTTCCTCCCGATAAGGCTGTTTTGTGTTCATACATAAGGAATATATAGCAAAGACATGGTCATACAAATTCTGCCCATACAGGCCCTGAGAACAGAGTTCATTTGTCTTAAGAATTTATGTTAACACTTGTCACCGGTTGCTCAGTAGATTGATAAAAAAAAAAAATTTGGGGGGGAGGTGCAAAATGAGAACATCCTGCTCTGTGTTCATTTGCAAGACATTTGCACTGACTGACCCAGATCACTGAATCCCAAACTGCGATGCTCAGATGGAAAAGAGACTAAGAAATAGACAGAAAGAATGAAGAAGAATAAAATAAAGAAGGAAATCATAAAAGAATATGAAAATGAAAGAAACAGAAAAGGACAGAGAGAGAGAGAGAGACAGACAGACTAGACAGAGATGAAGGTTGCAGTACCGAGCCATGTGTTCATCTTCTCTGAGCTGCAGTGCTCCAGTACAGGCTGAATCAAAAAATCCAGATCTCCTTTAGGATCTTCTTTAGTGAACTTCTGCTCAGACAGATAATGAGAGGGGACAGTGAGGGAGGAAGCGAAAGCGAGGGGGGAAAGAGAAACAGAGAGAGTGAGAGAAAGAGAGAGAGAAAGTGAGGGTGGGTGAAAGGTAAAGAACTTTCAACCAGTTTCAGCCTCACTGTTTCATTTCACATGTCCATTCTGAGAAAAACATATGTAACTAGATAAATATCAGACGCCGCTGTGAGTATGCAGTTGTATGCAAATGATAAATGTTTAAAACATAAAATCAGACACTCATTTATAGATTAATCCTAAATGTGGATTTGTAATTCATTCATAAATGTTTCTATAAACACTTGAAAAATGTTCAAAAATGCTTCCTACCATTGGCTTCTTTAAAACCCACATGCATCGACTCTGCTTAGAGAAAACTCTCAAATATCCTTATATGTTGGGACATAAACAGGGGTGAAAGTAAGTAAATGTACTCTCATTAAAAGATTTACGTACATAATTCACTGTAATGGTTCTTTTATGGGTATAATTAATATTACTTTTTCAAAAATATAATAATCAACTTACATTTATTTTTGATCATGGTTACAGTAAAAAAAAATGGAGTAAAAGTAATGCATTTACTGCTGGAAGGGTATAAGCCAACCAAATGACAATATGTCCATAATTTAAATAATTAACTTCAAGAGCCAATCAAATTAAAGTGTCCTGCCAAAAGAGTTTCCAGCATTTCAGGTGCCGAATACTTTAGTCAACAGCAGCAATGTCTGAGACAGTGGAGACAGATGAGTATCACTGCCCTAATTTATCAAGCATCTTAAATTTCAGATGCTTCAAATGAAACGGCATGATAATGACCTACAAATAATGTGAGCTGAAACTAGTTGAGACACGTGGAGGTAAGCCATTAGCTTTCCGAGCGAGCTAAACTAGCTAGCCCGATCTTTTGATGGTCTACACAGTGAAAACTCTGTATGAAACATAAGACACTTCAATATTTGTTAATAATTGCCTGCAGTGTTGAGTATACAGTCGAGGCCAAAATTCTGAGCCCACCAAAAGTCTGAGAAAGTGAAAATGCTTCCGTTTAGCATTCTTTTTCCAATATAACACAAAATGTTTGGTATGGACTACACAAATAAAACTTGATGATCCATGTTAGATCAAATCCTTTGGAGTGTCACCGGAAAGCTTCAGTGGAAAGGTTAAAACTATGGAATAGCTGACTTTTTGTACAAAGGAGTTAACATGGTCAAGATCACAAATTAGTTACATTTAAATAGTGACCTAGAAATTGTGCAACATCGCAAATACTGAATAGTCAAGATGTTGCACATTTCAAAATTCTAAAACTTTGTTCATTTCCAGTAAAAAAAAATTATAAATTGAGATTTTCAATGATGTGATCTCAGACTTTTGGACCCCACTGTATCTACAGCGAGTATTTCTACAGCAAATAATGCCCGGGATAATGTTTAAGGTGGCAAACTATATAGTTAGAAACATGTATAAATGAATATGTGCTAGCTAACAAACCCAGCAAGCTGCTAAAACCAACAGCATTTGGTTTAATTAGCTAGCCAGCTAATGTTACATTTCTTTATATACTGTTGACAAACAAAATTATAGCATGCATTTTTGGGAAACGTTTGATTAGTTGCATCAGTGGTAGACGTATGAAAGAGTAATCTGTAAAGTAATTACTCGAGTAGTTTTCCATGATACAGCATTATTTAATCTTACTTGAGTAATTTTCTTGATTGTTACGTTTTCTCTTATGAACTATCATGACAAAAACAGTATTTTCAACCAGGACAGTGTGTTATGTACTATTTCCATCACTGGACATACGTATTAATACTACATAATATAGTAATATCATAAAAACTCAGTGGGTAACGAGGCTTTGATCTTTTTTTTTTTTTTTTAAGGTCCAGAAAACCTCACACAGAAATGTCTATATACTTAAAAGCATTTTCGCAAAAGAATATCAGGTTTCATAAATCAACAATTACTTTTAACACAACACAACAATCCCATAGAATTTGAGATCAAACCTGATTGCAGTGTTGCTTCTCTCAATAATATTACAGAGGTTTTCTACACAATTTTACATTTTGGTAATAGAATTGAAGCACCTCTAATGTAATGTGCAAAGGGTCAACAATCTGCCAGATCATCAGAGACACGACATCAATAGCCAGTAAAACTCCTACTGTTGCGTAGAGTTTCCAGGGTTCCAAATGCTGTGAGAAAGAGAGACACCAAAACATCAGTCATCCAGCACATTGTTTTTTACAATCTAAGTTTTCAAATCAATGTAAATTATAGTTGTGCTGTTACACCACATAAAAAAAAACTACATTTACATTTATTCATTTCGCAGACACTTTTATCCAAAGGGACTTACAAATGCGAAAATACAAGCAACGCGATATCAAGCAGAGAACAATACAAGTAGTGCTACCATACAAGATCCATTAATTGCGTTCCAGAAGAAGCAAAATGTGCAGAGAAGAGGTGTAAGCGTAAGTATCCTATTTAACTCCATAAAGGCCAAGCTAATTATTCAGTCAACAATCATAAACCATATTAATCAGTTACGACGAATGAAACCAATAGAAGAGGTGAGAATTACGAGGGTGAGGAATGTGTGGGCCTGAGAGTGGGTCTTAGAAGAGTTGGAGGTAAACACCTTGAAGGGCTCTAATTGATTCAGCTGAATCACATTGAATCTGTTGGAAGCATATACCAGCTATCAAAAAACTTGGAGAAAATCAAACGTTCCAAAATGCAGGGTAATGTCTGTTTCACCGTCCATTAACTCAGAGCTGCCAGCTTCCTCCAGGCCACCGGTTAAATGGCATTCAACTGAGGTGTGCTATGCATAATCTTCCCTACCAGTGTACATATAGTCCACCTAATGACTTTAGAGCCCCATTTTTGCCACCTTCCTCTCTGAATATCTGACTTTCTCAAGCATTTCTAAAAGGACTCTAAAATGCCAAGCTGCAGTAGCATGAACATCAAGAGAGTTGAGAGTAAATCTGCTTGTCATGCAAAGGCTCAAATAATAAAGCCCTCAAAGGTCGTCTCTCTGCAAAGAATTTTAATATTCATCCATATTCATGAATATCTGGTATGAGCTGGTATTTCTCCTAGGCCCAATAAAATATAATATAATATAATATGATATAATATAATATATAATATAATATAATATAATTATATATATGTATGTGTGTGTGTGTGTGTGTAAATACTAATACTGTAATAAATACTTTATATAGTGTGTGTGTGTAGAGAGGCATTGAATGGAAGTGTGAAGTGTAGTGTCGAATGAAAAAAAAATCGAATGAAAAAAAAAAACTTGTTAAGAGTGCTGTGATACGAGAGCGATATTACACTCACATTCATGAGCTCTAAGAGAAAATCAGTGAGTATTCTCAAATTTTCGACAAATCTGAACATAAATTCAGGGGTCCCCGACTCAAAATCTTTATAGACTGTGTGTGTGTGTGTGTGTGTGATAAATATATATATATATATATATATATATATATATATATATATATATATATATATATATATACATATATATATATTACTTTTAGCCATTTTTTTCAACATAATTCCACTTCTTACCTTCCTCTTGTCTTTTTTCTCATCCTTCTTAGTGAACACGGTATGAACCCACCAAATCTTAGTGAACATGCTGCCATAAGCCAAACTGAACCCCAGCCCCAGCAGCCACAGGCGGAACTAGAAGACCAGATAAGGGTAATGTATTTCTTAGAGACAGTTATAACAGGGTTTTAAGCATATGGCAACAAGATCCTATCTAAGCATGACAGTCAAATAGGACAGGAGGAGAGGGGAATTTCAGTAGATTCATCTCATTACCTGACACACCACAGGAAACCGAGATCTGTCTACATGAAGACCGTCAATGCCCAGTGGAAAAACAGCAGCCAGGGCAAGTACACAACCTACGGCTGTAATGTTATTCAGGTATGGCTGAGAGTTCTGGATGTACCTGTGAACACACACACACACACACACACACACACACACATTGCATTTTAATGCCGTGTTGAAAAAATAAGCGCAATACCAATTTGTTCTACACTGCATCAACTGCAGTTAATATGAAGGATGCCTATATGACACATTCAAAACATTATACATAAGCACTTCATAAGGTATTTACTGTATATAAGCTCTCCCACATTGTTGTATGCATCATTTCCTCCTTAATACGCTTTTCCCTTGCCTGAATCAAGCATCAATCCATTCATGTTAGAGGACATCCTTCTTTTGACCTATTTTACACTTCAATTTCTCTTCATATGTTCTGCATGTTCCTCAGAATCTGGCCAACAACTGACAATCTGGTTTTATGCTATGCTGTATAACCTACATATGCCTGCCTGTCTGTACGTATATGCTGTAAATGCAGTAAATGTTATATTTAAAAAGGTGCTATTATTGTTAGATGTGCCTTTTTTGTCCAGAGGGTTTGGATTTACATCGGCATTCACGGAGTGTTCCCCATTGTACATGACATGGTTTAATTTGTCATTTTACTTCAAAATAAAACTCAGAATATTCTACATATATTTATTTTCAATCTTTCAAATGTTTCAATTGTCTGTCATGATACTTTACGGACAGTACATTTGCCATCAGCAGTCATTTGGCTTTAATATAGATAGCCTCAAACAAGTAGGGGTTAAACCTCAGGCTTCCACACAATACAAACCAATATCAATTCATAAAGCAGTGATTTAATATTTGATGATGCATCTGTATCTGGTTGATACAATACGATTCAATTTAGCAGCCTCCAAATGATGTGACCAACTTTGTTCTGAATCTGGAATAGGTCTACTGTTAATTTGCGAATGATGATTGTGTATAGAAGACTTTTTTTTTTTTTTTTTTTAAAGTATTAGAGTTATGAGCAAATCACCCATCCAACCTAGCCTACTAATGTATTTACAGATCTGTTTAAAAATATTTTTTTAATTTTTTACATACCAGATATTTATCCTTTTTTGATAACAATGAATGTTTAAAGAATGATAATTGCTAAATCAATTTATAATTGTTGCACAAATTAATTTTAACCATTGCCTTTTAAATTGATGCATCGATTCAAATTGTTGTATGGTTATCACCCACAAAACAAAATATGGTGTTGGGACTCTCAGCTTCCCGAATGCATTTTACACAACTTTACTCATGCTTCCTCTGTATACAGAAATATTACATAAATAAATGTAGACTACTTTTCATGCTAGAGCTCCAATTACCATGCATATCAATCATGTGAATGCAATTTCACTGTTCAAATTTGAAGAGTTTAATTGAAAACGATATGCAGACTTTTTATTTTGAAAAAAAGAATCGTATGATTTAGAATAGCATAGAATATAATTATATTCTATGCTATGCTAAATCGTAAGTTAATGCTCCTTACAAAGAAAAATTGTCCTCATCATAAGATTGCTATAAATAGTTTGACTGGGAATATATTCATACCATTTTAAAACGATTAAAATGACTGATTTCAACACTGCACATGCAGCCACTTAGCAAAAGGCTGAACTCTACTTCTGCCCAGAGTAAACACACTGTAGGGTGTGAGGAGTTTGGAAAGGGATGACACCTCGAGTAACCGCAAAGTTTCTGCCCCACAGAATAAACAACCCGAACTCATAATCTAAACTGAGCTGTATTTATTTATATCCTGAGCTCCAAGATTACGCCGAACCCAATTACATGTCACATCTGTACTGACTGATTACCGAATGTTGCTGTTGTAGATGTTGAATGTGAGACAAACGATGCCCAGGATGATTCCAAGGCCAGCAAACACAGATACCGAAACAAACAGCTTCTGGGAAAGGAAGCGAAATTCTTCTAAAACCACCGTCTGATCTCTTGGAGGGTCTCCGCCTGCAAAGTGGAGATAAATAGGTCAAGGGAAAAAAAAAGGAGGATATAAAGAACTCAAAAGGAATGAGTGGGAGTGCAGAACAAAATGACTGAAATCCAATGACGATAAAGACTTCAGAAGTCAAAAACACAAGAACAGAGAGATGATGGAGCTCGGCACTAGCACTTCATTAGTGAGGAAATAATGTTGCTTGTCACCATGACAGATATCTGGGGAAGTAGCAAGAGGAGAAGCATAATCATCATTTGTAGTTTTCAGGTGTGAAGTTTAATGCAGTTTCAGCTACATTAAGCTACATTCAGCTACATGTGCCGGTTAAAATAGCTCAGTCAATACATAAAGAGTCTAATGAGATGAAGCATAGCATATGGTGTATACCGTTGATTAAATACCAGTATCTCCTTCAGAATCTCATCAACACCTAGTCCCACCTCCTGAATGAATATTTGGCAAATAATCACTGGTTATTTTACTGATTATACCTTTGTCTTCCAAATAATCGATTCTGATTGGCTGGAAAGTGTGCATTAAAACCGTATATACCACAGGTAGTATGTTTTTCAGTGCAGAGGACTTTCTTAGTAACATCACAAGCTGCTTTTTTTTTTCTCTTATCAACTTCAAGACAGACTGAAAGAGGGGAAAACTTTGCTAAGGGAACTACTATTAATAGCTACTATAAAATAAGTGAAAGACATACTATAATTTATTTGTTATATACGGTGTGTGAAAAAGTATTTATTTCTTCTGTTTTTGTGTATGCTAAATTGTTTCAGAAACTTGACACCCCTGGTTCGTAAGTCAGAATAATAAGCAGGGTACTCTTCAATACTCCACTAATAAATAAAGGCTGTAATATAAGCCTCACTGGGAAGAAGATTTTACTCAATACAACAAACATCTTATTTGCCAAAATAGCATGAGCCATTATGGAGAACAGAGTGCAGAGCATTACAGCCATGTTAGATCCCAGGTGCCATGGAGTGTCACGGCATCCGTGTTCAGATTGATTTTCATAATATCAGGGCACAGTTTGGTCCAGACTGTGCTCACGAGTGTGACTGTGAGTGTGTGTTTGTGTGTGTGTGTGTGTGTGTGTGTGTGTACATACATTTAGCCCTTAGGGAGTACCAAAAAGGATAGGAAAGTGTCAAATGTCCTCACAAAAATGTGTATTTGTTTGTATTTGCTTGAAACTAAAGCTGAAGAGTTAGGGTTAGATGCATAGCATTATTTATCTACACTAATCTTTATGTTAATGAAAGGTCCTCACAAAGACAGAAAAACGTGTTCGGGGGGGGCATGTATTCAAGACGACGAGTGTGGGTGTGAGCTCTAGTGCTGTCATTTGACGCATTTGCACACTAAAACCTTCCTCCGTCTTTGATCTAAGAATCTGGACGGCGTGTTGCCATGGAGACTCCACTTCACAACAGTTGCCAAAGCTATTTGGAAAGGAAAGACATGCTCGAGCGGTTGTCAGGGGCTACTGTGCAGGAGCTAAGAGAGCATGAGCAGGCAATATGTTGCAGACATGCACAAATGAGTTCATTTCAAAGTTTCACTCGAAGTTTGGGGTCAATTTGAACATTTTATCCTCTTTTAAAAGCTAGCAGTCAAAGATTAGCTGGAGAATAGCACAATCAACCTAATGCTAATTAAATCCTAAAGCCTCTATTGAGCGACAGAGAGAACCTTGAGTTTGTGGGTTATTTGTATTCTGCCCCAGTTTTTTCTTTTAGCAAGAGCAAAAGTGGCATGGACTGATTTTGTAGGCGTGAAGAAAGTGAGCTGTAACTAAATTGGTCACATGTCAGGATAAAGATTACTGCAATTATGAGCAATTGGCGGGTAAAAAAAAAAAAAATTTTCCCAAAACAGCATGCATCAGAAAGTTGGCTAAAGTTGGAGCTGCAATTTACGTAAACCAAAATAAACTTTAGTATCGGCTTATTTAAATATCACGGCTTAGAAATTGTTTTCTGAATACAGTGATTACAAATATGCTGCATAGACATTTTATCACTATATTTGTCCTTCCTAATAAATCTTTCCTAATTTAATCAGCACAGCAAGCTAAAGTGAATTCTCTGGTCAATTTTCTCCTCTGATACAGAGTCATGTCAGTTCACTAATGTCATGCAGCCAGGACCTTCTTCCTCAATGAGACTAGAGCATGGAGGATTGATTAAAGCTTCAATTGAGTCTGACTCATGGGGGTGGCTGAGCATGTAAATAGCATCCTAAGTATATGGAGGAAGAAGTAAATCAGAAATACACTGGGGCTTTTAAATCAGCTTTCAACAGTCAAGGCAATTTGTGGTGTAATTGGAATGTTATTAAGGTTTAATGGTTATTTAATAGTAAGTCATTTGGCATTTTACTGTGGTGGTAGTTTACTGACAATCCAGTCATGGCATTATGTCATGACTCTATGAAAGAGTGCACTAGTTCAGAATTATGAAAGAGTGCTTTCCAGCTTAGGAGGTTAACCACATAATATCAATGACACACAACGTGAAACCGATGCTAACTACCGCAGATATTTGTAATTAATACAGTTATTTTATAAGAAGAAAAACAGGAATTGTGTTTCTCCTTCAGGTCTCTTGCACCTTTCCAGACCTTTTAAAGACTTTCGATATTTAGTTTTGACTATAGAAATAAATATTCTTACAAGAACCTTGGTTCTCCTTTACATTTATTCATGTAGCAGACATTTTTATGAATACAATAGAGGTGTAAGGGCCAGTGTAATGTAAATGTGTGTGTGTGTGTGTGTGTATATATATATATATATATATATATATATATATATATATATATATAGATATAGTGGTGGGTCTTTAGCAGTTTTTTTTTAGGATGGTAACGGATTCTGCTGTCTGGATTGAGGTTGGAAGATCATTCCACCATTTAGGGACAGTCAGTTTGAAGGTTCTGGAAAGGGACCTCGTGTGTCTGTCTTTAAAGTAGGCCTTTAAAGGAGAACACTGGTGACTGATGCTGATTTGGTCAAGCAGAGCTCATGTAACGCTATAATGGTTAATCTCGATTTTAAAAACCACAAGATGTCAATTCATCGTTCATCAACAGCTGACATTTAGGATACTGTAGATTTCATCTCAGTTTAAAACCACAGACGCACAAAGAGTAGTTATGTTCTAGTGACATATTAAATAGTGAAGCAGCACTTTGTCAGGCCAAAAAAAAACCCCAAAAAAACAATAATAGTAATCTTTGCTCATGACAAATATAAGGGAATGGACAGGAGGCTTTAATGAAATGGACAAAGCTGGCGACAGTTGTCTAGACAGAGGAGAAAAGAATCAATCTGTCTCACCTATCCACTTGTCATTTCCGTACCACGAAAGATTGCCTTTTGTGCTGTCATAATATCCAATCTTCTTGTAACTCCCACCTACAAAATGAAACAGTGAGGCTGGTAAAGACTCAGATAAGAGGTCTCAAAGGGCAGAAAAGAAATTACTCAGTTTGGCCCCAAAGTCATCCTATTAGTGATTGTGGATGGCATGAAATAAAGCTGTTCTTTATGTAGACTTTAAAAGAAAAAGAGATTAACTCATCATTAGCAAAACATTCATTTACAAAAAAGTCATTTACAAAAATAATGAGGTTTAAATCCTGAGTCAATGCATTTGAAAACAACAGATAATTATGGAAATGAAGGAATGCGACAGACGTGCATAAAATCCCTATTACAACTGCGTAATAAACGCTAGCTAAGGAGACATGCTGTAGGCTGATGCAATTTAATTAAAGAAATAAAATTTTGGTGTTTTGTTTTTTTTATTGAAGCAAAATCTTGAGGGTTATTTTGACGTAATAGACAGAACTGATAATAAGATAATACCTTGCAGTTGTTCTATGAGTGTCCAAGCCATTCTGGATCCCTGAGCATCAAAGACTACATGGCCCTGAGAAAGACATGGATTTATAAGTGAAGAGAAATGTACTAGATACCTATAAAGTATCCTCCTGTGTATAAGTGCAATATTCAGAAAGCTGCAATTATTTCATTATGCCTGACAATATATTGGTTCATATATAATCCGCTACTACATTTTTAAAACTAAATTCATTTTAATACTTAGATGTATTTCTCTATTTCTAATGCAGCCTCTAACATCTATGTTTTACTCACTGATACTCCTTCAAATGAGCTGGTATTAAGAGCCCGATATATCTCCGCTGTGATGTCCTGGTTGTTGTAATTAAAGTCTTCCAGTCTTCTTCCTTTAGCTTGTAGCGGTGCAACCGTCTTATTAAGAGCCAACGCAAGAGCCCACACTGCATCATATGCCAAGGGAGCCTCTTGAAAACCCCCGGTCTCCTCAGGGTTCTTCCCACCAAGACGAGACATAAGCTGAGCCAGAAACTCCTGGGAAGTCTGAATAGATAACACTGAATTTAAGAACCAAAGTAAGTAATCAGAAGCTCAATACCCGGGTTTCTTGGAGCAATACTTTAACCAAAGCTAAGTACTGACAAGAAAGAAGTGGTTGGGACTTTAATAGACTTGACCCTCACCTACTACTTTAGACTGGATGGAGAGGCAGACTGGACTAGATTCACGTCACAGCCAGACAATAGTTTAAAATTAAGCTAGTAATCATCAGGGCAATCATTTGTGTTTAGATGTTTTCTATCATTAAATAAAACACACGCACAAGCTGTACTGAATATATACATGTATGACTTTATAAATGTCTATACCTGGCTATGTTGGAAGATACTGATACCTTCAACATTTAAAACACTGGCTCAAGCCTTTGATGTTTCGTTCATTAAACACAATGTTGTGAAAACTCAAATAAACGGACCAGCTTATTCTTAATTCAATGTCATAACAAGGTACTGTACAGGTTCGTTTCCCCCCTGTAAATATACCATCCAGAGTACAATGTCGAATTACTATACGTACCTTTATATGTTGCTGCATCCAAACTAAAGTTTTCCAAGGTTTAGTACCTTTTATCTGACTCTTTCAATTCCCACACTTCTTTAGTTACTTTGTATCTGGATGACTGGCACCCTCTTAATCTTACATACTGTATAACAGTGTCAGAATTAGCATAAATACATATATTTCACCCACCAGGTTGGAGGCACCACGAACAGTCTCAGGGTTCAGCATGACGATCTCTGTAGTGACGTGTCCCTCCACAGCCTCTGTCATCTGCTCCATAGTGCAGTTAATGGCTGGGTCTTTGATTTTAAACCAGTTGTCTGCGTACCAGCCAATGAGGAACCAGACATACTTCTTTCCATAGAGTTTCTCCTTATAGACCTGCCAGAGAAAGGGGAATAAAATGAGAACAGACAATGACCGGTGTTTGAGTAATGAAACCATGCTTAAAAAATTGTCAATACATGACAACTATGTTTCTATAGAGAAGCATAATACTAGGACAAGAACTGTGCCCTTAAAAGTACACAGGACACAAGTAAACACCCGAGTATGTTTATAAAAATAAAAATAAAAATAAAAAATCAAGTAATGCATATAATAAACCTAAACTGACTGAATGATGAAAGAAATATGAAAGGAGCTACATAAATATTTGATAAAAGTAATATTACATGCCATAATATATGAATGGTACAATCTACTGTATGTACTTTATTATATACTGTATGGTACAATATGATTATGTACCATATACATGCTTAAATAGTGCTGGGGTTTAAACATATTTATACCGTGGTGCTGTTAAAGTGAATAATCTGATTGGTCAGAAAGTTCCAGAAGACAAATCATCACAGGTTTATACTGAATGAGTTTGTTTAAATTCATTTTTCTGTTTCTATGGAAACAGAAAATGCACTGGGACTTGTGTGGTGACTGCTAAACATAATCTAAGCCTAATAAACAAATGTATTAAAATGTGCTGTTATAAAATATATAAAAACATTTACTCATATGATATGGTGAAGTTTTCTGTAACAAGACAATTATTTAACACTTTTTTTTTTTTTTTTTTTAAAGCACTTAGTAACAAATCCTCCAAGATCCTCTGGGGCGGCTGTGGTTCAGGTGGTAGAGCGAATTGTCCACTAATCGTAGGATTGGCGGTTCGATTTCCGCCCACGTGACTCCACATGAAGTGTCCTTGGGCAAGACACTGAACCAAGCTAGCCCCTTGCATAGCAGCTCTGCTACCGTTGGTGTGTGTGTGTGTGTGTGTGTGAGAATGGGTGAATGAGAACCAATGCAAAGAGCTTTGTAGAAGGTTAAGGTAATAATGTAGGACAGATGTTACCACGCCTGTTTGTCCACAGCCTTCTGTTCCTTGTTTTCTGTGTTTTGCCTAGCCCAGTTTGTACTGTTTTTGGGTTTGTTTTTGGGTCAAGTCTGTTTTTGACCTTGCCTAGTGTTTTGGATTGTTTGCTCCAATTAAAGCTGTTCTTCCTGCAGCTGCGTTGGTCTCAGCCTCTATTTTGTGACTATATAATAATATATATATAACATAATATTAATATCTGACTTTGTTCAAGTTGTACTAATCTGAATCACAAAGTCAATGTTATTGTAACTGTAACTGAAGAAAGCACATATCTGCACAACTTTTTGAAGATAAAATGTTCATAACTTGCCTCACAAAAGACTTTTCTTGCTTCAGTCTCATAGAATAGGCCAACAATGATCCTGGCATCTTGACGCTGTATTAAAAAAAAGAAAAAAAAAGTCATTTTAAGAAAAGATGGACAAAACAAACAATATAGTCTGTCGGTGTCTTATCTTTATATACACTGCGTGTTTGCACAATATCACGTCACCCTAAATTATATTTACACACTGCATGCGATTTCCATTGCATCAAAAATATATTATGGTCCTCTTACATCTTCTCTCATTTCTGACACAAGTCCTTAACACATTTCCTGGTGCAAGCTAAAATGCTGTTCGGAGGGAGTGTAAATCTCATGGGGTTCTTATGTAATATCAATGCTGCAACAAAAAAGGGTGTGTGCTCATCACCTGCTGTCAGATTAGCCTCAAACCACAGATATGACATGTGAGCTGTCACTTGAGCTGAGACTCCTGAGATCCTGATAGTGTTGGTTTATTTCACAATGTTTTCATGTGCTCCATCATCTTCAGGCTGGCTAACTGCACGCCGCACCGTGAGGAAGTGAAGGCTGCTAAATTTTTCATCAAAGTACCTTCAAGTTCTTGACAGCCACGGCGGGATCAGTGAGGAAACTCTGTCTCACGCTTATCTCTATTCCAGCTTCCTTCACCCTCTGTTCCAGATCATCCAGCGTCTGAGAGAGAGAGGGGGGTGGGGGGGGGATAGAAACAGGGAAAGATAGAGCATAGTGAGTAAAGAGCTAAAGAATTTTGAGATCAAGGTAGGATGAAATAGCAGACAGTATACTACATGGACAGTATGAGAAGTGGAGAAAAATGTGTAAAAGAAGCAGGATTTAATGGGAAAAGAGCTGAAAGTGGCATAAAGAAAAAGCAAGAAGAGCTAACATTAAAGCAGCATGACACGACAGCCTAATGTAAGAGGAGGAGACTGGAAACTGGGAAATTATTAAAAAATTATAAAGGTATGAGAAGAGGAGAAATAGACCAGTGCTGGAGAGATTTATGACTCGGGTAATATTCACAACCAACATTCTGATGAATGATCCTCCATCGGCCCCATGGCCTTTGGACACTCTTTAAAATAGAAACAGAATGCTACAGGCTTTTTAAAATGTACCTTTTCTCAAACTCAAGGGTGGATAAATCAGTTACCCTGGCTCCTGTTACAAACAAAGATGTGTCCAGCTTATTCACTTTGTTTTTAATCTATCACTGCTTGAGGGGACAAGTGACTTAAGTAGGCTTTTGATATTCTGATCACTAGCATTGTTTTCTCCTGTCGACCAACTAGAGAAGAAATTCTGCTAAACAATACTTCTTTAGGAACTATTTTTTATTACTAGAGTATGACCATAACTAGCCAAATAATTTTTCAAAAAATGTAGTTGGGTTAAATTAGCGGAACATCAGTCCAGAACATTGCACCTCCTGACCAACAGAGGCCACTCTCACCTGAGTTTTAGCCTAGCTGCTAGCTCACTACTTCTGGGTTACGTGCACGAGTGTAGTAGTTAGGGTTGTGCATTATATAAGGCTATTATACTGTATGGCAATATATTTTATCTATGAATGTCATGAAGTCTCGACATTTTCCCCCTGGATGGTACAATAATATTGTGGATCTTCTGTGTTTGAACAGTGTCTGATTTATGATTGATGATTTATAATTGTGTTTTGGTTCTGTTAAAAAAAAAAGAAAGAAAAAACTTCTGTCTATAATTACATTAGTATAACTATAACTACATTAGCCACTTTTTGCCTACATAATGTTGCTAGCCAGC
This sequence comes from Ameiurus melas, assembly GCA_012411365.1. Lineage (NCBI taxonomy): Eukaryota > Metazoa > Chordata > Actinopteri > Siluriformes > Ictaluridae > Ameiurus > Ameiurus melas. Next base: position 25,792,734 of record CM022759.1, read on the forward strand.
AAGCCAGGCGACTAAAATAAAGCCAACTTCTTTTCTTTGCTAAATGTTATGTTCTCGGGACCTGTAGGCAGATCCAGATTTCTTACTCTTGCAAATACTTTCCTTAGCTATTAGTTTCACTAACCATACCATTACAGTTACTGAAAAATAAGTCAATTACTGAATGGTTTGCTGTAAAGGTGCACTGAGTAAGATTAGTCCCGTCTGCAAATATTGCATATTTGTGAATGGCAAAAGTATGTGAACCTCTAGGATTAGCAGTTTAATTTGAAGGAGAAATTAGTATCAGGTGTTTTCAATTAATGGGATGACCATCAGGTGTGAGTGAGCGATCAATCAAAGTCTGATCATAGTGTGTATCATAGTAAGAACAAAGGAGATTTCTGAGGACCTCAGAAAAAGAGTTGTTGAAGCTCATCAGGCTGGAAAAGGCTACAAAACAATCTCTAGACAATTTGGACTCCACCAAGCCACAGTTAGACAGATTGTGTACAAATGGAAGATTGTGTTCAAATGGAAGAAATCCAACACCCCCCGACCCCCCGCACACTACTTTAGCCACTCACAGATATCTACTTTGAGGACTTCTGATGATGTTTTAGGTCATATTTGTAATAAGTCTGCTAAACATAGTAACATTTCTTCAAAATTTGAGTATAATATTAACTGTAATTTCTTGGCAATTAATAGAGGACTGGGTAAACAATTTGGAAGATTCACTTTCCCGGTGAGTTAGATGAATTTAAAATTTGTTTAGCAATTAACCCTCTGAGATCATTCCAGTGTATTCTTCTCTTGGACATCCATGGATGGATGGATGGATTATATTCGTTTCATTGTAATCTCATAAATAAATTAAAACATATATATTAGCCAATATTCAAGATATTTTCATTGTTGGAAATAAGCAAAACACCACAATATTTGGGGCAGCTTGCAATTTTTGCAAAAACAAACAAAAATTCAAATAAATAAATAAATATTTAAACACACAGCAGCTGCAAAATCATGCATTTTTGTCCACAACAATCACAAAAATAGGAATATTTTTTTAATGAAAATCTTCTAATGTGAACTGTTTTTGGAGGCTGACCGAAGTGAAGACTTCTGTTGTTTGCTGGATGGTGGCGATCTTGCTCCAGTTCCACTTCTGAAAGAGGCGCACTCGTGTGGGGTTATGCAGCGTCGCAGAGGGATGTGTGCGGAAGAATGTTGGGAAACGTTGCCTGTTGGACAGTGCTGGAGAGCTGGAGCCATAGGAGAACTAGTCAAAGAGAAATACACTGATTAAGGCATGGTGTGATACAGATTTGGGTTGCAGGGCTGCAACATTAATGCCATATTCATCTTCAGTAAGCAGTTTATCCTGGTCAGGGTCACGGTAGATCCAGTGCTTATCTTAGGAATATTTGGCACAAGGCAGGAGAATTCGCCCCAGATGGCACCAAGCACATACACATTCACACACTCATTCATACCTATGGGCAATTTAGCATAGCTAATCTGCCTACATGCCCACAAAAGGAAGTCATACAGACATTATCCTGTGTCCAGGATCAAACCAGCAACCCTGAATCTGTGAGGCAGCCCTCTTTCAACAAACAGCAACAATCTTTCAACAAACTGTAAGAGTAGATTCATGTCAACCCAGTGTGGCCAGATGTTTTCTTATGTCTTAATAAATAATTCACTACATGACTACATTGTGTGGCATACAGTACACTGATACTCGCGTGCCACAGGATGTGCGTTTGACGTTAATTTTATTCCATGGGGAACTGTAACCGATTTATGAATTTTAAAAGTCAATGTATCAGCAGCAGAAAAAGTGAGACACTCTGCTGTCACCGTTTCAAAACTACAGGCCTGGCTCTCCTATTGCCTGCATAATGCATGAGTCAAACTGTCATTGATAAAAAAAAAATAAAAAAAAATTGTGACAAACTCATTCAAACTATTGCCTTAATAAATAATTCACTTTGCAGCTACATTGTTTAGCATACAGTACACCGATACTCACTCACCATAGCATGCCGGTGTGACACTAATTATGTTCCACAGGGAACTGTAACCGAGTTAAGAATTAAAAAAAAAAAAAAAGTCAATGTATCGGTAGCAGAGAAGCTGAGACACTGCTGTCACCTGGATGCTTCGCTTTTGTGTTCCCTCAGCATAACCGTTTCTGCCAAAAATGTGACAAACTGATTCACTGAGGAGAAATCTGCAATGATAAAATGTATATGAGGCATCCTTAAAATCTGCAAGGATGTGAAGCATTAATGGGAAAATTCATGGCGTATTACTATGATGCACCACTAAAGCAGATTTGGGGAAATTACTTGAAAATGACTTACTAATTCAAAACTCAGAGGGTGCCCATCGACAGAAAGCAATTAATTTTAAGTTAATCTCTTTCCCAGTTTGTGACACATTCTCCTTCTTTCCCTCACTCTCTCCAATTTAGTCTTCAACTTTCTCTGCATGTTCTCTCTTGGATTTCTTTTTCTTTCACAAAGTAAACACACAGACAGTTCACATTCATGTGAGCACTGACAATGTTATATCTAAATATCACTACATATTTACAACACTAGCATACATACAGAAAGGAAAAGAGTGTAATCTATTTTTACACGAGGCTTAGCATTGGAGATAAACAGAGCTTCTAAAGAGAAACATACCACTATAAGGTTCCACATGCGAGCTGCTTCAGCCACTAGTGTCGAAACAGAGCTGCACCCTGGCATCAGGACGATTTTTATCGGCTCTGTGTAGAGGAGGTCGTACAGGAGCTTCGTGGCTTCCCCTGGGTCACACTGAGACCGAGACAAAAAGATACAGTATAAACAATGCTACACAAGGTAAACATGTCTGTAATTCATTTAGATTTAGATTTGGGTATATGTAAATCCTGTGATTTAACATCATCTCATGCTTGCAGATTCATAACAATGTGTTTAACCATGAACACGATTCATATAAAAAGTAACAGAAGAGGAGTTCAAGCTGGTTCAAACTAAATCTGACCACGTCTCACCTACACACTGTGTAGTTTGTGGTCCAGGTGATTTCCTGTATGCCTGGAAACCAGCTCAGTTTGGCGATTTCACAGCTCTTACACACCAACAATACTTCATAATTATGTGAAAATTTGAAAGCCAGATGTCTGAAAAGGAAATTTATCAAACTGTGCTAGCCTCCAGACATTAACTGTTAACTACTGCTCTTAAGAAAGCCTTTGAAGAGCTGGAAAATATATGTACGTAAAAACTAATCTTTTATTTTGCTGTTACTGATGACCACGGAAATTTGATTTCCATTTATCTCAGCATTAGGCTAGAAAAAAAAAACTTCTGAAAGCTTGGAACTTTCCGGTTTGGGGTTCAGTATGGGGTTCTTAGCTATTTGTGATCAACATACAAGGGGGGAAATGCTGCTGTTTTTGAGTGCTAAAGGAGTGCTAATCAGTGATACTCAGTGAATAAAATCATTGAACTGCTTGATTTAAAATGTAGCAACACTCCCACCTCACTACTGTGAAACATAGTTAAACCAATAGATTCGCCACTTCATCCTGGACATTTCACAGACGTGTTCATTTCGTCACAGCAACAGTGCAAACACTTGCTTCAATGTCCACTGCATTAAAAGACCCTGCACAACCGCTTCCTAGGTAACAAGCTAGGTTTGAGTTTTCAGAGCAGTTTCCCAGTCTTTTCAGTAAGTGCTTTTCCTTTTTTTTAAAAAAAAAAATTTTTAAAAAAAAAAAGCTTTTTGTTTGGCAAACCCCCAAACCCCCAAAAAAAAAAAAAAAAATTGAAACAACACTTATTATTTAATTTTTTTTTTTTTTTTTTTTTTTTTTTTTTCTTTTTTTTTTTTTTTTTTTTTTTTTTTTTTATTCCTTTATTCTCCCCAAAATTAGCGATTAATTATTGATTAACTCATTGATTTATTTTTACCTTTCCCTGAGATACACCAAATCCAACATTTCCATTTTCAATATGATACTGATATCAGAGCTCTGCGTATAGGTTGGTACTGATCCAATATCATCCTCACAGTAACCAAGCTGACTCTCTCCTACAGTAGCTTTTCTTGCCAAGTGTTGCAAAACATCAGAGATGTGACATCAATGTGTTTTGCGCTCACTGTGGTCCTCTATGTCATGTCAATCAACATCGCACACATAAAATGTCAATTAAGCTTTTTAGGATGATATTGGCCCTGATGTCTATATTTAATTTATATCACATTCCTATCACTATGTTTTTCAGCATCTATCATCCTTTTTGCACAATAGGCTTCACTGGTTGGTGAAAAACATAGAACACTCTTTCCCCCACCTCCTAATTCTCTGGGGATCAGGCTTTTTATTCAGCACACAGTCAAAGCCTAGTCATGGTCTACAGACTGAGCAGCAAACAACTGTGTTCTGGCTTTAACGTTGAAGTTGCTAAATGATACACACAGTTATAATGCAAGATGGTACTGACGAGTATTAGTTAAGTATAATAATGAGGGGGTAATTAATATTTAAAACAACCTCTCAATAAGGTGCTCTAAATAAGTTTGTCTAGGTTGACAATGAATGTAACATTACATCAGTTTCAAGAATTATAAAATTAACTGTCCATGGAGACTCAAACATTATAAGAACATTTAGAGAACCATGTATCTTAGACCAGGGGTTTTCAATTATTTTTTGCAATCAGAGACCCATTTAAATTACAAGATTTTTTTCATGATTATTATGTAACTATGTAGTATAATATTCTGCCTATTTATTAGGTCATTAGAGCTTTTAATTCATGAGCTTTCCACCAAAATAACACACTGGTCCAAGCTGGCATTGTTTAAAGCCTACTTGTTTTTGAGTTCTTAACGTTTGGATGAAGAGTTTCACAACATGTATTATGTATGCATCTATTGTATCTCTGCTGACAGCTCCACGTATTGGTGTGTTATTTCAATGCTTTGATACGTAGCAGGAAACATTGATGTGTATGAATAAAGCATGTATTTGGATATGGTAATGCTACCCAATGCAATCTGGGAACAACAGCTGCCAATTAAAAACAAAGAGACGCTCAGAAGCACCTCTTCATGTCTGTCTTTCTGTCGCCCTACCTATACCCCTGTCTCTCTTCATCCCAGTTCATAATTGATCAAAGTGTGAGATTTGATCACCATAACAGCAGCCAGGGACAGAGAGTGAGACAGAGAGTGAGAGAGAGAGAGAGAGAGAGAGAGACACTACACATCATTCCCAATCAATAATCTTCCACCGTAAACCCTAAAATCATGATTTGGAATGACCAGATAACGTGTTCTAAAAAAAAAAAAAATTAAAGAGAAAAATTTTTTTTTAAAAATTTAAAAAAAAGCAGATACACATACAGATGCATATTTTTTTTTTAAAAGGGGGTTTTTTTGGGGAAAGGGGGGGCAAAAAATGAAGAAATGGGGGGGGGAATTTTTTTTTTTTTTTTTTTTTTTTTTTGTGAGAAAGAGGGGGGTGTGGTTGGGTGGGGGGGGGAAGAAAAAAAAAAAAAAAAGGGAAAAAAAAAAAAAAAAAAAAAGAAAAAAAAAAAAAAAAAAAAAAAAAAAAAAAAAAAAAAGGGGGGAGGGGGGGGTACAAACTAATACAATTAAAACAGTCCACACATACTTAAATTTTTTTTCCTTTTCAAATCATGTTTAAATCTGAATACAGACACAAGAATATTTGGTGCACTAAAGAGATACAGATACAGAGTGGCACTGCATTACGTTAATACTACTAACCAAACTTAGCGAATGTTATTGCTGAACCAATAGTTTGACCCTTATGATATACTTTCACAGGCGCCTTTTACATAAATCACTAAGAATGTGTAAATGCAAAATTAATGCGCTATTGAGCTGTGCGGTCACTGAGCTGTCCATAAGCTACGTTTTGAACGGTGCACTAGCTAGCTGAGTTTACTAGCTTAGCTAATGCCACTGATCAACAAAATTGTAGCTGTTAAGGCATACTTTGACAGGTTTGGCTGCTGTTAAATAAATCACTAAACATGTCTATTATTTACAAAAGCAAATTAGTTGATAGCACTTAACTACCCAGCTAGCTATTTGGGATAACAAGAGGACATGGACGCTCTTCCAAATTTTTTATTAATGTATAGTCATCGATCCTGGCAAAGAGAAGAAAAAAAAAAACACAAACAATATATTATTCTACATAGAAAGTTGTTTTCTATTGAATATTGTTTAGATTGTTTAAATTGTGCTTCAATTAAAATGTCACACTCAGGAGTGCTTTAAACAAAAACACATTTCTCATTTATCCTGCACAAGAGGATGAAGCAAAATTAGCAGGCATCTAATAAAAAATTTAGATTTTTACAGTGAGAAAAATTTTACCAACAGCCCACTGCTGCCATCTTAATGAGACTGTAAGGGTTTTTTTTATATATTTTTTTTTATTCTATTTTGCCAAAGTACCTCAGAACATACACAAGCAATTCAGTAAACAATATACAAATGCAACATTTTCCAAAACAGGTTTTGACTGGTTGAAGCAAATCAGGGTTTCACATAGTTTAATCTCTTTAAGACATGCTATAGGCAATCTTTTCAAGGTTTAATTGAACGTTTGGAGTAAAGAATACAAAGTGCAAGAGGCATAATGTACTGGTGAAGATCTATGTTTTTAATTTCAGATTTTAAGCTCACCATCCAAGACAATAAATCAACATTAATCAAATGTCATATTAAATTGACAAATTAGAGAGACAATAATGCGCTGTGGAAACATTGATATGTGTGATAATTACTTGTTTGAAAAGGATTAAGAAAATCAACTCACGTATTCTGGGCCCTTTGAAGAATAATTAAAAGCAAGCCCAAATCAAATCAGATTAAAAAAAAAAAATTTTTTGTAATTACTGTTCTGACACCAAAAGCTATTTAGATTACAATCTTCTTTCGGTATGCAGCATTCCCCTCTCGAGCCTCTCAAGGAAAGAAAACAATCATATAATACAAGTATGCATTTAAATGTCACTGGCCTAAAGCATTCTGAAGCTTAAAGTTAAACATTTAAACATGTTTTTATAACCACTTTATTTCTCTGAATTTAGGATTTGAGTGTGCAGACTGATCTAATTGTGAAAACTGACACCCCAGTGAACTTGCTTTAAAACACAGAAGGAGCTGAAAAGGTCATAGGAAGATGACTTAGAATTAAACATGACAGTGAAGTTTTCTTAAATCTCAATCTCTCTCTCTCTTTATATATATATATATATATATATATATATATATATATATATATATATATATATATATATTTATATTATATATCTCATCCTTATATGCAAATGCAACAAGGTTCGTTTTGCATATGTTGCATAAGTCAACACCGCATTACCAGGAAATAGGTGGGCATGTATGATTGGGGATATCTCCTATTTATATATTTGCACAAAGGTGAGACAAATGAAAACCTTATTTTGTCATTTTGCATTATTCGTTGAAATCAAATTGTATTGTTTTTCTAAATAATCTTGAATTTGTTCAATGCAAGTGTTTCAGCACTTTACGAGGGTCTGGATTCCCCAAAGGAAAAAATAAATAAATTGGTTTACATGAGTCACCATCATTTAATCTAAATTTTCCTCATTTAATCTAACATTTTTTTCCCCCTTTTCTTTTTCATAACTCAGTAATGATGTTTTGTTTCTGGTCATTTAACAGAAAAATATTCTATGCATTGTAACTTTAAAATAATAATAATAATAATAATAATAATAATAATAATAAATCTTTTTTTTTATACAAATTGGGCAACTATCTTTGTCGCCGACAGTGTATATTGCTGGCTTTTACCATATATGAGCAAATTTAGATCATATTAAACTCTTTTAGTGGCCAGTTGCTCTTTTTCTTCAGAACTATGCACCAATATATATCAAGCAGCCATAAAATTAAACCCACTGACAGGTGAAGTGAATAACATCGATTATATCATTACAAGGGCACTTGTCAGTGGGTGGGATATATTAGGCAGTAAGTGAACAGTCATTTCTTGAAGTTGGTGTGCTGGAAGAAAAATGGGCAAGCGTGAGCATCTGAGTGACTTTGACAAGAGCCAAATCGTGATGGCAAGAGGACTGCGGGTCTTGTGGGCTGTTCCCGTATGCAGTGAATACTACCTACCAAAAGAAGGAAGAACAACCGGTGAAATGGTGACAGGGTCGTGGGTGCCCAAAGCTCAACGATGCACGTGGGGAGCGAAGGCTAGCCCGTCTGAAGAGCTCCCAAAGAAGAGCTCCCAAAGAAGAGCTACTGTAGCACAAACTGCTGGCTTTGATAGAAATGTGTCAGAACACACAGTGCATCGCAGCTTGGTGCGTATGGAGCTGTGTAGCGCAGACCGGTCACCACCAAAAGCACCAACAGTGGGCATGTGAGCATCAGAACTGGACCATAGAGGAAATTGGCCTGGTCTGATGAATCATGTTTTCCTTGTGGACGGCCAGGTGCATGTGGGTCTCTGACCTCGGAAAAGATGGCACCAGGATGCACTATGGGAAAAAGGCAAGCCAGCGGAGGAAGTGTGATGCTCTGGGCAATGTTCTGCTGGGAAACACTGGGTCCTGGCTTTCATGTGGTTGTTACTTTGACACGTACCACCTACCTAAACATTTTTGCAGCCCAAGTACTCCACTTCAGAGCAACGGTATTCCCTAATGGCCGAGGCCTCTTTCAGCAGGATAATGCACCCTGCCACACTGCATACATTGTTCAGGAATGGTTTGAGGAACATGACCAAGAGTCCAAGTGGATTTGCTGGACAAACAAATCAACAAAAAAGCCTGAGGACTCACCTCGCAACTTACAGGACTTAAAGGATCTGCTGCTTACGTCTTGGAGCCAGATACCACAGTACACCTTCAGAGGTCTTGTGGAGTCCATGCCTCATGCCTTTTTTGGCAGCACAATGGGACTTGCACAATATTAGGCAGGTGATTTTAATGTTTTGGCTGATCTGTGTACAAGTTTTAAACCTTTTGTATCTGTGGTTATGTTTTCCCAGTTTAGCTTCAAGATAAATTATTATTTACATGTAAAAGAATAATGACATACTTATTTTTCAGAATATTCACATTCCATTGCTTTATTTGCAAAGCATCATTTGGTAGAAATTGTTAAGCAACATAAAATATTGCTTCCTGTATAGAGTTTCATATGGGAACCATAATCATACAGCAGTTAATGTATTGTGCTTGAAATTGGAAAGTGATGAAGTTAAAACCAAGACTGACAGGCAGCCACTGTCTGACCCTTAAACAAGACTTTTAAGCCTCAACTGTTCAGCTCCATGCTTGAATTGTATTCCGTCTCACTTGTCAGAAAGTCAGTGCAGTGTGTAAATGCAAATGAAACAATCTCCAACTCCTTGTTCTAGAATTCAGAGCCCAGGATGATTATTTGCTGTTTGTTCTGAAATACGAATATATTAGCTTTTACCTGTCACCACACACTAATCTGCCCAAGTATCTCCTCATATTATTGATGTAAAGATTTACAAAAAGGCACTTCTGCGTGCACAGCGCTTTCATTGGTGCCTGTTGCCATGCCAACTTTCCTTTCCTTTTCCTCGCTCTTCATTACTGAGCGTGATTCCAGTGCAGAGTGCTCTCCGCCAAACTCAGACCTGCTGCAATCCTGTTCCAAAACAGCTCCCTCTCTGTTTACTGACCTAAAGCTATATTAATATACCTGTTCTCTAAAGTTCACAGTGAACACTTCTTGTTTCAATATTATGGTTGCTCACATGTCTTATTTTTGTTCCTGCTTTTCCCGCCTTTCTCTTTTTACTCCCTCAGCATGATAACTTGAGACACTCGTACAACTACGAGATCTCTGTTTTTCACAGTGAAATGGAAAAATGTCCAACAGCACCTAAGATGGTTTAATCAAAATGTTTCTCATAAAAAAATAAAACATTACATGAAGATTTAGTACCTTCATAGTAACTAAAGGTTCTTTATTCTACAGAGAGTCTGCTTGGAATTATCTAGAGTCTTTATCATAAAGAATGACAATTGCGTTAAATCCCCTAAAGGAATATAAATATCATTAGGCAGTGTTATACCACAGCGCAGCTGAATTCTCGAATCGGATTCATTTTCTACAACAGCAGTTCTGTCTATAAAGCTGTCAGTCAAACCACAGGTTTATATTAATGACCTTGTTTTAATTTTATTGTTTCCATGTACTGCTATTTAACAGCAACAGAAAAATAAACCTTTCTTTAGCTTTCTCCTAGCATTAGATCAGTTCTTATTACAATGTAGTAATGTTTATTTAATGTTTATGGAAGGAGTCTTAGGTGTCAGGTTAAATTTTTCCAAAACTGGAGAGTCTTGATCTTGACAGGCTGTTTTTTGTCTTATTAAGTTAGAGAGAGAGAGAGAGAGAGAGAGAGAGAGAGAGAGAGACACAGACAGACAGAGAGCTCTCTGATAATGCATTTTATTTTGGTGATATACAAAGGAAAAATTTGAGCGTACATGATGTATTCTCCATCTCCTTATTATTATTATCATCCTCATCATCATTATCCATCCATCCATCCATCTTCTACCGCTCACTCCTTCTTCAGGGTCGCGGGGAACCTGGAGCCTATCCCAGGAACTATCGGGCACAAGGCAGGGTACACCCTGGACAGGATGCCAATCGCAGGGCACAATCACATACACACTCACACACCCATTCATACACTACAGACACTTTAGACAAGCCAACCAGCCTACCATGCATGTCTTTGGACTGGGGGAGGAAACCGGAGTACTCGGAGGAAACCCCCGCAGTACGGGTAGAACATGCAAACTCCGTACACACGGCCCCAGCTGGTATTATCATCATCATCATTATTATTAGCACTGCCATGTCTGTACTGGAAACCATTTAGAGTTTAGAAATGTGTGCATGCAGAACTCCTCAACTTTGTCACAACCATACAGACTCCAAATGAGAAGAAGGATGCATAGCGTTGCATCTTTCAACCATAGGAAAAATAATAATAATAATAATAATAACCCCTGTGCACTCTGCTGTGGTTTAGTTTCCAAGTTGTGCCATATGGTTAGGCTACCCATGTTTGTAATATCCATTTTATCTTTCCCAAATACAGGCCGAACAGTGGAAGTAGTTAATTAACTACATGAGATATGCAGTAATCCATATTTCTGCAGCGATGTAAATCTGGATGAAACTAAACAAGAACAGCTATGAACTCTCCTGTGGGTCTAATGCGAAGACCTGCTGTTACGTGGTCATGTATTTCAAGCATTTATTGATGTAGTTTATCCGCAGATTTCCAACGTAAACTGTGTTGGAGTTAATGGGTTCTCTCTTCACTTCTCAGCGCAAGGAAATTATTGTAATCAGTGTAATCACACTAGCATGACAGATGTGCTGGACAGAGATTAGGATGGAAATGTTGGAGTAGAATATTCTTTTACATTAACTTCTACACAAAAATAATAATACAGTGTTCACTAGTATCCACCCAAATCTGTACCGATAGGCTGGTTGTGGTGAAGAATACTGACAGAGGACAAAGGGTCAGGGTAAAAACTATAAAGTTATCGTCTCGCATTACACAGTAAGCATTGGAAGTACTTCCAGGAACCATTCTGCAAAGGTTTCTGTTTTAAATAAGAAACTCTAATGGTTCTTAGTGGAACCTTTTTTTTATTATTATTAAATAGTGCATTAAAGGTTTTTTTATTTCCTTACCATGCTGTCGTAATAGATGAGCTCGAGTTCATAGTCGGGCAGGATGTCAGTGCGGTTGTTGACGAGCTCCAGTGCCATCTGCGCGGCGGGCAGACATGCTTGTCCCCCAGGCCATCCTCCGCTCATGGGGAACAGCGCGCCGATGTACAGCTTCTTCTTCCCTGCAACCGCACACGGCCAGGACAGCAGTAATGTAACCCAACACAGCACAATTCTCAGCCACAGGCTCCTGAAATCACCCGGGTTCTCCATGGATGCAACCGAATTGTTGATGAAGTGCGGAAACGCGTCACGTCTCCAGCACTAAACTACAATACAAACTGGTCTCAAGCGATCTGCGCGCGCTAACGCGAGCTTACAGCGCTATACGGAGAGCTGCGCGCGGCGCGTTTCACTGCTATCATAATGATTCATGGACCGAATGTCACATAACATGTGCCTTGTTCCGAACCACGGTTCTATACATAGAACTAATATATGCATTCACGTTAACGGGAAACGCGACCAGGGAAGTTCTCACCGCGCGACAGCTGAAGTACCCCACTTAAATAACCGAAACCAACAAGCGCAGAATTACCCAGAAACATCATCCAGCAACTCGCGCGTGCATGCATCAGCTGGATCCAATCAGCGGCACTCTGGGCAATACTTAATGATCACGGTAATAAATCACTAACGCACTCCTGTAGTCTAATCTAAATCTGCGGGTCAGACCGAGAGGCGTGATAATCGAGTTTGAACTCTACAGCGTGCTATTCAGGGGTTTGATCAGAATTTGGGGGAGAGGGGGGAAAAAAAAGAAGGAACTCCCTAATCCCTTAATCCGGTAGAAACGGAGATGAAAAAAGAAAACAGCAAGCGGCAAGCTCTGAGCAAGCAGCATTAGAGAAGTACAGCACTGCTGAAGGAGGGCATGGCTATATATATTTACAGAGAGAGAGAGAGAGAGAGAGAGAGAGAGAGAGAGAGAGAGACAGACAGACAGAGACCGAGAGCGAGTGTGTAAATTGAGTCCACATTTCAGGTCATATTGTCCCATGTCTTATTAAAGTTAAAGTGTCTCTGTATGCTTTTGGTGAATGATCTCTTAAAGGAAAATTCCACCCTGAAACACGATAATTATTTAGATTGAAATTTTTGTGATGTGCTTGACCGTTCTGGTGCTAATTTGTTGCTTGATGCTCACTCACATTCAGTTATCGCGTTATCCTGCTGCGGATCCTGTCCCAGGATCCCAGGATAACGGCGTGTGAGGCAGGAATACACCCTGGATGCGACACTGGTCCATCACAGAGCACCACACACACACACACACACACATCCGCTCACATCTAAGGTGCAATTTATCTCAGTCGATCCACCTACTGGCATGTTTTGGGGTAATAAGAAGAAACCAGAGAACCCAGTGGAAACTCATGGAGAACCTGATCAAAAACTTCACACAAGCTCAGGATCCAACCCAGGACCCTGGAGCTGAGAGACGGAAGCACTACCTGTGCCTTGGTTGATCTCATTTCGTTTTTCCTGTGAGACATTAGAGGTTGTCTCTTGCTAGGTATTTACTAGGAGAACAGAATCGGAGAATGGATCTAAGATGTAAGGGATAGGGTTAAGTAGTTTTCGCGATTAGCTCCTGAAAATAATAGAGCAAGAGCTTCTTTTCATATTCGCCATATTTCAGCCACATTCAAGATCATATTAATGAGAAATCCAACATAGAAATGGAGACCGTGAACATCAGCCTCAATGTTCAGAGTCTTGGCTTGCCTAATGAGTGATCTCTGAGATGAAAAGCACAGTGGCGTCGATGCTGGTAAGAAAGAAAAACAAGAAACTTTTGGAAGCGGACCTGTTTCAGCAGAGTGACATTGTGAATAATGTAGGAAACTGTTAACCAATGTGAAGACACGAAACGACACGGAAACTAAACATCGAATATAAAATCATGACTGCTGCTGAACATCACGGGTTAATTATATGCAAGATTAATATGCAAGTCATTCAGGGTGGGTTTTATCTTTAAGGTGTCCTCAAACAAGGTTGTTCAAACCCTATCAAAGTCCAACTTCATGACTGCTGAAAGTATGGTCATATTTAGAAAGCCATCATTCTTTCTTATAGATTTTTTTTTTTTAAACAATTTTAAAAATATGCTGTTTTCCTGAATAATTCTTTCACCTAGGTCCTGAAATGGTGTCATATAATTACACGTATTGTCAAAAATAACGTATAGTTATGAGTAGACCACTATGCTTACAACACCACACATTCACACAGCATCCATTCACTGTTAGTACAATTCTCTACCGCTTGTTATTCACCGTTTCCCCGTTATTCAGTCCATACAGGATTTCGTGGAGGGTTTTTTTGTGATTGTTGCAGCCAAAAATGTTTGAGTTCACTGCGTCTTTTTTCAAAATTTGCGATGCAACTTCAGAGTTCTTCGTGCTATTTTTTTTGCGGGAAAACTACTTCAATTGGAGAAATTGCAATTGCACAAAATTATTTGCACGTTCTTTCGCAGTAGTGTTTGTTGGTAAATGAGACCTTTTTAGTTGTACCTATGCTTGACGCACGTAAATCGAAGAGGGCTTTTTCCGAATGCGCGTTGTGATGATTGACGACGTCACATGATGCATCTCGGCCCATGTCTGCGGAAAATCTGCCGTAACTCTGAATTTCTTCTGAATATCGCAGACTTTGCTTGATTTTGCATTAATTTCTGCGATCACAAAATTGTGAAATCCTGGAGGGACTGGGTTTTTCCATTACATCTGACCGATAACCCCAGTACATGCCTGTGCATTTACTGATGCAATTCTGCTTATTAATTTTGAATATTTAAATAATTAATCTAACGTTTGCAAAAAATATATATATATTAAAAAAAAATGTAAAAAAGAAAAAGAAACCAGGAAATCCATACAGAGCTAGATGCATTGGCTCCTAATGAAGACCGTAAAGAGTTCATTCAACACAGGAGATTTTGTTGTATACCTGCAGGAACAGTTAGGACATTTGTCCAAAATGCAATACAGAAAATACTGTATTTGAGCACAGACCATATACTTTAGCTTGCAGAAAAAGAAATATCTTATTTGCTTTATATGTGACCTTAGAACAGTTTGAATAATTCAATTCAGAAAGTTCAGAAGAGTATTTCATAATCAGTCAATACCACCTTTTCCCTTTCTTTTCACAGCGCTCTCTCTCTCTCTCTCTCTCTCTCTCTCACACACACACACAGCCGAACATAACCAAGCTTACTCAGATAAACAATCAATCTCTCATGCCATTACCAGCGGCACCACACAGCATGCTCCTCTCCAATAAATCAAGTAGCAGCCTACATGATCTCTGTCAAATAACTGATATTGACAGAAAGATGTAGGCTCATTTCCCTCATGGTCTTGTGTTCATGTCTTGAAGTCACTACAGCATAAAGCCACTGAAAAACCTCATGCATTTTCTTTATGCTCTTTTGCTTTCTGCTCAGGCTTGGGGGACAAAATTGCTGCTCGTTCAGGTACTGTAGCTGACAGACACCCGTCAGTGTTCGAGCTCTAGAGAAAACACACTCGCTGTAAGCATATGCTACCAGATCGTGTTATATGATATTATGACACATGAAAACCCCTAATAAGGCACATACACTGCAGCAATGTGCAAGACTACAATAAGTGTTGTGCAAACTGACAGAGATTTCTGTAGTGTGTGTGATTATCACTGACAAGACTCTCTACACAGTTCTCTGTACTGAGAAAGAAACCTAAAAAGCTGTTTACTCACAACTTACTTATAATGGAAGTCTCAGTATTGAAAAAACAACAACATTCACATTGAACTCTATAATTCGGGGGTTCTCAAAGTTTTTGGAGGCAGTAATACAAATTCCATGGACTCCTTTAGCACAGATTTATTTCAGGAACATTATTTTAAGTGTGCACAGTAATCTATTATCTATTATCTCTATTAGAATCATAAGGCTTTTCATTTCTAAACTTTCCACTGACAGAACGTTGGGTACAAGTGACAATCATTTGAAGGCCAACTTGTTTTTGACTTGTTCTGTTTTGAGATTTGGCTTAAACACATTCAATTTCAGGGACCAGTTTAACATGCTGATCACTAGAACAGGTCACAAAAATATACAAAGGCTTTTAATAATGGGGAGATGAGATTTCACAGTCCCCTGAGGGCCCGTGGACACCAATTTAAGGACCACTCCGACTCACTTTCAGTAACCGTTTTGTCCTGATCAGGGTCATGGTGGATCCGGAGCCTATCCTGGGAAAACTGGGTATGAGGCACGAATCAATCCAATTAAAATATATTTGTATAGCGCTTTTCACAATGGACATTGTTTCAAAGCAGTTTTAAATCCCTGGACATAAAGCCAATCCATCACAATGCCCCATGCACACACATTCACACACTCGTTCACACCGAGGGGAAATTTACTCAGCCAATCCACCTACTCTTATGCTTTTAGGAGGTAAGAGGAAACCAAAGAACCCGGAGGAAACCCAAACAGAGACGTGGGATCATGCAAAGAAACTCCACACCTGAGCTCAATGTCGAACCAGGAACCCTGGAGCTGTGATCCAGCAAAGCTATTCACTGCATTAATGAATTCTGTAGTCAAAGTTATTTGGTTGTAAATCTGTATAATTAGTCCTTTCAGAAATGGGACAACTTTTCGGGGGGAATTTTATTTTAATTTAATTTTTTTTACTTAATTCTCCAGTGTTTAGGGCTTATATAAAAGTACGTGAGACCAGTTTTCCTGTTTCATTCTATTAATAGAGGGTTATGGCTGTAGTTTCGAGTTAACATCATATAGTCATGATTTTATTATTTATTTATTTTTACAGAATTGAATAACTGCCGAAGACTGACCTATTTTGTGGGTGAGATTTTTGGTCTTTTTTTTTTTTAATTAACATTTTAATTAACACCCCAGTGAATGCATGCTAACATTCATAGCATTTACTTCTACTAGTTTACTCACAGGATTATGATATAAATCAATCTAATGTATGCAAAACTTCTATTACAAGTACAGGATAATCACACAGATACTACAGATGGAAATTAGGTTAAAAAATTTTTTTTAAATATTCATTTAGGCTCACAATTTGTATTTATTAAAAATTCAATATTACAGTGTTGTTTTTGTTACAAAATCCACGTCTCATATTTAATCTTGTATGTCTATCCTCTGACTTATTAGCACACACGAGAGAGCACAAGGTTCACACTAGGTGGGCTGCCCTTTAAAGGTGACCATTGTCTTTCCTGAGCTGCTCTGGTGACATTTGGTGCCTCTGCCTACGCCCCCCCTCCCTCTCGCTCGCTCTCTCTCTCTCTCAGTGTCTGAGCTTAATTCAAATTTCTCCACATGCCAGTCATGAATTATTTACTCCTGATCTTTAGTTGATATTTAATGAAAGAACACCAAGTGACATCTACCACGAAGCTAGATAATTACTAAGAGCTAAGAGATCTCACTGTGCCCAACATGCCTAACTACCTTCATACAGTCAGCTGCAGAATTACAGGCACCTTGCATACAAATAGGCAAAAATGGTGGCACAAAATGAACATTACATACGATCATGGAACATTTCCACTTAGACAATTAGAAAAAACTACCTTTCCACTAACAAAAACAATTACTTTACTTAAGCAATATTTGTATGTGAATATGTTGCAGAAGTATTAAGAACGCTTAAGCTAAAAAAATTAATAACTTAGACAAATTGTCATCTTTAAAAATGTATATAGTTGAAATAATTGCTCTCAGTATTCAGAAATTCTAATCTCTCTGCTTCATTTGTTCAAATACTACCAAAGTCAAGATCTACTAGCATCCGTAGCAGTAATAAATCCATATTAATAATAATAATAATAATAATAATAATAAAAACAATTTATCTATAATCTCAGCAGCTACATGTATAGAACCATATGCATCAATTACACTATATGGCAAAAGGTTTGTGGAAACCTGACCTTGAGACCCATATGTGGGTCTTCCACAAACTGCTGCCATAAAGTTGGAAACACAATTGTATAGGATGTCTCTGTATGCATCAAGATTCTCCTCATTGGACTGAAACGCAAACCTGCCTCAGCCTGACAAGGTCCATGAAAATATGGTTTGCCAAGGTTGGTGTGGAAGAACTTGAGTGTCCTGCACACAGAGCCCTGACCTCATCCCCACTGAACACCTTTGGGATGAACTGGAAAACTGACTAAACCCAGGCCTTCTTACCAAACATCAGCACCTGACCTCACTCATGCTCTTGAGGCTGAATGTACACAAATCCCCACGGCCACGCTCCAACGTCTAAGGAAAAGCCTAATGATACATGGATTAAGCAAAGGTGTTATTTAATAAAAAGATGGTTGATATAGTGAATGTTTCTGTAAGGAGCTGTACAGTACTGTGGAAATATATCTTAATACTAATTTTGTCTTAGATTTTTATTTTATTGCTTTTTTCCCAATTTTTCCAACAAAAAACAGTTATAGTCTCCAGAAGATCTGTGAAAATTTCTCCAAGATGCTTAAAAAAATTTAACATCAGAAAAATTGTCAATTTTCTAATAAAACTGCACAGTGTGTATAAGACTGCTGATGCCTTTTTACAAAACCAAATATTGACCTAGTTTAGCTTGTTATCTAGTATAGTATACCTAGTTTAGCTCACTGCGCTTTATAGTGGGTTTATTTTTTGATAGGAATATTTAATAAAAAAAATTTCTGAAGGCAACTTTGCTTTCAGCATTTCTTGATATGTGCAGAAGACCTTTGCACAGTACTTTATATTTGCTATTTATGGAAGTAGTCTGCAGTGTCAGTGCTCTGTAAAGGTCAATAAGTCCTAAAGACAGAGGAGTTGTCTCAGTAACATGACAAGCTGCATCTTTAATCTTATTAAAATCAAGGGAGAGAGAAAGAAAAAAAAGGCTGGTCAGGGAGCAACTGTTTACAGCTGCTATAAATGATAACAGGAATTAACTTGTCTTCAGATATTTTCTTAGCATTAAATATTCTATAAATTCCTGATGTCATTCAATAATAAATTGGGCCATACCATCTCAAGTGGGCCAATACAGGCTGCGTGACCTTTTTTAATTTTCATTTTTTTGATGATCTTTGTGTCATGGTACACAAAATATTTTGGTTATACAGCTGCTTACGGAAACATCTCGGCTTAGGATGCGCCTAGCTCCTTGGAACAAAACTGATCTCTAGAGCACATTACAAGGTACATGAACATATACAAATATTTCACACATTCCTGTACCTAAGTCTTAGAATTTAAGTCCAAATGTAATGCACAAGATTGCTCACAGTTTCACTTTTAGGGTCAATTTATAATGGTAAGTGTCTGAAGGTACGTTCACACACAGAGCGACTCGCAGCGACAATGCGACCGGAGATCGTTCATCTTCAACGAGATCTGGAATACAAATTTGGAGCGACTTGCGACCACCAATGCGAGTGAAGAAGAGTGAGCACACGTCATCTGTGGCCATCCGTGCTCACTAGCAGAAGCAGCACCATTGTAGCAGTAGCCAGTTAGCTTAGTGTTTATCGGGCATAGCTGAAGGCGATCAATCGTTTTGCGTTCGATGTGAAAGAACCTTCAGTCTTAATTTATTTAGGGGATACCTATAAGCATATTGTGCATGCGGAATATTTCAGAACATTTCCCCTCAGATTTGGTTTGAATATTTCTGGTTGGGGACCAGACACAAACTTGAAATTTTCACAGAAGTCAGTCCTCCATACTAGCATTCTGCTGTAAAATTTAAGTTTCAGGTTCCACTGGTTACAGATCTGGAACTAGTAGAAATCTGGGGAAAAGCCTACTTCATTCATGAATTTTGAGTAATGAGCAGTTGTAATATAAGCATAATAAATAATAAAAATTATCAGTATTTTACAGTAATTATGTTTATGACTGACATACAATAAATTATGCTCATCAAGGAGGTCTAAAAGTTTACTACATTTGATATTGACAACAGATGATCTATCTCAGGGTTCTTCAAATTTACAGAGTTTAGCTCCTAACACACCTGTCAGTAATTTTATAGTAATCCTGAAGACCTTGTTTAGCTTGTTCAGGTGTGTTTGATTAGGGTTAGAGGTAAACTCTGCAGGACACTGGACATCGAGGGAGAGATTTGATCCAAATATGGAATTACAGTGTTCAGTTGAATGTTTTACAAATGAACAGAGCGGTGGTATTATTTCTCCTGTGATAAAAGCAGCAAGAGTTCTTATAGCTTGGTTTATTGTTTCCTGAGCCATGATATTGAGGTTTCCATAAACAGCTGTATAACAAAAATTAGTTGAGTGCCATGACACAAAAGATTGCCGTCATAGTTAAACCATCCATCCATCCATCTTCTACCGCTTATTCCTTCTTCAGTAGTTAAACCAAGTAAAATTAAAAATATATATATTTTTAAACTGTGGTTTTGAAATGTCAACATAGAGTTGATCACTCAAATCTAATTAAAAAAATGAAAATCGATCAAGCAACTTTACAATTATAGGAGCACTTTAGATGAGCTGACCGAATTAAAAATTGCAAAAAAATTGGCAAATTGCTGTGGTATAAGAGGACATGCTCACAGAAATGACAAACTCTTAAGAATATGTTAAAGACTTGTTCAGTCAGGCATTTGGTAATTAAGCTCTCCATTTAGATAAAGAGAAATAAGGTAAATCACCACTCTGATGCACTCATTCAGGTTTGATGATGATGATGTTGTGGTTGAAATCTGATGTCTCAGGGTGCCTTCGTGCCCGTGTTGCCTTCTGCCTCTGACTTATTTCTCTTTATCTAAATGAAAAGCTTAATTACCAAATACCTGACTGAACAAGTTTAGTTAAGCTGTTATATCTAGTCATGCCTGAATCTCAGCTTGCACTATGATTATCATATACACCATATGGCAAGTACGTTCAACAATCTCGCTAAGCCCTACATCCTGTCACCTGAGATAGTGTGAGTGCAGAATCCTGAGGTGCTGCCACTACTTCCTGCACTCTGAACCAATTCAGACCTAGCTGGGTGTGCCATCAACCTTCCTGACTGCCCAGAGACCACACAGTCTCTCATCATCTCCATTTTAAACTCCTGCTATGTTGTGATTTCGTAATTAGCCACACACTAGCTTGTCTGATTATCCTTGCATTCAATTTTAAGCTATTATGGAACTTTTTTTTGGTGCTCTTTACCATAATCTTGCATTCTTGTATCATTTATCATGACATCACTTATATGTTTTCTGCTAGACTACTGTTGACTGTTTTCTGTTTGGACTGCTGTAATTCCTGTATCTGTTACTGACCAGAGAAGTTTGGCCCTCAATTTTTGAGTCCGAGTTCATCTCAAGGTTTCTTCCTGATGTTCCTATAGCATTTTCCCATGTTACATTTGCCTACAGCTTGCTCATTAGGGATCTGAAATCATATTTCTCTAAAGCTTCTTTGTGAGATGAACTGCTGTTACATGTGCTATCAAACAAATTAAAATTTAAATTGAAATACTTAAAACACACACACACACACACACACAGGCTAAAAGTTAATCCTCACCCTGCTGAGACTGCACTAAAGTAAATATGCAGATATTTCTCAGGATGAGTTAACAGCTGGATGAACATGAGGCCAGGAAGCAATTAAGGAAGGAAAGTCGTAGGAAAAAATAGGATGGAAGAATGGATGGATGAACTGATAACTAGTCTGAATGAGAGGTAGATATTTGTTGAATGAACAGATGGATGCAACCCAGCGCATTGTGTAAAATATGAAAAGATGAAATTGCATTTTTTAAATAAGACATTCAATAAAATCAGTCATTTCATGTCTTAGTATTGTGAAAGAAAACCATATATTTTAAAATAAACCATTGTACATATATGATTAATATATATATTTTTAAAAAATAAATAAATAAATAAAAAAACTGCACATAATCCTTTTACCATGCCTCCTACTCTAAAATGCTTCACTGTTGAATCCACTTGCTCAAATCTACATCTTCCACTGCAGACTGTTTTCTCCCTCTTGGTAAAAGACAGCCCTCTTGAGTTCGAAAGAAGCATTACAATTGAAGGTTGCACTTCACCATTATAAACACTTCAGTTATAAGAGCTCTACAGAACATTAATCAAATGATGGATCTGAGAAGAGTTTAGTTTAGTTCCGCTTTTTTTTCCTGGTATTTATATGCACGTGTTAAACAACATAGAACATTCTGTATCAGATCACCCAATTTGTAGGCAAACGAAAATATAAGAATGTATGACTGACTGGTGTTTCTTGTTACCCAGGTGTGTCCTTGACACACCTGTAAATTGATTATTTAAACAATAACTAGCTCTGAATATCTACTCTTGGTTTTAGTCTTTAATTTCACTTGTGAAGACTTCATTTGTTGTTGAAAAGGATAAGCCAACATGAAGATCAGAGAGCTGTCTATGGGAGAAAAGCAAGCCATATTGAAGCTGAGAAAAGCAGGAAAAATATATCAGAGGCATTACATAAACAATGGGCATAGCGAATACAACAATTCGGAATGTCCTGAGAACAAAAGAAACCACTGGTGTACCAACAACCGGACACCGAATAGGTCAGCCAAGGAAAACAACAACAGCTGATGACGAACATTGTGAAAGCTGTGAAGAAAACCCCACAAAACAACAGTCAATGATATAACCAACAACTTCCACAGGGCAGGGGTGTTCGAAGAACACTTTGAGAGCAGAGGCCATACCAGAAGATGCAAACCACTCATCAGCAGCAAGAATCAGAAAGCCAGATTGGAATCCACAAATAAAAAATACAAGCTGATCTGTGAAGCATTGTGGAGGTAGTGTCATGGCTTGGGATTGTATAGCCTCTTGTGTAACAGACTCAGTAATCTTTATTGATGATTTATCTCATGATGGTAGCAGCAGAAGGAATTCAGAAGTTTACAGGTACATTTTGTCTGCCGATTTACAGAGAAATGCATCCAGATTAATCAGGAGGAATCATGCAGTTTGACAGTGATCCAAAACACTGCAAGCTCAAAAAGGACTTTATCATGGGGAAAGGTGGACAGTTTTAGACTAGCCAAGTCAATCACAAGATCTTAACCCAATTGAGCAGCATTTCACCTCCTGAAGAGGAGACTGAAGGGAGAACCCTTCCAAAACAAACGACAACTGAAAGAGGCTGCAGTAAATGCTTGGAAAAGCATCACAAAAGAAGAAACCAACAGTTTAGTGAAATTAGTCACAGACTTGATGCATTTACTGAACTGTCCCAACAGATGCATTTACTGAACTGTCCCAACAGTTTCAGAGGGGACTGTTTCTATAATATATTGTTTGATTCATTGGTTTTCATAAAATAACTATTTTTAACCAAACTGAATAATAAATGTAATTTAACCTTCAGGGCTTACCTGTATAATTTCTGTCATCTGAGAGCAGGTGAGGAGAGAAAACAATGCAAATTAAAGACCTGCAAGGCATTAAAGAGGAACAATTATACATGTTAGGACTGTGTCTGTCCAGAGGCCAAGAATATAGTCTAAATGCTGACTCTTGTACGTTTACCAGCAGGAAGTACCCCAGGCTTAATTTTTTGTCAATGTTTATGCCAGACTATATTTTAGAAGTGGACATTTCACCATAAAACACTGAAATTATTTTAAAATACAATAAAAAAATGTATTATTAATATTTTTTTAAATAGCATTGATGTTCTCTCACAACTGAGAATCAGCTGTATTGCACTAGTGGTCACATGCAGTTCAAAACAGCGGATTATGTAACCAAGAACGAACTGTTCCTTCTGAATACTAGTTTTCTTTTTATTCCAGTTCTAAACATACTGGAGTAACTGGCTTCAGAAAGCTTAATTTAAAAACAGTACATCAAATTATTTTTTAAAATAACCAGACACAAGAACAGTTTACAAAGGACGTCAACCTTATGAACGATCATGTGAATTAAAGAACATTCTTAATCCAATCTAAATACATGACTGATCACCAGTGCACCTGATGCAATGTCTTTCCTCTACTCTTCCATACAATTACCTTATACACACACACACACACACACACCACGTGTTAAAACAATCTTGTAAAAGTTTTTACTATACATATTTGTTTATTATTACTGCTGAGACTAATTCGTGTTCTGATATTTCACATGCACTACGCACTAATCAAGTCTACGAGGATGAACTCACAAATACACAGTGGTTTGGGCGAGTCCCAACTGCCCTGCTTGGTGCAGTTGGAAACGTTTCTGCCCTCCAACTGGAAGCCAGCGTGACAACTGTAATGGAGTACAGTGCCTTCTACTGGAGGTCCAGGGGGTTGCACTGCCACTCTGCCATTCTCCACAGACGTCCACCAGTGAGGACACAGAAACACTGAGGGGTGTTGAGACAATTAGTTTGTTCTCAAGGACCAAATTAACATACATGTAAGAAAGAACTTAGTAAAATCAATTGCGTGTTTAAAAACATGAAGTTCTCTTCCATTATCAGTTAAATTATTGTTAATTAACTGAGAATAATCCTGAAAAATAATACAAGCTATATAACGTGTAACACAAAAGTAATGATCATACTCAGCATGTTTACATGGACAACAATAATCCAATATTAACCCTATTAAGACGATACTCTGATTAAGAAACTACCACGTAAATAGCATTTTTTTTTTATTACCTTAATTCGATTAAAAGTCATATTCGAAGTAAACGCAAATCGAATTAAGACGTGTGAAGTATTCCTGTTTTAGTCACATTATGGAAGCGCAGTACAGACATGTACACACCTTAATCACACTATTAACGTCGTGTGAGAGTTTTCACCGCATTTTGCGACAGGACACATACACACACATGGCAGTGCTCAACTGTTTGATTGCAAACAAGAGAGCACGGCTGCATCCAAAACCGCGTACTTACCTACTATATAGTAGGCAAAATACATGCATCTCAGCTACTATAGTCAGTAAGTATGCAGTCCACGTCTTCAAGTTATCTATTTGCACATATACCATGGCACATAATTAACTGCACTTGAAGCTTTCGGTAAATTTAAAATAAAAATACCCCAAACTGTATACGGTACCATAACGAAGACGAACTGCATGTTAATACGAGAAATTCTGGATCGAACGTCGGACGGCGTGGAGACATAATGACGTGTGCCGTTAATGGATTTATGTTCTAGAACATGTCAAACGAGAACATGTAAGGAATAGTCTAAAAGTAACTCATGTAAACACCTTAATCAGAA
This sequence comes from Ameiurus melas, assembly GCA_012411365.1. Taxonomy (NCBI): domain Eukaryota; kingdom Metazoa; phylum Chordata; class Actinopteri; order Siluriformes; family Ictaluridae; genus Ameiurus; species Ameiurus melas. Next base: position 25,817,862 of record CM022759.1, read on the forward strand.
TATTGTCATTCAGAATAAGGTCAATAATTAGATTACTGCTGTCCATGTAAACGTAGTCAGTGAGAGGCTCAACGCTTACAGCATCTGCTCTGCTGATCCATATCCGTCCACGTGCCATCAGGGAGACACTTCCGCACCTTCGGGCCTACAATCACCCTGTTCCCCCGGCAGATGTATTCAATCTCATAGTCTACAGGCAAAATCTGCACACTGCGAATCTGCAGAGATCAGAGTAAAGAGAAGAGATGGGATACGAGATTATTTTCTTTATTATGAGGACATCTTCTCTAGGCTTAGGCTGTTCAGTAGAGCTAATAATACTACAGCACACATTACCTGCTCCTGTGTCAGTCCTCTGTAACGTATCCCTCCATCTCTAGGAGGGCGAATGATGGCACACCCTGATGAAAAGACAGAGAGAAATGGAGTGAGGATGAATCCAGTGCATATAGACAAATAACAAAATGTAAAACACTATTATAACTACATAGATGTCCTATTTATTAGTCTCAACATTGAATGATGTGTCATGGGTTTAATAAATATTTTCATCTCAATTAAATCAATGTTAACTACAGCCCTAAGTAAAAATCTAGGTTTAAAATCCTCATCATCTACAGCCATAGCAGTGTACTGTACCCACTAAAACACTAAACATACAGTAGGGTAAAACACTGCAGATAGGCTGCAGGATTCTCAGACAAGTCTGTAAGTTAATAACAAGGATTTTACAGGACCAAAAGGTGCACTTTCTCCACTTGATCCAGAATAGTTACATTTTCTTATCTGTGCTCATTTCGCTACTGCGTTCAAGACACCGACAAGCTTCCACTTCCCCAAAACTGACCCCGATTCATTTCCTCAAAACAATTTTAGAAATAAATGCTGAGTGTTGAGTTTCTATGTTAGAGCTAGTGTAAGACATTTTAAACAGGCTGTTGTGAAACTCAATTATTTCCCTCAATAAACAATTTAAATAACAAAAGTCATCGTAGATCTAATGTTAAATAGCAGTCGTAGCTGAGTTTTGCGCTCACTGTTTGCAAACTCATATAATGTGATAAGTATCTTGAATTTGAGGATGTGATTTTTTTTTTTTTTACCACCACCATCTTCAGTTAGCCAGTATGGGGCTTTTACAGGTGTCTACAGTAAGGAAATAAAAGAATATAATACCTTTTCACAGTTATCTCTATACATACAACACATTGCATGCGACTGTGTATATACTCACCAGCCAATTTATTAGGAACACCATACTCATACTCAATAGGATCCACTTTGCTCTCAGAACAGCCTAAAGTCTTTATGTGCATACCAAAGTGCATACTTATGCACTATTCTTCACCATTTTATAGTGTAAATAGTGTGTTCACACTGAAAATTTAAACAAGAAGAAGTGCACTTCTACTACCCAGATAATGCACTTATTCAACCTTGTTGGACACGTCATGCACTCAACAGTCGCAGTTTTGCCTATGTAGCAGAAGAGGGGCGGGGTTACCTTGCACTGGCTCAAATGAGAACTTCAGTAAATTATTTTCTTCATCGTACTATTTGTGTTACCTTGATACGGTGAAATTAATTTTCTGCTAAAGCTAGCAGCGTTGCATTAGATGCGTATGACGTCATTTGCCATTGACTGGGAAATGGTTTATACTTTGTTAGTAAATAACGTTAGTGTTCCATTTGAGATGATACGACCCTTCTAAAAATGACCCTTCATACACTAGCCGATGAGTACATAGTGCATAGTGTAAGTGCATAGTGTATAGTCATTTGGGCCACAGCTTTTGTGATATGGGCTCGACAAGATGGTGGAAACAGTCCTCCTATAAAGTGCTCCTTTGGATTCACATGTGGTGACTGGGGAGACCACTAAAATACACAGAACTCATCGTCATGTTCATGGAACCAGTATGAGACTTGTGCTTTGTGAAATGGGGCATTATCATGTTGGAATTAGCCATTATAAGGTGGCCTAATAGTAGCCATAAAGGAATGAGCATGGCCCGCAACAATACTCGGAGAGACTGTGGTATTCAAACAATGCAGAACTGGTATTGAGGGGCTCAGTGTGGTCCAAGAAATCGTTCCCACTACTAAGTAACCAGTATAGGCAAAAACCCTGGATCATAAATTCATGATGTTGATTCCAAATTCTGACCCTACCGTCTGCATGTCACAGAAGAAATAGACATTCATCAGACCAGGAAACACTGGTCTGTACCCACTGAAGCCTCAGGTTAATATTTTTGTCTGACATGAGTAGAACCTCATGTAATATTTAGTGTCCCATCCTCCTCAAGGTTCAACATGTTACATGTTCTGAGATACCTTTCTTCTTACCACTGTTGTAAAGCATGTTTATTTGAGTTACCATAGCCTTACTGTCAGCTCCAACCAGTCTGTCAATGTTCCTCTGACCTCTCTCATCAACAAGGTGTTTACACTCACAGAGTTTGTTTGCTACTCACTGGATTTTCTTTTACACCATTCTCTATAAAAAAAAAAAAACTAGAGACTGTTGGGAGTGAAACTGCAAGGAGATCAGCAGACTTTCAAAGCAGCCAGCCTGGCACCAATAAACTTGTTACAGTCACTGAGATCTCATTTTTCCTGAAGCTCTTGACCTGTATCTGCATGATTTTATGAGTTGCACTGTACTGTGTCACATGAATGTCTGACTTGCATGAATGAGCAGGTCTACCAGTGTTCCTAATAAAGTGGCCGTTGAGTGTATTTTGAGCTATATTGAGCTTATGAGCCAGCAGTCTCCCTGCTAGTGCTTCTCTCTCTCTCTCACACACACACACACACACACAACAAACACACTACCTCCAGTTGTTGAATTATGCATGGATGCAATAAGTGTGGGAAGCACGTTGGAAATTACAAGAAACAACAGCTGCACCATTTCTGCATCTATTAAAAGATGAAAGAGAGATCTGGATTAAAATAAATAACATTGTCCAACCGATTGAGCGCTCATTACAGCTCATTTATAGTGCATCTAGATTTATATAGAAACATGACATACTCTCAACTAACACTAAATCTCTGCTAAACATTTCTTGAACAAGCGAAAGGGGGTTGGGGGTCAGCTGAGGTCAAGAACATACACGATGATAGCAGAGAGAGAGAGAGAAGAGCGAGAGAGAGCGAGACACGAAAGTGCATCCCTCCAGGCTGACAGTGGGGAAACAGAGGGAGACTCTGCAGTGAGGATCAGAAGCCACTTAACTTTAAACATGTCCTCAGTGTCTCTGAATAAACTTAACACTGCAGCTACGTGGCAAAAATCTCCATCTTCCATCCAAGACCAACCACACACACGTTAAAGTACACAAACACATTAAACTACACACACACACACCTATACATATTCACCTATACACTCATTTTAATACAGACACATTAAGACACTCATCAAAACTGAACACACGGTGAACTACACACATGCCCAACTACACACATGCCCTTTAATTCATAATGGAGTGATTTGTGAACAGTATGCACACACACACACACTATCAATATCAAGATCAAGATCAGGGCCTGAAATGCTTATCATGTTTCACATATTTTGGGACTGGTGTATCCAGAGGCATAGCTAAGATACAGACAAACAAAAACCCCTGAAGCTCTGAGCACTGAAGACTACCTGAAGGCTGATCACTTAAATCCAAAGAAATGTCAAAAGTTGAATTGCAGAAACCCCACTGGGAGTATATGATTATAACGAGATTTTAATGAGTTGGAGAAGCAGCGGCATAATCTCGATTAACTGGCTGAAATAAAATTCCTGAATGAAATGAAGTAGGCAGTTTCCCTAAGTGGCACAGCGAGTAGCATGGTCACCTCACACCTCCAGGGTCCCAGGTTTGATCATGAGCTTGGATTAATGTATGTGCAGGGTTTCTGTGTACGTCCTAAAACATGCTGGGCAAAATTGCTCCGAGGTGCGCATGTGTGTAGTGCCCTGTGATTGACCAACATCCCATCCAGGGTGTATTCCCACCCCACGCCCAGTGTTCTTGGCATAGGCTATACAGACATTGCAGCCCTGACCAAGATACCAAAAGTGAGTGAGATCTAAGAAAAAGTCATTTGAAAATCATCTAAAAATACATTGACATACATAATCCATCCATCTTCTGTACTGCTTAACCTACAGGATTGTGGGGGAGCCTGGAGCCTATCCCAGGGATCTTCAGGTACAAGGCGGGACACTCTGGACGGTGTGCCAACCCACTGCAGAGCACGATCACTCACTACGGACAATTTGGAAATGCTAATCAGCTTACAACGCATGTCTTTGGACTGGGGAAGGAAACCGGAGTACCCAGAAGAAACCCCTGAAACATGAGGACAACATGCCAGCTCTACATACACGGGGCAGAGGCGGGATTCGAACCCCGGAGGTGCGAGGCAAACATGCTACCTACCAAGCCCCGGTGCCCTCCTATAACTAATTATATCTTTAAATTAATAATAACTTTTAATAATTAAATGAAAGCCATTATAGCTATTTTCTTGCTGAATAATTACAAGACAGATGTCTTTTGATTGATTAATTGATAATGTAACGGAAGTGAAGGTTAGACAGGAAGCATGTTTATGCTGATCTTAGGTCGGACCCCACCATCCCTAAAATGAACAGCTTTAACTTCGAGAGACATTTCCCAGCCGCAGCTTCATGCTTAAGGCCTTTCAGACCAGTGACACGCTTTGATCTATTCATTTGAACTGAATTACACTCATGTACTGGTTAATAGCTCATGCATCATAAAAAATACATCAATGATCAAATATCAGCGTGCCTGATGAAGCCTCTGGGAGTCTGCTGGTGAAGTTTGATGTAAATGCTGTTTACCACTTGGTACTGAAACAACTACACAAACCTTTTAGCTACAAAACAACAAGAAGCAGCAGCACACTACTAAGAGACAGGATGGTAGAATGGCATGAGATACAGGCTATAGATGTACATCAGGTCGAATACAGCTAGAGAGCTTGAAAGGAGAAGCAAACTGATTTACTCACAAATGTTGACAGGCCCGGTGCATTAAAAAAAACCCAAAACAAACAAACAAACAAAAAACAAACAAACGTCCTTCAGAATAATTTCCGCTTAGTGGGTGTTTACATGCACAAAAAATTTGCAGTGATTTAATAGTGCAAATCCAGCGTCGTTGCATAGGCGGACACATGCATGGCTTATAGGATCTCACTGCGTGTATTGCTTTGCCAAAGAAAATTCCATCTGAGATCTTAATTATAGAATTATAAGCTATGTACAAATACAAATACACCCTTTATAAATGTTTCACGCTCTATAATGCACGTCCATCCTTCCTCTCCTCCTCCCTTCTTTTTTTCCACTCTTCTCCATCTCCGGCGGCGGTTTTTTTTTTCTGTTTTTTTTCCCTCTCTCTCTCTCTCTCTCTGTCTCTCACTCTTCTTCTTCTTTCCACCCGTGCTGCTATAAACTCCGCCCCCTGGATCAGGACTGGTTTTTAGTCCATACTATGGAAAGTCGATTTTTTTTTACTCAAATTGAATGATGTATGGTTTCTCCAATCGGCGGGCTCCTTTCTAAAAAAAAGCCGGGGGGGGGGGGGGGGAAAAAAAAAAAAAAAAAAGGGGGGGGGGGGCGCGGGGCGCCCCCCGCGCCCAACACCACGTGGTGTGCGTAGCTCTCCTTCATCATTGACCTGCTTGGAACATTTGTGCCGGCTGGTTAATAATCCATCTGACTAAAATGCGTTTTGGACCTGAGCTTTCTTGTGTCGAATCAAAATGGCATTTAGTGGTCTCTGCTTTTCCTGATCTCAGCTCGTCTTCCTCTTTATCTTCCTCATCGCGTCATCTATTTATACACACTGCTGATGAATAATTGAAAACAGAAGATATGATTCTGCTCTAGTTTTTAATCATTAAGTGTAATGCGTTCACATTGGGGATTATTTCACATCCACAGAACAGACACAGGGACACATGTAGAGTTACATGTTTTCAATGAGTTCCTGTAGCCTATATTAAAGTAAAATGCAACACTTCTTTAAACTCAACACCGTCTCAGTGTCCCAGTGAAATCTTTTAGCTTTGAGGGGGATTTTTTTTAATATATAAAAGAATCTTTTGCAAATGAGATGTTTTAATAGAAATTAGTTCACATAATATTAAAATTGTCATCCTGTCACAATTGGGACGTTTGGGCCCAAACCAAAAAGATAAAATCATGGATGTGGTCACATGGGTGGATCAAATGGGAATCTGCCTGCCAAAGTCATTTCATGGACATTCATTTTGCCCTAAGAAATAAATCAGACATTCTGCATGTCATTGTCCTGTACATAAGCAGATGGGCCCCTGGCCTTTCCCACCCCATGTGTAAAAATCTGGACACACAGAGTGAGCCTCTCACACAGAGAGACCATCAGTTCTAAACCAAGGGCTTAAAATGTTTTTAAATTATACAATCCTCTTTTTTTTTTTTGGGGGGGGGGTGTTCTAGCAAACCTTTCAGTCCATGATTGTTTTATGCATTTTTGTCATCGTCGTCCCCTCCCCAAACAAAAACCACAAATTCTTCCACATCATGAAGCACTTATTATGGGATTTTTTTTAGTTCTCTGTTGAGAACCTAAAAATGGATAAAGATCCACCAATCAAAAGGTTCTTAGGAGATCGCTTTTCTCTAGCATTACACTAACAAAGTATTTTGGATCCCTTTATTTTTAAAGGCGTATGTGCAGTGACCATATCATCACCCATTCTCTCCACAGGACGAAACGGGCCTTGTTATCTCGGAGTGGATTTAGGCTACATTCACATACCCGCTGAAAAAACATCCATCAGCAAATTTACTCTGTATCTCCGTTCTGGCCCCATATCGGATCTCCATATACCGGCTCTCTCAGGGGAAACACCAGGAGTCATAAGAGAAAAGAGTGAGATGTGAGAGATAGGACATTGTCATCGTACTTCTCGTTCAGGAACACAGCTCGGCTCAGGAGGAGCATCACATGACTGCTTCCGCTGACAAAGACATATCTTTCTCTGCATTAGGGTCATCTGAAGGACAGAGATAGGGTAGGGAATGTAGGCATTACTGGGGAAAGCTCTTTTAAATCAACTATATGAAACTTCGAGAAAGGAGGCAAATGGTGTATATCTGAGGAAAATGATCAGGAGCCATGTATTTCATTAGTGAAATACTGGTGTACATTAATAATTCATTGATTTACCAGAGACTATTTGCTGTGGCTTTTATTTCCCTGCCACACTTTTCTCAAGACTCGGTTCTCATAATTATTGAAGTAACTAAACATATTTATTAATATGATAACATGATCCAATCTATACAATTAGACTATGTAGCACACATGTTCATATGTCTTGAGGAAAAGGAGAAAGTCATAACACAACGAAGAACTTTGCATTCAAACGGTCAATTACACAGATGAACAATATTGAGAGAACGCCATCATTCAACTGCATGAAACTTACCTTTAAGGCATAAAAATTTATGTATAATAATGTACTGTTCTGTCAGACGATGCATACGCATCTTTCATCTTCATGAAGAACAATCTTTACAGAAGAGGATATCAAGCAAAAAATATATCATGTTAAAGAAAACAGGAAAATCTAGCGTGTAGACAGTCAAGAAATACACAGCTAGGACCATCTTGAATAATTAACACACAAAAATAATCATTATTAATCAATAGTCAGCTGTATCATAACACAAATTATAACTATAGAATGCCTGCTTAATATTTGAGATATTATACATCAAAACTCCATATTTTTTTAACAAAAATAAATTAACATTGAATGCAATAGTAAACAATTTACTGTATATAATAATAAAACAAAAGACAATTCTTGTCATCTACCGAGCAGCATGTCTTACAGATGCGCACAAGCTATGAAAAGTCTATTTAGCTTGAACCTGATAATCAACTAACTTGAAGGATCTCACATGTTTGCAAATACTGAATAATACACAGTCTAAGATTTATAAAAAAAAAAAAAAAAAAAGGATGCAATAATTTAAGGCTAATTAATTAAATTCGGACTTTAAGGGCAGTGTGAGAAAGGTGTACTGAAACCAATTCACAAAAACACGATATCAAGATAATGGTGTGAATGTAGTAGTCGGTGAGTCAATATTGCTTTTGAGAGAAATTGGAGAGTTTGTTTTAATACTATGCAGTTCAACAAGTCTGAAAGTTAAATATGCAATTATAGGGAAAAAAGAATGAGCATTATCTTGCATGTATTTCATTCGTAAAAGGTAGAGTAGAGGCAAACTAATTCATGTCATCAGTGAAAACGATATTAAGATAATAAATCTTAGGGTGTAATTATCGGACAATTTCGGATCGATGCATCGTTTTAAAAGGCAATGACTGAAATAAACTGGGGCAAAAATCATGAACCGAATATTACTTAAAAACGACAGACGACTGCCGTGTAAGAATTAATTCATATTTGTAAACTGTAAATAAATAAATAGATCATGAAGGTGATTTGCTCATACTTAAGTCCTTCTCAACTTCGTCATGGAGTTGGTCACATATCACACAGAGGCTCCTAAATCAAATCGTACCATAGCGTACCGTAGCAGATTCACCTCTATCTCTATCGTCTATTATCGCATCGGTGTCTTATGAATTGAAATCATATCGTGCCGTAGCAGCTTCATCGGTATTATCGAATATCAGATCGTTGCCTTAAGAATCGAAATCGTACCTTTTCATATGGACGCCTGAGGTTCACAATCCTAATAAATATACACTCGGTAATAATTCAGGGATTTCTGCTGTTCACTTCTGTAAAGCAGAACTAAAACTAACCCACACACCCTGAGGTTTCCTGTTCTGTAGCTGTGAAAAAATGGAAAATATCAGCTTCATGACCTGAAGCTTGTCTGGGTTAAAGAGGTGTGAATTGCCTCGACTGCTAATTACTGAGGCGACCGTTTGTTGCTTTTTAGCAGCTGTTGTTAAAGTGTTCGTCTAGCCTGGTCGGCCAGTTCCAACTTGCAATCGTATAAATGTCTTTTAAATGGCATTTTACATTTAAAAAACTTTATAATCTAGGCTTTAGAAAGACATGAAAGGCTTGTACAGATAAAATGCATTTAAATAATAAACCATTAAAATAATAATGTCAGTATTTTCAGTTTAAAATATACCTGTGTTCTTTATTTTGTCTGAAAATTTTGTGATCTTTTTTCCATCTTTCTTACGGTCAGTATCTAAGAAAACAATTAGTTTTCATTTTTACTATTGAGCTATAAGAGACTGGCGTAAAACTAAAATCTCAAGGAACTAATTATTGGTTCAGTATTTTTGATTTAAGGCTAACTGTAAGGGTGTACAGGGTGCTGTCAATCATTTCAAAGATTTACTTCGATAATAAAGTGTGTATTGTCCAAATTACCTGCGATGTGTCTTCTATTAAAGTTACCCAAGACTCCACGGGATCTCCTAACGCAGTAATGCTTTTTTATGTTCAATTTGCTATCATGCATGAATTTACAAGTTTTAGTTGTTTATCGTCAGCACCCACAGCAACCTCTGCATCCCAGGGGGTCTTTTAACATCTCTCCTTTCAGAATATATTGCAAAATGTGTGAGTTTGCCACTGCATTCTAATTACATGATGAACCGTTGCACAAAATTCAACTGGATTCGGTTTCATTAGACTGGAGCTGGACCTCTCATCAGTGCTATCACAGCTATTCACGAGAAGTCCATTTCTTTCTAATCCCTTTCCGGATGCAAAGTGCAACTACAAGACTAATGCTCTCACAGAAGGGAAAAATTGCTGAAGAGAATCCAAATATACACAGTGCAACAGCCTTAAAAACTTTAAATGCAGGACATTATTCCTCTGTGGATTCAAATCTGACATATCGTGGCCCTTGACACAGAGACTAAACATTACCATATTATACTAGTTGCTTAAAATAGATTAAGAAGGTCTTGCCTTGTGTGCTGGGACAAAACACAGACCTAACAGGTGTAAGATTGGATGATACGACGATTGTAACCTGACGTTTTACGGACTTGGTTATATTGTGAACTTGTTGCTCACATTAACAAGTAGCTGATTGGATATTACTTGGATAATACTGGATTGGATTCATATTACTTGTATATATGTTTCATGATCTTACTATGTTTGTGTAGGTTTTCTCCAAGTTCTCTGGTCCACCCCGCCCTCCACCTGAAATAAAACCCTGAATCTCCTATGATAAATTGCCCCTAGGTGTGAAGAGTGTGTCAACGTGTGTACGCATGAACTGGTGTTCCATCCAGAGTGTATTCCCATTTTTAAACCCAGTGCTCCAATGTTAAATCATTCTGTGCAATTAAAAATAACATTTAACCACCCCCCCACACACACACACACATATTGTGTACGGAGGAAATGTCTTCAAGTATCAGCAAATCGCTCCCGAGTCGAGCCTTACTCACAAACTCACACTCCTGTGATGCTGCTTGATTAGCTGCTCTTGTTTCTCAATCTCCAAAGCCACCTTTTTGTCCTTTCCTTTTGCCACTCGTCCAATCTCTTCATCCCCTTCTTTCCCCCTCTCCTCCTCTTCTCCAGAAAGACTAACAGTGTCGCTCATCTGGCCGAGATGCTCGACAGAGTCGCACTTCTCTAAATCAGAAGCAATGGTTCTAAAGCTAAAAACAGAGGTGGAGTCCGAACCCACTCCAGATGTCGGCCTCTGTTTTTCTCCCTCCCACCAGCCAGACTCCCTGTGTCTCTCCACCCATTCTTGGGTCTTAGCCTCTTGGCCGTCCACCCGTTCATTTGACTTATTGCGGCCTTCGCAGTTTCCGCCTTCAGTCCTCGTCGTAATTACCGCCTCGGCTCCAACAGGAGGACTGCGTGTTTTGAAGGACTTTGTAGACCCGTTCTCTGAACGGTCCGGTCCTCTCTGGGCATGGATCTCCTCGCTGATTTTCTCCAAGCGCTGCAGAGTGTAGGAGTAATGCTTCTTCACTTCACTCACACGCTCTTCTAACCGAGTTACCTTCAATTTGTGCTCCTGCAAACACCATACAACAAGTCTCAGCACAGTCGGCGGCTTGCCCAAATATGAAGGGGAGATAAGCAAAGATAAAGACAAATGTTTATGCAGCAAACAGGAATACGTTTACCAGAATAATCAAATCACAATCTAACTTTGGATCTCTGCACTGGAGCCAACTGTTGTTCAAATATAGCAACGTTTGTACTATCCAAGACGTTGCCATTCTCAATGTAACTGTATGCATCTTAAATTTGCAGAATGCAAATAATCAACTGAATTATTCATTAGCAATTTATTTTATATTGTTGGCATAGCAGTGATTCGTTGCTTTCAAGACACGGCATGTGTGAAATATTCAGATCTGCTCAACTCAATAGTATATAGTCACAAATGTGATAAATAACCTCTTACATTATATAATAACAGGTTATTTACTGTATATAAATAAAAAACCCGTTCTTACTCTTCTTGATTTTCTTTATCATGTTTCACTATTTTTTCCACTACATAGAGTAAATACATACAGTATACTACGTATAGAAATGAGAATTTCAACATGAACGACATAATACACAATTATGTTACACAATATGGCCAAAAGTTTGTGAACCCCTGACCATCACACCCATATGTGCTTGTTGAACTTCCCCTTCTATAAAAATCCTATAATAATAATAATAATAATAATAATAATAACAATAATAATAACGATAATAACCATAATAATAATAACAACAACAATAACCTCCACTCTTCCGGGAAGGGTTTCAGCTAGATTTTGGAGCGTGGCCGTGGGGATTTGTGTCCATTCAGCCTCAAGAGCATTAATGATGTGAGGCACTGAGGTTGGGTAAGAAGTCAGTGTTCCAGTTCATCCCAGAGGTGTTCAGTGGGGTTGAGGTAAGGACTCTATGCAGCCACTCGAGTTCTTCCACACCGACTTTGGAAAAATTCATGGAGCTCGCTTTGTATACAGAGGCATTGTCATGCTGGAACAGGTTTGGGCCTCTTCCAGTGAAGGGAAATTTTTAATGCTCCAGCGAACAAAGACATTCTATAAGATTGTGTGCTTCCAGCTTTTTGGAAATAGTTCAAGGAAGGCTCACATACAGGTGTGACGGTCAGGTGTCGACATACTTTTGACCATATAGACTTAAGTACTTGCTGGTGCCAAATTATACCAGCATTAACTGGTGTGTGAGTGTAATTATAGAGATTGCCGTATTATTATGACTTGAAATGAAGTAATCAAGTAATTCTAGTAATCAACAGTATTCGTATTTTTGCATACAAATCTCATTCATTCTCAGTAGCCACTCTCGCTGTGTGTATGAATCTCACCATGAAGATATTTTCTGATTGTGTTCCAAGCAAAGCGCAGCATGAAATCTCACCTCCAATATGGAGTTAAACTGGACCTTGAGTTCAAAGTAAGGTTTTGACTTGACTATGGTCCTCTTGAGGGATTTCTGCAGGGTCTGTACATGAGCCTCAGCTGCCTGACACAGCTGGGTAACACGCATGTGCTCTCGTTCACTCCGCAGTCGCTCGTCCTCAGCCTCGTTCACCTGTTAAAAGCAAAAACAGACCAGGCTTCATCTTAGCGCCTCTCGACGGGGGAGGGTTGATCTGAAAGCAACACTTATGCAACGGGAACTCGCTATGTAAGCGCTGAGACATCCACACCCAGGGCCTTATCCATGCACTGACATGAATTTTCAGTAATTCAATCATGATCAGGTAGAGTTTAACCACATGGAGGGAGGGGGGAAAAAAAAAAAAAGGAAAAAGAGGCTATTTTTGTCTAGCAGCATGACTGTGGAGGCGATCGGGGTGAGTAAATATAGGTCTACACTGCCAGTCATAACCATAGTTACATTTCGACACACTTACACAGACACACTATCACAGAATCATCAACTCTGCTCGCAAGCTCTCTCTCACACTGCGCTGAAATATCTGGGTTGTTCTTTGTCTTTCCTGCATCATGTTTTTCTTGCTCTATATTACTGCCCACTGCCTGAGCAGTCACTATTTATTTTTCCGCATCGATTTCAGATCAACTGTTCTGAAATCAAAATAGTACAATAACGGAGCACCAGATTATACACGCACAGGCACATTTCTGCCATGAATTAAACATTTTCAGTAATCCAATCATGATTGGATAATGTTGGACCAAATCTGGTTCAAACATGCATTGAATTAAAATGCGATAAAAAGACATTGGATCGACTCCAAAAGGTTTTGTCTAGCGGCGTGACAGAGGAGGCGACAGCGATAAGTAAATAAAAGTCTAAAACGCTATTTATACGCACTGCCTTGTTTACATTTCACCATGCTACACACACACACAGTGTTAACCGCATCATTTTACAGCAGTGACGAATTATGAGTGGTGTACAGATAATGAAAGGCTACCGGTTTATCAGAACCAAGCATGTTCACTGGTATAAAAATAATCTCCTACTCATGTCATGCTGACAGCTGGCAGGCTTCCCACACACTTCCCAGCTTATCTGCATTTCGCTCAGGAGGACGGTCCAAATATAATGTGTACAGAAAGCAGACGCAGCTGGAGATGTGGTGTTAAAGACAGGGTCTTTCCTCAAACAACCTCCAATATACTCCCCCCCCCCCACTCATCTGTTTAAGCAGCTGTTTTCAAAGTCAGCTAAGGAGAGATAGAGATATAAAACCATGCTAAAGTCAAGGCTTAATTATTGGCAGATCTGGACTTTGGACAAAATAACAAGGATATACAATAGGGCTGGGCAATATAAGTATCATAATATCACTATTATGACCGAGCACACTTTTCTGAGATATTGTGGGTTCTGTCAGTACGTTTAGAGCAATTTTAAATTCATTTAATTGGAAGCAACTGATTAAAGTTTTAGGTTATACAGATTTTCTCCCTTGTTTTTAGTATCACATAATTAATGAACAGTTTTTGAAAACAACACTACTGTTTTGCTGGCAGTTTATTAGCATACTTGTATATCTCAATACATATTGTGTACTGAAGAAATGTCAAGTATCATGATATCATACTTTTCTGTCATACCATTACCCCTAGTGTATACTCTAGATTGTAGGGTGGATACCTTGGAAGTGGCATGATTGAGCATCTCTTGCCAGGTTTGATCCAAAATCTTATCTGCACCAAGGCCCTGCTCAGCTACGTACACCATCTCCCGTGCAGCCGTGTGCATGGAAACGGCCCTCTCGTATCTAAGCGCAGCCTTCTGGGTCTCCTGCTGGGCCTAAGAGGTGCATAACATAATCAGAACGCATTAAGAGAGACAGGTCCTTGCTGAGTAGGAGTAATCTAATGATACAGCAAGAACCTGTCCTGGAAGTTATTTTACAGTTAGGCTAAAAGATTCAGAGAGTACTGAAACTTGTTCTCACAGATGCATTAATTCACAAAGACATAAATAAGAAAAAACAAAAAGAGAACCTCTTTAGCTAATCTCCGTGCCTCGTAGTAAGGTCTGGCTTTCTCGATGCAAGAGCCCAGTTGAGAGCTTAGTGCGTTGAGCTTCCTGGCTGAATCTGTAAATATTTTCCTGTAACTTGACCTCTCTTCCTAGGGGGTTCGGGTAAAAGATCAAATAAGAGTCATATATTCATACATCAATCAACTGTTTGCAGTTTGCTCGGCATCATGTTTCAGAAATCTGTTCATTACGTACTGTATCACTGGTTTCCATCATGGAAAAACGAATACGTAACCTCAATAACTCATGCAATGAGTGATATCTTGAGTTTCAGAATTTTTTGTTGTTCATTGGCTTCAAAACTGCAGAGCATTCACAGAAATAATATCCACTGATGGGGAGAATAACAGCACTGCATCTGCAAAAGACCTAAGATATTCTTAGGCTTGCAGATGTGGACTGCCTACATGCTTTCAGTAAGATCTTCCTGTCAGAGAAACCCAATTTTGGGGTAAATTATTGAAGTATACTACACTCTGAACGACTAGCCACTAAACAGGTTCACAGCACTGAGGATCCACCACCATATTTTACAGTGGGAATGGGTGTTTTTATTTCATGCAGGGGAAGTTTATGCGCTATATTCTTTTTGGAGTGCTCTCTTTTCTTGCAACCCTTCCAAACAACTTCCTCTCAAGGACGTTGTGTTTAATAGTTGACTTTGACACTTGAGAAACCCAACATGACTTTTAAATCTCTCTTTTTTTATTATTATGGTGTTTAACGATTATATTTAATGATATTTTTAATTGCTTAAATTATATTTAAAACGTTCAGCATGTAGGTCAATAACCACCTGTCTTCTTTGTGTTGAAAACTGGGTTTTCCCCAGATCGGCAAATGTTGCGGTAATGGACGACAGGGGTTTTTACCTGAGTACAACCTTCAAATGTTCAGTCAAATGAGTGTAAGGATATTGAACAGTGTCAGGATACATTTTTATATGATATTGAGTCGTGGGAGAACATACATACATACACACACACATATATATATATATATATATATATATATATATATATATATATATATATATATATATATGTATAGGACTTTATTAGTGGACAAGAGTTTGTCTGAGCAATTTCACATCATTATTTCATACGATCGTTTCGCTTTGTCTCTTAGAAGGTGCTAACGACTATTGAGTTAACTCATACTTTAATTTTCATGCCATTTTATCCTTTCTTCCATCTATCCATTCATTTTCCATACCACTTATCCTACACTTCGGTAAGGGGCAGGACTGGGGGAGCCTGGAGCCTATCCTGGGGAACTCGGGGCAAAAGGCAAGGGGACACCCTGGATGTGGTGCCAAGCCATCGCCGGGCACGTTCACACACTATGGACAATTTAGCTCAGTCAATCAGTCTACAAGACATGACTTCGGACTGGGGGAGGAAACCAAAGTACCCAGGGGAAACCCCCTGAAGCATGGGCAGAACATGAAAACTCTGTGCGGAGGCGGGATTCAAACCACCGGCCCTGGAGGTGCGAGGCAAACGTACCAACTACGACACGTGGCATTTTATAGATATATTTCTGAAATTGACACACTATATTATAATGTTACCTCTAGCTTCAGCTCCAGCTGGTTGATCTCCTCACTGGCTTCATTCAGATGCTCCAGCTCCTCCTGGATGAGGCAAAACAGTGTCAGTTATCCAGCAACATCTCCATCCAGTGTCTCAAATGAACATGTCAGAACCTAGGGGTTATTTCTCAGTCACCTGTATCCTGGGGTCCAGCTCCTCATCAGGCTGTTTCTTATGCACATCCGTCTCCTCTTGTTGTTGTTGTTGATGGTGATGATGATCTAGCACTTCACACGTTTCACGTTCACACTCTTCCCTTTTCGCAGACTCGCCATCAACGTCTCTGTCTTTACACGGCAAACCACAATCTCCTATCCTTTCTCCAAACCTTTTTTCCCTTTTCCCCCTCTGCTCAGCCGCAAATCGGGGGACTCTCGCGCCCTCATCTGATCTATCTACAAGAATACCAATAAGAATCGAGACCAAACTATTTATCTAACTGGCTCAAAAGGACCATAAAGCGGATCTCGATGAGCGTCACTTGACTCCGACTCCAGCCCGAGCTACAGCACGCAGATGCTGTAGATGCTCTGACACATGTTCATGTTTTCCTCCTTTTTATCCTTCATCAGCTAGCTGTCCAGGGCTAGCTCGCTGACACCGAAACATATTTTCTAAACCCGACGACCATCGTTTAATGATCTCCGATGCTCCTGAACTATCTACGTAATAAATACACTTAGGGGTGGGATTAAGAAAGGCACGCAATTAAGAAAGTTTTGAATCATAACGTCTGCACACCCGCACTCAATAACGCTAGTTAAAGTAACATTATTTCGACAACGCGTAGGTGTGCGTGGGCAGCTCGGCTTCCGTAGAAGGATGACGATGGATGACGCGATTGATCTTGCGTCATGAATGCGCGAGAGGTTCTGTTGAAGGTTTTGGATTTTTGTACGACTGAGAAAGAAGATGTTGCCCACTTATTTGTTTAATCGCATTCATAACTAAATGTTTTGGATGGATTTGGAAGGCTTCCTTTGGAAATGCTTATTTACAAGAGGTCTTTTTTTATTTTATTTGAATAGACAAAGATTACCACCAAATGTAAACACCATACATAATACCATACATACAGGGGAAATACCATACATAAGCAGAAATGGTTTAGTGGTGAACATGTTCGCCTCACACCTCCAGGGTCCGGGGTTCTGTGTGCACACACCGTGGCCCTGTGTGTGCGGAGTTTGCATGTTCTCCCCGTGCTGCGGGGGTTTCCTCCGGGTACTCCGGTTTCCTCCCCCAGTCCGAATAAGTCAGGTTTTTATACTGTACTTTTTCCCCCCCACAGATACATTTAATGCCATGTATAAATTAAGCGAGGAAGAAAACACTTCGGGAAGTGCTGTTACAGGAAAATAACCAAGGACAGGAGTTGATTATTTTCCCATAACAGCAAGTCCCAAAATGATTTAATCCTCTTATACCACTGCAATTTGCCAGTGATTATTTTATTATTATTTTTCCTTAGTTTTTTTATTTTAAATGCCTCATCATTCTTTTTCTATGTTTAAAGTTAATGTTATTATGGAATGTCTGTAATACAAGTTAGTGCCTGGCAGCTATAAATAGTCACTCTCTCACCTGCTTCACCTGCCTCTCTCTTTTTTCTCTTGAAGCAGGACAACAACAAAAAAATGCAGCTTGTCATGTTACCCAGAAACGTCCTTGCTGAAAAATCCAGTTTGGTCTGAACTGCTACCGGTTGCCAAAAAAACAGGCAGAATTGCTCAAGCGTCTTTGTCAACTTGTATATTATTTTCCAGCTTCCTTATCAATTAACAGTGGCTTAGTGGTTAGTACTTTTGCTTTACATCTCCAGGGTTAGGGGTTCGATTCCCGCCTCCACCCTGTGTGCTCGGAGTTTGCGTGTTCCCCCCTTGCTTCAGGGTTTCCTCCAGGTACTCTGGTTTCCTCCCTCAGTCCAAAGACATGTGTTGTAGGCTGATTTACATTTCTAAATTGTCCGTAGTGTGTGAATGATCGTGTGTGCGATTGTGCCCTGCGATGGTTTGACACCCCGTCCAGGGTGACCCTTAACTTTTGCCCTGGGATAGGCTCCAGGCAACCATGTGTAGGATAAGCAGTACGGAACATGGATGGATGCAATTGCAATTGTTTGGAAACAGTTTCCATCTAGTTGCACTTACCAGCTAGAAAATATGGTCTACCAGTTTGACCAACTCAGTCTGTTTTTGCAGCTGGTAACTGATCAGACCAAGCTGAATTTTGCAGCAGGATGGGAAGCCCTCCATCCTGCACACTTTCCAACTTTACCACTGACTGTTATAAAGCGATGGCACCATCAGGCACCATTGTTGACAAAATATTATTTAGCTGGTGGATAATTCTCAGGAAACCATTCACATATGACCTATAGTGTTGGTGTTGTTGGGGTTTTAAACACCGTGTTCACTTACTTAGACATACCGGCCTAGTTGATGCGCTTTGTAGGTGTACAATTAGAGACTACAGTTCAGTTTTCCATTTAAAGTTGTGTTCCCTTCATCAGTATCACGTTCTGACCTCTGGGTAGATATTTTTGTTTTGTGGACTGTTTTTAAACCAGCAGTGACAATGATACACTAATATAAGTGGCAGACATACTGTCATGTTAGTGCCACTGCTGTGTTGATAATGATCCACTACTCAATAGCATCTACAGTCAGTAATCCTATTTTTTTGCCTGATAAGTTGTAGAAGTTTCATTTTTATCCTTGGAAATATTTGCCTAAAATCCTGTATGAATAACCCATATTAAAAAAATAAATAAAATAAAGTACACCCTTACTACTTCACCAAACATTAAGACAGTAATTATCTGCCAGGTATAATTAATGAAATGCACAAGACTAGTTCATCATCAAGAAATGTGAACACTGCAATAAAAGCAGATTTTTTGGCAGTTTGGTGTTTTGGAGCACTCGGGTGTCTAAATCATGCCAAGGAGAAAGGACCTCGGCCATGACCTCAGAGAAGCAATTGTTGATGCTCAGTAGTCTGGGAAGGGTTATAAGAACATCTCCAAACAGGTCATCTAGCCAGGAAAGGTCAGAATGTGATGAAGGGAGATATAGGGAAAAAAGAAAGTACACCCTCCTTCAATTCTATGTTTTTATTTATCAGGGCCTAAATAACAATTGTGTAGCCCTCACCAACTTCTATAAACATATACACAGTGCATCCGGAAAGTATTCACAGCGCTTCCGTTTTCCCACATTTTGTTATGTGACTTCATGGCTTGGTTTGTGCTCTGACATGCCTTGTTAACTGTGGGAGCTTATATAGACAGCTGTGTGCCTTTCCAAATCATGTCCAATCAACTGAATTGACCACAGGTGAAGTCCAATCAAGTTGTAGAAACATCTCAAGGACGATCAGTGGAAACAGGATGCACCTGAGCTCAATTTTGAGTGTCATGGCAAAGGGTGTGAATACTTATGTAAATGTGCTGTTTTTGTTTTTTATTTTTAATAAATTTGTAAAGATTTCAAACAAACTTCTTTCATGTTGTCATTATGGGGTACTGTTTGTGGAATTTTGAGGAAAATAATTAATTTAATCCATTTTGGAATAAGGCTGTAACATAACAAAATGTGGGAAAAGTGAAGTGCCGTGAATACTTTCCGGGTGCACTGTACATATAGAGGTAGGTAGGTGTGTAGCTTGGGCCTAAAACTATTAATGACACACAGAGGCGGTCAGTTAAAATATGACAAATGTTTGCTTTATTTTCCCCCACATATTATATCCCAGACATTTTGGAATAACATCAGTCTGTGATCAAAGCTAATGATTAAAGTCAATGATCTCCAACAAATATAGATTTAAAAGCTACATGTTCTACCCCAAACAACACATAACATCCACCACCACTTAAGCACAAACTTCACATATAATCATTTAAATAGAGCTATAAAAGTTTGAAGGCACTTAAAAGAGGTTTCAGATTGCAAAGTGACTGGTGAATAAAGAATATTTCTATCAAGGCTGTGATGATTATCTGTTATGATTTAAAAAAAAAAAAAAAAAAGATCACTATAAATCACATTTGATGGCAACTTGGTGTGACAATTCTAAAAAATCTATATATCTAACATTGAATGTATATATTTGTCTCTCTTCATTAAAAAAATATTAGCATTGACCTGAGATATGGAAATCAAGTACTCTAAAACACAATCTTTGGTCTCATATCATTTTCAACCTTTGCTTATTTTGAAACGTCTCTGTTATGTTCTGCAGAGTGAACATTTCCAAATGTACGGCAAATAAAAGGTAATCATTTAGCGTGGATGCTGAACACATTTGCACCATGACAATTCAGTGGATTAATGTTTAAAAATATAATTCCTTTGTACGGACTACACAGAGCCCCCCACATACGGACAGGCTACCTCAACTCCAGCTTGGATCATACTTTGTCCAACCAAAAGGTGGCGCTATATAGATCCGCTTTCCTTGTGAAAAGAAGCTGACAACACCTCGATATCCAGCTCGTGGCACTCCAGACTTCAAGTCATCCATGAGTCCAAGATCTCGTGCTAGTGTTTTAAAACTCTGAGCGCTGGAATACTGCAGGCGAAACGGGCCGGGCCCGGACAGTTTTCCATTTTTCAGGTCCACCACTGTCACAATAGGAGCGCTGTAAACCTCCTTCTCAAAAGCTTGATCATATTTCCCCTGCTCCAAATAAGACAAATCTCTATTTGTAAAAGGCACAAATTCGGTGTTGAGTTTAATAAAACGGAGATACTTGTCATAGAACTGACCCAAACTCACACCCTTACTGCCAAACGTCAAAGTTCTAGAGATTTCGGGCCGAATGCATGACCTGTCTTTGCGTTGATTGGGGTGCCTCATCCAGTCATCCCAAAACGAAGCTGGCCATTTTGGCTCAAGCTCGGTCCAGATCTCCTTAAGCAGCATCCACCCAAGTCCTGGGAAAAAGTCTGTCCTATATAAGAGTTCTGATTTCGCAGGATCTACATATCCGTTCCTGCCATTGTCATTCCAGGCAGACACACACCACAGAGTTTCGTCGGATTTTAGTACAGGGTGAAGGGCTTTAAAGTATTCAAAGAAGTCTGGAGCCACCTTAAAGAGAGGAAGAGAAGAACCATATCAGATGCAAGGCAAGTTGAAGGCAGCATGCTGAAAGGCAAGTCTGATTAATCTAATTTGTACTAGTGCCCAGATGATCTAACAGCTGGCCAATAAAATTAAGGCAGTCAATTGTTGACTATAATCAGTCAACTGAATTGATGGCAGTTGTATGCTAATTCGTATTTAATATGAGTTTGAATGTTATTGGTTGATTCTGAACACTGCCACATTCACAATTATAAAATGGTGTGCACATGTATGCAACCAGTGTATTGTAAATGTTTTAGTTCTTTTCCCTAAAATGATTCTTATTGTTTTCACTTTAATTCATAAGTTAAAATTTCACAATAAAAGGTAGAAAAGCTTCGGACATGATTTATCTTGGTTTCGTTTTTTACATCACAAAACCCTGCCATTTTAACAGGAGTGACTTGTTATATGCACTGTAAAACGGTTTCTCGTGGACGCGAACTTGTGACATTTTCATCTTTAAACCACAATAGAGAGTTAAATAAAACAAAATTATTTTTTAAGATTTTGTAACTTAAGAACCATTCCTATTTGAAACACAAATATGTTTTCTGGAGATCACACAATTTATCGCACAATGTATGTAAAAGCAAAGCGGATGTGTGTACAGTGGGGGTAATAATTATTGAACGAGTCAACATTTTCTTTTTTCAATAAATATTCCGTAAATAGACTTTGGTATTAACTCAAGAAGTCCACAGATATAAAGAAATCCAAACATTAAAGTCCATAAATGAAGTTATGTGTAATAAAGAGGAATGACACAGGAAAAAAAGTATTGAACACACTAACTGAAATGTATTTAATACTTAGTGGAGAAGTCTCTGTTTGTAATGACAGCTTCAAGTTACTTCCTGCATGAAGAAATTAATCGGCCGCAGTATTCAGGTGTGATTTTGACCCATTCTTCTAAACATATTGTCTTTAAATCTTGTAGATTCCGGGATGCCCTCTTGTGAACCTTGATCTTTACCACTTTCCACAAATGTTCAATTGGATTCAAGTCAGGTGATTGACTGGGCCATTCTAATACTTAGATTTCTTTTTCTCTGGAATCAATTGAGAGTTTCCTTTGGTGTATGCTTTGGATCGCTCTCCTGCTGGAAGGACCAACCAAG
Organism: Ameiurus melas; assembly: GCA_012411365.1. Classification (NCBI taxonomy): domain Eukaryota; kingdom Metazoa; phylum Chordata; class Actinopteri; order Siluriformes; family Ictaluridae; genus Ameiurus; species Ameiurus melas. Next base: position 25,840,282 of record CM022759.1, read on the forward strand.
TCTCATCTTCATCATCCTGGAGGATGGCAGCAGATTCTTCTCAAGAATCTCCCGGTAAAGGGTTCAATTCATCGTTCCTTCAATTATATGAAGTGTGCCAGTACCATACGATGAAAAACAGACCCACACCATGATGTTTCCACCTCCAAACTTCACTGTTGGTGTAGTGTTTTTAGGGTGAGGTGCAGTGCCATTTCTTCTTCAAACATGGTGTTTAGTATGACCGCCAATATTTTTCTCTCGTCTAACCAGACTACACACTTCCAGTATTTCATAGGCTTGTCCAAATGAGTTGTAGGAAACTTTACACGAGCTTCGACATGCCTTTTCTTTAGTAATGGAGTCTTGCAGGTTGAGCGTGAACAATTCAATTAAATTTTATTTGTATAGTGCTTTTTACAATAGACATTGACTCAAAGCAGCTTTACAGAAATATCAACACGGTATACAGATATTAAAGGTGTGAATTATCCCAACTGAGCAAGCCACTGAGTGGTGACAGTGGCAAGGAAAAACTCCCTAAGATATTAAGAGGAAGAGAGCTTGAGAGGGACCAGACTCAGAAGGAAACCCATCCTCATCTGGGTAAAAACAGATAGTGTAAAAAAGTTAATAATGGATTAAAATGAAATCTGTTTGGCCTTAGAAGCAGCCGTAGTGGACCCAGTGGTGCTTACTGGAAGATTCAGAAGTTATGAAATATGTCTGTATCTTATTCCATAAATATGTTTCGCAACAATAAGGTTGTGAAGGTCTTGGGAGAGCTTTTTGCATTTATCCATCATGAGATGTTTCTTGTGTGTGACACCTAGGTAAAGAAAAGCCTTTTTACAGACCATCAATTTACTAACCCAGCTGATATTAATTTGCACAGATAGGGGGTATACTTACTTACGGATTTCAGCTGGTTCCTTTCCTTACCTTACCTTGGAGAATTTCTTTCCCTGAGTCGTTCCACTTTATTACACATAACTTTATTTATGGACTTTAATGTTGTGAAATCTTTCTATTTCCAGATTTCCTGAATTAATACTGATGTCTGGTGAAAATTCATGTGAATTGCTTCATTGAAAATATATTTCCTGAAAAATGTTGTTTGTCCATTCAGGAAATTTGGGGCTTTTTAATTAATCAACTAATTCCTTTAGGTTTTGAATTTTAGTTCTATATTTGTATTACTTTCTTTTCTGGAGTAAGTCTCAATTAGATTATTGGTTTCTTTTTAGTCTTTGATCATATAAATCACACAAGACTTGTTAGCAGATTTTTTTTTTAAATAATAATTTTCATATTAGTTCTAAATTGCACATCTCTACAGCTTACATTTAACTCGTATGCATTCAATCATATGCACATTAAAGAACAGATAACAGTTATGAATTATACATAAAAGCAGACATATAGGTTTGGTGTTAAACAGATAAACAAGAGAATGCATACCTCCAAATCATCTTCCACAACGATGACAGCAGAGTATGAGAAGGTGTTGAAGACCTGGTTTAGAGCCCAACGGTAATGTCTTGAGATTTTGTAGTAACCCTGGAACTTGTTATGTCCTGCAGGCACTGAGATCTCTGACAAATCAGGCTGTTTAATGTGAGTCAGTTTACTGCCGTATGAGGCAATCACATCAGCGGTCTGCGCGTGTCCACAGTCCTGGCTCACGATGATGGGGAAGAGTTCAGGTGATGGCCGGTACTCGAGGAGTTTGTCCAAGCAGCGTGTCACGGTCACTCGGTTACACGCCATGACCAAGATGGGAATAACCACGGGGGATGGCCGGGAGTTACTCCCCACATCTGTAAAATTACTTTTGATATCCAATTTACTCCTGAAAGCGGTAGTTTTTTTTTTTTGTTCTTCCCACAGTGACTTATGACTCTGAATCTGGAGAAGGATTTTGTTCTGGGATTCAAGTTCCGTCTCAAACGCACTGATTAAGTGAAGCAATTTCTCCACAGTGTTGGAGTTTTGTGGATCTTTTTCTTCTGAAATAGACATGCCTCCTTCAGGTGACCGTCCCAAAAGAACAAATATAAGAAGGGCATTCCAAGCAATAAACGACAAAGCGCCACAAATAATTAGACAACCTTTTTTGCGGAACATGGCCAAAGTGGACCTTAGGGTGTCAGGGCAGCAGAAGTGTTTGATACGGTGAGTAGGGTATCAGGGAAGTGTACGTTCTCACTAACCAAAGCATAAGGCAGGAAGGGAAATATCCTGTACATGTGAATATAATTATGTGCTTGGCTAGGAGAATAGGTCAAAAGTCTCATAGACGTCAACAGAAAAGGGGCTGTAATAAAGGTCGACATCAAAGAAGGACATGTTTATTTATAATTTTTTTTTAAAGAAGGTCATTGGCGCTTTGGCAAGTCGGTGAATTTCAAGCCAAAATCCAAGGACAAGGTGACTGTAAGAAAAACAAAATGTGTTATTAAAACCTAAAACATTATGATTATTATTATTATTAGTAGTAGTAGTAGTAAAAGTAATATTACTGATCATAAATCCAGTGCACAGAAATGTAAAAAAGCAACCAACTGCGCACCTATTATGGTTTTGAAACGCGCCTAATTTTGTTTTAAAAGTCTCACACAATAGATTTACATATATCCAAGCTCAAAAAACATTTTAATGTGCTCTTAATTTAAGCTGCAGCATTACCTTTTCCCCCCCCAGTGTCACAAACGACTCGTTAAATGATCCGTTCGAAATGTTTCATTCTAAACCCTCCTTTGAGAGAGCATACTCTGCTCTGATTGGTCAGATGCCCCAGTCTTTTGTGATTGGGCTACCTCTGTAAGCATGTGTTGAAACAGAACCGCCCACTACCATAACGAGTTTCAGAGCAGCAAATGAAGAGCAGAGGCGGGGCTTTTTGTTACAAACCTCAGTAGGTTAGTACAGGAAGTAAAGTCTGGAATCACCAACGACTCGTTTCAGCTGTTCAGAATCCCTTCCTTCTTTCCGGAGTCAATAAACCCATTTGTCGTGCGCTTTGATCGTTGAAATTTTGCAGACTTTTTTTTTTACATTCCCAAACAGCTCGATAACACACTACATGAAAGGTAACTTTTGAAACACCATAAATAGGTGCATGCAGACGTCGTATATGAGAGTATTGTCATACGATATATTTACCATAACACCCATTCCAACTATAAAGCTAAAGCGATGGGCTTTGCAGTCGTACAAGTGAACTTCGGTAAAAAAAGAACAGATAAAGATTAACACTCAGTAGATTTAAGAAATATGAATAATATCTGAACTGCTTTGGGTGCTGTCTAAAAGCTACTTTTTCAAAGCTATGTGAATGTGCGTGTGTTTTAATAAACACATACAGTGGGTCTATGATCTTATTATTATGTTCCAGTGTCATCATTACTATCAATGCTGGGGTTTTTCACTAACAGATAATCCTCTAATAATAATAATAATAATGTGTTATTAATGATCTTAATAATATAATTCTGGACAGCTTTAAGTGTGAAGCAGCAGGTTGTCCTCCAATCAATAATCTAACCTGTAGATATCACCCTTCCTGAATATACTTGTAAGGTAACAAAATAACGGCTTCTCCAGCCTCTCAGACCATGAAGGGATAAATGGGGTCTGTCCATCAGCATGGCTTAATTTCTTATAACCTACTGTAACTACATTCACTTACATGATGAGTCGAGTCGGCTCCCGTTCTCCTCCATTTCTCTCACTGCAGGTCCAGAGAGACAAGACTGAGAAGTGAACTGAACATAAAAAAAAAATACTATAGGCAAACATTACCCCGCTGACGCATCATAAGTTTGTTATTCTTTTTTGTTTTGTTTCGTTTTTAGTCTAATCACACCAGCTTCTCGCTTCGCTAACGAGACACTGATCGATTTAACTTCCGGGTGACGCTACAAGGTAGCAGGAAGTCCCGCCCACTTTCACCTAGTGGTGTGCGTTTGTCTTGTGCGAGAAAGTTGTGCAGACACCTATAACTAGAATAGAGAAGCCCTAAACGGCCATGCATTATTATATATATTTTTTATTTTACTTAGTTTTTTTCCCTCGTGATCTCGACTTAATTTTTGTGTGTACTCGTCATCCGTCGTCCCGAGGTCAATGGGTTTTTGAAGGGGTTTTTGGTTAAATGCCTGAAATAAGGTCTGTGGTTAACACAAGCTCAATATATATGTTCACGTTTTATAATATGACATAAAATGCCTCAGTAATAGCCCACTCAGAATATTTAAAAAAGCTTTTACGTGTCTTGAAAATGACGGACGCTAACACGTGGCTATTGGACTATAGAGGTTGTCGCGGATATTAGACGTCATCACGCCGAAGAGGAAAACTCTACTCAGCCTCGTTGTGTGTATATGCTTGTACTCTTGCAGACTATTCCAACCCAAACTTTCCAACTTGTAGATTTATCAATTTATAGTATTTTCCTTTTTTTTTTAAAAAATAAAGATTGGAAGGGTTGTCGGAAGCGGAGTGGTGTTGACGTCGAAATCATGCGACCGTGGTGTAGTTCGTTCATAGTGTAACATTAGCGTTTACTTCTGGTGATTGTATTTCGGCTTCAGAATTCATAAATGTTGTGTACGTTTGTGAAGATTATCTTTATGAACGAAACATGTAAGAATCATAAACTTTTGTTGGTCACAGAGTTTATTTTCTGCCCCAATTGAAAAATCCTATTGGCTTTTTGTCGAGGGAACCAGGGTGATGCTCACTTCCGGATAGGCCTACAAAAATACCTCATCGCCGTAGGACTGATGGCTTCCACATTAGTGTCAGACACTTGAGTAGGGTACACCCCTGTCTCTTAATATAAAGTCCATCTCTATATCGGGCAGTTATTATATTTATGATGGCGAAGATATTACATCAGTTTTAATTTTCAGTCTTTTTGACTTGTCACCTGAATTGAATGGGTTTAATCTGAACCTCAACAACTTAAAAACAAGCAGACACAGTTAAAAAAAAGAGTAACTTGTACCTAATGTGTTCTGTTATTTTATTATTATTATTATTCAACAAAAACAGTGATATTTTAACATCAAAGAGAAATTTGGGGATACACATAACAGATCTTACATCGTACAGGGTAAAATATTAAATCATACAATTAGTATAAGAGATGTTTTAATACACTTCTAATTTCTAGTAATTCAGTTCAATTAGTCATAAAATATTTTAAGATCTTTGCTAAAAAAAAACCCTAAAGGAGGGTGTAACAGACATTATTTTAGCTTTATGTACCGTACATGAAACTTCCGAAGAAGAATTATTACTTTAAATGTGTTATGAATTATATCAGAGCCAGTATTACAGTCCAAGAAGTCCAAAAATCATCATAGATATGTGTTCTATTTAATGTAATGTGCAGGAGTTAAAGGGGTCCCTGTCTGCAAAAAGTTTGAGAACTGCTGTTTTGTTGTTGTTGTTAAGAAGAAGAACATCATCATAATCACCAGCCTGTTGGACATGGGATCTTAAATGCCAGCCAAAGACATTGTCTTCAATTTTAATACCTCTTGCTTTGACCATGTCAGAGTCTACTTTGGCATTTTATTACATTTCAGTACATTTTAATTTCAATGTTTTAGTCAATATCATTTTGTAGGTTTAGCTTTCATTTCTGAAACCACAATGAACTATGTTGTTGGTATACCATAAAAGTGTGAAGTTTCAGGTTCTGAGCCTCTTTGGCTTTATCCTTCATTTCACAGTGACAAACCCATGTTACTCAACAGGTTTTTCTACAAAAAAAAGAATAATAGACTATGTAGTAAGCCCTGTAGAACTGCTACCATAAAAGTTCTGTAACACTGTATAAAACTATGGGTGATCCTATGAGGAGTTAAACATTAAACCGAAGACAAATGACACTTACTGTTATATGTCTGAACTTTACATTAAAATGGTTTATTAAAAAATTTTTAAATCACAAATAGTGTGCTCACCTGCAATGTAATTGAGTTTGTAATTGAGCAGCACAAACATGTTTCTTTTTTCGGAAGAGCTTCACTCAAAATCATTATCCACTTGCCTCACATCTTTGCTTAAAAATGCAAAATTTAATGAACTATGTTTTGTTCAGTTTATGGTAAGTAGAAAATCTGTGCAAATGCTGAATCATTCAAAGAATCCAAGATGTCAGTCATCTGGGACTTCTCATTCTTATACATAATGAATTACTATTACCTTTTAAAACACTATAGATATACTATATGGCCAAAAGTATGTGGAAAACTGACCAACACACAGCTATGTGGCCTTCCTTAGACTTTTTCCACAAAGGAATGGCTTTGTATGCTTTTGCATTAAGATTTCCTTTTGCTGGAACCAAGAAGCTCAAACCTGTTCCAGTATGTTCCAGTGACCCTGTGCATAAAGTACGTCCATAAAGACATGGTTTGCCTAAGTTGGTGTTGGAGAACTCAAGTGTCCTGCACAGAGCCTTGACCCCAGTGAACACCTTTGGGATGAAATGGAACACCAAGTTCGCACCAGGCCTTTTTACCAGACATCAGCACACAACCTCTTGTGCTCTTGTGGCTGAATGTGTAAAACTCCCCACTGCCATGATCCAGTGGAATCTACTGGAAAGACTTCTCAGACAGCAGATGCTGTTATAGCAGCAAAGGGACAACAACTCAGTATTAATGCCCATGGATTTGGAATAGGATATTCAATACACAGGTGTCCACATATATTTGGCCATATATGGTATATGTAGGAAGTGAACTAAAGACATATAATAGACATATTCTGATTCAGCATCCTATATACCCACGGTCCAGTCCTGGAACACACAGCTAACAGGTTCGGTTCTTTTAGAGCAGGAAATGTTTAACACTGTACACAGCGGTGTACTGGACTACAGGTAGTGATCCATGCTTTCTGAACCTTTTTGAACCAGTCTGCTTCGTTCAGAGCGCACGTGGCGACACCTGCTGGTGTGGCAGTTAACTCACAACGTTAGATCTTGAAATGCATATTGATGAGATATTTCTGAACTTGACTTTTAATACAATATTTGGGTATGTTATGAGTAGAAATTATATTTTTCATATTGATTCAGTTCCTCAGACACACTGCTGCCAAAACACGAAGCTCCACTCATTAATAGAAAAATTAGCCACGTGATTCCGGAGTTCCGGAGCCTTGGGGTCCATACTGTCTTGCACAAACCCAGAACTTCTTGATCTTTGCAGTCTCCGGCCCATTTACGTTTTTATCATATCTTTTTAAATCTATAGGTCAAACAACAGGTCAAATAATGGAACATTTATTTATTATGTTATTATTACCTAGCTGGTTCAGGTGTGTTTGTACCAGGAAATAATAAAAAACTGAACTCTCTGTGGGATTGATCAACTCTAATTAACCAAATTAATGGACAGTTATGTCATGGTGTTAATCAATCGCCTAATATTATCCACGTTTAATAGAAACTCAGTATTTTACAGATTTGGATGTACACTATATGGCCAAAAGTGGATACTCGTATATGTTTGTTAAACATCCCATTCCAGATGTATTCCCCCTTTGCTGTAATAATAACCTCCACTCTTCTGGGAAGACTCTCCACTAGATTTGACAGTAGGAATTTGTGACAGGTCCGGCTCTGATGTCAGACGAGAAGGTCTGGGGTGCAGTCAGCATTCCGGGTCATCTCAGTGGTGTTCAGTGGGGTCAAGGCCAGGCCTCTGTACAGGACAAGTTCTTTCACTCCAATCTTAGCACACCATGCTTATATAAACCTCACGTTATGTACAGAAACACTGTCATGCTGGAACAGGTTTGGGTTTCTCAGCTCCAGTGAAGGGAAACTGTAAAGCTACAGCATACAAACACATCCTATACAGTTGTGTGTTTCTAATTTTGTGGCAGCAGTTTCGGGAAGACTCGCATATGGGTGTCCACAACCCTTATAGCATAGCATATGTAAATTGAGGTGTTATCAGATATGCTTTTACAGCAGTCAAATTTCTTTGTGATTGTGTTACATCAGCCAGTAGTAAGTACGAATCAAGAACCAAGGTGAATAATTAATAAGAATCTTGAACGTTTTCAGTTTATACTGTATGTGTAAATAAACTGTCAAGCATGTCCAAACTGTGAACCACTGCCATTCAGCCTGCAGGCCATTTTCAAAGTATGACTAAAGGAATGATTCCTTTAAAAATCTATTTGAGAGGGGTTTTTTTTTCTTTCTTTCTTTTCATTCTACTAAAAAAAGAGTAGATTTCCAAAACATTTACTGTCCAAGTATTCATTCATTCATCTTCAGTAAAGTGGCCAGTCCATCACAGGGCACCATTCACACTCATTAACACCTGGAGACAATTTAGCATAGCCAATCTGCCTACCTGCATGTTGTTGTTTTTTTGTTTGTTTTTGTTTTAAATAGTGGGAGGAAGTGTTGTGGTTAAAAATATACATAAAATAAACACGAGGGAGACCGAGTAAGAATAATAGGTAATTTTATTGAAAATCAGCAGTGAGATGCGCAATTTGGTGGCAGGTGCTCGAATCCAAATCCAGCCCTTAGACACATAGAGGAGGTATTAGGTGGATATTGATAAATAGGATTCACATTTTGGGATTGACACACTATGGTGTAATAGTCACAGAGAAGGAGAGTTAGGGAGGCACACACACATAGATAACACACACACACACACACACACACACACATTCAGGGTCAGGCGTGCAGACATAGCACATACACACACACACTCTCTGTCTCTCCCTCTCTCTCCAACACCCCCTCTCGAAGGCCCGAACACACACACACACACACAACATTAGAACTTTACAAGAATAAATAGTATTAAGATATAATAAGGATAATTTAATAATATTATGAAGTAGGGAGTACAGTAAACCATGTGCAAGTAGTATAACCATATATAAAATAGAAATATAAAACAGATATGAAAGTAAATTATAAACCAGAAAAATAGGAATAAAGGTAAAATAAACTTACTCATAATGCAGAGGATAAAGATTCTTGTCTCGCGGGGATGGGTCGGGCATGCTGTAGACATAGACCTTGAATGTTTGAGAGAGAACCGTGAGAAGCTATTTATACGAATAGCTGCGTCAGACTGCACCTGTGAGACCAAGGTCGTTGCTCCAAATTGTTTTCTTTTCTCTCTCTCTTATTTTCAATCCTAATGGTAAATTTTTCAGCAGGTTTTTTTCTCCTCATGGTAATCTTGATAAGCCTTTTTTGTAACCTCATGGTTATCGTGAGAGGCTTGTTTTTTTTACCTAATGGTAACTGTTTGAGAGGTCTTCTGAAATATGTTGGTTATTTTCGCTGTACATAAGCTATAATTATCAGATCACTTCTGGGAATTCTCATTGGTGTGGATCTTGTGTGGTGGACCGAAATAAAAACTGGACCCTTGCTTTTCCTCACTCACGGCTGGTCGTCTTTATTCTATCTCCAATTGGGTGTACGGATATGAGTATTTGCTTCCAGGTTGAATTTTAATTGTCTTTTGGTAATATGCAAAAATCAGCCCTTCAGAAGCCAGAGTACATGGGGAGAACATAACACAAATAGTAACCCAAGCTCAGGATCAAACCAGGGATCCTGTAAGGCAGCAACACTAGACATTGCACCATCCATCACTACTACAATAAACCAAATAAACAGTGGAGCAACTCCCCATCTTTTTCTGTTTGGTCTAATATTTGTTTCAAAATGTGAATGTTAATTTAGTTCATGGAAGTTTTGAGGAGACCTGGTAGCATTAAAGAAATAAAAAACAAAGCGAATGTTATTCTGTGCTTTGAAGAGTTCAATTAAAGTTAAAAAGCTGTAGAATGAGGATGTGAAACAGAACCATAATTTCTTTATTTTCTATGATTGTAGTTAGTCTGTAGCCTGAGAGTCCACTTACTTTTCTCCACCTGGAGCTTAATAAGATATTTTTAAATCTCAATACCCTGAATTTACATTCATGTAGAAAGAGTGGGAATCAAACACTTGTTTAGCATTATTTGTTTAATAATATTGGAAGAACTCAGACAAGTAAAGAAATCTGATCATCTCACCGATGACATTTTATAAAAAATAAAAAAAAAGTTTTGAAGGAAATGCAGGTTATAGGTTACAATGCACTAGAGGGCAGATGAATGTACCTAGTTAATGGTTAAAGATTAAAGGTTTGAGTGTGTAAATTGTAAACAGTGGAAACCCAGCTAACCGGGAGCATTCTCAGAAGTTTGGCTAACGTTCTGACAAGGTTCTATAAAGTTATGAACAAACCTTCTTCCAGTAACATTAATAAAATATTCATTCAATCATTCATTTGTCATTAAAAATGTTCTGAAATCATTAGCACAAAAATGTTGATACATCATTTGTGGAACTTTTTTTCTGGAACCTTTTAATTATAATATAATTTGAAATATTTAATCAGTTAATTAGAGAGTCAAACATTTTATAAACATTTCGGTTCGGTTGTTTGATCATTACGGTCATAAGAGAATTTACAACATGAAATCACAGGACACATGTATAAGGAACAAACAACGAAGAGAAAAAAAATATTTAAATAATAAATATATTTTTTTTAAAAACACAAAACAGGACAGAATACAGTTTTCATAACTTAATGGGAACTTTTTGTTAGCTGGGAATACACTTGTTTTGAAGTACTGCATGTCTCATGAATATAAGACAAAAAAGATTTAGTTTTTTATCATAATAAAAAGTGAATTTTTGACCCAATGCTCACCCACATCCCACTGTTGACACTTGCTATTACCATTAATCAACCTATATATGCCTAAACTCAGTCATTAAAAACATTTGTTCATCAGTGTGGACATCATAATTTATTGTTGATTTTCTGTATGAATGCTATTTACAGGTTGTGTACTATTACAAAATATGTGACCCCCCCCACCCCCTTCTCACATGAGAGCAGTTCATGAGGCATGTGTGATAGGGTGCTTCCAGGTGGCTTTGCATTTCCAGGTGAACTAATGCTTAAACATCATTCCATACTTCCATGCAAAAACATAGATGCCATACGTAAATGTCAAGTGAGGACAGTGTGATAAACATGCTATACTGTGGTAAATCAGGAGCAGTGCATCCAGACCCTGAACTGAGAAGGGTTTAATAGACTGCTAGGATCAGATTGTTGTTACTTGATCTTCAGGATCATGTCCTAAATAACAGGTTTAGGAGACATTGTGACCATCTGCTTGCTAAGAGCTAGTATCATCACTGGCTGCCATTAGGTCTTGGTGACACAGTTGCACATTCATTCAGTGCTCGTTGTTTTACACATGGTACTGAAGGACCGAAGGACAACTGTTCTTAATGTACACAATGATGTGGGGGTTTTTTCTTCCTGTTTGTTGTTCTATATCCGGCAGCATTTGCATTTCTTTTCCTTTTTCCCCCTCCCCATCAGTGCCAAAACTTCCTTGTAACAATGTTAAAAAGACTGAGGAGAACAAGAAAATCAAAAATACAGTAATGTTGATCTGTCCCTGAATGCTCTCCAGTGACATCTGTTTTTGGAACAGCAAATAAATGCAAATAGTTAGAACCTGCAGAAAGCTAAAACATGTCAACGTGTACAAACACACCTCAGTCATGTATACCATATAAGACAGAATGAAGGACGACATTTGGGTTTCATAGAGATTTCCTTTTTTTTTTTTTATATCCATCTATAATCATAGTCACAGTACGTGTTTCTAGGATTTCCATCTGGTGAACATTTCTATAGCTCTTTAGTAGCTCTGTAGATCTTTAGCAGCTCTGTAGATCTTTAGCTTAGCCTTCATGCTGTTAAAGTTACAGCCTTCACAAACAAACAGTCTACAATATGCAGTGCGTCATGCCTTTTTGTATTGGGCCACTGACACAAAAGGATAATGGCAAGGCCAGCAAATATGTTTCAGCCATGTAGTCTCCACCTAACAATACCAACTCCCAGAGTTTGGTTTGCTCTCTTACTCTCAGGCTGCCTTCCTCAGTTCATCACACAGGGTTTGCCTCCCACTACCCATGCGTGCCATTAGACTCATCGGTTCTACTTCCGTGCATCAGGCTGGGAAGCACCACAAAGGTCAAAATGCCCACTATTACAAGGGCCACTGCGACCACAATAATGGAGACCACCACAGTGTAGTAACAATTATTGGACTGGAACATCCTTCCCATGTGACCGCTCACCCTGTTCGGAGGTCTGCCCACATTTATAATCGAAGCCGATGAGAGACCTTCCTCTACGGCCCCAACTGGCAGAACCGTGCTCTTCTTACTGAAGCAGCTTGTTAGAGTAGTGTTCTTGAGGACCAGTTTGCCTTTGCTGCGTTTAAAGCGCACAGACTGAGGATTCTGCATCCGAGGTGGGAGCTTGCGGAAAACGTGCTCATTGTTGCCGAGATGTGGCAAGTCTCGGCCGCGACGGATTTCGGTCAGCTCCCGGCACACGGGGCATGACAGTTTCTTGATCTCCACAGACAAGACATTGATGCGAGCTAGACACTCCAGGCAAAACGTGTGGCCACAGGAGAGCAGCTTAGGAGTCTTAAAAACATTGTCATACTGGCAGAAGCAGATGGGACAATCTGTTTCGTCTAGGTTGTCCTGGGGATAGTGAGTAATGCCTCGGCCACTGTTGCTTCTCTTTGAGCTACGCCTGGACTCTTCACTTCGACCACGCTCCCTCCGCCCCCCATGTTCCCCCACTCGCTCCCTCGGTCTGCCGCGTCGCTCTGAATCACTGCTACGACTCCGTCGATGGGGTATTTCACATTTTTCGGGCTTCTCCGGTGTCTTTTGTTGGTTACTGTCCTTCTGGTCATACTGAGGTTTGACGTTTGGTCTGCACTTCTCCAGGTCTCCTCCTTCACTTGCTTGGTTGTCAGTCATGGCACAGAACGTCAGAGGTTTAGAATGGAAGAGTAAAATACTCAGGGAAGCAGCCACCCTATAGGACCAAATGAAATGATATGTTGTCACACAGTGCAAATATAGTCATTGGTAACATGAGTATGAAGAGGTCTAATATTTGCAGGCATGAATCTAGAAAATAGTTTTAAAAAAAATCAAAAAAGGTACAAATGCTAGTCAATGGGATAGTTACCATCGCTAGGAAACACCTTTTGTACCTTTAGTTATACAGTAGTAAAGAGAAAAAGTAGCCTTAAAGACCTCAATGAAATTGCCCCACCCATATGAAAAGAAATAAAACAGTCAGCATTTATGTGTACCATAAAAATGGGTTGGTTTAGTAGATATTATAGCATTATAGGTACACCAACTTTAGACAATGGCCAAGAGTGACATCACAGTGAATTAAAGACGTAGCGTATAGACAACAATACAAACAGGTACAAACTAGTTTTGGACAGCATAAACCAGCACAAACAACGGACACTAATAAGATTTTTGTCTTTCACAACTTGAATTAGGTTTAACACCCTGTTATATCACACTTGGCCATAGACTTGTATTAAAATATATTGATTCTAATATCTTATAATCCGAACCAGCACAAACCATTTTTGAAACATAACATCAGCACAAATTAAGTTTTATTACAAGGTTATTTTTTTTCTACGTGGTGCCAATTTTAAATTATATGTAGCATAGTACCTTTTCCTGACAGTGTATACAGCGGTATAGGAGTGTTAAATCATTACACGGAAAATGTGTTTCGTATACATTGCAAGAATGACACTCAGAAGGGACACTCCTGGGTTGTTTAATTCACCATCACAATTGGTAGAGCATGTGACATTTATATGTGCGTGTGTGTTTTAATAACCATTTTATTTTTAACATTGAGTCAGTTCAAAAGAAGAAGACCCAAGCAGTGTTTCATATTAGTTATATTATATATAGTGTTCTAAATAGAGCTTTTGGTTAGTTATCATTCGGTTGGGAGTGGAATCATAGTAGATTGAGTTATTAGCAAAAAAGAAATATGTCCCAGAAAAAGGGGAACAATTCATTTCCAAGGGCTATTACACATTTGGATACATACAATACAAAGTTACCAAATAAAAATTCATATGTATATTACACAAGCAAAGTTCCCCTTTGCTGAAATATCGAACCGAATGCACATTGCAGTTCATGAATCACGGTCAGGTCCATTTCTGGGAACCAGGAACAATCATAAAAGCACAGAAAGGAATAGTTACTGTTCTTTTTAAGCGTTTAAGAAGATATTAATCGACAAGTTTGAACATTTCTTGGTAGCGATAGTTCAAACATGAGATTGAGACTATTATGAATGATCTTATTAGCCCATCTAGTAGATTAGAAGATTACTTAAAGTGCATTAAAAATGTAATCTCTGCCACTGCAGATCGGCATGTACACATGCTCAGTGTAGACACATGTGATCAGAGAAGGTGCTTTTTCTAGCTAGTTCTGAATTAGTACTGTTTTTAGTAAGATTACTGTTTTTGTAGGTTACAAGATTAATAACGTCATTTAATAAAATCATGTGGTCAGAAAACCCACTGCACAAACTTTTAACATGAAATACGAGTGACGGATAGCCTGTACGGGAATCCGACTGAATAAAACTTAATGAGATAAAGGGTCTGATTGGGTCTATATTCAGTTTCCAGGTGCGGTTTTCTGTGAAGACCCTACAGAATGCGTTTTACACTGTATATGTATTTACTTAAGACACCCAACCCAAATGGTTGAATCCTTTCCAAGCTTCTTTCAGTTGACAAATATTCCACATCTCAATCTATTGCATCAAATTTCCTGTTACTTTGTCTCTAGCAGGTGCTAAGAGGAGTTTATAATGCACGTAGGCTGCTTTAAAATGGTTCAGTCCCAGAATGACCTTTGGAAATGAAATTAAATAAAGCAGGTGTATATATAAATTGAACCTTTATTAGATAATTATGGACTTATACATCTCAGATATCAACAGAGAAAGTGAATTAGAAGGGTTACTGGAATGCAAAAGTGATTCAGACAGATATTAGTAAGTATTTCGTCTTACCCCTAGAGGCTTGGATCCTAGATATAGTCCAAGCTTGCTCGGCTCCAACAACATATAATCCAGGCTAGTTGCGAGTCTTAGTTCATGCTCTTATCCTTCACCTCACTTCACCATCCATGAAGACTGCAGTCGTTCTCTGAATTGTTCTCCTTCTGGCTTGATGTTATTCCTTTTTTTTCTTCCTACTCACCTGTGCTAATCATCCCTCACCCTCCCCTCTAGGTCAGACCTGTTTGACTGGTTCAGGTAGAATGTGAAGACAAAACAACAGCGCAAAAATACTTAACACAAGAACTACGTAGATTATTTGTATGCATTATTTGCAGGTTGAAAATAATGCACATATTTTTGTAATTGTAGAGGGTTATTCAAGTATTTACCCGAGGTTTCTATTGCACAACACACTTCCACTTAAAACAGCAATAAAATAAATAAAGTAAGTAAAGAAAACACAATAAGGCAGGAAATGTCTTCAAAAGATACTGATCATTTTCCGAACTCAGAAAAAAAATAACCTACAGTCAGCATGCGGACATGTCCCTGTACACGTTTAGTTGAAGTCAAGGACGGCTCACAATAAAACACAGTTTCGCTCCTAACCATGTCACACTTGCTGTGTAATGCCAACACAGAAGTTCCCGCGTTCTAATCTCTGCAGGAAGTTAAATGGCACACAAAATGATAAGATCTGAGTGCAAGCTGTTGCTATACATACTGCTACAGAATACACTATAAACTCCTGCTGATGTGAAACACACAGCAATTTGCTTCCAGATATTGATTTCAGAATCAACCAACTTACTAAAAATACTTTCTAATCCAACATGGGCACGAGTTAAGCCATTTCCTCTTCCGTGTAAAAATAGATAGCTCTTCTATATCACCTGTAGCTGTAGGGTAATAATCACCAAAGGAGTGAAATATTAAACCAGGAGTGTACCTGAATTTTCCTTCAACGCAAACAGGATCTGTTCCCATTTGGGTGAATAATGCTCTTGTGGTATGAAAACTCCTAAGTGTGAGTGTGATAATCTTTTCCTTTCCACCTCTGTTTCAAGTCCAGCCAAGGAAGGAAAAAACAAGGGGTCTGTATTCAAAAATATATTTTTATCATCAAACACCGCCAGTACAGAAGATCCAGAAACATCAAACTAACTCTTGTTTTGATATGTAATACGAGGATATCTACACATTTGGCCCATATGTGGAAATGCAGCTGGGCTGTGCAGTAATACTTAACTTATTACACACCCTCTGTGTGCTGTAGAACAAACTAGCTCAGAGTCATAGCCTTAAGAGAACATGCCGATCATTCCTTTGATGGGTGGCGATATTGCTTATTAGTCTATAATCATGAATAAGAAATTATAAAACAACATGTTTAACAACAAAAATAGAAGAAAGGGGTGGAGTCTTTCCTCAAAAATAGGCTAGAAAAACTCATCCTTCTGCAGTCCTATTTGTGGTCATTATTTCTTGCTTTATTGGTGCTTTTTTAACACTGCCATTAGCGAAGAGGTTTAAATACCACCTCAAATGTTTTTCATAGAGATATATTGATCATCTCCACTCTAAAAATACACTAATAAAGAGCAATTGCTAGTAGCTTCAAAAAGCAATTTGACCACAAGAGCTCCGGTTCTGAACAGCGTTTGTTCTCAGTCTCTCCTGATTTCAGTCTCTGTTGGGCCAGATGAGCGGAGGCCTGCGTGTGAAATGACAGACGACAGGCTGTTCTCCAAAATCAGCCGAGCTCCTCCTGAGCTTTACCCTGTTTGCGAGGCATTTTCTTACTGCTGCTGTCTTCCAGCTCTTTGCTCTTGTAGTAGTGAGGAGCCACCTCCAAGAGCCAGCCGCTTTCTATCTCAATCACCTAAAAGAGTTGGAGAAACAAATTTGGAGATGACAGTTCAGTTTAAAAAAAAAAAAAAAAAAACCCCACACATGGGGTTCCTCTGGATTTTCCAGTTTTCTCCCACCTACAAACATGGCCAGTAGATGATTTGGCTTCTATAAATGGTGCCTCCATTCCACAATCATTAAGAGAGTAATTAGCAGCCAGGTGTTACTAAGATTAGTTAATCATTAAGAAGTGTGACTAGCTCTACAGTGCCTTGCAAAAGTATTCAAAACACCACCCCCACATATGGCATTTTTTTCCTATTTTGTTGCATTACAACATGTAATTTTAATGGATTTTTACGTGGATTTCACGTTATGGACACACAAAATAGTCCAAATTGGTGAAGAAAAAAACAAAACCAACATTAATTCTAAAAAAAAGAAAAAAGAATAAAATAAAAATTAAAAAAAGCGTAAAAGTGCTGCTATATGTATGCACTCTTTTTGCTACGAAGCCCCTAAATAAGATCTGGTGCAACCAAGAACCTTCAGAAGTCACATAATTAGTTCAATAATGTCCACCTGTGTGCAATCTAAGGGTCACATGATCAGTCACAGAGACTAATATAGAGACCAAAGATAACCCTGAAGCAGCTGCAAAGCTCAACAGCAGAGATTGGAGTACCTGTTCAGAGGACCACTTTAAGCCATACACTCCACAGAGCTGGGCGTTACGGAAGAGTGGCAGAAAAATGCCATTGCTTAAAAGGAAAAAAATAATAATCCAACACATTTGCTGTTTGCCAAAAGGCATCTGGGAGACAAATATATGGAAGAAGGTACTCTGGTCAGATAAGACTAAAATTGAGCTTTTAGGTGGTCAAGGAAAACACTATGTCTGGCACAAACCCAACACCACATCACCCCGAGAAAACCATCTCCACAGTGAAGCATGGTGGTGGCAGCATCACGCTGTGGGGATGTTTTACCATCGGCTTGGACTGGGAAACTGGTCAGAAATGAAGGAATGATGGATGCCGCTAAAAACAGGGAAATTCAGTCTTCCAGAGATTTGACACTGGGACCAAGGTTCACCTTCCACCATGGTTCAACACTTTTTTAGTTTTTCCCAACTGGTTGTGATACACGTTTTGGAAACCAAATAAAAAAAATAAAAATAAATAAATAAAAAGACTACATATTGAAACCTATTGTGTTTTATGGGCAACTAAAGTTAGTTGTTTGTTTGTAGAAGCTAGTGAGAACCACACAATTAATTCTTAGACCCTGATAAATAAAAATATAGAATAGAGAGAGAGTGTACCTTCTTTTTCCTATGGAAAAATATGCTGAGTGACGTGATGTTAGTAGAATAGAACGTTAATAGAAAGAAAATCTGACCTGTCTCATAAACTCCTTGGTGGTGAAGACAAGCTCATGGTAGATGAGCCAGCGTGGCTGTTCCTCAAACAGTGAGCTGTTGGGGTGCACATACACCGTCTGCTGGTGCTTCACAGTTTTGTAGCCTCCCTTACTGAGACGAGACGTGTGGTAGAAATAACCTGCTGTGACTGCCTACAAGATATGCAAAAACGTATGTATTTCATAAAAACAATAGCTTGATATATTACACTATTATAAATGTTACATAAACAGGTTATGACAAGTCTCACTGAAAAATGTGAGCCATCCATTTTAGTCTTTTTTGGAACTAGAAAGAGCACAGAGGTATGCTGTAAGAAATATGAAGGGAGAGGGGTGTTTGGTTTATAATTACAAAAAAATAAATAAATACACTGCCCACCACTAATATTGGCAACTTTTGGTAAATATTAAAAATAAAATTAGAAAAATAAAAAGAAGCTTGTGAAAAATGGTTATTTAACCAAAAATTCACAAAAATTCTCTGCCCTCATGGATATCAAGTAATTGCAATCACAACACTTTCAGTCAATATTTTGTGCTACCTCCCATTGCCAATATATCAGCTCGGAGTCTTCTCCTATAATGCCTGATGAGGTTGGAGAATACATGGAAAGTGATCCGAGACCATTCCTCCAAACAGAATCTCTCCAGATCCTTCACATTTCGAGATGTGGATGGACATGGCAGGACCTTGATTTTGTGCACAGTAAACCATTTGTGTTGATTTCGATGTATGATTTGGATTGTGGTTCTGCTGGAAGATCCAATCGTCATTTTAAGATTTCTAGCAGAGGCAGTCGGGTTTTCATTTAATATCTGTTGATATTTGATAGAGTCCATGATGCCATGTATCATAACAAAATGTCCAGGTCCTCTGGCAGAAAATCAGCCCCAAAACATTAAAGAGCCACCACCATATTTAACCGTGGGCATGAGGTACTTTTCCATATGACTACCTCTCTGTGTGTGCACCAAAACCACCTCTGGTGTTTATTACCAAAGATTTTGGTTTCATCTGACCATAGAACCCGATCCCGTTTGATGTTCCAGTAGTGTCTGGCAAATAGAAGATGCTCGAGTTTGTTTTTGGATGAGAGTAGAGGCTTTTTTCTTGAAACCCTTCCAAACAACTTGTGGTGATGTAGGTGACTTCGGATTGTAGTTTTGGAGACTTTCTGACCCCAAGACACAACTAACTTCTGCAATTCTCCAGCTGTGATCCTTGGAGATTTTCTTTGGCCACTCAAACCATCCTCTTCACATTGCGTTGAGACAATACAGACACATATCCAATTCCAGGTTGATTCACAACATTTCCAGTTGACTGGAACTTCTTAATTATTGCCCTGTTTACTGTTACATATATGTAACAAAGACTTATTTTCATTTTTTTTTTATAAACCTGTTTGCAATTGTATGATATCCATGGGAGCAGAATATTTCTGTGAAATTTCTGAACAAAAGATTAAACAATAAAGACAATTTTCACTGCCTTCTTTGCTCATATTTACCAAGGATGCCAATATTAGTGGAGGGCACTGTATATCAGGCAATTCCACAATATATGAAATGCATCATAAAAAAAAAAAAAATCTAAACACCGAAAAGTCTGGAAAATAAATCATGTAGTAGAAAATTATATTTTAATGCCCGCTCCATACTCATTTTAATCGGTCAGTGTTATAAAATTACTATTATCGTATTATATTATTAGAAAATAACTCTGCAGCTATGAAGTGACTTGTGTTGCAATTTTCAATAAAATATAGATTTATTGGTTATGCGTCTTAACTTTAAGGTAAAACACCTATGACCACTTACAGTGGTGTGAAAAAGTGTTTGCCCCCTTCCTCATTTCCTGTTCCTTTGCATGTTTGTCACACTTAAGTGTTTCGGAACATCAAACCAATTTAAACAATAGTCAAGGACAACACAAGTAAATACAAAATGCAATTTGTAAATGAAGGTGTTTATTATTAAAGGTGAAAAAAAAATCCAAACCATCATGGCCCTGTGTGAAAAAGTGATTGCCCCCTAAACCTAATAACTGGTTGGGCCACCCTTAGCAGCAACAACTGCAACCAAGCATTTGCGATAACGTGCAATGAGGCTTTTACAGCGTCCTGGAGGAATTTTGGCCCACTCATCTTTGCAGAATTGTCCTAATTCAGTTACATTAGAGGGTTTTCGAGCATGAACGGCCTTTTTAAGGTCATACCACAACATCTCAATAGGATTCAGGTCAGGACTTTGGCTAGGCCACTCCAAAGTCTTCATTTTGTTTTTCTTCAGCCATTCGGTGGTGGACTTGCTGGTGTGTTTATGATCATTGTCCTGCTGCAGAACCCAAGTTCGTTTCAGCTTGAGTACACGAACAGATGGTCAGACATTCTCCTTCAGGATCTCTTGGTAGACAGCAGAATTCATAGTTCCTTTTATCACGGCAAGTTTTCCAGGTCCTGAAGCAGCAAAACAGCCCCAGAACATCACACTACCACCACCATATTTTACTGTTGGTATAATGTTCTTTTTATTAAATGCAGTGTTCCTTCTACGCCAGATATACTTGGACACACACCTTCCAAAGAGTTCCAATTTTGTCTCATCGGTCCACAGAATGTTGTCCCAAAAGTCTTGGGGATCATCAAGATGTGTTGTGGAGAAATTGAGACGAGCTTTGATGTTCTTTTTGCTCAGCAGTGGTTTTCTCCTTGGAACTCTGCCATGCAGGCCATTTTTGCCCAGTCTTTTCCTGATGGTGGAGGCATGAACGCTGGCCTTAACTGAGGCAAGTGAGGCCTGCAGTTCTTTGGATGTTGTTGTGGGGTCTTTTGTGACCTCTTGGATGAGTCGTCGCTGCGCTCTTGGGGTAATTTTGGGCGGCCGGCCACTCCTGGGAAGGTTCACCACTGTTCCATGTCTCCGCCATTTGTGGATAATGGCTCTCACTGTGGTTCGCTGGATTCCCAAAGCTTTGGAAATGGCTTTATAACCCTTTCCAGACTGATGGATCTCAATTACTTTCTTTCTCAATTGATCCTGAATTTCTTTGGGTCTCGGCATGATGTGTAGCTTTTAAGGATCTTCTGGTGGACCTTACTGTGTCAAGCAGCTCCTATTTAAGTGATGCCTTGATTGTGAACAGGTGTGGCAATAATCAGGCCTGGGTGTGGCTAGAGAAACTGAACTCAGGTGTGGACAACCACAGTTATAGTATGTTTTAACAAGGGGGGCAATCACTTTTTCACACAGGGCCATGATGGTTT
This sequence comes from Ameiurus melas, assembly GCA_012411365.1. Lineage (NCBI taxonomy): Eukaryota > Metazoa > Chordata > Actinopteri > Siluriformes > Ictaluridae > Ameiurus > Ameiurus melas. The sequence goes on from CM022759.1 coordinate 25,861,829, forward strand.
GGATTTTTTTTCACCTTTAATAATAAACACCTTCATTTACAAATTGCATTTTGTGTTTACTTGTGTTGTCCTTGACTATTGTTAAAATTGGTTTGATGTTCCGAAACACTTAAGTGTGACAAACATGCAAAGGAACAGGAAATGAGGAAGGGGGCAAACACTTTTTCACACCACTGTATGTCCAGTTATGACCACGTTCATAACCAAGACTGGAGAAAGTGCCACAACATTCCAATAAGGCGTGCAGCTTCTCCGACGAAAACACACCCAAATTACTCACTGCTATAATAAGCACCTCAATTCTTAGTTATCTCCTCTGGTGCATCTTAACCGTGCTTGTTATTTTTTGGCATTTGTTAGTTTGTTTAGACCATGTTTTGCTTAACTTCTGTTGCCCTTTTTCTCTTTGAGCAGCCATTTGATGGAAAACTTCCACAACAATTTTTTTTTAAAGGCAGAGAAAAAAAAAAAAAAGAAAAAAAAGGAGAACGGTAAAATTTGTAATGATCACATCATCCTTCAGCTGAATGTGTACGCACAGCGACCAGTCCTTTCTGTATGTGTGCACATGCTATTAAACAGCAATGCCTTCCATTGAATATGTGAATATGAGAATCGACATAATGGCAAGGCAGTATAACAGGAGCAATGTACAAAGCAATGCACCTATAAAAACACTGTGCCCATGTGTGTGTGTGTGTGTGTGTGTGAACATGAAATCGGATGCAATGGAAAAGTCACAAGGAAAAACACCGGTTATGGGCTCAGAGAGTGAACGGATCATACAGGTAGCTGACTACATATGAAGGTGTGGAAAGAACAACAATAAAAAAAATAAACATTTACATATTACAATATAAAATATTTCGATTGAAACAGATTGAATCTCGTGTCTTAGCATCCATCTTGAATTCAAAGCCTGAAGAATATGTAAATGAGATGGTATAATCCTCTGTGTTATAGGAGGTAAGATAAAGGGGATAAAGTGTATTTATTATTTATTAGTCTGTTTGCAATATTGAAGCACAAATATGGGTTTAATTTACCCTATAATTTATGTTCACTGTCATGGCATCAGGAATGACCAGTTAGCCTGTTATTTAGTACTATATTTTTCAAGGAAAATCAGCACTACGTGTCTTCATGGTACAAGAAACTAATCGATGGCAGCAATGTTTTCTTTCACTGCAAATTCTCTCGCTACAGGGTTATATACCGTATGTGGAATACTATAATATTATAGCCAGAATCAGAATGCTTTATGGAAATATAAACGTCAGATATGATGCAGTGAAACCCCTGTATCCGCTGTTTCAGTTACCGCCGTTTAATTTAACAAAAAAATTAAATAGAAAATTCCAGAAATACAGTACATCAAAAACATTCATCACTTAAACTGCATGCCACTCTGAATCACGTGATGAAATTGGGTGTAGTCCCGCCTGGGATGTTAATCATCCCTTTGTCCAGTATAGAAGAAGAACGGTGATTACAATATAATAATTATTTTAGAGAGAGCAAGAGAGACAACATTCACATAACCTTTATTTATAATTGTTCTATTTTATTATTAGTTGTTGTTGTTAATGCCTTATTGTACCCAATTTGTAAATGAAACTTCATCATACGGTTATACAGTATATAGTGTTCATTACTGTCCACGGTCTCAAGCATGCCCTGCAGATGCGGGGGTCCTACTGTACTTTGGCTTGGAGAAAATAAGATTTGGATGCCAGCGAGGAAAATAACTTTGGCACTAGAAGTTTCTAGAAGAGCTAGTATAAAGGAGAAGGGGACGAGGAGAGCAGCTACCTTGCGGATGCAGATGTTGTCACCGTTAGCGCTGCACAATTCCACCTCGATCCTGTCCATCAGCCCCTCCAGCTGCTCCCTCACGTCACGTGCCCGCCTCATCGAGCGAAACTGGATAAAGTTTTCAAAACACCACTGTGTGGAATAACCACTCTCCACCCACTGCAACAAAAAGAGAGAGAAAAACAGTGAAATACAGATGAAATGCAGCATTTTATTTTGATAATGTATTATTAAGGGCCAATAACATGGTAATATTATGCTGAAACTTGCATTCAATAACAATTCAGTAAATTCTTTGTGGTTTAAATGAATTACTTGAGTCTGCACATTTGTGTGAATCGTTGTATGTAAGTAGGTCAAAACAATGTGACATTCTGTGGGAAGACAGTCAAAGAGCTTTGCTTGGCCTATATGTGAGGAATAACAAAGTGTCATTGTATCAGGGGAAAAAAGCTGACAAAGCAGAGGGGAAAAACACCATAGTGTGAAGCTTTCCTGAGAATGATCTTGCTTACATAATAGCTACATATAAGTGTTTGGTTTTTGGAGACTTTTTATATATTTATCATTATAAAATAAATAAATAAATTTTATATATATATATATATATATATAAAAATAAAAGTTGGTAGAGCGGGTTGTCCGCTAATCGTAGGGTTGGTGGTTCGATCCCCACACACACACAATCCCTTTTTTTTTTTTTTTTTTTTTTTTTAAATGGAGTAACCTTACTGTCTAGTACTTACTGGTTCAGCACACACACAAAGCAACAGACTCTAGGAACAGGTCTAGTGTAGTTTAGATCAGAGATTGTCAACCGTTTGTAACTAAAGTCCCCCCACCCAGCCTACCTTATAATGTGGCATGACACCCCCCTGTATATCGGGGGAGACTAGGTATGATTATCTATTCTACATCAAATCTATCTATATATAACTTAATCTGTTTTGACAGACAGACAGATAGATTTGGTCTCACATGCTTTTGTACTTTCTTAAATTACTTTTCATAACTTAATATTTTTTTAAATAACTTATGACTTTTACAATCTATATAACAGACAGGTATGGAACACGAACGATCAAAAATGTTACTGAACACTATAATATACTTTGAACAAGAGAACTAGGGTATGTACTATTTTAGTTGTAAAACATGTTGCAGAACATTCATCTTGCTTTCTAAAAACATTGCATACGAATGACTTAAATTAGGACGGAGAAGGGCGCGTCTCGTTATTCATGACATTGTTAAATCTCCGGCTCTCAGCCACTCCCTGAACAGAGCAGAGAGAGGTGAGAGTGCAGCAGGAAAGCAAGACCTCGAGCTTGCAGGACAGGACTGTCCACATGTGGAAACTTGCTAAGGTTGGCCAAAAAAAGTCACTAGATTTGTCGTTAGGCGCCTTTTTTTTTTTTTTTTTTTTTGCAAAAGTCACAAAAGGGGTCTGAAAAGTCGCCAAGTGGGCAACACTTATCTAGCCATCAGTGCAGACCAAAGGCAGGCTAAGCTCCACCTCTCCCCAGCAAAAAGAAAATACAGAGAGAGAGGGAATGCGGGGTTTTTCAATTCTGTACATTCTATTTGAAAAGCTATAAAATGCACAGAGTAACCAATTGATGGCCTGTCTGTGTTTTTTTCTTGAAAACAATTTGCACCCCCCTTCCGATCTCTTCTGGGTTGAGAACTACTGGTCTAGAGTTATGATCAGAGTCAGAATGACAATTTAGAACTTTTTGACTCAATTTACAATTGGTGTCCAATATAATCCAGCCTGTCAGAAATTAGTACTGTATGTCCTCAAGGTACAAGAAAAATACAGCAGAGAAGTTTATGACATGATATACTCAGTAGGTACATGGTTAATTGTAGAATTCTGTATTGTTACTGCCATAATCCAAATGTTTGATGGAAATATACAGTGCTGTGAAAAAAGTATTTGCCCCATCCTGATTTCTTGTTTTTGTGCATCTCCCATACTAAATGTAGATCTTCCGACAAAATACAACATACAACGAAGGAAACCCGAGTAAACACACAATACAGTATTTATTTATATTGAAGCAAAAAAATGATCCAACAGCTCTCACCAATGTGAAAAAGAATTGCTCCCTTGAACTTAAAATATGGTTGTGCCACTTTTTGCAGCAATAACTGCAACCAAACACTTCTGAGATGGGAGAGCAGTCTTTCACTTAAGTCTTGGACAACGACTTACTCCTGTGCTTTAGATCATTGTCTTGCTGCATAATCTAGTTGCGCTTGAGTTTCAACTTACAACTTAGGGACTGAAGATCAGACATCCTTCTTTGGGATATTTTTGGTAAGAGAAGAATTCATGTTTCCCTCAATTATTGTAAGTTGCCCAGGCCCTGAAGCAGCAAAGCATCCCCACACCATCACACTACCACCACCATGCATGACTGTAGGTCATGATATTCTTTTTGTGGAATTCTGAGTTTGGTTTACGCCAGATGTAACGGGACCCCTGTCTTCCAAACAGTCCCACTTCCAACTCATCAATCCACAGAACATTCTCCCAAAAGGTTTGAAGATCAAGACATGTTTGGGCAAAATTCATACGAGTCTTAATGTTCCTCTGGGTTAGCACTGGTTTTCACCTCACCACTCTTCCATGGATGCCATTTTTGCGCAGTGTCTTTCGGATAGTGGAGTCAACAGTGACCTTTATTGATGCAAGAGAGGCCTGTAGATCCTTTGATATTGTCCTTGGCTCTTTTGTGACTTCCTGGATGAGTAGGTACTGTGCTCTTGGAGGAATTTTGGAAGATCAGCCACTTCTGGGACGGTTCCATTTGGAGGTAATGGCTCTCACCGTGATTCTTTGGAGTCCCAGAGCCTTTGAAATAGCTTTGTAACCCTTCTCAGATTGATGTGTTTCAGTCACCTTCTTCCTCAGCATTTCTGGAATTTCTTTCAACTTTGGCATAGTGTGTTACTGGGTAAGACCTATTAACCAACTTCAGGTTGAAAAAGTTCTATTTAATTGCTGATTTGATTGAACAGAGTTTGCAATCATCAAGCCTGATTGCATCTAGTCCAGCTGAACCCCATTATTAATGCAGTTTCATAGATTTGGGGAATTAGCAACTACAGGGGCAAATACATTTTCACACAGTCCCAGTTGGTATAGGATAACTTTTTTGCTTCAGTAAATAACATTAACAATATCATTTCAAAACTGTATTTTGTGTTTCCTCAGGTAGCCTTTGTTTTATCTTAGATTTTGCTCTTAATTTCTAAAACAATTTAGTACGAGATATACACAAAAACAGAAAAAATCAGGCAAATACTTTTTCACAGCACTGTAAATCACAAATACGATGCACGCAAAGTAAGCTCTGTCTTAGAAAAATAAGATTTATTAAATGACTAATGAAAATATCTTTGTTGCTCAACATTACTGCTGTCATTATACAGTGTGAAGAAAACACAGATTATGTAGTTTCAGCTACAAGTTAAACCAGTTCCATCAAGAACGCATCCAGTTCCAGCTCTGGCAGGTATAAGGAAGTAAAATCCTTCCACACAATCATGTTACCTGAGAGTAAACATTGAGGAGCATTAGATGGTCTCCTCCCGGCACCACAAAGTTCATTCGGGCATTGTCCGCATGCACCACCTTGTCTTTTGGCCGGTAGAAGATGGAGTTGTTGACGGACAACATGGCGGCGATAGTCAACACCTCCTCTGAGCATTTATACCTGCAGGGCACAAACAAATGGTTACATGAGATGACAATTAAGGATAAACCACAAAGTGGAATTTTTTTTTTTTTAAATAGCTGTGACTGGAAACATCCGTGAAGAGACTTACTGTTCCGATGCCAAGATCATTTTACTCAGCATGGGGTCGACAGGCAGCTCAGCCATTCTCCTCCCCAACTAACACAGAGCAACAGAACCAAGTTAGTCACATTATACACACACACGTCACATGTACCAGTCTGCAAAGTTATTATCGACTGAACCACTCTTTAAAAAAAAAAAAAAAAAAGGGTTATTGCTGTAAACACCAGTTATATGCGATGTTTGATGTCTAGTATCAGAACGCATTTCTCCAGTTTAATTCATTATAAACAAGCTGTCTATATAAGATATTAAAAGGGTTAGAGTTAATGTGTGTGTGTGTGTATATATCAAACCTATGATTTGACTTTGATCAAAGACTACCGTCAGAGCTGCTGTTATAGAAAATTATACTATACACTTCCTGATAAATCAGATTTGAGAATTCAACAGCACTGTGGTAAGGGGTCATTACTACAGCTCATCTCTAGGAACAAAAGAGACAGATGAACACTGATGTACCTTAGTGAGTTCTCCGAGGTGGTTAAGGGCACCCAGGGCGTAGAGTTGCTCAAGTGCTAGCACCAGGGTTTCGTGTGGAGGAGGGTCCATGAAGTCAAAATGGATCAGATCATTTATGCCTGTCAATCAAACATGCACCATACTTATAGATTATTTATAGATAAACTAAAAACAATGGGTTTGCAGAAAATGAACATCTATGTTTACCAGTCCACGCAGACTTCGAAAACATACTATTATAGACATTGTACCATTACACTGCAGTGCTGTTGAGTAATTTGTAAAGTGATGCACCGTCATTAGGTTAAAAACTGTTTTAGATACATGTGTTGCTGGATATTTGTCTGGACCCAAAGGAAAACATTCTTTCGAGATTTGACAAATGTCATTCTTTGAAATGTTTAGAAGTAAACAATGCTCACAGTCTAGTTCAGCATGCATTTCAGACATGTGCCACCCCGCTTCCAAATTAAGACTTATCTTAATCCTTACGTGACCTACACATATAAACAATTAGCACATGTAAGCAGGAATGCTGTTCCATGAAACAATGAGTGCTCATAACCAACGTCATGAAAAACTGGAACTGCCGCACACAATGCTCAGTGAAGTTAAACAATAAAGGAGAAGTTTAATATGAGCAAACTGAACAAAATCATCTGTGAGAAAGCTGTTTTTTTGTGGTACGATATTTGGACAAATAGTTATTTAAAAGACTTGCTTAAAGAAAAACAAGTCAGACAAACTGCAAGTACTATAGATCAGTACTCCTTATAGAATAACACCACTTCTACAATATTTCTCATTTATATTTCCAGCCGTACCCAGACTCTTCAGGAGCAGGACCACGTTGCCGAGGTTGGTCCTCTGGATTTCAGGAACCGTGGTTTCCTCCATCTCGTGTTTGAAGGCCCAGGCCGTGTAGAGCCTGAAACATCTGCCTGCAGCTACCCGACCTGCTCGGCCTGCCCGCTGATTAGCTGAGGCCTGTCAGAAAAGTGAGCTTTAACAGCACTATTCAGCATGAGAACAAAAGAAGTGTGAATAAAAGAAAACCAGATCACTCACTATTTGTTTGTTTTAAACTAGTTAAACTGTCAATACAGTGAAGCAGCCCAGACGTATCTGGTGTCCAAAAAATCTGTGGTTTTCATTTTGATGTGAATGAATATGTTGTTTTAATCATTCGTTTATATCGTGTATAATGAGGTCGCGAGTCTCACGAGCACGCTGCAGTGGGCTGAATGCGGACGCAACAACCGCTCACTTTTTAGCGGAGGCAGCCAGCCAGCAAACTCACTCACTCTACACACCTTCTTTTGTTCTGTTACAGTCTGTTCTTTTGTTGTTATCTTGCAAATGCGGACAAGTTTGTGTTGTTAACATGTTGTGAAAATAAAGACTTTGTGAAAATGTTTGTTTTTTGGTGTGTGTGTGTGTGAGGCTTTATATGACTTACCCGTGTAATCTGAGATTCATGATTTTCCCTTCGTTTTAATCAGATCTGAAGTGGCTAGTAATTTGCTACTTGTCATAGTCTTCTCATTATATACTTAATTACTTGAGTAAGAGTAATAAACAGCATTTTTTTATAAAGTAGTTTTACTATTTTTATAAAGTAGATTTTTGGCTACTCTAACCAATTCTGCAACTCAGTGACATATAGAGGAGTTGTAACTTGTACTGACAAGTTTGAACAGATTAGTACAGAATAAGACTTATTATTTTCTGTATTTACTACTGTAAATGGTTAAAGTGCAGTAACCTCTAGTCCAGCGGTCCCCAACGCACATCTGCCACACCTTAAAGGCCGGTCCGTGAAAATATTGTCTGATATTAAACCGGTCCGTGGTGCAAAAAAGGTTGGGGACCACTGCTCTAGTCAGTGCTAATGATTGGCTGTATATACACATTACTAGACTATTGTTACACTTAAAAAAAAGAGGTAAACAGGAAAGACAATTGTTAATCCCAATCACATGAACGACGGTTCATTCCTAGTCAAAATGTCATAGCTGCATGCATCATAGTGTGTCAGAAAGAACAAATAAGTTTGAGGTGTGGTTTGAGGTGAGCGGGTGCAGATGTACATATATAGTTTATGCACTGTTTAAGCAGCAGCTATAAGCTTTTCTTATTTGTCAGCTAGTTAACCCTGGCTAAGACCATGTGGGCTGCTGGAATGCCCACTTCAGCACAGCTGTTATTTTTTTTTCTTTTCGAAAAGCGAGTCTTTCTGTTAGCACAGCGGAATGGTGTTCAACAAAAAAATAGTGCAAAAAGATGTGCATGCTTTACCCGTGAGCATGGCGTAACAATCAGAGACTCCATCCCTGTTCGGGCATTGTAGCTCTTCTGTTTGCAGAAGCCAGGGTCAATCACATAGATGATGCCGTCAATGGTGAGAGAGGTTTCTGCGATGTTTGTGGCTACCACAACCTGAGAAATTAGATCAAGAATGAAAAATTTCACGATATGAATTGCAGTTATAGTGTCATTATTTTTCCTGCCATGTTGTCAGTTAGCTTGATAGTCAGTGTCTCACTATTGTTTTTATTTGCTACACATAATTAACAAATGTAAGGCAAGTGATCTTTTCAGAAATGTTTCATATTCTCGATTACAGTATTTTATGATTACGGTCTTTTCTTTTTATATCTGGTAAAACATTCACAATTTGTGAGATGCATATCGTATTCTGATGCATTTTTAAAGAGACATGATCAGGTTGAGTATATTTGAGATCTGTCCGTTAGAATAGATGGGTGTCTGCAAGCAGGGAAAAACTTTGAGTCTGAACAAAGTGACAAACCTCAACCTAGCCAAATCTTTAACTGTCCCGCTTCTGGTGAACCTATGGCCACTGTAGCCTCAAATCTGCTTTTGTCACTTAATGTTAATATGTAGAGGTGTTCCTAATAAAGTGGTCATCGGGTGTATAATCGTAGCTGGTTTTGTGTATGTAACTGTAAATACGAGTTTGCAATTTAATAAACAGGGTTTGAATTGACCTGCTCAGCATTGTCACTATGCAAAACATCATTAGCTGTTAGTCCTGTTCAACCACCTGCTGCAAAAAGCATTATTACATCGAGTCATGTGAGCTGTAATCAGGGTCAAATGGTCTCTTGGTGACAAACTCTAAACAGCGGAGGAAGTGTAGGGAAAAGTACCTTGCGAGCTCCAGGTGGTGTGGGGTTAAAAATCTTAGCTTGCATGTCTGAGGGCAGGTTGGCATAGATTGGGAGCACAATGAGCTCAGAGATCTTTGAGCCAAGTCTCCTACATCTCTCCTGCAGAAGCTCACAGCATGCCTCGATCTCTTCCTACAACACACAAGAGCAGCTTTAAAACCCAAAAAAAAGGGGGGTCTGCGTGGTAATGTTCTTTCTAAGACTGACTGGACTGACCTGTCCTGTGAGGAACACAAGGATGTCTCCAGGAGCCTGAGTCACGTGAATCTGTAGTACTGAAACCACACACGCCTCTAGATAATCGGCTTCAGGAGCCTAGACAACGCGAGACATAAATATTGATTGCTAAACAATTATTTCAATGCATGTATATCGACTACTTATACAGCTAGTAGCATGTATAAATTAGAGTTGAGTTAGAGCAGACGAAGTGCTGTCACTGGGTAGTTCATGCCTTGGTGTAGTAGATGTCGACAGGAAACCTGCGGCCTGGGATCCTGAACACAGGAGCATCGTCGAAGAAACAGGAGAAACGCTCCGTGTCCAGAGTAGCGCTAGCCACCAGCACCTTCAGGTCTGGCCGGAAGCGTGCGATGTCTTTAATCAGCCCAAACAGTATGTCTGTGTGTAATGTCCTCTCGTGAGCCTCATCAATGATGATTACACTAAAGACAAGAGCAAAAACACACAGTTCAATCAAGATTACCTTTATGACTGAGAATCACGCCTACAGCGGTAAGCAAATTAACAGTCCGTACAGGATTTTTTTTTGGGATCATTGCAGCCAAAAACTTTGATGAGGTTTTATTCAAAATATTCGATGCAGCTTGCAGAGCTTTTTTTTTTGCGGAAAACTACTTCAATTGGTGAAATTGCAATTGCATGAAAATAGTTTATCATCACATTCCAGTTATTTTTGTTGGTAAATGAGACCTTTTAGCTGGACCCTTCCTCGACGCACGTGAATCGAAAACGGACTTTCACATGGCGCGACGACGTCACATGGCGCGACGACGTCACATGGCGCGACGATACCCAGTTATTTTTAAAAATTGCGAGCTCCTCCGAATATTGCTGATTTTGCATTCATTTCTGCGATCGAAAAATCCTGGAGGGACTGAATTAGCATATTCAACAACTTTAAAGAATTTGAAGAATTATGACACTATGGCAGTCTAACATGACTCGACTAGTATTTGATGGTATACAGTTAAAACACTGGCAGAATTGTTCAGATACTGTTTGTGTGTTTCAGAAAAAAACTACAAAGGCAACTGATGCATCTGCCTTAAAATACGGTCACACAACAGCTTAATGCATGGCTGTAGACTGCTTTACATTTACAGCATTTAGCGTAAGCCCTTGTTCAGAGTGTCCAAGGCCTAGGGTCCAGGAATAATATCAAACTAAATCCTTATTTTAGCTTGATAAAATAAAACTTATTCTTGTTTTTTCTTTAATTAGTGCTTTAGGGCATGTTTATGTATTTTGTGAACTCAACTCAAAAAGAAGCACAGTCCCTGTCTGAGAGGAGTTGCAAAGATTTTCAGTACAGAGCCACAATAATCATCCTGACCTCTGGTGCCATTTTAACTATTCAGTATTTCACACCAATGTATCGTCAGGCATCAAGTTCAGTTACCAGGCAGTATATAGATAGTGTATAGATAGAGTCTTACCAATGCAAACAGTGACCACAACGTTGGTGATACAAACCAACTGCTGCTGCACAGGTTGAAATACATATGATTGTAGTTATAGAAAATGATAATAAAAATGTGTATAAAACTGATGTATACCACTTCCAAAATGTTGAAAATATTGTGATATGTAGGAAAATTCTGGCTAAATGTCTCATCTCTACCTATAACTAGCCAAGTCAGGCTCGGTGAGGAACTCTCTCAACAACATGCCGTCAGTCATGTACTTGAGCACGGTGCGTTCTGACGTGCAGTCCTCAAACCGGATACTGTAACCCACCTGAGGAAGAAAAGCAGATAAACAAACAACCCTTAACGCGCTAATCTTTCAGCATCGGTAATATTCCAGGTTTCAGTTTCATCATTACAGTTTTCCACTCGGACGTAAAGAAGTAGCGAGTCACTGACAGGAAAATCCATAAAACCAGTGTTGATATTGATTTGATTAACATGAATTAAAATTCTCACCTCATTCCCCAGCTTCACTGCCATTTCCTGAGCCACTCTGGCTGCTACAGACATAGCTGCTACTCTGCGAGGCTGGGTGCACCCAAGCTTCATCCCTCCTTGGGTATAACCCTGAGATAGACACACAATGACCCTGAAGCATTCAAAATCTGAATATGGAAAACGAGTGATCTTCAAACTTTTGAATGAAAAAGTCACTAATGGAAACGAGTCTTCTACAGTTAATACTTACATCCTCGAGGAGGTACTGAGGAATCTGCGTTGTCTTGCCTGAGCCGGTCTCACCCTCGATAACCAGGATCTGGTGGTCTCTGATGGCAGTGAGGAGGTCCTCTCTGTAGGGAAATATGGGCAGGCTGCGTCTCACTTCCTGGATGGACTGCTTCTGCTTTTCAGCCTGAGAGACCTCAGGTTCGTTATCCTGTCAGCAATCGGAGAGAGAAGAAATATTAAAAAAAATGTATTCCATCTTTTAAATTTAAAAAAGCAAGAGAATAATAAGACTAAGAAATAGACAATAATAAGGTTAAGGAATAGAGAATAATACCACTAAGGAGAATAATGTTTATAGTAATTGAACAAAACTTAGGTAGACTGAATTTCACAAAGAAACATGTCACACTTATCAGCAAGTAGAATATAAAATAAAAGATGAATAATATTATAGGAGTTTTGTATAACAGAAGATAAGGTCATATTCCAGGGTTAAAAAAAAAAATTGTCATATTATATGCCTTCATACCACAGTAAGAGCACCTCTGACCGAAGTGCTGGCTCAAGGTAAGTTACAGGATTTTATGCGCTCGCATTAATACGCTTCTATAGTAACAACTAACAGAGGGCCTTGTTTAGCAGATGCTCCACATTAAAGGATTTAACAATGTGTAATTGTTGGTATGGTGAAAATTAATGTGTGAAGACGTTTTTTTTGTTTTTTGGTTTTTTTTGGAAGGCGGCTCCAGTATCAGCACTTAACAGTTGGAGGTAACGGTCTAAATTTGAGCTTTTCATCGCAGGAAAGTCTTCAGGATGAAGGGCTCACACAAGCCGCTTTTTCTTTTAACTTCAAGAGAAATTTAGAAGGTTATAAGATATGCATTCTATTTAAGGATGGGAACGAAGTGTGACAGTGGGGGAAATAAGTTTTGAACGAGCAAACATTTTTTTTCAAACATTTTTTTTCAGTAAATATATTTTCAATGAGGTTATTCACATGAATTCACCAGTATTAACTGAAGAAATCCGGAAGTATAAAGAATTCACAACATTAAAGTTCATAAATAAAGTGACACAGAAAAAAAAAAGAGTATTGAACACGCTGTGAAAAAGCAGTTCTCCAAGGTAAGGAAAGGAACCAGCCGAAATCCATAAGTAATTCTACCTGTAATTATATATGCATCTCAATTCTCTTGTATAAAATTTCTGCATCTCTGCACAATACATGAACATACTTTTATAAAGATTTAACAAAACAGTACCACAGCTTTTCTGATGGAGAATAAACATTATTGCAAATGACAGTTCGGGTCATAAGTTTACATACACCTTGCAGAATCCCCAAAATGTTAGTAATTTTTAAAAAAAATTAGACGGATCATAAAATTGCATGATTTTTTATTTATTTAATACTGCCCTGAATAAGCTAGTTCACATACCAGTGTTGCTTGAAAGTTTGTGAACCCTTTAGAATTTTCTACATTTCTGCATAAATATGACATAAATTATTATAATATTTTTTTTTTATATTATACTTGTTCATTTATTTATTGATCCAATATAACCCATCTGTGAGTGGCAAAAGTATGTGTTGGTGGGTTTCCTCACATGAACTGCTGGCATTGGATTAAGGTCAGGACTTTGACTTGGCCAGTCCAAAACATTTAACTTTATACTTCTTTAACCATTCTCTGGTAGAATGACGTGTGTCTTTAGGGTTGTTGTCTTCTTGCATGACCCACTTTCTCCTGAAATTCAGTTCATGGACAGATGTCCTGAGATTTTCCTTTAGAATCCACTGATATAATTCAGATTGTTGTTCCAGCAATGATAGTAAACCACCCTGACCCAGATGCAGCAAAACAGGCCCAAACCATGACACTACCACCACCATGTTTCACAGATGAGATAAGGTTCTTATGCTAGAATGCAGTGTTTTCCTTTCTCCAAACATAACGATTCTCATTTAAACCAAAAATTTTATTTTGGTCTGATCTATCCACAAAACATTTTCCCAATAGCCTTCTGCCTTGTCCAGGTGATCTTTATTGTTGACTGGTGATTGTTGTTCAGTGTTCTCCTGATGGCGGACTCAGGAACATTAACATTAGCGAATGTGAGAGAGGCCTTTAGTTGCTTAAAGGTTACCCTGGCTCCTTTGTGACCTCGTGGACTATTACATGTCTGGCTTTTAGAATGATCTGTGTTGGTAGACCACTCCTGGGGAGGGTAACGATGGTCTTAAATTTCCTCCATTTTTACATGATCTGTCTGACTGTGGCTTGGTGGAGTCCAAACTCTTTAGAGAGGTTTTTGTAACCTTTTCCAGCCTGATGAACATCAACACTCTTTTTCTGAGGTCCTCAGAAATTTCCTTTGTTCATACCATGATACACTTCCACAAACATGTGTTGTGAAGATCAGACTTTGATAAATCCTTATTCTTTAAATAAAACAGAGCACTCACTCACACCCATCAGTGGTTGATTGAAATCACTAAAAACTCTAATTTCATCTTGAAATTAAACTGCTAATCCCAGAGGTTCACATACTTTTGCCACTAACATATGTAATATTGGGTAATTTTCCTCAATAAATACATAAACAATTAAAATATTTTTGTCTCATTTGTTTAAATGGGTTCTCTTTGTCTACTCCAAGGACTCAGGACAACCAAGGAACTATCACAAACAAAAAAACAGTAGCTGATCATCCAGGTAACAACACACAGGATTAAGAATTTTTTTATGATCTTTTTTCTTTTTTTAATTATTAACATTCTGCAAGGTGTATGTAAACTGTACGCCTGATGGTTTTCTTGATAGTAAAATTATAGATTAAAAATGATTTTTTTTTTTAAATCTCATCGTATGAATAAATGAAAAACGATGCCTGAAGAATAGCTACCCTGAACTGAGTCCGAATTGTTTTTGTTACGCGCCTACTGATTCCCAACCTTAATCCTAATAGGTGTTTCTTCCCACACTGAAGGACTGCACGTTTTTATGTACCAACCTTTTCAGAGAGCGTTCCTTTCATGGTGATAGCAGTGCTCACAAAGTTAATCATCTCGTCCTCTTCGAGCACTAGCTGGTATTTCTCCTTCTCCTCCTTTATACGCCGCTCTCGCTCCTCTCTGGCCCCGAACTGCAGAGTGGCTGTGGCGACCCGTGCCTCCTCCCATCGCCCCTGCTCACCTCCACCCTCTTTGTAGCCCTCGTCAAACTCCAACTCCATGTCCCTCTGAGGAATATTCTGATGGCGATAACAAGAGAGCCAGGAGATCAAATACAGACCATATTAAGCAACCGAAGGAAAGAAATTTATGGAATTTCCCAAGCTGCGATTAAAAGAAAAAGTATCATCTAATCTTATACCAAAAATCATCTAATTCACATGTAATTCAGGGAACAGTTAGGTTTCTGTGTCCAAATTGCTCTGCATTACTTTATTACGCATCTCCTCGGGCATGTAGTAGCGGTTTTTCCTCTCTTCCTTCTCCTTCGCGCCGGCTGTCTTATAGTCTCGAGCCAGGTCTCGGATTCGTTTCTTGTATTCCAGGTCTTTCTTCTCACGCTCAGTGAGATTATCGCTGGTGAAAAGGTACTCCTCATCTATAATCTCTGCCTCCAGGTCCTCCAGCTTCTCCTGCTCACGCTTGGACAGGTATTCACGCCGTGACTGTTTCCGCAACTCGGGCAGCTGTGAAAGAATGTGCAAGAACGAATATACAGATATTGTTTTATTATATAATCCATAACAAATACAATACAAATATAACATGAAAGAGGAACAGTTTAAAACAAAAGCATTTATGTATTCACAGGTAAGTTGTGTGTGTGTACATGCAGGAGAGTGTGAAAGCATATCTTACCATTCTCTTCTGATCTTCGTCAGCCACCTTCAGTCGCTTCTGCGCCTCCTCGTATGCCTAAACAGGAGATAGTTTGAGATTCTTGTGGATAACGCATCATTCCCACCATGACGTTAATGAGAAGGTTTGAAAGATTTAATGAATCCTTTTTGGGGGGTTTTTTTGGGCTAGTCTACCTTTTTGTCATTTCGCTCGAGTATGTGCCTCGTCTTGTCTTTATCCTTCTGCTTTACACGTTCTGCAAAGGCGTCCCTCTCCTCCAAGTCCTGCAGTCTTTCTCTCTCCTCCTTCTCCCACTCCTCTTCCTCGTCATCTTCTTTCTGGGCTTTCTTTGCGTCAAGTGAAGACGATTTGCTGGTGTGCAAAGTAAGAAGTGTGATTAGAAAGAATACAATGGAAAATCTAAATAAATTAACCTACGAGTAACTCTCTTGATTAATATACCGTTTCTTTCACTTTTTTTTATCCAAAATTCATTCTGTTTACTCACTAATCATTTCCACCTTGTAGGTTGTACTCCATGTGTTACCACTGTTGGAGGATTAGCATGCTGGTGACTGCTAGTTAGGGATGCACCGATTTAGTACGGCGCTGATAAGAGCCTGAAACGTTGGATCTGTATCGAATCAGAGCCCCGTTCCTCAAATATTGTTTAACAAATCTAATAGAAAAATGGCATGCATCAGATATACTAATCGTGATAATTCCAAACAAGATCATTTGGTTCTTCAAACGCACCCGACAACTGAATTAGTCCAGCCGAGTTGTAGTGTTTGAGATAACCACAATCAGGAACTCAATGACAGATTAATGTAAATGCTATTAAACCTGGAGACGCCTTTTTTTCTTTTATACGCACAGTGTACTAAGACGTGCACGTACAGCTTATGGATATTAAATGCTTGCACGGTATTTAGATAAGCCCTTTCAAGTTTGCAATACATTTTAGTTCATTTCTGTCCAGGATTTTGTTTATTTTGCTTGCATAAATAAAACTTGTGCATGTTAATTTAGCGCAATCTCTGTTTTGAAGACCCATAAACACATTTCAAATATAATTTATAATACAGTCATGTGAAAAAATATGTACACCCCAAGGAAATTGTTGGCTTTTTTTGACATATTTGGGCAAGCAGACATTTTTTTAAATCCTCTTTGAAACGGTGATTAAGTTTATACACTGTCAAATGACACACAAAAAAATGCAATTTTTTAGTCATTTGCACAATTTAAATGAACAAAATGGAAAATGTAAGTACACCCCTACATTTATCAAACCTTCAAATGCATAAAATTAGAATCAGGTGTTGAAGATCGGGTGCCGGGAATTAGAAGCTGCTTAGGGACTGCATGTGGAACCTGTCTTATTTATGCCCCTCTCATATCTAGTATCTGGTATTCCCTTTGTTATTGAGGTGTGTGCTGTCATCATGCCAAGATCTAAAGAGTTCTGTAAGGCCTTCAGGAGGGAAAAAAAAGATTGTGGATGCCTATGAGGCTGGCAAGGGATTTAAAAAAATCTCCAAATTATTTGAAATAAATCATTCCACTGAAAGGAAAGTCATCTATAAGTATAAGTAATTAGTAATATATTTAACTCTGCTCTACATATGAAAAAGTAGCCCAAGCTTTCTTGTATTGTTCCATTCCGATGTACTGATGTATTTTACACCATGACTGCATATGATGTTGATTGACATGACAAAGATCTCGCACATGAACACCATGAACACGAAACACAACAAGTTTTTGCATAACTTGGCAACAGAAGCTTGCAGAGAGTCATATCTCTGTTACTGTCAGGATGTCAGTATCAGGTAACGCTTCATATCCACAGCTCTGATGCCATGATAATATTATATTACATTTTCAAAGAATGTATAACGCAGTATCAATGAACCCCTAGTTGTAGCTAAATACATCCAATACAGTATAAACGCACTACGAAATTCCTGTGAACGATGCATGCTATTTGGGACGTGGGGGCTTTATTCGAACTTGAGATTTCCCAATAATAGCAAGAACAGTTGCAACATTCAGGAAACAATATGTCATATTTAAACACGAAATGTGCTTTTAAAATCTAGAACAAGGTTGATTTATAATAGCTGTTAACTATCCATACACAAGATGGCCGTCGTGCATCCTGCACTTATTTGGCGTGCACTACCAATGTAAATAGTGGACGCACTATAGCTCCCCAACTGTATCACATAATTATGTACTACCATAGTTACTCAGTACTATCCCTAAAAACAGTTTTGCTACTACAGTTAGTGATTAAAGTATTTAAAATCCCTTTAAAGTCTTTGTTTTCTCGAGTTTAACAATCACGGCGATGGCGGAAGGTTTTGAAGGGAGAAGGAGCTCAGCAGTCTGTTTCACACTGCTGTGAATAAAATGTGTAAACATTATATTTAGACTCGGAAACCAGATGAACAGGGATGTTTTGGCTCTGATGTGCCATCTAGTGGATGGCACTTTAAATCCTCCAGATGTACATAAGATACAAGCAAGTATGTGAGCAAACAAAAACAAACGAGTAGCAGTGTGGTGTGTTCATGCACGTACGCACTGTGAAAAAGAAGTACATTTCCACCTCACCTATGCGGTTTCTTTGATATCTGATATTTTATTCTGCAACAAATTCTTTGTGTTAATGCTCATCTGTAGTACATACTCAACAAGCAATACGTTCTCCATTAAGACGCCAAAGTCTGCACGAACCCACCTATTCTTTCCGTCGTCCTCACTCGACGAGGGACTTTCGTCTCTTTTTTGCCTGAGGTGCTTCCTCTTCTTTCCTCTGTCCTTTTCTCTGCTCTTCTTCTCCTTCCCTCCTTCTCTGGACGCCTCTCCGTCGCTGTCACTGTCCTCCAACAGAGTGTAGGTCCTGTTCTTTCGTTCCATCTCGATCACCTGCCGCTCGATGGCTCTGGATGGTTTTTCCACAATCTGTTTCTTTGGAACCTGAACAGAAAATGGAGAAAAAATAAATAAAAACTGCATCATCAAAATGATGGTTCACCAATGCAGTAAAATGGCTTCTCTGACTGTTAGACAGTTTGTACCTTGTTGTATAACTCCTGAGCAAACGCGGTTACTCTCTGGTCAATGTCGATGGTGCCAGTCTGTTGCAGACGTGCCACAAAGTCCTGCGGCGAGGAGGATTTCCGCGCCAGGCCGATCATAAACTGGGCCACGTATCGGTCGCTTAGGCCCAGGATGTCATGGAGCCTGTCGCTGACCCACTGCTCCAGATTGGCCATGCTGAATGTTACAATATAAACAAGAGACAAGAGGGTACTGTTATTGTTCCAGTCAATGTAAACAAAACTTCTGAATTATAAATATGTATAACTGGATCTGAGATTAATGTCAAAAACAAATCGTTTGTAAATTTAACGAATCTTTTTTTTTTTTTACCATAACAAGACAGTGAAATTTTGTTTCTTTCTTTTCATTGTTAAAGTGCTTAAATATAGCCCGTAACATGATAAAAGATAAAAGTATTAGAAGTATTTTCCATAAACGTGGTTCCACTGGTTTGTTTGGCACTTCGTGAGCAAAACCTGAAGTGAAGTAAATATCGCGATATTTCGGTCACAAACGTAATTCTGTGTAGTACAAATGATTGCGGTCTTCACAACACTCACAGTTTAAAACCACAACATTCACTGTCGAAAACACACACACACAGTTATACTAGCACTAGGCGAGTGCAAAACCGTATATTACAGAACAAAACACAACGTCATATCCAGCACACTGTTTGTGCAAGCTGTTCTTCTGGCTTAGCAACTAGCTATTTGCTGAACACTTAAAATGACTCGCTTTTAAAATTTAATTTGCATGTAAAGAAGTGTTGCGATAAACAGTTACACCTCGGAGAGTATTCAAGTCACATCCACATTAGCAACGAAAATATCAAGTAGTAATATCGTCTCACACTAGTCTCTGCTGCTCACACTTTCCACTTCGTCCGGGTTATTTACTTCCGGGTTATTTACTTCCGGTTTACAGTTGGCGCCCACTCGACAAAATAAAGGTCTCCATAAACCCAAAGTCGCTGTAAACCGTGTACACGAGATGATTGAAAATGGTTAGATGCATGTTGGCATCTTCGCCATCATAAATATAATAACTGCCCGATGTAGAGATGGACTTTATCTCCATATTAAGAGACGGGTGTGTCCCCTTCTGAAGTATCAGACACTAATGTGGAAGCCATCAGTCCTACAGCGATGAGGTATTTTTGTAGGCCAATCCGGAAGTGAGCATCACCCTGGTTCCCTCGACGAAAAGCCAATAGGATTTTTTCCCCAATTGGCTTTTGGATTATTGCAGAAAATAAACTCTGTGGCCAAGAAACGGTTATTATTCTTACATGTTTCGTTCATTAAGATAATCTTCACAAACGTACACAACATTTATGAATTTTGAAGGCGAAACACAATCACCAGAAGTAAAAGCTAATGTTAGACTATAAACGAACTACACCGCGGTCGCATGAATTCGACGTCACCACCACTCCGCTTCCGACAACTCCCATTTGGGCACCTGTTATCAACCGTATTTTTTCAAACCACATCAAATATATATTTTTTTCATTTATTTTTGAAATCCTGAGTGTGGTGTTACTGATATTTTATGTCGTACTATAAAAAGTGAATATCTCTTGAGCTTGTGTTAATCACAGACCGTGTTTCCGGCATTTCACCAAAAACCCATTGACTTCGGGACCATGGATGTCCAGTACACAGAAAAATTCAATCGAGATCACGAGAAAACAACAAAGAAAAAAAAATGTCATAATGAGTAGTCAGTAGTAGATGGATGGATGGATTAATGGATAGTCAGTAGGTTAAGGTTACCAGATCTTAAACTTCTGCAAGGGATGTAGGGACACAATAGATCAGACAGAAAAGTCATTTAGCAGGTCTGGTTTCATAGGTGCTCTAACATTCATCCTAATGAACACATTTTGGAATAAATAAAAGTACCAAAAATAATCTACAATAAAATATTTTCATTATACATATATCCAGCTGAATGTATTATAAATATTCTTGTATGCTGATTGATTGATTGATTGATTGATTGATTGATTGATTGATTGATGGGGGGGCATGCAGGGACATGTTAAAATGATATATATCACAGAAGTTGATTTATTTATTTATACAATATAACCGCATTGTTGTTACCGCCTGCATCCGAAACTAAAAAGCCTAGACTTGAAGCACAAGCACGCGTTTACTTATATAGGCCAAAAAAAAAAAAAAATTGAAGAAATAGTGATAGCCCATCTTTACAGAAATAAGGGAAGTGATGTTTACCTCTATCCCCCACCTCCAGAAAAACAGAAGGGAAACCAGCAGCTTCAAACACTGCTTTAGATTAATCTGTTCCTCAACGTATGGTATATCATATCTCACCTCTCTGGCATGAGAGTTGGCCCACCTGTGTTACCTGCTCTCTTTTACTCTCACTTTCCCTTCAGTTTATAAGTGAGAGAATTAACTTTAATAAGGCTGGTCGCAGTGCAGGAGCTCTAATGGCGGGGAAAATGGCAAGTTTATTTGGATGTGTGATTATTTTAAGTGTTGTGTTTGTGATTGCGGATGGATATCGACCCGTCATTATAGTTCATGGATTATTTGACGGGCCAAGGCAGTTCCTCCAGCTGGCCAACTTTATCAATGATGTAAGGAAATTATTTCATTTATTTATTCTTATCAATATATCATTTACTCTTCAGGTGCTACTTGTGCTTTTTTCTTTCTTTCTTTCGCTTGAATACAGGCTTAAAATGAGCTTAATTAGTTTCAAACAACTTTGAACTTGAATTGTGTGTGTGTGTGTGTGTGTGTGTGGAGAGAGAGAGAGAGAGAGAGAGAGAAAGAGAATGTGAGAATCAGTTTATCTTTATAAAAGTCTCGTTAGAGTTATCTTTATAAAAGTAGGCTTAATCTTTAATCCATTCAACAAATTCATTCTTAGTGTTTACTGAGGAAAGAAAGGAAAACAAAACAAGGAGGTACTTGTTACAGTCAGTACTATAAATTGCATTGTAAAAGCACTAACACTTGAGAATACCCATAATACTCAATATTTAATACTCTTAAATAACTCTGCTCGCACAGACCAGTGGAAATACGGTTCCAATGGGAAATGTAGCTGCAAGCAGCAATTGATGGGCCCAAGCACCAAGGGTGCAGCTATGTCTGTTTCGATAGCCAGTATTGGGAAGTGGAAATTATGTTGCATCAGTGAACACAATAACTTTAAACCGTATTGCAAGATTGACGATGGAATTATGCTACACTTCCTGGTTGCACTGCTGAACATGCTAATTCAGTGCCTCCAGGATTTTGCAATCGCAGAAATTAACACGAGATCAAGATGGGCCAAGACGTGTCATGTCAACGTCATATATGCTCATGGTGTAAAATACATTAGTACATCAGAATGGTACAATAGAAATCTTAGTCTAGTTCTTCATTCGTAGATCACCGAGTTAGATTACTAATTACATCATATCAGTCCCTCCAGGATTTTTCCATTTTGCAATCACAGAAATGAACACAAAATCAAGTAAACATCACAATATTTAGAGGAGCTTGCAATTGTTCACAATTACCATAGATTTTCCGCAGATTTGGGCAAAGAAGCATCGTGTGACGTCATCGCAACGAGCATTCCATCAAAGCCCTCTTCGATTCACTTGTCTTGAAAATGAGTACATCTAAAAGTTCTCATCTACCAACAAATATCACTTTTCAAAGACCGTGCAAAACGATTCCACCAATTCAAGTAGTTTTCCACAAAAAGCACAGAGAAAAGCCGCAGCAAAACCAAGCATTTTTGGCTGTAACAATCACAAAAAAAAACCTCTGTGAAATCCTGTACGGACTGTTAATTGATCACCTTGCCATGACAACACTTTTCAAAATTTAATATCATCTATTGACATTAACTCTGATGAACCCTGTAAAAGAAATTATTTTTTAAAAACCTTTGTTTATAAGCCTCATTTTGATTCTCTCGCAGTGTTTTTATGATTATGAATTACTATAGGCTAAGTATGTCTCAGCAACTGTCCGTGTCATTTAATATGCATGTGACATTTAAGGCACATTGCATGATGTAATTTGGAATTATCTCACACCCCCTGATTACTTGAAGTGACATTAAATTATACCCTCACAATGGCAGTGCAGCTTAATGTACCAAAAATGTAGCATTATGGATATCTTTAGTATGCTGACCAAATCTTATAAACTCAGTAGGTGGAATATTTAAGTTTGGTTTATAACCTCTCTTCCTGACCAAATATGCTTTGATTCTGATCAATCCCCTTGAGGAGTATGTAAACGTTTCATACTGGTTAAAATGTACAAAATCCTAAATGGCTGCCTTCCGGTTGGGCAGAATGGATTGGAGATAATGGATGTGGTAGTGAAATTTGTTACTTAGTGAAAAAAAAAATGCGTGTGTGGGTTTGTTGCTGTCACTATTTACACCTCGGCCATCTGCCAGTTCTGTTTTTTCACCTTTCAGTTCAGAATGAAACTCTGCATCTTCTCTTTTTCACTATTTTTCAGACTCACCCAGGTACTAATGTGACTACTGTAGACATGTATGATGACATGGCCAGCCTGAAGCCTCTGTGGGAGCAAGTTAATGGTTTCCGAAAGGTAATTGGACCCATCGTAGAGAACGCCAAAGACGGCATCCATCTCATCTGTTTCTCACAAGGTCTGTTACTACCACCACTTCATCATCTCTATTTCCTGACATTCCTCTCCTGTTTGGTTACAGTCTTTGCTTAGTGTCTCTGTTGGTCTATAACATTTGGTCTATTACACATAACACATATGACAATATTTTATGATTTAAAGGCTTTAATAAGTGTTAAATATTCTTGAATTTAAATTTACACTGTAAGACTTCAGGCTACATGCATTCCTGATCTAGTGGTGTAGTATTCCTTTATACACATTGAATCTGTTTGGAAACCATTAAACATTACCTTACTCTCTCACACACACACACACACACACACACACACACACACACAGCGCTGGATAATATAAGATCACTTGCTTGAGGCAGTGGCATGTATTACATTCAGGGAACATTAGCAACCTGTTTTTAACTTGGTGTACAGAGACAGATTAATTTGGGAAAAATTCAACTGTAAATTCAGTAAAAAGTGACCTCAAATACTCTCACAGGATAAAACCTGTTTCTGCTTACATCTCAGACGTGAAACTAAAACTGTGCCATAAAATAAGGTCCATTTTATATTTTGTGTGTCACCACTGCAAATTTTGCTCTTAACTTTTACACTTCAAATGGCTTTGTAAATGTACAAAAAAGTGTGGTAGTTACCCTGAGGATATGTTCGTCCTGTTTATGAATATTGGACTTAAAAATTTCTGGATCTAAACTATGTATGTTCAAATGGAATGAGTGTGCAGGGGGTCTGGTATGCAGAGGAATTATCGCAACACTTCCCAAACACAATATCCACTCCCTGATCTTTCTGTCGTCACCGCTGGCCGGCCAGTACGGAGGTTAGTACGGAATCTCATCATGGTCAGAGATTACTACCCGTCTGTTAAAGTGCAGTATACGGAAGTTCTCTTTTCTTTAAACAGTAACGTCATACTTGAGGCACACCTTCCCATCATGTATTAAGCAGCTCGTTTATCAACTGTGCTATAACTACTTGGGACAAATGATCTCGATCTGCAACTTCTGGAATGGTAAGAGCATGGTACTTTTAGAGCATCCAGTGCTTCATACATGAGCCCATTTTCTACCTCACATTGTCCATCTATTTTTTTATTTTTTTTGGTCTGTCCCTACATTTTAGATCCACACCAGAGAAAGAAATACTTGAAGTACAACAAATATCTTGCACTATTGAATGGCGAGATCAAGTATCCAGATCAAACAGGTACTCACTTCGAAATACTTTGAAATATTAATCTAAAACCTGTGTGGGAAAACATCATGGTACATTTTCATTTCACACTGTTTAAACTTGCATGCGTCAGCGACCTAAAGCCATGTTCTCAAAATCTTGGCCTTTAGAGTGGCGAGAACACTTCTTGGATATTAAGAAGTTGGTGCTGATTGGAGGACCAGATGATGACGTTATTACACCCTGGCAGTCGAGGTATTGGAGTTTTATATTTAACTGCATAAAGGGGAAGATCTTCACAGGATATTACAGAAATAACGAAAGAAAGGCTATAGTACATTCCTTTGATGTAGTGTAACATATAAAACGTTTTACCGATTTGTGGCTGTAATTACTATGAAGAAAGGAATCAGTCACAAAAACTGTCCTGTAATGCCCAGGTTATGAAATGCTTTAGCTTTGCTTTTAATGGTTCAGCTGGGTTGAGACTCCAACAGACTGGAATGAATGTGAGAAATACAGAAAGTGACGTGCATTTCAGCAGATTTAGAGGGATTATTTTCAGCAGAGTATTATAACAACATGTATGATTCCACTAAAAAGTTTGAAATGTGAATGGCTTTTTTTTTTTTTGTGAGAAATTGAAACTATGATCAACATATTGTGTTTTTCTTCAACAGTCACTTTGGATTCTACAACAGCAATGAAACTGTGGTCGAAATGAAACAACAGGATGTGAGTTGGAGCGAAATATTTTTAATTCAATCATTTATACGATCATAGCATTAGTCTGATATCTTTACTGAGCATATTCTCTGTTCTTTCTTCAGTGGTATCAGACTGATGTGTTTGGACTGAAAACACTAGATTCCAGAGGAGACCTGGTCCAGTGTATTTTCTCGGATGTCAAACACGTCTTCTGGCATTCAAACCGGACCGTGTACGAAAGATGCATAGATCCGTGGCTCACATAAGTAACAGAAGTCTTGATACACACACATGAACCATGACCTTGATCATTTGTTGCCATTCTGCATTCACAGATCTGTCTTGTAATTTAAAGGAAAATTTCTGCATGTATGTAGAATAGAATTTGAATGACTATTAATTGATTTTTTTAACTTGATATTTCTATATTTACAACATAAAATAAATTTGTTTTAACTGAATGTCAAACATGAATTTGTTTTCCACACAAGGCTATTTTAAGCTTGTTATAAAAAAAATTTAAAAATATTGCAATTTAAAAAAAATCATTATTTGGCTGTTTTATT
Source organism: Ameiurus melas (assembly GCA_012411365.1). Taxonomy (NCBI): domain Eukaryota; kingdom Metazoa; phylum Chordata; class Actinopteri; order Siluriformes; family Ictaluridae; genus Ameiurus; species Ameiurus melas. The sequence goes on from CM022759.1 coordinate 25,887,636, forward strand.
CCTGTCAAAATACATTAGGTTTGTATTTTATCACCGGTTGTATACAGTACCTGCAGGGGACAAAACATCTTGACCTGCAACTTCTGGAATAGAACGTTGTTTGGCCAGTTCACACTGGGCTAAACATGTATGCTGTTGGTGACGTGACAGGTTTATAAAAATGTAAACCAGGCATTTTAGAGCACCACCAAAATCAAATCTGAGATCCCATGATTATATTCTGGCATCAATAAAACATTTAAAAATAATTCACATAGTAGCTTTGCTTAATTCATCAATATTACACTAATTACAATTCATTTGAGTATGAGCTGACATTATCTAAATATTGCAAATGTCTGAATACATAGTGACTGCATTTGAAAAATTTGTAATCAGCATTATGAGTGTCTGAAATTAATTTTTTAAATTGAAGATTATTTTTGATTTTAGTTGTACAAAGATTTTTTTGCATCTTTTTTCTAGAAAGCTGCCTGTAGTGTACCTTTTTTTAAATCTTCACACTAAAATCTATTTATGGTGCATTTTATGTACCTTAATTAATTTTTAAAGGTTAACTATATGGCCGAAAGTTTGTAGACACCTAACCATCACACCCTGTGGACCATCCAAACTGTTGCCATAAAGTCGGAAACAAACAGTTGTGTAGTATGTCTTTGTATTCTGTAGCATTTAGTTCCCTTCACTGGAACCAAAGAGTGCAAACTCATTCCAGCATGACAATGCCCCTGTGCACAAAGCGAGGTCCATCAAGACATGGTTTGCAATGGAGGAACTTGAGTGCCCTGCGCAGATGCCTCTGAAAATGAATTGGAGCACCGACGGCACCACAGGCCTTCTCACATGATGTCAAGATCTAGTGGAAAGCCTTCCCTCGAGAGTTTTAGCAGCAAGTGCGGAGCAGCTTCTTATTAATGTCTGTATGTAAGTTTAGAATGGGCACATGTGATAGTCAGGTGTCCACATACTTTTGATAATATGGAGTATATCAACATTTCCATATTTTAAACACAAAAACCATGTACCAGTGAGAGGTACCACACCAGTGACCATGAAAGGAGCAATTCCATCCATCCATCTTCTATACCACTTATCTTTTAGGGTCACGGCGAACCTGACACCAGGGAGCATCGGGCACAAGGTGGAGTACACCCTGGACAGGGTGCCAATTCGTCACAGGCCACGCTCACACACACACATACACTACAGACACTTCAGACATGCCAATCAGCCTACCATGCATGTCTTTGGACTGGGGGAGGAAACCCAGTGGAAACCCCTGCAGCACGGGGAGAACATGCAAACTCTGCAAAAACAGTGCAGCACTGGGAATCAAACCCCCAGCCATGGAGGTGTGAGGCGAACTTTCTAACCTCTAATCCACCGTGCACCTGAAAGGAACAATTTAGTACTATATTCCCGAGAGTCTGTTAAGAATTTTTGGATGCAATTAAGAGACTATGGCTTATCATTCATTAATAAAATGCCAGTCACAGACTGATGACATCATGCATTTAATCAATATTGTCCATAGTGTATGAATGGGTGTGTATATGATTGTGCTCTGCGATGGATTGGCACCCTGTCCAGGGTGTACCCCGCCTTGTGCCCGATGCTTCCTGGGATAGGCTCCAGGTTCCCTGTGACCCTGAAGAAGGAGTAAGCGGTAGAAGATGGATGGATGGATGGATGTTTGTTTTATCATGACAACTTTAGTGATGATTATGCCCTGACATTAACTCCACATAAAATCACAGCAGCTGCCAATAATAAGTGTGACCCAGTTACTTTGCTATTTTAACCAATAGTAAGTGATTAAAGTAATTATGCGCGGACATGAACTGGTTATAGGGTGTACTCAGGACTGATGCGGCGTGGCAGCTGCAACCACTGTCAAAACAGGTATTTTCGCGATGACGTCAGCAATCCAGGTAGTGCGCGGGGGTGTTCAATCAGGTCCGCGGCGCGCGCACACGCACAGAGCTCTCGGAGGAGATTGTAGCAAGCGAACCTGTAAGGTCACCTGTTCACCAAAATTATACGCATACTTTATGGTGAGTTGTACATTTGATCGATGTAGCTAGTAGAGTTTAGAAAGTTTTACGCGTCTGCCGTTTAACAAACCTTTTATACTTTATATCGTGTGTGTGTGTGTGTGTGTTCGCTGTAGTGATCCTCAGGGTTCTGCTCGAACGTTTGTTGGCAGCAAGTCTTTCATTTTAACGCGTGGAGTTATGAGTTTCTCACTGAAGTTAACTCCGTGAACGTGCTTTTTTATTTTTTAAAATATAACCACGTTTATATTATTGTAGGTATATTCTAAGCTTACGTTAACTGGACTGACTGTACAATATTGTTAGCATATATAGACTTTTTATCGCTTTAAAGTTAGGAGAGGCCATGCCGGGTTCATAGACTTCAGACAGACCAAGTCATGTTGCCAGATTGGACTTGTGACCTCATTATCGGTCTGTTTTTAATCATATGATGCTTAGAGGAAATTGTAGTATGGTAAGAGGTGTGTTCTTTGAAAAGGTAATCCATTTCAGAAACCTGCATTTACGAATCGGACGGGTTTTAAAGCGTCGTTCGGAAGGTGGGATCGGACCGATCTGGCAACCCAAGGTCGACGTGTCCGGCTCCACTCTGTAAACAGCAGGTTTGTTTGGACAGAGTGGGAGAGCTGTCATCTACACTGACTGCTTTCATTACACATTTCACTGCATGTGCTGTTTAGTACAAGCATTCGTTTGGTCAGTGTACCTTTCAACAAGCTGGTAGCACTGGTCACCTGAAAATCCAATCTTCCATCAGATTTCCCCTTGGCGTAACCCATACATTTAGGCTTTTGCTTTTTGTTTCTCTCATCTATACTTTTTTTAAAAAAATAAAAAATTTCCAGCAGGTCCCATTTCCAGCAGGATGACAACCAGGCGCAAGGCTGAAGGATGTCGTATATGCGGCAACGATCTACAGGGGAACCAACGCCGCTGGCTTTTTGCAGCACATAAACGGAAAGGGGCCCAGAATCAGAGTCCAACACGGTCACTTTGCAAAGAGTCTGCTTATCTTCTGTCGCCAACCAGGTCTGCCCAGAGCAGCCCATGGGGTATGAAGAATACACACACACACACACACATACACATGTACATGTGAATATAATCTTGATGTGGCAAGATTTATAATCATCAATCTCAGAAAGTAATGATAATTGAATACAAGCTTAATGTGTTAAAGGAATACCCCCAGCATTTCTTAACCTAATCTCTATTTACTACATCTGTATGTACCAAGAAAACATATTTCAACAAGTGTCTTTGGTGAAATCATCTAATTAATACTCCCTTATGATGAAAGCCAAAGGGCAGTGGCTGGAGCAGGAAATAAACATTTTATGCAATTGTTTTTGTAGTACACATGAAGGACTTATTTGTTCACAAATATTTCTTGTAAATCTGCATCAATCATGTTTTCAGAGACAGGCCAACTTTTCCAGATGGAATATTTTGTGGTTGTGCATTCCCAACATAACTGTATGTGTCTGGGCAATATCTGGAAAATAATCATCACGGTATTTTCTGTGTAAGCTATTTCAGAATCACCAAATGCTTTGATGCGCAAATCCTGTAAAATGTGTACATGCATTCTGTAAGTGAATGCTATAATAACTAATTATAGTATTTATTTTTAGCATTTATTGGCTGTTAATGCAAAATGAACTTTTTGGCAAGATGATGTAACCTATGGATTCATAAAGCATACATTTTCAGTGTATTCCTCATGTGTTGGAAATTGGGATAAAACATATAATAAAGAACAATTTGGTTAAAGGATAACACTTTTTTTTTTTTATATATCATGTAATGGTTTATATTTTTTTGAATTTGCCTGTATGTAATATGTTCGGATGTATATTTTACTTTGACAATTTTACCACTGCCTTTAGACTTCTCCAAAATGTTCAGTTTTTTTCATTACAACATTAATTTCTAAGTAGATGGAAACATGTCAGACTTATTGTCTCTGGTAATTCTGCATGCAATAAAGATGCAGTTGATGGAGACAAATTTGAAACACACATGGCCTTTAAAAAAATAATAATCATTTTTTTTTACACAATTAATGTATATTCTTGTGCTTGTTCTTCTGCAGTACTTAATTACTAAATCCTTGCATTTTTGTGTTTAATTTCTTTCAGGCAGTACATTATCTCTTGGCTCCTCAAATTCATTGTACAAGTCTCATACCCTTCCCACCCCTAATAAAGGAATGGACCTGCTTGCTGTGCTGACACACATATTAGGGCAGTCTGTAACACGGGGGAACGGGAAAGGGGAGTTTGTATGTGGCAAATGTGTGTCTGTGCTCGAGCGAGTGTTTAAGTTTGACACAGTCATAGCCAGAGTTCAAGTTTTATCCAGGGAGAGGCTTCAGAAACTGACTCAGGAAAGGGACAGCTTAAGACGGTGGGTACGAAGTCTTTATAGGCAGCACCACCCATCTGACCTGAAGAGCAGAGGAAGCTCCAGTGAAGATGATGTAGAGCTGGGAGAAAGCAACTCGGGGAACGCTTACCGAGAGATGCTGAGTGACAACATGGCGCTCGCTGCGTATGAATGTTGGTCTGAGAAAACGGAGTCGTGTCCATATTTTAAGAGAACCGGGAAAAGATGCAACAAATTGAAAAACTGCGAGTGCTGTGACTCCTTAAGGGTGTCCGATTCTGATTATGAATATGTTTGTGGAGTTCCTCGCAATTTACCTGAGCAAGCCCCATCTCCGTTTAGCTTATCTAGGGACAAGTCTCAGAGCATGCCTCTCCACTGGTCCAAAGCTCCATCGCTCTGCTCTAGTCCCGCCTCCCTAGCTGGTTCCTGCCATTCGCTAAAAGCAGGATCTCGTACAGCTTCAGCACAATCGCTCGACTCTGTAGATGGTCATGATCCGTTTAATTGGCCAGATGAGCATTCAGTCATTTTGGACTCCATCCTCCACAAGCTGAAAAGTATAGAGGGAAAGCCAGTCAGGTCTCCAGCAGGAAGTCGCATCCCAGTTTTAGGGAAGGGACCAAATGGCAGTGTGGCAGATGGATCACCTCCGATCGGGGTCACACGAGTGCTACATTTTGGACAGGGAGATGAACGAGCGGAGGAAGATTTGAATGAGGAGAGTGAGGATGTGCTGACTGAACTGAGGGAAGAATTTCTGCCACTGCATAGAGAGGTGAGGAAACTCTCTCTTTTTGGTATGCAGTCACACTGGTATTAAATTTTGACCACAGTGCTGTTGAAATGTTATTCATCAGCAAGCGCTTGTCATAGTTTTGGCTTAAGCAGGGATTAGTTTAAAGCGATTAGTCAAAATGTGCAACTTGGATACATCAAACAGTGAGGCATTTGAAAAAAGACTATTTATTTCAAGGAAAGATTTTGGCCTTTGCAGTTGGGCTGCTTCATAAATTTTGGTTAATCATTGTCATAATATTGGCCTTGGTGACACAAGGTTATTCGCCAGATTCAAAAATATGTAGACAATTGTTCTCAGAGTAATGCAGGCCAATCAGCCACCAAATGTTTTTGTGCGTTTTATTTTATAGTATTTATTTATTTATTTATTTATTAACTCTTCAAGCGATCATTTTTAATCATAAATCACACATTTGGCAGATGTACATTTAAGGAATATATAATTGGAGTGACAAGTTAAAGGGATAAAATAAACAACAAAAAGTGTGTTACTATGGAGTTTGGCCACCATTAGTCATCAGAACAGCTTCAGTGCAGGGTGTTCAGTTGGGTCGAGATGTGGTGGCTGTTAAGGTCATAGCATGTGATTTACATAATGTTCATAATCCTCAGAGTATCCCACCAGTATACAAATTTCATTATAGGATAAAGGTGAACAGTGACCCTTCCGTCTGAGGGGACAAATGGACCTAAATCATGCCAAGGAAAAGCAGCAGCACAAAACAGCCACTGGTTTTCCTGTGAATTATATAAATACATTTTGAAATATAATTCCTACACAGCATCGGTGCATGCAGGCACATTAACCTGCCTTTCACAGCACAGACACAGAGGTTTGTCTAATGCTAGTGCTGAAGGTTGAGATTACTTTGTTCTCCAGCCACTCTGCAATTTTCTTCATCTTTTATGCTTTTCAAAACTATGAGGAAGAAGTCATGATGATGAACAGATGCACATAGCAAACTGTGCTAAACCTGTTTATACAAGATGCTAAAAAAAATGCAGTTTTACTGGTCACTTGGGTACATGGAGGTTGAGAGGGATGAGAGACTTCTCTTGGTGTAGAGGATGGAAAATCACTGCAAATGTAGTTTGTAGCAGTATATTTGCAAAATTATAGTTTGTCCACATATTCACCCTCCACTTTATATTGTTTTATTGCAGGTCAATACAGCCAGAGTGCATCTTGTAGTCAAGCAGTTACGAGAGCAGCTGGATCAAGCACAAGCTCGTATCAGGACGTTGGAGGCGGGGCTTCAGAACGGCACCCATTCAGTCCCCAGTAAGACCCATCAATCAAAGCAGTCACTACCGGTGGTAAGCATTATGGCAACAAACAGCAAATGAGTCACCTAACCGATGCTCTCCTGTTGGTTTAGTGTGTTTTGACTGCTCCTAGTTTTACAGCTGAAATTTTGGAACGTGGATTTACATGTTAAACAGTGACATTTATCTGGATTGAAAGAGGAGCTGATATACTGTGAGCAGTGAAATGATGCACTGGGTTACATAGGATTTGACTAATATAAAAGGCTTAGTAAAACAGCAAAGAAATGTAAGGTGATGCTACGGCTTAGTAGTCAGCATTGTAGTGGTCAAAAATACATTTTAAATTGGGTCTTAAAAGATTCAGCACATGGGAATATAATCGCCTGTCAATCAAAAGGCATGCTTTTAGTTTTTTATACACATACAAAACACAACCATCCACGCTATCTCATTTTTTTTCATCTTATTCATCTGAATTCAAATTCATTTCCATTCGATTTTAGAACTCTCATTCTTTTATTTTTTCCCCCCACATTTTAGAATAATAATAAAATCATCAAAACTCTGGAGTAACACAAATGGAACTATGGGATTTATGTTGTGATAAAAAAAATCTAAAATAAATAAAAATAATTTCATATTGAAGCATCTTCAAAGTAGAAGATGTAGTAGTTTCAAATTAGTTTTTGCCTAGCATTTCCAAAAATGTATTCTTGGCATTTTCTCACCCCATTTCTTGAGGAATTCCCCAGAGATGCTTTTTAAACAGTATTAAAGGAGATCCCACCTATACTCGACACTTATCAGCTGCTTTAAAAAAAAAAAGGTCATCTATTTAAAAAAAAAAAAAATAAAATGCACGATTATATTTTTGTCTACAGCACTGATTTCAAACATTTATTCACACCTTCAGATCAAAAGATTTTTAAGATTATGAGAATCATTCGATGTAGGTGTGCTGTGAACATGCGATCAATCAAATGTAGAACAGGTTTTGTTTGTCCCGCAGCCCAGTCTTTCCCTGTACTGCAGAAATCTCAAGCGTTCATGTTTGTATTACTGTTGTCAGGGTGTGTATAGAATCACAATAATCACTTGTATAAAGTTATCATGATGATATATTCTTTAAGGTACGTTGAAATGACCTGTTTATCTATTCGACACAAATTGAGTTGCATAAGGTGTATAAGGCATGTACAGGTGTGTATAAATACTGTGGGTGTGGTGTCAAATGAGGAATTTCATACATGCAGGTACAGAAAACAAAGCCACACACCAAACCACACACACACACTTGTTTCTGGAGTCTTCCTCAGCAGGAGGCGTTCGCCTCGAGCATGGGCTGTGATCATTAATCATATCTCTAGATCATATTTTTAAAATGTGTATACATACATGTTTGTGTGGTATGAAGTGTTGATGTATTATTTAGCAGTTGAATGTGTGCACACAACTATGACTTGTCTTTCGGGAATGTATTCATAGGAACCATTTTTAGATACACTACTGACTTCTTTTGTCCTTCATAACTTTATGAGGACCGTGAACTAATAGACACTATTGTGTGTATCTCCTGGTCTTTTTGCAGTATCCGAACAGCAGCTCCGAGGACGAGGGTGGACTGATCCGGAGTCTTAGCCACTCACTGCAAAGCAGAGACGGAGTTATTCAGGTTGGCTCTCAAACTCTTGAGCTCTTGAGCACAGCGATTAAGTTTCAAACACACTAGTATGTCGCCTCAGGTAACTGACTTGTGATTGATTCAGAGCTCTTCTCATTGAAGGAATGTGTGACTTTGATCCGAAAGCTTTGTGTGGACCTTGGCTCAGGGATGGAGGAGGCTGATAAGCTCATCAGCAGTGTAAATGTGGCTCTGACTGATACACACTCTGAGCGAGAGGTGAGAAAGGTGACGCTCGCTGTTTCCATAAGTGTTCAAGGGCTTGACTGTACAGGTTGACATTTTCCTGCATACATTTGTTGTTTTTAATGCATATATATAAAATTAATTTCTCTGACAGCATTAATAAATATCAAGTCCCAGTGATTAAAAAAAAATAAATAAAATAAATTTGCGAACTCTTTGAATGTAGATTAAATATATTTAAATATCCAAGATTTGTAGGTCTTTCTTTCAATCGTCATGGTTACTGCATGGATACTTTAAAGTTTCTGCATAATGTGCATTTACATGGGTCACAAAGTAATACTCTTTATTAATTAATACTTAATTAATACTATTAATTTCAAATTCCTTTATGGCTTTTTATTGTAATGCAGGATGTTTTTCCTAATGACAATTCTGCACTTCAATTCTCCCTTCTTGTAAACGCATTTTTCGAAACACTAATGACTTCTATTGTCCTTTGTGACTTTATGCAGACCGTCCAAGAGAGCTTTATGTAATATTTATTATTTAAGAATCTTTTGTGAAAGGAAATTTTTTTTGTTGGGGGTTTACAAAAAAGAAATCTCATTGCCTTTGACTGTTCGTCTGTTTCAGGGGGTCTTGGAAGCTGAGCTGACTGAACTGAAGGAGAGAGAAAGAAGCCTGCAGAAAGAGCTGGAGGCGCTGCAGGAGGCAAGCAGAGGGCAGGAGAGAGATCTCCTCACTGTTAACAGTGTACTCCAGAGTAACGAGGATGTCATCAATGTAAGGCAAACACAGGGCTTAAGTGAAACAAACACACACAATGTTTGTTGTTGACAGATAATTATTGAAACTCTACGTCTTATTCAGAAGGTCATTCTTTTTTCTTTTTTTTTCTTTATCCTTTTGGCTTTAGCATTTGCGTGTGGAACTGGCTGAGAAGACGCAGTCACTGAACGACGTGCAGAAAGAGAGGGAGTTGTGGAAAGAGCGGGACTCCGCCCTGGCAAAGGTGTTGCAGGAAAAAGAAGCTCTCATCTCTCGTCTGCAGCAGGCAATAGAGAGCACCCAAAAAGATGTTCAGGTTTTGACCACCATTTGATTTCCTGTTCTCTTCTACTTTGCTCTTTGAGATGACCTGGATATTGTTTCGTCAGATTGTTCTTATGAGATCCCAGTGGATAATGCCACCATGAATGGAAACACCACACCAGGTGAACGTGACCTTAAACAATGATGGTTGTTTGCAGGCACTCTCCGATTCTCTGATTGGTCGGGGATTGCCAGGAGGTGGAGCTGAGGGCGCTTTGGCCAGTCAGGTGCGAGAGCAGGAGTCCTTGCTTTCAGTCTGCCTCAAAGATTGGGAAGTGCACACTGCCACCACGAGGCAGGAAGTCTCAAAACTCTATACAGCTTTAGATGAAGCTGAGGCTGTAATACAGGTATGGTGACAGTGACATTAATTTGCTTGGAAAATAATTTTACACAAAGGAAGGAGTCGATGTGTGCCAAATAGAAAGAACATGGACAGTCTTTGTTTTAAGAAGTCAGCTATATAATTTAACTGCCCTGATATATAGTACCAAAATAAAAAATAATAAACAAATAGTAAAACATTTGCTGCCCCATGTGTAATTAGCGATTTCCTATGTTTTAACTGATACTGTCCAACTAGATAACACTTATATCCACCTTCTCTGAGTCAGTCATGTGAGTCAAGCCTCAACATGTAGAGATGCATCGAGTGAGTGTTACTGAGACATTTTTTAGTAGCCTACAGGTGGTGTGAGGTTGAACTCTTGGAACAAACTTGGGTTTTTTTGGGGGTTTTTTTTGCGTTTTAATATTTTTCTAGTTAAGTAATCAAACCTGGAAAGTTTCATTTCAACCCAAGCAGCCCTGCTCTGAATGCTCGCTCCCCCACACGTGGATTTTCTAGGTAGTCCCTCCACCTAGTGGCAGGTTCAGAGAAGTTCCAGAATGCTGAGTACATGTTGTATCTCTGTGGTTATTGTACTTGTCATCTACTGAGGACCAGGCACTGATCTTCAATCAATTATTCATTTGTTTTTTGTTTTTTTGTGTTTTTTTAACTAACATCTTCACACATTTTCTAGGACCAACGGCAAAGTCACAAACAAGCCATCACAGAACTGTCCGAGCAGCTGAGAGACAGTCGCAAAGAGCTGAGGGAGATGATTAAAGACACCAAGCAGGCAGAACATGCCTGGAAGACTGAAAGGGCAAAGAGAGATTTAGAAGAAGTTCGATTAAGAGAATGTTTGCAGAAAAGGGATAAACTCATCGAGGTGAACGTCTTCCTGATATAGCCACACTTTCAGAGGTTGATTTGTGTTCAGTGCTATCCATGATTTACAGATTGTCACAGTGCGGTATTTAATGTTTGTTTTTCTTCTTTTTTATTTTATTTTTTTTAATACCAGCAAGTACTCTTGGATGCAGAGAAGCGAGATGGCATGCTAATAGAAATTCATCAGGACATCTTCAGTAAATTTGAACCAAGAGTCGGCCTGAAACACACACTATGATTTTTGTGTGTGAGAACGCTCCCTGGGTTAGGCTCCAGGTTCCCCTGGAAAGGAGTAAGCGATTGAAGATGGATGGATGGATGGATGGAGAATGGCAAATATACACTGGACTACATCTGTATGGATGGTGGATTATGTACTGGGCTATGATGGCTATATCTTTTGTAATATCACTATCACAGATTGATCAGGCCCCTTATTTAGTCTCAGTTGTCCAAATGCCTTATCTTCAGTCCTGCTTTTATTGGTTATCACTTTTTTTTTTCTTTTTTAAAGTAAGGCCTTGCCTACAACTCCATTATCTCCGTTCAGCTAATTCAGCCTATTGTAACATATTGACGTGGTGCATTCCAAGACACGTATGATTGTTGTAATTTATTTCTCAGCAAAACACAATACTGTATAAGGAATTAATTATTCTTGATTCCATGCCAGCACTAAAGTGCACCTGCTATTTTCCAAGTATGTATTCCTGTTTTTATGTTTGGGATTAAGTGAGTGGGATTATTTTGAGTTGTTTTTGCCTATAAACAATTAATTTCCTCCAGGCCTTGGAGAGAGATAGATTCTATTCATGCATCAATTTTTGCAATTTGCTATTTGCAATTGATGGTTTTTATTTTCTAATATAATAGTGCAATGGGTTCTTTTGTTTAAACTTTTAATTTAATTATTTTTTGTGTGTATGTTTGATTATTTATAAGGGAGTACAGCCAACTGAAACCCTTTTAGTTGTTGTTTTTTTGTTTTTTTTGTCTACAGACTTTACATGTAGGCCAAAAGCCCATAATCTGACATTTAACCTTCGGCTGAGGTTAAATCATGTGCCAAAGTGATTGTTCTTTCTTGAGAACAATGACAATAAACTCTTATCACACTATCGATGCATTTTTGTCATTATTAAAAAGACCATGTGTTTTAATGCCCTCGTGTGACTGGCTGGAAGGTAATGCGATAACTGCTGATCGAGTTGCAGAATGACCTTGTTGTTGTCTGACCTCATTCCCTAAACAGGTTTATGTTTGACGTACTACCATAAACAGTACGACTAAATACAATGATGGCGGTGGTTTTAGAAACTGCTCCAGTTTGCCTTTATTTTTCCTGCTATGTCTGACACCTGAACCAGGTTTGATGACCGTAATGTTTTTGAATATTGGCTAATAAATATTGCTTAAACAATTAAAAGTATTGCTGAGGCAGATAAGCTGACTTGATGCCATGTTCAACAGCCCAAAGGGTGTGCAGTTGTAGTAGTTTGATTCCGTTTTACAAAAACAGCAGTTTTTGTAATCGAACTGGTGACAGGCTGGAAAGTTTGCACTGGGTAGTGTGTGTGTGTGTGTGTGTCTGTCTGTCTGTCTGTCTCACTCACACACATTTATATTATTATATTAATTATGATTATTATTCTGAGACCCTGAAATTCTAAATGCTATTCCTAGAGCTTTCAAGTTATATGCACCAAACTTTCCACAGACCCTCATCTGAATTACGGCTTTCTTTTGACAGAAGCTCAAGTTGCCAAAATTCCCCCTGACTTCCATTGAAAACGTCTAAGTGTTAAAACTCCTTGAGCTTTCAAGCTTCTTCGAACTCTGCGGAGTCCTTCAGGTCTGATCAAGCTGTATTTTTTTCCATAGCGATCAAAAATCCTCAAAACTTCCACTGACTGAAAGCTCAGAACCTGGCTTGGAGAGTTCAACATTCAAACCCCAACTGTCAAATCTCTCTGTCAGTGTACCTGTAACACACTCTCAATTCATCTCTCTCCCTATCAGTGCCACACATTCTCTCCATCCATCTCTCTACCAGTAGCACGCACACACACTCCATATTTCTCTCTATCAGTCTACCTGTATCACTCTCTCACTCCTAACTTTCGACCAACACTCTCCCTCTTTCAGATTCTCACTCTCTCACTCCTAACTTTCAACCAACACTCTCCCTCTTTCAGATTCTCACTCTCTCATTCCTAACTTTCAACCAACACAATCCCTCTTTCTGATTCTCACTCTCACTCCTAACTTTCGACCAACACTCTCCCTCTTTCTGATTCTCACTCTCTCATTCCTAACTTTCAACCAACACAATCCCTCTTTCTGATTCTCACTCTCACTCCTAACTTTCGACCAACACTCTCCCTCTTTCTGATTCTCACTCTCTCATTCCTAACTTTCAACCAACACAATCCCTCTTTCTGATTCTCACTCTCACTCCTAACTTTCGACCAACACTCTCCCTCTTTCTGATTCTCACTCTCTCATTCCTAACTTTCAACCAACACAATCCCTCTTTCTGATTCTCACTCTCACTCCTAACTTTCGACCAACACTCTCCCTCTTTCTGATTCTCACTCTCACTCCTAACTTTCGACTAACACTCCATCTTTCTCCTTGTCTCACTCTCATGCCTGTCTTTCGACTAACACTCCATCTTTCTGCTTGTCTCACTCTTGCTCCTTCTGTCTTTCTACTCGTATCACTCTGTCATCTATCTTCCTACCAGCACCTAACTGTCTGTCTTTCTGTCTGTCTCTCACCCTTTATTCTTTATTTCAACTTCAAACCATCTCCAAGCTTTTGAACCACTTTCAGAGTGGATTTGTCAATCCAATGTCACAGTTTGTCATGATGAACTTGATCTACCTTGTTAAAACTGTGATTCTTGTTTACATGTGTGTCTCTTGTGTGACAAGAAAGCACCAGTTTAGTCCCTTTTTAAATGACTTTCAAGTTTAAATGTGCTGACTTGAATTGATTTAGCAGATGCTGTTATTTAGAATGACTTGCAGGAGTACTTTGTCGCCATTAAAAAAAAACTTTGTTAGCTGACTGCAAACTGATAAACGACTATTTAGTCTTATAAGAAAACTAAGAACGGTTGGTATAGCAACAGAAACCTGTTCTAGTAAAGGGTTCTAGACGAGTGTTCACTTAGTGAAAAGTAGGCCTGTTAGATGGGTACTAGCCTGTTAGATGGGTACTAGTCTGTTAGATGAATACTAGTCCATCTAACGTTAGATGGGTACTAGTCCGTTAGATGGGTACTAGCCTGTTAGATGGGTACTAACCTGTTAGATGGGTTCTAGCCTGTTAGATGGGAACTAACCTGTTAGATGGGTACTAGCCTGTTAGATGGGTACTAGTCCGTTAGATGGGTACTAGCCTGTTAGATGGGTACTAACCTGTTAGATGAGTACTAGTCTGTTAGATGGGAACTAACCTGTTAGATGGGTACTAGCCTGTTAGATGGGTACTAGCCTGTTAGATGGGTACTAGCCTGTTAGATGGGTACTAGTCCGTTAGATGGGTACTAGCCTGTTAGATGGGTACTAGCCTGTTAGATGGGTACTAGCCTGTTAGATGGGTACTAGCCTGTTAGATGGGTACTAGCCTGTTAGATGGGTACTAGTCCGTTAGATGGGTACTAGCCTGTTAGATGGGTACTAGTCCGTTAGATGGGTACTAGTCTGTTAGATAGGTACTAGTCCGTTAGATGGGTACCAACCTGTTAGGTGAATACTAGTCCGTTAGATGGGTACTAGCCTGTTAGATGAGTACTAGTCTGTTAGATGGGTACTAGTCTGTTAGATGAGTACTAGTCTGTTAGATGGGTACTAGTCTGTTAGATGAATACTAGTCCGTTAGATGGGTACGAGCCTGTTAGATGAGTACTAGTCTGTTAGATGGGTACTAGTCTGTTAGATGAGTACTAGTCCGTTAGATGGGTACGAGCCTGTTAGATGAGTACTAGTCTGTTAGATGGGTACGAGCCTGTTAGATGAGTACTAGTCTGTTAGATGGGTACTAGTCTGTTAGTTGGGAACTAGTCCGTTAGATGAATACTGGTCTGTTAGATGGGAACTAGTCTGTTAGATGGGTACTAGTCCGTTAGATGGGTACTAGTCTGTTAGATGGGAACTAGTCCGTTAGATGAATACTGGTCTGTTAGATGGGAACTAGTCTGTTAGATGAGTACTAGTCTGTTAGATGGGTACTAGTCCGTTAGATGGGTACTAGTCTGTTAGATGGGAACTAGTCTACTATTGGCACAGTATTGAGAGTGGAAGGGACGCGCTCTCGCGTGACACTCAAGCCCAACGCGGCGTGTGCTTTAACCGTTGCTCTGGAAACGCTCAACACATTTTTTTTCCCCCGTGAAGCAGCAGAGCCATTTTACTTCCCTTCTTAACGATAAGTTGTAGTCTGGTCTGAGTTAATCCATCGCGCTTGGTTCTAACAGTCATGAAAGGTGCGGTTCGGTCAGCTCCGGGTGCCGCGGTCAGACTCGGGGCTGAGGGGCGGCGGGACGAGACGCTGCGCTCCATCCGGCGCGCCGAGCGCCTGGTGCTCCAGTCCCATGTGCACGCGCTGGATTCCGCCACACGCTATCGGACACCACCGTTTCCCTCTAAACTCCCGGATTTAATGCTTCTGGGTCACAGTGTGAACGGAAAGCAGCGTGATGATGACATTAAAACGCGACCTAAATCCCCTGGCACTATGGTAAGGTCACCAGGCCACATGCGCTTTCACTAACATCTATCATGCAGATTTTTTGTTACAGTAGGTAGACAGTTAATGACTAGCTCAGGGGTTCCCGAACTTCTACAGGGCAAGTCCCCCCAAATGGCATTAACATTTGACCGAGGCCCCCCTTTTGCAAGATGTCTTTAAAACACATTAAATATACAGACTTCTGAATATATCCCCCCTTTTTTATTATTAATAATTACATCTTTACATTACAATACATTAGGAATTGATTGTGGGTGTGTGTGTGTGTGTGTGGTTGTTTGAGAGTGAAAAAGAGAAAACATACTAGTGGGAGGGATGGGCACACCAAATTGTATAGGCGCCCCCTGGTGGCCCCCACTTTTTTAAAACCACTGCTGTGGTATTTAAACATGGTGCACACTTTTTAGATACCCAAACAGGCTCTAACATCTGGCCAGAGGTGGTGCCTTTCCATGGATATGAGTGTAATGTGCATCACAACAGATGGGCCATTGCCAGAAGAGTGTCCAAATGATATGCATGGATACGGAGTGTATGAGACTAAGACTAGACATAATGTAATGATTAGATAGCAAGACATCTGTTGTGATGCACATTACACTCATATCCATGGAAAGGCACCACCTCTGGCCAGATGTTAGAGCCTGTTTGGGTATCTAAAAAGTGTGCACCATGTTTAAATACCACAGCATTTCTGCTAAGCCTTGTGTCAGTGCCGCTGCTTTGCTGAGAATGGACCACCACAGAAATGATATGATCGGAGGTCTGTGAGGATCCTTTGCCATTTATCCATCCATCCATCCATCTTCTATACCGCTTAACCTTTTCAGGGTCACGGGGAAGCCTGGAGCCTATCCCAGGGAGCATCGGGCACAAGGCGGGGTACACCCTGGACAGGGTGCCAATCATTTGCCATTTATCCTTTGATAAATACTGACACAAGAAGTCTGACATAAATGGGCTACACTCAGTAATTGTAGAACCTAGCTGACTGTGATGAAGAGGACAGTACAGGGTAGATGAAGCTAATAAAGTGGCAGCTGAGGATAACAAACATCTCTATCTTTTTCACTTAAGTTGCATTCATTAGGCACTAGCAGCCCGTTTCCACCGCCTGCGCTGCGCGAGAAAAGTGCAGGCCTCAGCGTAGCAGTGGCTGCTGAATACACCCGTGCCGTACGGCAAGTAGAAGGCCGTTTGCGGAGGCAGGCAGGGAGGATCACTGAGGAAGCCACTAGACTGGATCATCAGAAAGAGAAACTGGAGAAACTGTTGCGAAGTGTCAGGACAGCACTGCTCATCAACCAGAAAACCACAGACGAGCGGACACGAAGACCGGCCACTGAGAGTGTAAGTGTGGAGGGATCAAATTTACAGGGTCTGGTATGTTTTGTCAAATAACGCTGACAAGAACCACCTACTTTCACAGGGTGAGGCAAAAATACTGTCTCATGACCAGCCTCAAGACATTTTTCCCTAGCCTGTCGGTACACATCTGAGACCATCTCATTTTCTTCACACAAAAATATCTTTTACAGACATGATGCTGTGAACGTTCTTGAATCCAGTGACTGCAACTTGAACGGAAACACTCACTGAATCGCAGCGTTTAAAATGTTGTTTTCCTGTAGTAGTGTGTACATGGAAGTATGGAGAGCCGATCAGATTTCTACCTCCTACGTTCTGATTGCCATTGCCAGAAGAGTGTCCAAATGATATGCATGGATACGGAGTGTATGAGACTAAGACTAGACATAATGTAATGATTAGATAGCAAGACATTTCTTGTGCTCTGACATTTCTTAAATGAAATCATTGGTGATCCAAATTCAAGCTGAAATTTGCCATTTTCAGACCTATATTAATCTATCCATCCATCTTCTATACCGCTTATCCTACAGGGTCGCGGGGAATCTGGAGCCTATCCCAGGGAGCATGGGACACAAGGCAGAGTGCCAATCCATCACAGGGCACAATCACATACACATTCACACACCCATTCATACACTATGGACATTTTGGACATGCCAATCAGCCTACCATGCGTGTCTTTGGACTGGGGGAGGAAATGGAGACCCAGTTTCAGACACAGCTAATGTTTTCATACTTTAATGTATTCTAATGCTTTTCTTTGAAGGAAAAAGATGGAGCTGATCATCTGCTTTGCCATGAGAGGAAGGGCTTGAATGAGCTGAAGCAGAAATTGGAGACTCTGCTGAGAGACACTTTAACTCAGCTGCAGGTATAGTCAATATAAATACTATATAAAAGGTGCAAGCGCACAACGCGTATATCCGTCATACATCGATATACATCTCTGTGACTTTAAGATCCTAGTTCAGAGCAGCAGACAGCTCCTGGACTGTGCCTTTGAAAGATCCAGGGTAATTGATCTGCTCCCTCAACATGGATCACCTTCAGCAGCTGTGCATCTCTCACTCTCTCCTCTGTCACTGAAACCTGACCCCTCTGGTCCATTTACCCCAGGTACTGTGTGACACTGTCCTCTGAATTCAGATGAGCACTTTCTTTCACATGAGTGAACCCGTAATCTCAAAAGAATCTGCAGTAAATTGGGATTTTGTTTAATACTTGTGTGTGTGCTGAATTTGTCTCCCAAATCCACACACACAGAGTGTAAAGAGGCGCTAGAGTCATCAGCAGCTGTGTTGCAGACGTCTCAGCAGCTCAGCGGGAGCATTGAACAGGTCATGTGTGACGCCGTCATTAAGCAGGCAACTCTGCATCGCTCAGTCAATGAGGGTCTGTTGAAGAAAATCGCAGAAACCCAGAATCTACAGGTTAGATGAGAATCTAGAAGTTGTTCTTTATAGGCTAAATGCCTTTTTTTGCAGCAATTTTGGTCATAAAAATTAACTACCAAAAAAAAAAAAAAAAAACAACAACAACAAAAAAAATCCTTACTTTTTAGTAGTACTTTTTATAGTACAATTTATTGACAAGATTACAGACCAGACGATTTAGGTTTTTAAATTGCTGGACTGGACTTTTCTACCCTGCAAAAATATTGGTACTACATTCTCAAGTGTACAGTGTAAGAATATATTAACTAATATGAAATTTGACACATAGCCATAGCAACTGCAATTCACCACACTGGCAGCAGAGGGCTCTAGAAATTAAGAACTATGTCTTTGAAAATCCATCCATCCATCTTCCATAGCACTTATCTTTACTGGGTCACGAGGAACATCAGGCACAAGGCAGGGGACACCCTGGATGGGGTGCCAATCCATCGTAGGGCACAATCACATGCACACTTTGGACATGCCAATCAGCCTACCATGCATGTCTTTAGACTGGGGGAGGAAACCGGAGTACCCGGAGGAAACCCCCGCAGCACGGGGAGAACATGCAAACTCTGCACACGGGGCTGCGATGAAAATCAAACCCCCAACCCTAGCGGTGTGAGGCGAACGTGCTATCCACTAATCCACCATGCGCCGCACATAGATAAATTACTAAATATATTTTTCAATATATTTTTAATTAACATTTTTAATTAAGAAAATTACTGGTCTTGGAACATCTCTACACCTATAGCATCAGCTGATCTATTTTTTTTTATATGACCCATATCCTGCTACTATCCCAGATAGATAGCCATTATCTACTAATTTGTCACATACACAACATATGCTATAATATTTCGGTCTGTAATATTTTATTTATCAGCAATTTATATACCACTACCCTATACCATAAACCTGCTAAAATCCACTGTATCAATCACAACTGTTCAATGTTCATTATTAGCTAATCTTGTGTGTAATGATTGATAAGCTATATGCCATTTTTTGGCTAATTAGCTAGCTTAGCAGCTTAACATTCAGTGCTGTGGATCATATTCTGTAACAACACAAACTGACCTAACTCTGAAAATGTTTAAAATGGGAAAAATTATTTTGTGTTAACAATTAAAATGTGATTTCCACCAACTATAAATGTGCCCACATTTGCTCATACATTGCAGTGCTGTTTAATAATTTGGCTAAATCTTTCTTTCTTAGCAACGTCTAACGCTGAGCTCAGCGGCCACTAGACAGGCCATCTACCGTAAACAGAGACAGATGCAGTGTGCCAGCTACAGTCATGGTAGAACTTTGGTATGTTTTGGTATTGATATGTTTACTACAGCATTGCTGTATTGATGCAAGTTGTAGTCAGTTTGACTTTTGCATCAGTCCTTGATATCAGGAAAATCTCCACACTTGCTGTACATTGGACATTGTTAGCCATGTTGTAATATTAGACCAATTAACCAAGTATTTATAGGAGTAAACACCATTAAAGTCATGGACGAAATTATTAGCACCCCTGGAACTTTTCCAGAAAATGCACCATTTCTCCCAGAAAAGTGTTGCAATGACAAATGTTTTGGTATACACATGTTTATTACCTTTAAGTGCATTGGAACAGCACAAAAAAGCAGAAGAAAAAAGGCAAATTTGACATCATTTTACACAAAACTCAAAAATTAGGTCGGACAAAATTGTTGGCACCCTCAACTTAATATTTGGTTGCACACCCTTTGGAGAAAATAACTGAAACCAATCGCTTCCTATAACCATCAACAAGCTTCCTACACCTCTCAACTGGAATTTTGGACCACTCTTCTTTTGAAAACTGCTCCAGGTCTCTCAGATTTGAAGGGTGCCTTCTCGCAACAGCAATTTTGAGATCTCTCCATAGGAGTTCTATGGGATTTAGATTTGGACTCATTGATGGCCACTTCAGAATTCTCCAGCACTTTGTCTCCAACCATTTCTGGGTGCTTTTTGAGGTATGTTTCGGGTCATTGTCCTGCTGAAACACCCATGACCTCTGACGCAGACCCAGCTTTCTGACAATAGGCCCTACATTATGGGCCAAAATCTTTTGATAGTCTCCAGATTTCCTGATTCCTTGCACAGTCAATGCACCCAGTGCCAGAGGCAGCAAAACAACCCCAAAACCTCCTTGAACCTCCACCATGTTTGACTGTAGGTACTGTGTAGGCCTCTTTTTGTTTTCTGTAAACAGTTGAATGACGTGCTTTGCCAAAAAGCTCTACCTTAGTCTCATCTGTCCACAAAACGTTCTCCCAGAAGGATTGAGTCTTATTCAGGTACATTTTTGCAAACTGCAGTCTGGCTTTTTTATGCCTCTGTGTCAGAAGTGGGGTTCTCCTCGGTCTCCTGCCATAGCGCTTCTTCTCATTCAGATGACGACGTATGGTTCGAGCTGACACTGATGCACCCTGAGTCTGCAGGACAGCCTGAATTTGCGTGGAAGTTGACTGAGGTTGTTTATCCACCATTCGAACTATCCTGCGTTGCATTCTTTCATCAATTTTTCTCTTCTGTCCACGTCCAGGGAGATTTGCCACAGTTCCATGGGTTATAAACTTATTGATTATATTGCGCACAGTGGACAAAGGAACTTTAAGATCTCTGGAGATTGACTTGTAACCTTGTTGATATTTTTCCACAATTTTGCTTATTAAGTCCTCAGACAATTCTCGGCTCTTCTTTCTCTTCTCCATGCTTGGTGTGGCACACACAGGCACACAACACAAAGGCTGAGCCAACTTCGATACACTCTAACTGGCTTCAGTTTTGATTTCTATATTGCCAGCATCTGTTATTTGCCACAGGTGAGTTAAAATGAACATCACATGCTTGAAATGAAATTATTTACCCACAGTTTTAATAGGGTGCCAATGATTTTGTCCAGTCCATTTTGGGAGTTTTGCATAAAATGATGTCAAATTTGCCCTTTTTCTTCTGCTTTTTTGTGCTGTTCCAATGCACTTAAAGGTAATAAACATGTGTATACCAAAACATTTGTCATTGCAACACTATTCTGGGAGAAATGGTGCATTTTCTGGAAAAGTTCCAGGGGTGCCAATAATTTCGGCCATGACTGTATCTATTGCACTCTATCATTCTGCTGTAGGGTCCAGTCTCCTCTGATGACCTATTCTGCAGAGAGAGGATGAACAGGCCTGTTGTGCAAGCCTATGAGAGACATCCAAGTGTTCAGCTGCCTGAGTCCAGACTCCTAACACAGGTAGTGTAATCAACATATCATAGCAACATTCACTAATTGCATATCTCCACATGTTTATAATCCACATAATTCCAGAACAACGACAGACATAATTATCAGCATTTTAAATGCTAAAGTGGTTTGGATATCACTGAATGATTTACCAGTATGGGTGCACCAATATTTTTTGTTTAATGCAAAGTTTTCAGACACTGTATGGTGAAATAAAAGGTACCCCATTATGTCTGTCTTCTAGGGCAGTGTTATGCTGAAGCAGCATTTGGAGTATGTAGGGAAAGCAGTAGAAGAGCTGCAGGTTGCACACTTGCAGCTGGAGGACGACTCGTGTGCAAAGAGAGTGGCAGCGAGTGTGGACTCCGCTATAGTCCGGCTTCGAAGAAGGAGTATACCTCACATGTTTGTCCACTCAGTAAGCACATAAAACGATAACTTCTGTGTCTGCACTTTCAAACTCATAAGTACACCTTTGTGACCAGTATTATACTAGTCTTCGTTCATGAACGATTCCTTCATTTTGATTCCTTCATCTTCAAAGCGCACCTTTTATGGTTTTGAAACTTGAATTTTTTTTTAAAGATCCCATACAATAGATTTACATGCATCCAAGGTCACAAAACACTTTAATGTGCTCATAATTTAAACTACAGCATTACCTCCCCCCCGTGTCAAAAACGACTCGTTAAATGATCCGTCCTAAAGGATTCGTTCTAAACTCCTCATACTCTGCTCTGATTAGTCAGATGTCACAGTCTGTTTTGATTGGTCTTCCGCTGTCAGTGTTTCAATAAGGAAACGCCCACTACCATAAGGAGTTTCAGCTCCTTCTGTTCACAAGCAGCCGATGAAAAGCAGAGGCGGGGCTTTTGTTACAAACCTATGTAATTTAGTACAGGAAGTAAGTCTGGAATTACTAACGACTCGTTTAAGCTGTTCAGAATCGCTTCCTTCTTTTGGGAGTCAATAACTATGTTTGTCATGAATTTTGATTTTTGAAACTTTGCAGACTTTTTTCATTCAGACAGCTCTAGAACACACTACATGCAGGGTAATATTTGAAATACCATAATAGGTGCACTTTAATATGTCTTGGGAACAATGAGTTGTCTCAGAGAGTGATTCATTCATTTTGTGTTGACCACGCATGCGCTGCAACATCCCTATAGGTTCTGTACAGGAAACAGGATTATTTCACCTCTCGAGTCTCCGGTTTCGAGTCGTTCGTTCGTCGACTCGGATCGGGAGCTGAGGTGAACTAACAGACTACATAGCCTGAAGACCAGCTAAGCAATTAATTAATCATTTCTGTTTCTCATAATTCGGCCTTGGTTGCATTAGCCGATAGTTTATTTTTATTTTAAACGTGATCAACGTTTGCGTAAATACTAGATGTGTTGGAGAATTTAACATGTAACATTTTTATTATATTCTACTGAAATGAACAAAACGACTCAAAAAAAAGATACGTTCATTTTGCTGAACGAAAAGATTCAAAGATCCGAGTGAGTAAAATGATCCGAACTTCGCATCACTATATTATACAGGGTTGACCATGTGAGTGTATTACGTTTATAGATTGTATTGATGCTTTTTTGAACAGATCGTATTAACTGACATAATGGCCCATACATCTGGTGATCATTAAATAAAATTTATCTTAAGCCTTTGTTTGTGTCTTTGTTTTTAAAAATCAGTGATTTATTTGAAGGAACACTATGTTTAAGATGTCTCTGTATTTTGGATATTAGCTATATGAGAAGCATAGTGGCTAGGTTTGCATGGTCATTATTACACCTTTTCAAATATACTGGAAACAAAGAAGCATTTACATTGTTTACAATATTTATATTACCGACAATGCTATTTGTGTCCCAATTAAATGTATTATATATATATATATATATATATAAAATATATATATATATTTATATATTTTTTTATATATATATAAATAAATTTAATTGGGACGCAAATAGCATTGTCGGTAATAAAAATATTGTAAACAATGTAAATGCTTCTTTGTTTCCAGTATATTTGAAAAGGTGTAATAATGACCATGCAAACCTATATATACACATTTATATATACACATTTATTTATTTATTTATTTATTTTGAGAATTCTGAGTGGAACAGTAATTGAGATTGATCCAGAGATTCTCCCGAACACACTTTGGTTGGGAAAGCAGTTGATCACAAGGCACTGAATACACACAGTTACATACTTATTCACATCTAGGAGCGATATAGCATAGCCAAAGCACCAACCGGCATGTTTTTGGAAGGCGGGAGGAAACTGGAAAACCGATAAAAAACCCCACTGAGTTTCTTTTATATGATGTGAAAAAGAGTTACATTCTTGTGATGATGTAACAGAAATTTAATTTACTTAAAGTAGGCCAATTTCTGCAACAATCTACTTTTATTAAATCCCCGGTAGCCATATTAGCTTTTAGACGCTTTGTGTGACATTTTTATAAGTAAAGCAGGAGCATGGTTATGTACAGTAACAGAGATTCCCATACTTCATCAGGACTAAAAACATTACCCTTTCTCGACATGAGGCAGTAACGATAACACCTGTTTCTGGCCTCAACTGTAAAAGTTTGTAATCAGTGCAGTTTTACCAATGCTTTAAGCAGACATTGGGCTGGAAATTTAGGTCTGTTATGGTAAAATAGGTGGAATTGAATAAGATTTGAATTCTTTTTCTACTCCTTGAACACCCCCCTACCCCATTCCAGCCCATGTACACAAAGCTCCGCCCCTACGGTGGTTCAACTACTGTAGTTAGCCTTAGCAAGGACTGTCATGACATCACTTTCAAGAGCGACTGCTTAAAAAGCCATTATAACAGTATATACACACAATATGCGCGTTAATGGGGAGAAGGAAAGAACTGTCTTTTATTCTTTTTAAATGATTTTTAATTGTCCAGGGTGTACCCCGCCTCGTGCCCGGTGATTCCTGGGATAGGCTTACTCCTTGTTCAGGGTCTCGGGAAACCTGGAGCCTATCCCAGGGAGTATGGGGCACAAGGTGGGGTACACCCTGGACAGGGTGCCAGTCCATCGCAGGGCACAATCACATACACACCCATTCATACACTACGGACACTTTAGACATGCCAATCAGCCTACCATGCATGTCTTTGGACTGGGGGAGGAAACCGGAGTACCCGGAGAAAACCCCCCGTAGCACGGGGAGTACATGCAAACTCCACACACACATGGTCCCAGCGGGAATCGAACCCCGGACCCTGGACGTGTGCCACCATGTGCCCCCACCTCTATTAACCATTGAATTTAATTCTTGGTTATTTTAAAAATCATGAACGAAGTCACACCCATATTTTGCATTTTAAAACATTCCTTACCATGCTAGGTAGAAAATATCAGTTTATTGCAGTTATACAGATTAATATATATGAAGTGATGTTCACCTACACAAGGTTACACACTCAGTGGCACTGAGCTCACTGATGCACCGTATAAAACACTGTTCCCTCATTGGAGATCGTATATTAAAGTAATTAAGTAGAATATAATACTAATTAATACACAAGCTTTTGCAAATAAAATTGAGATATTCAGAAGACAATGAATAAGTGTTACATACAAAGTGCAGTGCTATCTAAACTAATTCTAGACAATATTTAAAAAATTATATCAACTTATATTTATTTATTTACTCATTTATTCTTATTATTGGAATGTCAGTGTATAAAAAAGACTTAATTACATTTTTTAAAAAGCATTTTCAGTCAACTAAGTAAGATGCAATCGCAATATGGTGGTTTTTTTTTTTGTTTTTTTTTTTGTAAAAGCCCCTGTACAGTAAGACCCCTAGGAGTTAATTCACTATGGAGGCCTCTATTGAGTTCCCCTACTATCTGGACAGGGACTCACAATGTCCTCTACCTCAATGATTTCCACCACCAGATCTCTGATTGATTTCACGCTGTCCAGCGGATCTTCTGCTTCTTGATCCTCAGTGAAAGAGTCTCGGTCAGTCTCTACCTTTGAAGACTGTGCGGTCATGTCGCCCCCTGCTGGAAGATCAGGGATGTTAGGGAGTCCGTTTGTGTTGGTAGTGGTGGAGCTTTCCGTCACACTCTCTGCTGCGTTCTCACTGAATGTAGAGGGAGATGAATCACAGGAAGGTATTTCAGCTTGACTGTCATCTGTGTCTTTAGTCTGGGAACCTGAAGGATTTTCAGCATTGCTTGTATCAGGCTGGACTGTACCACTGTGTGGCTCCTCAGGGGGTGCAGGTACATCATCACTGATCTCAGAATGAGACTGATTTGCAGCATCAATCTCAGTCTCATCTGAAACACTGACATTTTTATTTTCTTTCACAGATGCTGGAGAAACGGGCCTTTCTGTGTTCACCTCAACTGGTAGGTTGACAGAAATGGTTTGATCTGCAAGTGACTCGGGTTCTGACACAATTATTACAGGAGAAGTGTTGAAATCAATCAGAGCTTGGCTCTGAGCTGTAGCATCAGCTGCTTCTGGTAATGAGGTGCAGGACAGCATGTCAGGTTTATCCACAGACATTTCACACTTCAGCTCTGAGGAATCAGATATGGATATTGAAGGAACCTTAGATAGATCTGGGGAATCTACAGAAACACAAGAAGGCATACTAGGTATTGCTGAAACCTCACTGGGCTTAGATGGTTGTGTATCAACATTCTGAGATGATTCATCTGCAAGCTCTTGCTTCTTCTCCAATGGTTGCTTCTCTGAACTGCCATTGTCCACCATTGAGGAGCTGGAAATCTGCTCAGCTTTTTGTGCTGCAACTGCAGATTGCATTTTGGCTGGACTGGAGGGGGATGAGAGAGGTGGAGTGCGGCTGTCTGTCAGACTGCTCTGACTAAGACACTGCAGCTCGGTGCTGTCCACAAACAGGTTGTGCTTCTTCAGAGTGGCCGCTTCTTTCACCACTGCACGGAAAAAAAAAAGACATTGTGAGATCGGCAAAGTAAGACATTCCTACGAAAGAAGCTAGACAGTGGAGAGACGGGCAGTCTTTTTCACCAAGACAGCAGGACACTTACACGCTCTCTGATCTATTGGAGTGTAGCACTGTTGGGATTCGAATTTGTAATCTTCAGATGTCCGGATGAAAACTTTGCCCAAGTTACTTATCAGTATATTTCTAATGTTTACCTCTAACTAGAAATTTCTGAATATAAACATTATAAAAATTTCACAATGTTGTGTAATAGTCAATCCT
This sequence comes from Ameiurus melas, assembly GCA_012411365.1. Taxonomy (NCBI): domain Eukaryota; kingdom Metazoa; phylum Chordata; class Actinopteri; order Siluriformes; family Ictaluridae; genus Ameiurus; species Ameiurus melas. Next base: position 25,914,405 of record CM022759.1, read on the forward strand.
GCCAGGATCGCAGAAATGAACACAAAATCAAGGAAACTAGGAAAGAAATTTTTTTTTCTAAATTACAGCTGATTACTATCACAACGTGCATTCAGCCAAAGCCGTCTTCGAACCACGTGTGTCGAACAAACACTGGCAATTTCGCCAATTCAAGAAAATTTCCTAAAAAAAAAAAAACTGCACACTGCAGCGCAAATTTTTGTAAAAGCCACAGCTTTTACAAAATCGAGCATTTTTGGCCGCAACAATCACAAACAAATCTCCACGAAATCCTGTATGGACTGAACAGTAAAGTACTACAATAAGACTAAAGCCATTTTACCTTTGTTTACTTCATTATTCAGGATGTTCAGCATTATATCTTCATAGATGTTCTCCACCTGGATGAAGTTTGTGTAATCAGCGAAGATGTACTGCTCATATTTCTGCAGCTCCTACAGGAAAATAAAAAAAGGAAAACTCATTCGGTACAGATAAAGACAAATCTTAGTAAAGAGGAACATGGCAGGCCTATCAGATTCAACACATGGGGCAAGGCTCTCTGCAACAGTCCTTAATGGGTTTTGCCCTTATTCATTCAAGTAAAATATGCAAATGAAAACAACTGTCCATATTCAACATCTCTAGCACATTTGTATGATCAAACTGACGTCTGGTCTTAGTGTGTGTAAATTTGAGCACAACATTTTCACAATTTGAGAAAATCTTAATTTGCAGTTAAAAAATTAAAGCCAATATGTTCTATAGCAAGTATAGGAACAGGTAGATTAATATAAGTGATAATAATTTAACAAATAACACTGATATAATAATCACAATTGCACAAACTGGAACCTTGATCTAAATCTCATTACCGGTATTTTAACTCAACATCTCATTTATAAATGTGAATCCTTCAAGCAGATATGGATCTTTATCAGCTCATTATACAAATTTTGTATTCATATTAAAGTAGTCTGATTTTCAGTCTTTAATTCACTACTTCCAGTGTTTTGTTAATATCAAATAAGGATTTGTTTATTTGCTTATTTGATTTATCAGGGTGGAAAATTGGCTCAGCTATATTTATAAATGTATCGCCAATTAAATCTGACATCAGTAAGGTTGGCTTTGTCAAGCAGCTGCATCAAATGTTATGGAGAATTGAGCAGTGGCTAGAACAACTTGACCTCTCCCTCTCCCTCCCTCTCTCTCTCTCAGTAGATAGGGGCTTGATCTTGTATAGAACTGGAAATACCCTGGAGTGCCTCCAAGGGGACAGGCTTCACTATAATATGTGGCCAACTGTAATAACTATGCAGCTGGGTTGAGCAGAGTTTAATCTTTATTTCTGTGTTGTTTCAGTACAGGTCTGCTGCCTATTTATTATAACACTCAAGTCTGATATGATAGATTTTTCATTTTGTATACTATTTTACCAGGGACATGAAAGTCGTACAAATTAGACATTATATCTCATGCTTTGCCCTAGTGTGTGAGCGCTAGTGGAGTGCAAGTAGTTACAGTTTTACAGCTGGGTGCCAGGTTTCTGCTGATGGCTGGCAGTGTGATGTCCACCAGAGCCTCCTGGAAAATCCTCTTCCTTACTGTGCTGCTGTCATAGTCATATTGCTGAAAATATTAAAATAGGGCGTTAGTCTGATATCCTCAAGCTAATAGTTATTAAATAGTCTTTTTATGGATTAGTTTAGGTAAAATTGAACGTTTTATGATTAATGTATGGTCACCTTAAGCACTCGGAGCTTGGCTTTCTCCATGACTGTGGCCAATTTTTCAGGTTCGTCATTCATGGCTGACTGAAGCAGCAACTCAAATGTGTACACAGCATTCTCCATCAGCTAAAATAAGCAAAGCGCCCATAAAACAAGCATGCTTACAACAACTGACACAAGTGTGTATCTTAAGGTATCGTATCGTGTATCGTAAGGTATATTATGGTAAATTACAGAGGGAGCCACGGAATTTTAACGTTAACCATAACTGATTATTTGAAGAATACTTCTGTGCCTCTAAGACAGAGCTAAAGACAACAAAATAGGCACTGCAGTGAAACAGTATGAAAGTGAGAGAGTGCTCAGGTGATAATGCTCCCTAGAGCAGAGCTGCACCGTGAGGCCTACCTGCTGCATGTGGCTCTGGGTCTTGTGCACCACCAATGTGGAGTTGGAGAACCTAAAGCGGCTGCGCAGCTCCTGCAGCTGTTCCTTCAGTACGGAGACATGCTGATAACAGTCCTCCAGCTGGGCATGAGACACCTCTTCTAAAGCCTTATAAACGTGATACAGAAACCAACATTTACTCTACCATTAATTACTAACATTCAACAACAAACAGCTTCAATGATTCACCAACAAACACTATCAAAGAACATTCTCCACCAATATCAACCCTTAGAACCCTTTATAACCATTATAACCCACTATTTCTGGGTAGAATGTAATGCCCTACTGAAGCTGTTGGGGGCAGCAACAACAATATTTTGAATCACAGACCAATATTCAGCAAGCAACACCCTCATTCTCTTTCACAGACCACCATCTAACACAATACACATTCAAATTCAGCATCAGCTAGAGATGTACCAATACCACGGTTTTCCCACTTTTTAAACAAGAGAACTCTGATAATTAATCAACATATATACCCAGAGTATTACTAATTGAGCTAACACTGTATTAGCTTCTGTTGTAGTGATGTGCTACAATGTCCATGGTCATTGGTCATAGTCAATAAGAGGGATTAGTGATGCTCTGTTTTAGTTGCCCAAGTGCAAATGCTGCACAACTGACACTGGATTGAAATCCTCGACTTTCAGATATAAACTTTCATCTGTATCTCATTCTACCCCCCTAAGAAGTCTTACTTTAGTAAGTTCTTCTTTAGTTCCTCCAGGTTGGAAGTCCTTGCAGATTCGGTTCAGCTCTGTCTCCAAACGCTGCCTCACAGCCTGGAAGCCTGAACTCACCGGAGCCATCAGCTCCTCCAGAATAGAGGCCAGATACGGAGATACACTCTCAGAGCAGAACTTCATCGCTGGCTCAGAGACAAGGCCTGAGAAACATGCATATATAAATACTCCAACATGCCTTTCAAGGCATGTCCACTTTATGGCTTTGTCACGGACACACCTACATTTATGTTTAGAAACTACGCATGTCTTTGTAATCTGATATCTGCAGACGGACTGTATTGTTATCCCTGCAATCAGGACTTCTGCAGATAGATTTTCCCAAAGGAAATGAGAACATTATGAGAATGAATATCAGAACCTCTGATGGACATACCCTAAATGTATGGAATTTAAAAAGATTGAAAATAGAGGCATCAACTTTATTAGAGTAAGGCTGATCATATATTTGGCTCCTTAAGACACACAGAGAACAAGACAACATTCATATCAGCTCTTTATATGTTAAGCAGTGTATATATATATATATATATATACAGTGATCGGAAAATCTGAAACTGTTATTCCATTAGTGTTATGCACTGTGATAGATGATTACTTCACATTTTCAGGTTATGTTGCTTGACATATGCCATAGGATTTCTAAAAGAGGTCAGCAGAATATTTTAAGAGATAAAAAGCATAGAAAACAGTATTTCTTTGTTCTAATAACAAAAAAGATACTAGTGAAGGACAAGAATGATACTCTTGGATCTGTTTCAAACATCCTAGCATTTTCCCTAACCAATTTACTGAACCCTCACACTGACTGTGAAGCGTTATCTGGCATGTTAATTAATGTAGTCTTAAAAAAAAAAGTGTCACTAAAAGTAATTATGCTGGATTGGATGATACTGGATTGGATGATACTGTGCATAAGATGTGTATAAGAGTTATTAATGAGGTCTAAGAATCCATCTAAGAATCCATAGTTTATGTCATCTCTATACCTCACCTTGTAGTTTGGACTTCAGGAAGTTGCTGGAGTTGATGAGCTGGTCCATGTCGGAACGAATGAGTGTCTCTTGCAGTTTGGCGATCTCGCTGCACTCCTCCTTCAATCTCTGTAGTCCCTCTCTCAGCTGCTCCTGCACCAGCTCGTACGTCACCTCCACCGTCTGGAAAAAGTAAGGAAGCGTGTTTATTTGCTATTTTATTATTTTGTTCGATTATTAATCACATATAAACCAAAGTGATGTTCGTAAAGTCAGGGGAAATAAGTATTCTGACACATTAGTTTTTGTTATTTAATACGGACTATATCCACTTCACATTTACACACATAAGGTCTTTTGACTTCATACTGATAAATATGAATTTAATAAGTATGTATTAATCGGCATATACAAAGATATGTTTCAATTTACGGTACAGTACATGATATCAAGTTGTAAATATAAATGCTGCAAAAAATAAAATCGTGCAGATTGCACCTGGTGTCATTATTTAAGACACTGTAAATCATTGGGAAAAGTTTAGGCCACAAGTAACAATCATGGTGAAGGAGAAGGAGCTTACTAAAGTTCTCAAGGACAACATTATTAAAGAACACTCGACAGGAAAAAGCTAGAAAGCCAAAGTCTTTAAATGTCCTGAAAGCAGAAAAACCAACAGTTACACAGAGAACAATACGCAATAAGCAATGAGCTGCACAAAAATCATTCAATTTAATTCACTTTTATTTGTATAGCGCTATCATCTCTGTACCTCATGCAAAACTCCAGAGATGCAGGTGTAAAAGCACTCAGACAACTTGGTCCTCTTTGGGAAAAAATACTCTATGTACGGGGATATATTAGAGGAGACAACAACAACGACCCTAACCATACAGCCAAAATAACTCAAGAAGGCCTCGAGACATCTTGATCTTTGTTTATACTTATACATATTTTTTGTTCCTATTAGGAAATACAAAGTCAAACAACATTGTGTGTAAATTTGAAGTGGATATATGAAGTGGATAGTATATTAAAAAGTGCCCGAATATTTATTTCCCCTCACCAAACAACTGCAACAAGCATAAAACAAAACCATACAGATAGACACAGGGATCCCAAACAAGAATAACCATCTAAAACACTCATGTATACTTAAGTACCCCATTGCCTCACATATATAAATCTATTTGTCTGATGCTTTCAATTAATTAAGTAAGATTATTGAAGTGACGGATATGATTTGTCTTGATTTCTGATTAAATAAAAAAGAAGATTTAAGTAGTGCATTTTGACATCCTATTGTAAGTCAGCAGCTCGTCTGGAATGAAATGTGACTGAGATTATCGTGTATGAAAATTTGAGCCATGTCACTGCTGATGTCGGAATGACTTTCTGCAGTTTTGTCTATACAGAGCTACTCACCGTGAACCACACTCTTTTCCTCTCAGCCTTTTTCCCCTTCAGCCTGGGCAATAGCTCTGTCTGCAGGGATGGCAAGAGCTCCTCCATCACCAGGTTGGCCAGCACCTGCTCAAACACACACACACACACACACACACACACACACACACACACACACACACACACACACACCAAGTTTGAGGAACTCACAAAAATAGTATCGGTGCTATAAATAAACATAAATAATGGTTGTTGAAGGGTTTCTCTTGGAACCCTGACAACGTTGTATCGCAGTCTGTGATCTTAACTATGAATAAGTAGACTGTTCCTAAATCTGAGAGTACTTTTCGAGAGAAGGTTCACCGATATGCAAATCAGACAGGTTTTTAGCTGTGCACTTTCCTGTCTAACATTCAGACCAAACGCAAAGCATTATAAGAAACAAAGAAAAACAGTCAACAAATTAACAAACACCATTAATAAATCTCTCTCTCTCTGTATATATATATATTATAAAAATAAATAAATTAAAAAATGTCAAGACCTTTTTATTCAAATTAGCATACATGTTTACATGTTGGGAATTAGTAACCAACCAGATAAATAAATAGGAATTAATATTTCATCCTCATGATTTTCTTTGTTTAAAAAAGTGACAATTTAAATTTTTTTTTAAATATGAATGCATAGTCTTCATATTCTGCTACTATTGGTTATAGATTCTTTAAGGCACACCTACTATGGTTTTGAAATGTGCCTAATTTTGTTTTAAATATCTCATACAATAGATTTACATGCATCCAAGGTCACAAAACACTTTAATGTGCTCATAATTTTGCTTGTATTTTTCTCATTTGTAAGTCACTTTGGATAAAAGCGTCTGCTAAGTGAATAAATGTAAATGTAAATGTGCACCCCCCCTTCCTGTCATAAACGACTCGTTAAAATGATTCATTCTAAACTCCTCCTTTCAGAGAGCATACTCTGCTCTGATTGGTCAGATGCCCAAGTCTGTTGTGATTGGTCTACCTCTGTCAGTGGGCAGCCGATGAAGACCAGAGGCGCCCTGCCTTTTTGTTACAAACCTACGTAAGTTAGTACAGGAAGTATGTCTGGAATTACTAATGATTCATTTCAGCTGTCCAGAATCGGTTCCTTCTTTCGGGAGTCGATAATCCAGTTTGTTGTCTGCTTTGATTTTTGAAATTTTGCAGACTTTTTTACATTCACAAACAGCTCGATAACACACTACATGAAAGGTAAAATTTGAAAAAGCATAATAGGTGCACTTTAATACTCAAATGCATTTGACGTTTAACCCCACTGTCCACATGCAAGGACACTAAGATTACATTTCCCCTATACAACTTTATGTATATGTTCTTGTAGCGCCCCATATGAGTGTATGACAGTATTCCTCTTTTCTCAAAATTGTTTCTGTTTTCTAACAATGAACACTTTCCATAGTAAACAGGCATTAATAAACCGAAATAGTGAAGAGAAATTACACAGCATTATAGTTAGTGTCTCAAGAGGCTAAGTAATAAAAATATTTACATAATTTAAGAGTCCTAGTACAAAAGCACATAACCTAGGAATTCTAAACCGACCTTTATGCGTTTTTGTGTAAAAGTAAGATGCCAGTCACAAAAACGATGCTCCTTTAGAATGCAAAATCACTTCCTGACAAGTGTCAAATGCTCTGCTGATCAGCTTCCTTACATAACAAGTCAGTATGCTTTCCGGGAGATAAAGAGGTAATAAACTGGCAAAGATTCAGCAACACTGAGAGGAAAGTGGAGGTGTTTCCTTCATGGCTACTGGATTTCCTGTGGCTGAGCCTGCAGTCACCTTATTTCACTCCCATATATGGTATGGGGTATTATAGGATAAGAATGATAATAATAGCACCTATTATTACAGTCCAAATGTCTCAGTCTGCTATTGAATTCAAAATGTTACGCAAAATCAGATGATGTTTTCTGCATAACACAAAAAATAGCTTCTGATCATTCACATATACTAAGAAAAATACCTTGAAAAAATCAGTGAAAGTCAATGCAAGTCTATGTGGGTGAATTCAGTAATGCGCACTCTGTTGTCCAGCTAGTTCTCTACAACGTGTATGGTTTTATCCCAGAGCATCTCAAGCGAACTTATGTATTCAACCACAGTGAGCCATGAACTGAGTTAAATTTCAGTTTACTGACACTGAGAGGAAAGCACAGGCTTTAGCTTCATGGCTACTGAACCATCCAATCATCCATCCATGCATTTTCCATACTGCTTATCCTACACAGGGTCGCACACTAGACAATTTGGAAATGTCAATCAACCTACAATGCATGTCTTTGGACTGGAGGAGGAAAACCAGAGTACCTGGAGGAAACCCCCTCGAAGCACTGGGAGAACCTGCAAACTCCACAGAAACAGGAAGGAGGCATGGAAACCTATCTATGTATGTAGTTCTATACAGGTCCATAATAGTTACTTATCAATCATTTTTTGTAATTTAAAAGAACACTACACTCATGTATGTCATTAGTGTTTGAACAGAAATTATAAATGAAATAAACAGTAAGGACTTCTAAGTAATACTACATACTTTTTAAACATTTTGATTATTTGTACATGTACAAGATTCTTTCATAATTTGCAGAAATAGAAAGCAGTTGCCAGATTGCCAATTCAGTGGCATTTCCCACTGCAAGTGTAGAACTTTTATTGTATTTATTTTTTTAGCGTCAAAACCAAAAAGTAAACTTTATGTTTTTCAGAGGCAAAAGAAAACATTTCCCTTGTGGTCACGTCAGTTAAACGGAGCTGTGACTCCGACACGCCTGTCTAACAACTGAGGACACCACCTTACTCCACACACGCACACACACACCCCATCTCTCCACCCCAAACCCACAACCCACACCTCTTTTTACACACACCATCTCTAGGCACTGTAGTTACGATGTACTATAGTGTTTTGTAGTGGTGGGATTTAACTCAAGCTTATTTATAATGCACATCAATAGACTAAAAACATGGTAAAGATGCTCACTTGACAGTCGGTGCCCACTAGCATCTCCCATGATTCATAATGTCCTTTCTCCTGTCTGTAAAAATGAATGGCCTTAAGGAAGGCTTGGACTTCACATGTCGTCTTCTTCAGAGTGTCTGAATATAGACAGAGAACGAAATAGACATTAACAATACGTCAGCCTGGAATGCTGGATTGCTATTGGATCAGATAAGACCCATTTCCCAAACAAACCTTTTATTTATTTTTAAAACATGTGTTTTGTGTTGTTTTGTGTTTTATATCTCCCGTTTGTTAAAAAAAAAAAAAAAAAAAAAAAAAAAAAAAAAAAAAAAAAAAAAAAAAAAATAAAAAAAAACCACTATAGCCAAATGTTTGTGGACACCTGACCATCACACTTGTATGTGCTTTGTTGTGCATCCCATTTCAGATTTTTTCAGTTTTTCTGTTATAATAACCTCCACTCATCAGGGAAAACTTTCCACTAGATTTTGTGTGTGGCTATGGGGATTAGTGCATGATGTTGGGTTGAGGAGGCTTGGCATGCAGTTGGCATTCCAGTTCATCCCAAAGGTGTTCACTGGGGTTGAGATCATGGCTCGGTGCAGGACACTCAGGTTCTTCCACCCCACTCACATAGATGGAGCTCAAGTTGAGCACAGGGGCAGTGTCATGCTGGAACCGGTTTGGGTCCTTTAGTTCCAGTGAAGGGAAATTTTAATCATCCTACAGCATGCAAACACATTCTAGACAACTGTGTGCTTCCAACTTTGTGGCAACAGTTTAGAGAGGGCCTGCATATGGGTGTGATGATCACATCCACAAACCTTTGGCTATATAGTGCATTTAAAGACATAGCACCAAAGAAAAAATAAAGATATACAGTGAACTTTCTTAAATCATGCAGGTGAAGTCTTGCATAAATAAGCAACAGAAACATAAGCTTACTGTGAAATAACAACAACAACAACAATAATAATATTTATTGATTGATCATTGACAGAAAATAATAACGAAAGCACGCAATTGCACCAAAGCCTTTTAAACCTTTTGCAAAATGTCAGTAGCAGATCAGTGTCATGGATCCGCTAACTCGGAGCTCTGGAATCGGTAAATGGCACTGGTACGTCTATAAAAATTTATTTATATCAATTTCACCGCATCTCGTGATGAGCTCGTCACGAAACTTCTCTCTTGTGGGCAGTATGATACCAAAAACAAAAGAAAGGGAAGGATAAAGAGATGAAACTGAAAAAGTGCTTCAATTAGAAAGTGGGTTAAGAAACAGCTCTTGCAACATGCTGTGCTCATCATGCACTTACACAACCAGCACTAGTGCCAGTAAACAGGCCTTACCATTCTATTAGAGACGCACAAGCAATATCCTTATATTCATCGATGAGAAGTTACACCAGACTTGAACATCAGCCAGTTAATCGCTTTCATGCAGAACACATAATTCTGTGTATCCTCTGCATTTCCTGAATTTCCCCTTGGGGATCAATAAAGTATCTATCTATCTATCTATTTTGGCAGCATCAGTCACTTCACATGACAAATTGCCCATGTGGTATTTAAGGAATATGACACACACATGCATCAGAAGGTGTTAAAGCAGCACAGCTCCATTAAGCGTAGGTAACAGTACTCTATGCCTGATGCTACAGCATGTGTAACCATGCACTGCAGTGGAGAGCTAACCGCTAAAACCACTGAAAGACGAGTCAGAGACCGTCGTTTCTCCAGCACAGGAAGAGCAGCTTCTGTAAGTGGGATATTATTAGAGTGTTACCAAGGCCACGGAAAAAAACAACAGCAACCTTACAGTTGTGGGACATCTTTGCTCTCTCTTTCTCTTGTTCTCTCACTCTATTTATATGTACATTTAAAAAAATGGTTCTTTGGATGTTCATCAGTCCCAGCGTTCTAAATGGTTTTACGTGGAACCTTTTCTGATAGCGGAACTCTATTTTGTGTGGTTTCCACGTGAGGAGAAACTGAAGAGGTTTTTTTCTAAGAGTGTGCCTCTTAGTCTGTGGTTGTGTCTGTCTATTTATTTATCTATTCACGTACCTACTAGTCGATCCATCTACCTGTCTGTCTGTGCCTTTGTACATGAGTGTATTTTAAATTTAGCGTTGGAGAGCACATGCGCATGTGTGTCCTCTCACGTAGTGTGTGTTTGACAGCACCAAATCTCCAATCTACTTAAATAGAGAGGGATTCCTATACCAGAAATAGATCAACACGATGATGATTTAATTGCAGATTTTAAATGGTTGCTAGAATCTGAGAAAAATGGTGTAAGTGATGCCTAACTGCATTTCCCCGTAACTAATGGAGCAATATGTCCTATATCCAAGAAGTGTACGAATCTGACAGGCCACGTGTTTTCTGGTCAAATCTTAACCAACACCTTTTCTTAGCCTTTTCTTACTGGTGAGACGTGACCTACGTAATACGGCCTCCGTGATGAGTGTTAGGTTTTGTCCCATTCAGGTTTTAACAGTGGCCCGCCTCTACTACGCATCTTCTCACACGGCACTCACCGTGGTTTTGATGGCGGATGCAGTCAGAGAGAATAGAGGCAAAGCGAATCTGTTTGGCCTGCTCCTGGAAGCTGAAGTAGGCATCTCTCCTGTATGGAAGTCTCAGGAAGACAGGAAACGGACCTGGAATGGTCACAATTGGCGAAGCAGTCTCCTCTTTTGAGCCTAAGGGGTGGGGTAGGGGTGATTAAAAAGAGAGGGTGTGTCAGTATCAATTTGTTTTGGGTGGCTTGAGTTTGTTTTCTGTTCTTCAAAGAAATGAACAGTACAGGGAAGGTGTCAGGTCAGAGACCTACTCTCTCTCTCTCTATGTTCTTTACTCTGTTTTATTGTCTGGTCTTAATCTATTGCACATTGTAAGATTTCATGGGTGCACTCCACTGCGAAAGACCATGCAGAACAATTTTGTGCAACGGCAGTTTCGCCAATTGAAGCAGTTTTCTGGGAAACCCCCCCCCCCAAAAAAAAAAAAACTTCAAGTAGCATTGCAATTTTGAAGAAAAAAAAAGCCACAGAAAAATTAAGCATTTTTGGCTGCAACAATCACAAAAAACGCAGTGGAATCCTGTATGGATTGCCAGTATCATATTTCACCTGTTTATAATTGTACTTTATAGATATAACATCTACAAACACACACAAATGTGACTTGAATCTGAAAAGTCTAAATTTTTTCTTGCTTAAATCAATGATGCTAAAACAAATGCCTGCCTCAAGACAAACTGAGTCCTGATAAGGCTTACGACATCTAAAAGGACAGAGAAACTCACTGTTCAGGTCAGGGAAGGCTTTGTCCACTAGAGCACAATATTTCTCCTCCGAGGTCAGCACAATGCCCCCTGTTAGTTGGAGGATTTGACGTGCAGGAGTTCCTTTTGCGAAAGTCTGGATATTATAAAACATGACAGTGCATTATGAACGATCACAACAATCAAACATTACTCCAAATATTTGCATGGATGTGTAAAATAGCACAATATTTCCAATCCTGTAATTATGAAGACCTGAAATGAAGGATTGAACAGTAATACTTCAGTCTGAAGACTATAAGACTTGCTGCAACAGGTGCTGTTGGTTTTCAGTACATCATTTTACCCATATTTTGAAGTTTTTACTGTAAACAAACTAATCCAGCTGCAACATGAGGTAAATTAACACTACTGTTATGTGAGCGTGACAAACAAGAAATTGGTTGGACATCTTATAATCCATCCATCCATTTTGCATACCACTTATCCTACACAGGGTCACAGAGGAGCCTGGAGCTTATCCTAGGAAACTCAGGTTCACAATCATACACGCAGGCAATTTGGAAATGCCAATCAGTCTACAATGCATGTCTTTGGACTGGTGAAAACCCCCCCCCGAAACACAGGAAGAACATGTGAGATGTGAGGCAAGTGTGTTAACCACTAAGCTACCATGCCCCCATCATATAATCCATAGTGACTTCGTTTCTTAAGAATATGTTGCATAAGTGTTGTCCACTAATTGTACGGTTGGTGGTTCGATTCCAGGCCCACATGACTCCACATGCCGAAGTGTCCTTGGGCAAGACACTGAACCCCAAGTTTCTCCCGATGGCAAGCTATCACCTTGCATTGCAGCTCTGCTACCATTGGTGTGTGAGTGTGTGTGTGTGTGTGTGTGTGTGAATGGGTGAATGACCAATGAACCAGTGTAAAGCCCTTTGGAACTGCTAAGGTTAAAAAAATATAAGTGTGGGCCATTTACCTCCTGGCTGTCATGAAGCTCCAGACTGTAGTCTGCTCGCACCGTCGCAAACCTCTCCTTCCACTTCTTACTGTCATCAAAGTGCTGTACACTGTCCTTATACACCAAATCAGAGGCCTGTGGTGGCTCCTACACACACACACACACACACACACACACGCACACACACATACACAGTTCAGTGATTTAAAAACAGGTTTTACTGTTATTGCTCCCTGCAAATTAACGGGTAAGGCTCTCAGTTATTGATCGGAAGGTCGGGGGCGTACAAGCCCCAGCACTGCCAAGCTGCCACTGTTGGGCCCTTGAGCAAGGCCCTTAACCCTCTCTGCTCCAGGGGTGCCGTATCATGGCTGACCCTGTGCTCTGACCCCAGCTTCCTGGTATACGAAGAAAAGAATTTCACTGTGCTGTAATGTATATGTGACAAATACAGATTCATTATTATTATTGCCGTAACAATAACTTGTAGCTGACTAAATCGCCAGCTGTTAGTAAAACTTGATTTGCATTCTTATATTCTCAGCAATTTATTCAACAGTAGCCAAACTGGTCAAAATATAGACTATATGGCCAAAGGTTTGTGGACACCTGACCACCACGCCCATATGTTGGCAAACTGTTGCCACAAAGGTGGAAGCACACAATTATCTAGAATATATTTATCTGCTGAAGCATTACAATTTCCCTTGACTGGAACTAACAGGCTTAGCCCAAACCTCCCTGTTCCAGCATGACAACGCCCTGAAAAAGGGTCATAATACCAAATGAGTTGGTTTAATGAACATGCGCTGGGTAAAGTACCTTCTGTTTGAGGAGCTGTGTGTGAACCGTCTGCTGCTGCTCCACTTCATCCTGCAGCTGTGAGACAAATGCCACACAGTACTGCCTCTTATAGTGAGGGCTGAAGTTGTTCAGCTCAGCCTCAGTCCGTCCTGCACAGACACAAACACACACATACAGGTTTAATATACATAGCACGTTCCTAGAGAGTTAATCGTGTCATTGTATACACAGTATCACAAAACTATTTAGATGCTATTATTAGTGCACCTTCTCTAAAATGAACAGGCACCCATGGGTGACTTGTAAACATGTTCCCAACATGCAGATTTAACCCTTTCTCACAGTACACTGGTGTTCCATTATGCTGACGGAATGGAAATCCTTAGACATTTTCAATCAGTATAAAGAAGTTAATTATTTTATCGCTGCAAGTCTGTAATAAGATAAGTAACCCACAATGTTGGGTTACTGTGTGTAGAGTATTATGACTGTGTTAGTCTGTGGGGGAGTAAGGGCGATGGGAAAGGAGAAGGGTGTGAGCCTCCTGTTGGGAAAACAAGTCATAGCTATAATAACATTGGTACAGAGATCAAACGGACAACACATCTAAAGATTTTTTGATAGTAAAGCACTGTATACAACTGGCAAAATAAAATGATAACATTCAAACATGCTAACATGCTATGTAAAAAAAAAAAAAAAAAAAGAAAAAGTATGAAATTCAATGCTGAACCAAGGCACCCCGAAAACAGGCGGAAATTCCATTTCTTGGCCTCCGGTAAACAGAGTTAATGAAAATGCTGAGGTGTGCCATCTTTCCCTGCAACAACACCCGGTTTAAGTGCTGTGGCGAGACATTTCGTTTGTTAGTGCTTGTGTAAAACTTTTATTGATTTAGAAGTTACAGAAGTAACTCCCGTTACCATGTGCTAGCGTTTATTTTTTCATGAATAATATAATGGTTTACCCTTTTAAACCATTTTATTAACTGATAATGAAGGACAATCTGTAAAACCAAATACAATAGAAGTTTTTAGAAATGAAACGTTCTTCATTTTGTCAGAGGTGTACAAACTTTCACACTCAGCTGTCCTTTCGGAGCAAATGCTCTGCTGGAGGAGTGACTCTTTTATGAAAGAAATGTCACTCCTCCAGCATAAACGTGAATTTTTTTTCAACACATCCAGAGCTCCATCCATCCATTCATTTTCTGTACCGCTTATCGTACACAGGATCACGGGGGGAGCCTGAAGCCTATCCCGGGAGACTCAGGGCACAAGGAAGGGGACAGCTTGAACGGGGTGCCATCCCATCGCAGGGCACAACACACACACACACACACACACACACACACACTGAGACACCCATAATCATGGACTCATTTTATGTAATTTATTGTATATTATAGCTACAGCATTTAACATGTATTTCCCATTTGCATGATCTTGTGTCTTATCCTTATCATATCCTCACAGTCTGGTTTGGATTTTTTTCTTTCTTTTTCAGATATTGCGTTTGTAAGAGGAAAAACAGATCTACATTCAGAGCCAACTCGATGATACATTATGGAGAAATTTGGGCTGAGACTTGCTTCACTGCTCTGCCAAAATAACATGGCACGGTGATGTGGAGTCTGCATTTCCTCCTATTTCCACTCTCGAGTCCAACAACTCTCTCCGTTTTGGATTTAGCTGCTTATTTTCAGACAAAAACAGCCTCAGAGCGAGAATAATGCGTTTTCCTTCATACACAATGAGAACTGTGACAGTTTTTCTGATTTTCTGTTTTTCTATCAATCTGGCTTTACCAGCGACATCATACGTGTGAAACGTCGACGTTTACGTCAACGTTACCGTGTGCTCACGTTATATTTTCATACTTCAATAACTGCCTAATATTTTGTGGTAGCTTTATGATATTACATTTATATTGATAGATAATATTATGGGGAAATACAATGGCTTTTAGGCATGTAGTTTGTGAAAAAAAATAACCAGCTCTAGAAGAAGCTACAGATTTATGCTAAAGAGATGGGACACATGAAACAGTCTTTGTGTAAAGATTAAATTAAATCGGTGTCTGATTCCTGTTACCTAATCAGCCAGCTCTTCATCTGGTGCTGATAAGTGAATTAAGAGGCAGAAGGATGAGATAACGGTTTCCTGTGAGATTCCTGACTGGCGGATTGTGTGCTTTTCCTCTTCAAGGCCCAAAGCAGGAGCATAGCACACACCCGCACACACACACACAATGCTGTTTAAATAAAAGCCAATCCACCTCAGTGTTTATTACAACTCTGTCTTAACGATACATTGGTTGTTACTCCAATTCATGCACTACAACATGAACACTCAACAGCCCAGGAAGTGATTGCGCAATAATGTGGTCATATGTGTTGCAATACATGCAAACATGCAGGATAATGTCCGTTTTTGTACACAAGCTTTTGCAAATGAAACAAGAAAGGACAAATCCTCCCGGAACAACTTGTATATTAATATGTATAAGTAACATGAGCACTTCAACGCTATCTAACGATATCTATTTTTTTTTTAGCTTAATCTTCTTTCATCCATTTTCTCAATGGTTAACCGTTTCCTACATTGCCCATATCTTCAAATTTCTTGCTAATACCATCAACACCATCTCGCTTTTCACAGTTCGCTAACTTCCTGGGCTGGGTCTGTGCTCAACTGTGCCCTATTGCTGCATTGCATGTTGGATCATTGAGTCCAATGTTTGGTATATCCTCTATTTCTACTTTTAGATTTCTCATTAATATGTTGAACATCTTTGGAACATAATGAGTGACAAACGAAGCTGTTGCTCGTTTGTTCTTAGGAGCAAAACCTTAGTGTTATCACTTATATTTTAGATCGATTACATTTTTCTCCCATTACACACCATTGGATCATTACACTAGCAGTGTCTTCCTGTGATAGTGACAGACAACTGCAAACATCTCACGAGAAGAACAAAAAATACAGCACCAACCAACAAATTATCACCACAATCACTAAGCACATCACACATATTTCAATATAAACATGTTTAATTCATTTCAGGGTGGAGTTTTCTTTCAGGATACAAACGCCAGTTCTTGCTGCTCATTTTTCTGTATACAAGCTAACACATTAACCTACACCTACTTTTTCCTCACATAACCATGAGGAATTATTGGCATTAAACCTGCTTTTAAATAATCTACGATGGCTCTATATGTGCTTGAAATGCCATGTATACTGTATGTGACACAATTCCAGTAAACACTGTATTCTACATAATATCCTCCTCCACAGTAGTATGAAGTAAAGTATGCCATGTGTGATTTTGGTATATTACACTGTTTTGGTATATTTGACTGTATAATTTCATTTGATTGGTCGATGCTGTTTACTTCAGACTACTTCATATTTCTGTGCAGAGTATTTTAACCTAAAACGTGATTAGTTTTGGTGAATAAAGCCAAAAACGATGTTAAAGTGGTGGAAGTCACAATGTACAACAGCCTTCATTTAAGAACAGAATTACAGTACAGTAATAGCAGAACTAGCTAACTAGCATAAATTGTCTTTTGTGTCGATTAATCAGCTCTCACAAACATTTAAGAAACAGTGAAGAACATATTAATATCGCATGTATTCATTTGTCCACAACTGATACATAATTACAATTATTAGCTGTTGCTAAGAACTGGCAGTCAGCATTAGCTAGTTCACACAGGCTATAATTTAGCTAAGGTAGGCCTATAATTTTAATGTTTCCTACAACAGTTAAATGATTGCATACTGCAGTATAACAGTGTAAGACCTCTACATGATTGTTATGTTCATTACACATTTTCCAGGTTGACTTTTGTGAAAATAAAATGACCACGTTGCATTACAGGATGCAGTACACTGTGAAGGTTGCTTTGGCCATGTATTTGTAAATAGGCCTAAGTAATACACTATCCAAGTAT
Organism: Ameiurus melas; assembly: GCA_012411365.1. NCBI lineage: Eukaryota > Metazoa > Chordata > Actinopteri > Siluriformes > Ictaluridae > Ameiurus > Ameiurus melas. Next base: position 25,931,752 of record CM022759.1, read on the forward strand.
CTTTCATGTAATGAAAACATTTGCGCTATTCACATACTGCATACAGGTTTTAACCTGAGTATAATGCGTAGTATTACACTTCATACAGAGACAATTTCTCAGTTGGGCAGAAGGCCTCATGGGTTGTAGATGTAATTGGATATAATTATGCCACCATTTTCGCTACAGATAATTGCAGGATGTTGATGAAGATAACACTGGAACATGCTGATGGAACATGCTGATGGAGAGAGGATAAAGCCACATGGACAAAAGCAGCCGTTTTGTAAGAATACATCTTAATCAGCTAAATTAATGCATAAAGCTTTGGCAACTCAAGCAGATAAAAACAAGTAGTAAGTAAATAAGTAAACGCTGCGAGTTTGTAAAACTGAATTATGATACACAATATATGCCCAAAGGTTTGTGGACACCTGACAATCACACCTGTATACGGTCCTTCCTTAAATTGTTGCCACACAGTTTTATTGAATGTCTTGGTATGCTGTAGCGTCACAATTCCCGTTCACTCAGTCCAAACCTGATCCAGCATGACAATGCCTCTGTGCACAAAGTGAGCTCCATAAAGCTTGTTAAGGTTGGTAAATGGTCTGCGCTTATATAATGCTTTTTTAACCTTAGCAGTTCTACAAAGCACTTTACACCGTGTCTCATTCACCCATTCACACACACACACACACACACACACACACACACACACACACTCACAGAGCTGCTATGCAAGGTGCTAGCTTGCCATCAGGAGCAACTTAGGGTTAAGTGTCTTGGCCAAGGACACTTCGGCATTTGGATTCACGTGTGCCGGGATTAGTGGACAACCCGCTCTACCACCTGATCAACAGCCGCCCCAGGTTGGTGTGGAAGATCTCAAGTGCAGAGAGCCCTGACCTCAACCCCACTGAACACCTTTGGGATGAACTGAAACGCAGACTCTGCCCAGGTCTCCTCACCCAACATCAGTGCCTGACCTCACTAATGCTCTTGAGGCTGAATGGACACAAATCCCCACAGCCACGTGCCAAAATATAGAGGAAAGCCTTCCCAGAAGAGTGAAGGTAATTATTATAGCAAAGGGGGAACAATCTGGATGTTCAACAAGCACATATGGGTGCGATGGTGGTCAGGTGTACACAAAACTTTGGCCATATAGTGTACATGCTTATCACTATATTTAACGTCAGGGTTTCATTCGTATTCATCTTGGGAATGTGTGAATGGATTCGCCTTAATTTCCTTAATGTTCTCATTTTTGGACCATAGCAAAACTCAAGTTTGGTGAGCTATGACCTGCAAATTTGTGTGATGCCTTTAAGTTTACATTTCCATTTACAGCATTAATGTATGTTTCATTAGTCCTATAAACGGGGTTTTAAAAAAAATAGTTTGTGAATCTAAACATTTGTCCCTTGCCATCTAAGTGTTCATAGAGTTTTTTTTAATTGTTGTTTGTTTCATGCTGATACTACAAAAATTCAAACTTTCCATCTTTATCAGAACTGTGTCAGATCACATAACAGTGGGGTTTCCCTGGCAACATGAACAACCAGCAACATTGGTGAAAAAAAAAGGTGGGACTTAAATGCATGTATGAAGATTTGGAAATGTTTATATGGAAATGATTGCAGGTCAATTAGTTACAAAGTAAACAAAGCATGTCTTGCCTGATCAGCTACATATGGGGTAATGGGATAAATGTTTTGGATTTTATTTTAGGCTGAACTACTGCATAAAAGTTTTAATGATTAACAATGGGTCTGAATTCGCTCCATATTCACTATTTGGGATGACACCATTTTATAGTGTTGTCTGATTTCTCAATATACAAATGACATCCTCTGAATGGTGCACTCTGTTATTACCCACACTGCACTGCAAATCCAGTGCACCACGGATGTTCTGTACACTACTTCTGCACCACAATGCACAGAGATTTCTTTCAGCTGAAAATTTTCTGGGCAGGATGGAACACTTCAGTGGAATATTTAACACACACACACACACACACACACACACACACACACACACAAATCACTTTAAACAATTCTGTATTTTTGTGGTTTTAGGTTGCTAATTAGGTTGTTAATTTGTCTTGTCCAAATTGTTTATCTAGTGGCGGGTCACGTGTGTTTCTGGTTACATGTGTCTTTGCTTTGCCTCCTTTGCTACTGCCCACTAAATAGTGCTCTATATAGAAGTTTATCGCTCACATAGTACTACATAAACTACAGAAAATTGTATACACTAAATAAAGAATGAGTGAGTGAGGGTGTAGTACTGTATCACTGTTCCAACACGGTCCAAACACAGAATAAACTATCAAGACTATGATGTATGAATGGAGGGACAGTGAGCAGAAGAGTAAGATGAGAGGTATTCAGGTTTCAGGTATTTAAAACTGAAGGTTTTGGACTGAAGATGCGCTTTCATAGGAAGCCAGTATAATAGATTTAATGTCACCAACAACAGATCTGAAATCTTCTTATAAACAGCATGCAACATTCATTCTCTTGTTGCCTTCAGCAGATGCACACGGTTAGCGCAAGAGTCTTTCACATAGTAAACAAACACAAACGCAGCTGAGTACTAAGACTGTATGCTCACATCTGGAGTGGTTTCAAACTGCCCCGCTTCCTGCACCATACAAACACACCGTGCTTTGTATATCTGGAAATCTTGCAGAGGAGGGTTTCTGGGGTTATGCTGTTATACGTGTTTATTGCACTGATCCTTTGCGTCCAGCTCTGTGTCCATCTCATGAATGAACCAGGGCTAAAATTTAACCAGGGCTACATGATATGATAATGTGATATTGCAAGACAAACTGAAAACAATATAAAAGCCTTCCATTCCACTGCCTCCTCTGATAAAGCTGTGTAAGCATTAAGTTGGATTTGAGGAAAAGTATCAGAGCTCAGCAGTTTCATTTTAGCGGAGGGTGGAGCTAAATTCAGGGTCAGAAAATTCTAGCGAAAAGCTAGAAACAAAGAACTTTGTATCACAATATTGTGAATCAGAGTTATTCTATGGTTTCTATAAAATGTAATGAGTATTAGAGGTCTAGAAAAACTTAAAGATTGCACCTTTAACGTAAACACCTTTGTATTTTTTGTACCTTTTTCTTAAATACTAACAAGTTAGTTAAATACTAACACGGTCTTTGTAAAATTGTCGTTGCAAGTTTTGTTGTGTACGTGTACTGTATGTTCCAACTTCAACTGCAGCAAAACTAATGAAAGTATCCTGATACAATATTTTTGCCATTTCATCAACCCATAAACTGACCCCATCTGGATAAAAGATCTCTCACCACATCGGTATGAAGCGAAACAATTACATTTATGAAACAATAAACAACTTTAAAATAATATCCGGTCTTTTTCAAACTCACAGTCACGGTCAGGTCATAAAACACAAAGTGCCACAACTTTCAAAACCAGGCTTCTCCGCTAACACCTTTTCTGCAGGGAGTCGGAGCTGTACTTCTGCACAGGGTTTAAAGCATGAAGTAATTTCCTGTAGTGAGTCCCTCATCACGCCGATGCAGTTGCGAGACCAAACTGCATGTAGCAAAACAGGCCCAAGTATACAGCAAGATAAAAATGTTCACCTGCTTTAATATAATTAAATATATGTTACTTATAACTTAAACAATTAAATTTTTTTTTATCAAGATTCTCTGTACTACATCATTCTTGATATGCCTAAAACAACTATAAGAAATTAACTTCTTTAAGAATTAGATACAATTTTACATCAGTGTCATTTATTTAACAAGCCTTTTTTTCTTGTATTATATAAAGTATTATATAATTGTATATATATATATAATTCTATAATTGTATTATAGAAAGAACGGGTTTATATGTACGTGTTGATTGGGGTTTGGACCGTATTACAGATTTCTTAAACATTTCAGGCACATTGGTCCCTGTGAGAAACCATTTTTTCTCTTTGTCTCATTTTTGAATGAGTGTTCAAACCTGTACAATTTATGAAAATGTTTAAATGTTGCTCAGGAGCGAGTTAAATAAAGAAAAAAAAAAGAAGAACAAAAAGTGGCACGCACAGGAAGTGCTGTAATAACTGCAGCTCTATTGAAAAGCTGGGACCTTTACAAGTGATCAAATGAAATTGCATATTCATTTTTAAACCTAAAATGTCATAGTTTTGCCTAGTAACCACAGCACATATATGCAAAGTAAAAGGTCAACATAATGATGTGGTCGATCTGGAGCTCTCGGTTTCTCACATCTTCCTGTAGGAACGAGACAAAAAATGCAGCTAAACATCCAAGTCTGGAACTCTGAGTCCTGCTATCAACACTTTATTTTTAAATCTTATGTTTGACACTGGATAAAAGCAGATTTATGACCAGTAACTATCATTTCTGCTATGTATTTGTGTAATGTATTTCTAAATAAGACGTAATGTCTTAAGTTCCGGAAAACGTATGTTGTCTGACCGCTTGTCAGATAACATAAGTTTCAATACAATGTGCATGTAGGGAAAAGCCAGATTAGCACTGCAAAATGATAGATGCTTACCAATGGTAGGTGGCAAAATGGTCACACATCTAAGCATCATGATGAAACAAAAAAAACCGAGTACTGAGGAGGGAGCAAGACTGTTGGTAGAAGTCACTCCAGCAGAGTCTTCCTGTAGTGAGGGTGAATGCAGTGATAAAGTTTATGTGGAAGATCAGTGAGTTATGGAAATCCAGGAAAATGAAAGTAATACAGAATAGGGCATTGATGTACATTTATGGGATTTGGCAGACGCCCTTATCCAGAGCAACTTATATTGAGGAGAATTGTATGGCAGTGGGAAAATAACGTCATGATGCTATGCAGCACCAAAAAGGATCTCTACTGCATGAAACAGATATGCACTGAGTGCACTGTATGTTTGTGCGGCAATCAAACAATGGACTGTAATTATCTATATAGCGAAAAATAAATATTTTTTAATTAGAGAATGAATTAATTGAGGGAAATTAGTATCAATTGAAAAAGTAAATGCTTTAGTGAGCACTCAATGCACAGTGGTTACTAGGAGAAACCACCTCAGAAAAGACCTTTGAACTGGACACTAGAAAATAAACCCATTGCTTGCTATGTCAATATTGTTTGACGGTCAATATTGTTTGATTGTTTGATGCTGATAACATGAAGGACGCAACCTTCTGTGATGTGGTCAGACAACATAAGTTTTCCGGAACTTAAAATATTACTTATTCAGAAATAAATTACACAAATACATAGCAGAAATTATAGTTACTGGTCATAAATCTGCTTTTATCCTGTGGCAAGATTTCAAAATAAAGTGTTGATAGCAGGACTCGGAGTTCCAGACTTGGAGGTTTAGCTGCATTTTTTGGCTCGTTTCTACAGGAAGATGTGAGAAACCGAGAGCTCCAAATCGACCACATCAGATTGTGAGATCTGCTTTCAGCTGGACAACGTACAGCATGGAAATAGAGCAGCTGGTGCAGATCGAAAGAGATTTGCGCAGAGGGACTCTGTATGCATATGTAGGGCAGAGCTGGAGTGGAGAGGACTGTTTTTGCATTTTTAAAAGGTGTTTGTGAAGGTAAATGAATGAAAATGCATTAAACAGTGTGGGTTGAATGTTGAGTGTTCCACTGCATGACTCTCTCTTATCAAAGTGACATGCGTTCCTCCTGCCATTTTGTCAGTAAAGACTGAACTGTAGTGAAGTTAAATGGAGTTAATGGCTGCCAAGTGGATGCACATTACTCTTAAGAATTTTTTCTGGCTTGATCCATTCAACAAAAAGGTCTTGGTGGAATAAAATTTGTTTAAAATTAAAAACCTTTCATACCTGGGCAGCCAGATTTGGAATGTTGGTGAGCTAATAGACAACTACATGATTGATGGATTTATTTAGCCCAAGACATATCGGCTTACTACTATTAGCTGGGTGACTAAAAGTATGATAGTCTATCTACTAGATGTGTTTGACTCAGGTATCCTAAGAGGAACAAAACATTACGATCAATATCCAAAGCTTGAGACTTAAGAGGGCATCTATAATATTTTAACCTGTCCACATGGACACATATCTAACCACTGCTGAGAATATTAACTGCAAATAGTGGAAAATTTCAACCCCCAACCATACGGCAGGGCATATGGAGAATGTACCAGTTGTGGAAACACAAACATGTCACATGTGTGCATCTCTCACAGGGAGGAGGCAGGGAGGGGAGTGAGTCTGGAATCAGAACAGCCCGTCAGTGAGTGTGAGTAATTTCCCCAGGCCCTAATGCAAGCCAGAAACGAAAGCCTATCCTGAAGTGACCTTAAAACGTGCACAGTGAAACGCATGAGAATAAATGTTGGAAGCGAATCAGGTAGACCACATTGACAGCTGTAAAATGGGATGTAGCTGATTTGCGAGATGATAATATGGGGCCGTTCATGCCACAGAGACGCTCAGCTTGGTGACAGCATCCTAAATCATTCTGTGCTGAAACTCGACTTCTTTTCTGAACACGACGGCTGGAATCTGTTTGGTCAGACTCAATTCGTCTTTCTTTCTGTCCTTCTCTGTCCCTGCCTCACTCTGTCTCTAGTAAACACACTGTCGACTCTCCAACAGAAGAGAAGTACATCAGGCGTTGTTCTGAGTCACACATTTCTTTCTCAGTGTCCACGTTTGAGTGATTTCACCCAAACCAGAGCCCTGTACCTTCTTTAAAATGCTTGAGAGGGTACAGCCAGTCCGAGAGGCCCAAAACAGCTGCAGTTCAGAGGAACCACTGTGTCATCTGAATCGCTTTGGAAGCACTTTTAATGGTAGAGAATGTCACTATAGCGAAGCTTCAAAATACACACCACTGAACCCGAACGAACAGAGTTTAATCCGGAGTGATTCACAGCTTCAGCTACAGGGTGAAACAAATCGGAAAGCTGCAAGGATTTATCTACAAATGACATCTGTAATAAAATACCTGCATGTCTCCTTGGTGATAAAACTCTCACATGTATATGCGATCAGTATCAGATAGGATCTGCAACATTCATTTTCTAAGCATGGCAGTTATAAATAGACTCTTCAAGTGTGTAGTAAACGTAAAAATATCTATAGCAGTAACGTGTAAACCTACAGCCACTTCTTTAGCTTAGCACTCGATCTATGAGTCTAACATAGCTAACACGTAAGAGAAGCTTATAGCTACCAAATTAGCATGTCTAAAGCATCACAATATCTGCAAAACTGTTTCCTTAAGTTGTTCAGTATCTCAAACAGTTTCTGACCAGGTATGACAGACTGCTTTGCTACACTTTCCAGCTCAAGCAATCAACATTATCAACACTGAGGATACATGTACATTTACATTACATACAATATGCAGACATGTATTGATTCTTTATCAAAGCAAATTTTGTAAAATATGACAGCTGATAGTGCCAGTGTAGACCAGCATCTCTCCATTGACCTGCACTGGCCTGGGAGGTGTTGATGTGTTAAAATAGTTCCCAATAGTGGATCGTAAACTAACTAGAAAATATTAGTAAAAAAAAAAATGTTTCAACTTAAGATACCAACATCTTTTGGTCTCTTAAGTTGCGGTTGATGGAAAAACTTTAAAGAATCTGCAAAATGTTAATAGTAATAAAAAAAATAAGAATCATAAAAATAGCATTTAATTTTATCCTGCCCTGAATAAACTATTTCACATAATAGATGTTTACATATTGTCCACAAGACACAATAATAACTGAATTTACATGTTGATCATCCAAGTAACAACACACAGTATTAAGCATTAAGGGTATGTAAACTTTTGAACTGGTTAATTTGTGTAAATTAAGTTATTATTGTGTCTTGTGGACTATATGTTAAATGTCGTGTGAAATAGATTTTTCAGGGCAGTGCTAAATAAAATAAAAAAACATGTTTATGTTAACATTTAGCACATTTTGCAAGTCGTATGTATACTTATGACCTCATCTATAAATTTACAGGAGCTTTAAAAGGAAAACCTGTGATGTACAAACAGACCAGATCATACACCCACAAAAAAAAAGCCCATCTCTGGAATCTCCGTTGGTCAGATTGTTCACCGAACACATCAGACATGATGGTTTAAACACATACTGCAGGATTCGGTGATCTCAACAATGTCAACATGACTAACACTCAGAATACTGCGTAGCACATATGATTACAAAGATAAGAGCGCACAAAATCTGCACGTTACATCAAGCACAATCAATAAATAATGACACCATTCTGAAAGCTTTGCCCGAGTGGTTCCGTACAAATGCTTCATTAATAACACATTTTATTCAACGTTCATGAGCTGTTGTCACTGTGATTCCTACCATATGCTCCTCCAACTCACTCCAAGCTCTTTTCTATAAAGCTCAACTCTTGTTAGCAGCAAAGACTTCTATTCCCAACCATGAGCTTTGTCTTGAACAGATGTCTTGAGCGAAACGTTTCGATGATGACAATGAAATTTCCTCTGAGCACATATGTAGTCAATCAACCAAGACACATCTGGTGTTTGACGTTTGCTTTTGTGGAGACGAACACAGCCAGGACATAAGCGTCACTTATACCTACGGTATCACACTTGCCTCAAACTGCTTTGTAGGGTTGCTCAAACAGATTTGTTTATATGGTTTCTGACCCTGTTTGTCTATAGAAATGGACAAAATCTTGTCATCTTGATGAAAAATTTTCTTCTCCAGCACATAGTTTATTGTCACTCAAGAGCTCTCTATTGACCCATAGAAATCTGAAATCTTTGCTAACAGCTTTTCTGCAAGGGAGACAGAGCTGTACTTCTGCACAGGGTTTATAGCATGAGTTCATTTCCTGTAGCGTGTCCCTCATCACATTCAAGCAACTGCGAGATCAAACCACTTTTAACAAAACACTGCCTAGTCAATAGTAAAATCAAAGCATATCCACGTGCTTAAATTTCATGTTATTAAAAAAACAGAACAATTGTATTTCTTTCAGTATGATTATTCTGTGTACTACATCATCAGTGACTGAAATAGAATTAAAAATGATTTTTTTCAGGCCCCACAAGATCTGGACATAAAGTCTTTTGTGATTACTAAAAACCTCAACACAGTCTAAGGTGAGACGAGTGTGTGATGATTGAGATATAATGCTGTACTGGTACCTAAACGTCTCTTATTTGTTAGCTCCTTGTTATTTGTTGCTGTTTCAGTACAAAATTGTAGATCATGAACAGATTTGGGATTAGGTGAAACTGTATAGGTATAAAATTTGGACTACTTTAAGGTCACTCAAAGCACAACAGGCACACTCATAGCTCAAATAACAGATTTACGCCAACACTGAATCTCTTCTTTATTTCATGGCTAACAGCTTCCTAAAAGCAGCTTACTCAGGGCTTTGAGAAATTATGCAATACAAGAGAGTATATCCAGTATTCTGTGAGTCCTGAGTTCTGCATAATTTGGTGGTTTCCCTTCTCTAACAAGCCTGGTTCAGCTAATAAGTATGGTTAGTAAGTGTTACTTCGACAATTGTGAATGAACCTACAATCTGAAAGTAACAAATACAGTTTATTGTTAATTTGAAATGGCTGAAACACACCATCAATGGGTGCTTATCATCCTCTCCCTCTCTCTCTCTCAATCTATCTATCTATCCATCTACATTATATTTCCAAAGGTTTGTGGACACCCGACCATTACTTTGATTAACAAGAAGGTCTGGGGGCACAGTCGGCGTTCCAGTTCATCCCAAAGATGTTCAGTGGGGTAGAGTTCGGGGCTCTGTACAGGCCATTCGAGTTCTTCCACAACAACCTTAGCAAATCATGCCTTTCTGGACCTTGCTTTGTGAACAGGGGCATTGTCATGCTGGGGCAGGTTTGGACTAGGCCCATTAGTTCCGGTGAAGGGAAATTGTAATGCTATAGCATACAAAGACATTCTGGACAACGGTGTGCTTCCAAACTTGCGCAACAGTCTGGGGAAGAACGACATATGGGTGTGATGGTCAGAGGTCCACATACTTTTGGTAATATAGTATTTCTTTCCATTTATCCATCCATCCATCTGTATCTAATCTCTCTGTTGCTTCTTTTTAATTAATTGTAACCCTCTACAACACCCTTTTTTTTATTTTTTTTTTTTTTTTTTTTTTTTTTTTTTTTTTTTTATTCATTATATATTATTTTATAAAATATTTTTTTTTATTTTATATAAAAAAAATTATATATTTTTTTTTTTTTTTTTTTTTTTTATTTTTATTTTTTTTTTTTTAAAAAAAAAATTCTTTTATTAATATAATTTTTTAAAATAAAAATAATAAAAAAAATTAATTTTTTTATATTATTTAATATTTAAATTATTTTTTTTTATATTTTTTTTTTTTTTTTTTTTTTTTTTTTTTTTTTTAATATAAAATAAAATATTAATTATTATTATTATTTATTTTTTTTATTTTTTTTTTTATATAATATATTTTTTTTTTTATTTTATTTTAAATAAATTTTAAATTTTTTTTTTTATTTTTTTTTTTTTTTTTTTTTTTTTTTTTATTTATATTTTTTTTTTTCTTTTTTTTTTTTTTTTTTTTTTTTTTTTTTTTTTTTTTTTTTTTTTATTAATTTTTTTTTTTTTTTCTCACAAGTAACCAAAAACAAAAAAAAAAAAAAAAAAAAAAAAAAAAAAAAAAAAAAAAAAAAAAAAAAAAAAAAAAAAAAAAAAAAAAAAAAAAAAAAAAAAAAAAAAAAAAAAAAAAAAAAAAAAAAAAAAAAAAAAAAAAAAAAAATACAACCCACCCCACCAAAAAAAAAAAAAAAAAAAAAAAAAAAGTCTCATGATTCTGTCTGTCCTCTTCTTTTCTCTTTCTCACTGTAAGAGGTCAGTGTGGCCTCGGGACCTTTAACCAATCTGTGAATAGTGTGCAGAAGGAAGTAAGCACGCTACTCCATTGATCAGGCTGAACAATCCAGACGGGTGCAGAACAGAGCTGGTTTCCTCTTTTATCCGGCACTTCCCCTAAATCAGCAAACAATCCTCTGGACCAGCTGCTACCAAACACAGGAAGGAAACACGTTCTTCTCATCATGCTGAACCCCACATGACATAAACCCCTCCATGCTTCTAAGCCTAAGGAGTTGGACAGATGGGGCAGTGTTCTCACATTCCTGCAGAATCAATTTGAACGCCATTCAGTACAGAATTTAACACACACCATCCAAGTGAAATGGATTTCGCGCAGAGTGTATGGTGGGGGTGAAGACTGGGTTATACTGGTTATATATAGACCAGTGATTCTCAAAGTGAAGTCCAGGGACCCCCAGGTCTCTGTGAAGTATAGGCAGGCGGTCAGTGATTTTGGGGTCCACCAATTATTTAACTGTATGTATTAATGCATTTTATAGTCATTAGCCAATTTGATAATAATAGGACTATAAATAATGCCAATAAGATAATTTTGTTTCCTGAAAAAACCTTCGCTCCAATAAATAGTCAGAATATTATTGTACACATTTAAATAATGACCATAATATTTGAATAGTTAGATCATGTTCGTAAATTAACGGAGTAATCTTTTGGGGGAATTTCTGGATCCCTTACTGTAAAAAGGGTTTGAGTATAACCCCTGATATAGAAAATGTAACATATTAACTTCGTGATTATTTGTGAGAAGTGATTTTTGTGGTGGCACGGTGGCTTCATGGTCCGATCCGGAGTACCTGTGCATGTTTACCACATGTCTGGGTTCTCCCGTTCCCTCTCACTTCAAAAAAAACATGCCAGTCGGTGGATTGGCTATGTTAAATTGCCCCTATGTGTCACTGAATGTCTGAAAGTGTGTGTGGTGCCCTGCATCCCACACAGGGTGTGTTCCTGCTTCTTACCCAGTATTCCCTGGATAATTCACCACAACCCTGACCAGGATAAAGCAACTACTGATGAATGAAAGAATGAATGAAGGAATCTATTTTTGTACCATCTGTTTAAATATTCCTCATACAAGACTTTTATATTTTGTCCATGTTGACAAAATATTACTGAATAGGGCTTTTGTCAAAGTTTTGTTAGTAAAACTAAATATCCAAACACATCAAAGGATTATGATGATATTTTGCCATACGGTCTAGCAGCGCATGGTGTCCAAATAACAAACTGTAAGGAAAGTAATCAACGTTAGCGGACCAACACACGTCTATTATTTTCTTTCTAAGAAATTTATGCTTAACCTAAAAGCTCCACATCCTCTCAGGAGTCCTTCAGGACAGACTGCACTGTATGGACACTGAAACTGTCCTGTCCAGAGGTCCCATTCAGATCATTAAAAGCCAAAAGATTCATTACATTTCAGGGTAGACAGAATGCAGAAAGCACCTAAAGCACCCAACCTATACAGTTACTCAGTGTAAAGCAGACAATAAGAGCAACAGTGTCACCAGTGAACCATTTTCCTCGTGATGCTCAGTTACAAAGTTCAGATATCTCATGAAACACTGCCTACCTCTGATGTAGTTACATTTAGTTTCGTCTAAAAGGCTGGAGGAAGACACTCCCATGGTGAAGAACGCTTTTCTCAGTCTGTGTCCGTTATTCCCGTTAACTCGGATCTTAGGCACAAACTCCAGCGCGTCTTCACTTTCAAGAGAAACAACCAGCGCTGACGCGTGAATCACGGACGAGTCGGATCTTCCTAAACGACTCATTCGAGCGATTCGATTCCCTAGAGATTCGTTAGCGGCGTTGACTCCCTTTCTCTAAAATATTTACACATTTCTCAAACTGTAGCGCCGCCTGCTCATCGTTTTCAGCAGTGACTGTCACACACACCGTCTGCCAACACTGAGCTTCATTCATGATATGTAACTAACTTACGCAGGATATTAGGCCAAGTAGTAGGAGAAGTAGTCATAGCAGCAGCAGTAGAACAACTGTCATTGTTTATTTGTTTATGTAGAATATTTATTTACATTTGAAAGATTCATAATAAACGTATTCAGTCCTAAAGTGTTGTTATCCTCCAAGCTTGTAGTTTTCAAATATGTAAGAAAATGCGTTGAAAAATAAATATACATGTATATATATATTTTTTTAGAAATGCTAATGTGCACTGGGACAATTCTGGTCCCATATTGACGGATTTAAATGTGGATTAGGTAAAAATGCGTGTTTGTTTATTTATTTATTTATTTATTTATTTGCAAGATTAAGTGTCTAACAATTAAGTGGGTTGGATATTTGGATGATTCCCGCCCATGTTCACGAAGCTCCGCCCCCAGGATCTAAGGTAGCCCATATACAGTGCGTCTATGTGGCATTAACTACTGCATTCGATTCAGTGCGTTGCTGTGAAAAGGTATTTGCTCCTATTTTTCTGATTTCTTCTGGTTTTTGTGTATATCTCATAATAAATAGTTATTCAAACGAAATATCCTTTTGGGTTTTCTGGTAGAGAGCAGAATTCATTTTGGAAAGTTGGCCAGGTCCTGAAGCAGCAAAGCATCCCCATATCATCACACTTCCACCACCATGGTTGACTGTACGCATGATGTTCCTTTTGTTTAAATGGTTGTTTGGTTTACTCCAGATGTATTGAGACCTTTGTCTTCCAAACAGTCCCACTATTGACGCATCAGTCCACAGAACATTCTCCAAAAAGGTTTGAAGATCATCAAGGTGACGAGGCTTAATGTTCTTATGGGTTAGCAGTGGTTTTCACTCAGCCACACTACCATGGGTGCCATTTTTGCCCAGTGTCTTATATACTAGAGTCATGAACAGGGACCCTTATTGATGCAAGAGAGGCCTGTAGGTCCTCTGAATACTTTTTACAGCACTGTACATACTGATCAGTATCTACATCTACTACTACTACATCCACCATGTTGGCATTGCCATGTGACCAATGACATCATAATAATCACATAAACTTAACTGTTTTTGTTGTTTAAACCTTCAACAAGTTAACAGTTTACTCAGGTGTTGTTAAACAAGTATGGTATAACCAACAAGAACGATGTTCAATATCTCTAGCTCTCGTGCTTAAAAAGAGCTGCCTTCTGCCATTTTGGATTCTGACAGCTCTTCCATGCCGGTCCCATTGCATTATGGGATAGCACAGTGCCCATTAGGTCCAGAATCTCGGTGGAAGCAGTAGGTCATCCAGGTATTTCTCTTCTACTGTTTTATTCATATTCAGAATTCGGACATACTACTCCTTTGGTGTGTTTCGCCTACTGTGTAATAGTAATCTTTAATCTTTTAGAGAAAATAATCTTTTCTTTCCCTCTCTTCTTCTGCTGAGCCACACACGATTTTATGGAGATACTAGAGATCCAGATCCAGATCCCAGATCCATGCCTCTGGGTGGAGCTCAAATCTTCTCCAATTCCAAACAGCTGGGACTACGGCTGCTCCTAAGGCCATACAGACTACATATAAGTCAATAATGAACTTTCACACTATCTGTTGTTACCCAGATGAGGATGGGTTCCCTTCTGAGTCGGATTCCTCTCAAGGTTTCTTCCTTTTAGAGTTTTTCCTTGCCACCGTCGCCACTCAGTGGCTTGCTCAGTTGGGATAAATTCGCACCTTTAATATCTGTATACCGTGTTGATATTTCTCTAAAGCTGCTTTGAGAAAAGTTGTCTATTGAAAAAACGCTATACAAATAAAATTTAATTGAATTGAATAATGGTAGTAGGGATATTCGGATGCAGCTGTGGTGACACAAACACAAACAAGCGTTCCAAATGTTTTTTTTTTGGGGTTTTTTTATCAGCAACTTAATAAACTTTTGTTAAGGCCAAGACTTAAAGCCACAGTTTCTTTTTTCATTTTTTTTTTCTTTTGGATGGATGGATGATTGTCATTTTAGCCATGGTACAGCCCTAACAGGTTGTTATTGTTGTTGTTGATATTACTTTTTGTTTTTTCTTCATAGTGTTGTTGTTCTCATTGTTGTTATTGGGTAATTCAGGCACTAAAAGAATATTTTTGCTGATGAAATACAAGTTAAGGGTTGAGAAAATGTCTTGTATGTAGCCTACTTCGGCCAATAATATTTATCCACATTTCTGCTCAGATCCCGAGCACATAGTTTACCTACCCGTCTTTAAATAAATAAATAAATAAATCAGAAAAATTCGAGTGTCATTTTTTTTTCTTTTTTACGCAACCGTCCCGTTATTCCTACATTCCCCACAATC
The DNA here is from genome assembly GCA_012411365.1 of Ameiurus melas. Taxonomy (NCBI): domain Eukaryota; kingdom Metazoa; phylum Chordata; class Actinopteri; order Siluriformes; family Ictaluridae; genus Ameiurus; species Ameiurus melas. The sequence goes on from CM022759.1 coordinate 25,946,957, forward strand.
CTTTGCGGGGTCGTCATAAAATCCGCCATATTGCGCTTTTCCAGAACGCGCAGGCGAAAGCAGCAGTATCCACAACACAGAAAAGCGTAAGTGTGTAAACAAGCTCTATTTACACTTTATTCACACGCTCGTCGGCAGTTATTAAGATTTCGCCGTGAACTCTCAGTGTCCAAGACGCTTTAGCGGCCGAGAATGGTCTAATCGGACCCGCGGGATGATGTTTACGCTGCTAATTAAAGCGACATCCGTAGCCGCGTTAGCCAGACGCTCCGACCGCCGTCGCTCCTTCACGGCGATTATTCCCGACAGCGCGAGACAAAACCATCTCGCGCCCGCATCTTCACACCCATTTAAAACGTTTCTGCACTTTTTTTTCTTTTTCTTTTTTTAACAACGGGTTCCTGGGTTCGAGCAGACGTCCGCAGGGCACGTCTGTCTGCTTTGTCAGACCCACACTACGTGTTTGCTAACACAAAGAGTTGAGAAGCTTCTCTAGCTAATATTAGCTGTGGACAGTTTTTCTTCCTTTCGGTGATCCCCACAGTAAATACTGAACACGTCCTGCTTCAGTACAGCGGAATGAACCCGATCCAGTACTGTTATAACGATCTCAAAGTGGGTGTTGGGGTGTAAACGCACTCGGATGTGCCGATCAAGGGGGCAGGTTGTGGGGAACACTGGCCTGGCTGACTTCATGGATGGAGGATGTTTTTACTTCCCTGTTGCACCTGAGCTCTAGTTAGTGATCTAACCGGAAACTCAAATCATCATTTGAAGTGATGGATTCACAGCCCCATATATATAAATATATATATATATATAGTTTACTTGGTAAACACTGCAGGTACTTGACAGGTGTTCAGAATGAATGTCATGATTGCTTTCAGTCCCAGATTTGTCGGAGAGGATTATCACGTGTGCGTGGCCGAAGACGGACCGGTACGAGTCTCGGCGTTTTTAAAAACACGAATCTAACGAATGCTCCTTCTGATCACAGAGGTGATTCGTCTACGTCAGTGCCGAGCGATGACCCAGACAGTGCAGACGAACGGGGTTCAACCCCTCAGCAAGACCTGGGAGCTCAGCCTCTATGAGTTACAGAGAACTCCACAGGTAAGTGTACGGGTGCCAAAACTTTAGACCACACCGCACAATAACATCGTACCACTTGATACTAGGTGCTTTCAAGTCTGCTTGATCGTGATTTACCGTACGGGGGAAAAAATTGTTTGCATATTAAGGGCTGGGATTTGCCCCGGTAAAGGCTTTTGGATCTTGGGGTTTTTGTTTTCTGTAAGACGTAACGATTGTATAACAATATTTTAAACCAAACCTTCAGTTGTCAGTGGGATTAAATATTATATCCAAATAAATACTTAACTAATGCGTTAATACGGGGTGTCCTAAAAGTGTCCATATACAGGGGGACTATGTTTGCCAGCACCACGTCGGTTGTGCCTTCGTCAGTCGATGTTCCTGGACGTCTACTTCCCGGTCGGTCCGCAACACTTCCAGGGTTTTTGAATTTGTGAATAAGTTTGGCAGCAGTGTCGTGCATGATGTGCTCGCCACGTTTGCTGTTAAAGTCCATCGCAACATTGCGATAGCTTCCCGATCCAACCACAAGAATGATTTCACTACGCTTCAATTACTTCTTTTGTCAGTCATTTTTAAAGGCTATCTATCTATCTATCTATCTATCTATCTATCTATCTATCTATCTATCTATCTATCTATGTATCTATATCTATTTCTCTCTCTCTCTCTCTCTCTCTCTCTCTCTCTCTCTGATTCAATTTTGGAAGACATTTTGCTAAAAAATTTTAATTTCCGCTACGTATGGGACTTTTGGGACACCCTGTACTGTAATCATATTTGATTAGGGTGCTGCGAAGGGAAAATGAAGACGTTCTCGGCGTTTCTGTCAGTGTGCAAGCTGAGAAACGCGAACTAGAATGGAAATGTTGGAAAAAGCCGATGATCAGCAATACAACTGACAGTACACTAGTGCTTTGTCTCAGTACTCAGTGTCTAAGGCTCCTGTTGCTAATCTATTTGACTGCTGTTCTTCTTCAATCAGGAGGCCATCACGGATGGTCTGGAGATCGCTGTGTCCCCTCGTAGCCTACACAGTGAGCTGATGTGCCCCATCTGCCTGGACATGCTGAAGAACACCATGACCACCAAGGAGTGCCTGCACCGCTTCTGCGCAGACTGCATCATCACAGCGCTCAGATCTGGGTCAGTCACACACTGTTTCCTAAACAGCACCCTTCTTACTGCTCTGTGCATTGTCACCAACACACACACACACACTGTGTATATGTATATGCATATACATTGCATTTGTTTAACTCCGTACTGTAGATTGTAAGAGGCATTCACAATTCGAACATATAAAACAAACAAACAAACAAAAAAAATCCAACAATTATGAAAATGTTGTTAAACAAGGTGTAAAAATATAGCTATAGACACAGCAGTGTGTACAGTAAAGTCAACTGGGTGTGTTATGGACAGTCTTTTACCTCCTTTTGGCTACTTATAAGCACTTACATGGGGAATATAGTCCAAAGTCATAATCGGGCATGATACAGAAAGAAGCAGTCAAAGTATGACTGTATAAAGCATAGAAATGATTAAGTAGAACCACATATGACCTGAAAATCCAGGAGGGGGTGGGGGAACAAAATGTAATCGTTTTTAAATAGACCTAATTTGCATGTGTTGGTGGTTTTTTGATGCGCAAGCCCATGAGAGAATTTAAAAACGATCCCGATTATCGCAACAGCAGACAGTTCTGTGTCACTCAGTCCAAGTCTAATGAGTAACCCGTCGTCTTGGTTTGTGCAGGAATAAAGAGTGTCCGACGTGCAGGAAGAAGCTGGTGTCGAAGCGCTCGCTCCGTCCTGATCCGAACTTTGACGCCCTGATCAGCAAGATCTACCCGAGCAGAGACGAGTACGAGGCGCATCAGGAGCGAGTGCTGGCTCGCATCAGCAAACACAACAACCAGCAGGCTCTGAGCCACAGCATCGAGGAAGGCCTCAAGATCCAGGCCCTGAACAGGTCACTACAAACCCCATTATTATACATGTGCATTAAAAATATAGAACACGGTAGCACTACCATCTCTAGTTTTGGTTAAACCGTATAGTTCACAAGGTTTCACACTTGGATGTGGGCAAAAAAATGGCCAGCCCATTATTGTCCCTGCTTGTTCCACCCCGTGATTTCTGTATACACCTGTTTGTTTATAATTACTCAGTTTTGCGTCACCGTTTGTAATCCCACCCTTTCTCACATGCTCCTTGTGTTAAACGTTGTCTAAAGAAGTGGAAAATGAACCAAAGGCCTCAATTTCACTCTTATTCAGGCTATACAAGTTCACACCTCACACCCACTGGCCTGGTTTCCTAATGATGGCAGGAAAATGCAACTCCATTCCAGCATGCGGATAATCCAGCTGGATAATGAGAAACTGCTTGGCAAGCAAGTCCTGGAAAGTTCTGAGATCTCATGCTGTATGATGCCTGCATTCAATTAAAAAGATTACACTATTAGACAGACAGATAGATAGATAGATAGATAGATAGATACACAAAGACAATTTTGATATTAGTTTCTTACATTTACAAGCTTAATCATAAGTCTCACTTATTTCATTAATATACATCTTGACTATTGTGCTCAAACAGCTGAATTGCAAAACAAAACAACAGAAACCCCAAATCAATAAAAAAATAAATGAACCAGCCAACAACACAAATCAGGAGAATCTGACATTCTTAAATAGTCTTAAACGTGAGAGATGAGCGTTATTGCATCACAAATATACAAGCCTTTCGTGCTCCAGTATCCAGTAAACACAGACTGGGACACAACATTGAGATAAAAGCACTTCTAGTTTGCATAATCGTGGATAAAAAAAAATCATAAATAAGGGTGTAAAGGTAGCGGTGCATCTGTGATATTTTCTGCCGTCTAATCAAATTTTTTTGCGGATCTGCCAATATCTGTTGTTCCAGACTGCAGCGAGGGAAGAAGCACCAGATCGAGAACGGCAGCGGGGCAGAAGACAACGGCGACAGCTCACACTGCAGTAATGCCTCTGTCCACAGTAACCAGGAGGCAGGACCCAGCATCAAACGCACCAAGACCTCAGACGACTCGGGCCTGGACATGGACAACACCACAGAGAACGGAGGAGGGGACACAGCTCTGGATGGAGCCAGCGAGATCGAGCTCGTCTTCAGGCCTCATCCTACTCTCATGGAGAAGGAGGACGCTGCCCAAACCAGGTGAGTGAACACTGAGAAACTGGTTTCTTTAGAGTTGTTTGTGTTTTATTTTCCATTTCAGTCAACAAGACTTGGAACAACACTTCAGTCGCACTAATCTTCACAGAGAATCATTTTAACAGTCATAAAGAGGTTATGGCCAGGTCATTTTGAACCTGAGAGAGTAGCGAGGTGAAATGAAACTGGTCTTTGTAAATTTGAGACAAAACGGAGATGTCGGTGTCCCCATCTAGTATTTCCACCATCACCTGTGCACGCACACCTGCAATGAGGAACCATTTCCTTTGATATTGTTTCATTTGATCTTCAGTGATGCGAATCAGTCAGCATTAGATTTCTGTAAAGCTGCTTTGTAAAGTAACATTTTATTCAATCGAGTCAAATACTAATCAAATCTCTATAATACATTAAATGGACAACAAGTGTGTGGACAACTGTTGCCCCAAAGTTGTAGTAGTAGGATGTTCAGAATCTTTTTAGCTATATAGTGTCAACAAGTTGGTCAACTTTTGGACCTTTATTGGGCATTAAAACTATTGATCTTTGAGGGTTAATAAAGACATTTTTGCATGCAATTAGGTACATTAAGACTTCGGGCAACGCAACAGTTGATCACCTCTCAAAATACCTGGCCGTGAGACTCGCCCTGGAGGAACTGCGCAAGAACGGAGAGGCCAGTCCTATCAACGTAGAGGCTGCCAGCGAGAAACAGTACACCATCTACATTCCCACAGCCAACAACCAGTTCACAGTGAGTGATGTAACATTGAACATGTACAGGTTTCAGTCCCACTACAGTGTTGCAGGATATTTAAAAGGTTCAACCAACTGATCCACTATATAAGCGTGTCGTGTGTTTCTCTGTCTCAGGTCCTCAATGGCTCCTTCTCCCTGGAGCTGGTGAGCGAGAAATACTGGAAGGTTAACAAACCCATGGAGCTGTACTTTGCTCCTACAAAGGAGCACAAATGAATCCGGCAGGATGTGAGGCTCTAGGATGGACTGATGGATGTTCTTTTGCTCTCTCTCCTCCTTTCTCTCTCTCTTTCTCTTGGCGTGGAGCCCTTGCTCCTTAACAACTGTGGCTGCTTTTTTAAAATCGCTTTTTTTGTAGGAAAACAGGCCCAGGGGATTATAGATATTGGGGGAGGGGAGACTTTGGGAGACATACTGGTATTTGATACTCTTTTTCTTTTTCCCCTTTAAGTTGACACGGTCAGTTTATAGCGTCCCATACCGAGCAGCAGTCTGTTACGGACAGGAGTCTGATGCAGCCTTCACTAAGGTTCATATCTAATAATACAATCACAACACCATGTAAACGTGTGTCTTCATAGTGATTGTTTGGCTTTGGGGAAAACTTAACCATCTATGGCAGCCAATGGCAATATCCTCTCACCTTAGTGTAAACCAGTGAGATCTCCCAAGCTACGAGAGATCATAAGTGCATTTTAACGACCGATCGCTCCTCTTCTATAAGCATTTACAAAAGCTGACTCGCCTTTTTTTTGCCACTGTGTTGAGGTTAATATGAAGACTCGATTTGGTCTGCACTGTCCATGTCACATCACACATCGACATTATATTACTACTGTATATTTTCAGCTGGCTGTACTGACCTCTTGACTTTGTACATATGACATCACTTCACAATAAGGCATCTTGGAAACCGGTCACCGTAAACAACCACGTACTCGCAATACATCAGTAGCCGTCAGCTGTACACCGAAACGGAGCAGAGTTTTGATATAGGCGACTTTCATAAAAGCAACACCGTTCATGACAAACCTTTCAGAGCATGAAGTATTTTTAGTTGGACACCATTTGCATAAGTATGGGTTCATGTTGATGTTTTCGGGGAAAAGATGTAAACCATATTTGTTTGGAAAATAAAAGACAGTATGCAAGTGCTGCAATGAAAGCTTTTGTAGATGTGATTTTGGTAATATGGTTCGCATAGTATTACTTTATTATTCCGTCATTAATCACTCAATTATATTATATTAGTCCACTCTTTATTATGTTTGTTACTGCATATGTAGTGGATCAGCAGAGACCTGTTTGATGTTCAAAGTTAGCTTTATTAGAGTTAACATAATGGAAAGCTGTAGCTACCAGATTAGCATTGTTTTGAGATTGACTCCATAATACCGTTTGCACATAGTTTCATGAAAAAATTAGTTATTTTTTAATAATATTTTTTTTATATTTTTTTTTTTAAAAATTTTTTATATTTAATTTTAAATTTTAAAAAATATTTTTTTTTTTTTAAAAAAAAAAAAATATATAATTTTAAATTTTATTTTTTAAAAAAGGAAAGTTAAAAAGCACAGATTTGAGAACACTCAGTGGTATGTGGAGATGGGACTAGAAACATTAGTGCAACATCATGAACACAAATGAAGAGTGGGGATTTTGATTGCTTGTTGCCAGTACTGTTTTTCTGACCACGTTGATGAGGATTCTGTTCTCTCGGGGTGTGTATTGTCAGAACACAAAGTTGTGGGACGAGGGTAGGGGTGCTGGGGGTGGACCAGCAGAAATGATTTCAGGAGTGCTTATTAGGAACACTATGTGCCGGTTCCATCCCTGGCAAGTTTCCGCCCAGTGCCTAAGCTGGAACTTGTGTGGACTGGAAATGCTGTATTTACAGCAGAAGTTGTTCGGTTAGAGCCACAGAAAGTGCATGAAAGTGTATGAGTGTTGGGCTGAAACACTGCATTAGTATCACATCAGACTATATTGGGAAATTTCTGAGTCTGCACATAAACACAGGACATACATTTGCTCATGTTATGCTTTGCATAAACATCAAAAGCAGGAGGCTTCGTTACCGGGACGATGTTCGTATCCGGAATTGGCTGATATTGAGAACATACCCAAAATTGTCCAAGAATAAAACGGTTACTCTGTGCTTCTCTAGTATCTGGGATCAATGCCTGAAATGTGACCGGTTTGCTGACCAACGGTCTCATTAGCTTTTATTTCAAACTCGCTCTTCACTCATGCAGCAGCCTTTCCACAGTTGGCTTTTCTTCTCACAGCTGCCTGCTACGTTGAGGTCCAATTCCAGCATGAAAGACAAAACACCATTTTTGTGCTGTGGATATTTTATTTTAATCTCAGCCCAGCTTTTTATTCAAACATTAACACATTAACTTGTGGCTGAGTTTAGAGCTGCCTTTTAACTGAATACATACACCAGCGATGTAATTCCCACCACGGCCAAGTCTAAATCAGCTTAGAACAACTACCTCATAGTGTGAGATCAGATGTTATGGCAGACTTGGCTTTGTTTGGTACAGAAGAAAAACACAACCTGATAATGATGTTGAAATATTAAAGAGTACACAAGATTAACCTCAAATGTGACAGATAGATCGGCAGACAAAGTAAATATCACATGTAGTGGAAACTGCCTTGATCAGTACAACAAAACATTTCGATACTGCTTTAGTCCTTGTACTAGGGGGCTGACCTGGATATAAGAATTTATAGTACACCTATCCAGAAACTTATTTTATTCTACCCGGTTGTGTGTTTACTAGACATGCAGAATAATCACTCCAGAAGATGAGACCAGTTTACAATTAATACAATTTTATTGCTTCCAAAATGGACAACACATTATAAAAGGAATAATTCATAAGGCAGTCGGTAAACTGGTACATTATAGTCGCACTTGAGTGCTATACACAACTAGAAACTCAAACGTGGCCATGTCAGTCTGTTCATCACAGATGGCGTCTCTGATGGAGTACATAAAGGCTACACTAAGAGCATTCCCTGAATACACACTTCGGCTGGAAACGTTTAGTTCCAGCAATATGGTGCAGTACTCGAGGGAGCGCATGCATGCACACACGGTGTATTTGTGTTCAGCTTCCCGGAAGTCGGCTCCTAAAACAAACAGCAGATCGTGAGCGAAGTTTAGACCAAAATAACGTCTTGTGATCAAGATATACATAAACACATCTCAGTACAATACAAAAATGGATTGTATTTGATCAAAAGTCTGCATGCTGATGCTGGGTCAGTCTTTGGTTTTGTCCTGTCCTGATAAACACGATAAGAGAGCTGATCCGAAATCAGCATCCGTGAGCAACAGGCTGTCAGTAATAATATAAAGCCAAAATGTTTAGCTATAACTCATGGGTGGAACCGCGTTGCAGGAACACGGTGCGATGATCATACAAGCCGGCATCATGGTCCTTTAATATGTATAATTGTGCTTTGAAAATGGGATAATTAATATGTTCAACGTTCAAGAGGGAGAGCAATGTTGCTAGGCAACGGGGTAATATGGCCTCCTCAGCGGTAAAGCGCTGCGTAGCGTTTAAATCTTATATGTGGCCAACGTGAAGGTGTCGCGACCGTGGAAACAAGACCAACCCATCAAGAATAGCAACTTTTTCCTCGGATACGACGTTCACTTTGTATGAATAGACTCCGTACAACTAAAACGAACTAATTACACGTAGCATGAGGTTCTACAGGTTCCGAGAGAGGTCGGTATTCCGTCACATCCCGTGACCTCAGAAACGGTGAAAACCACAAGGCCGTGTGTATGGACATTTCTCGTAAACACGACCATATTTTAACACCACAAATGATACTGTAGTGACAACATGGCTGTTCAATTAATCCGTTAATAAAACTTATGTTTACTACTTGTTTATTAGGGGGAAAAAAATGCAGAGATACAAAGTTGTCCGAGTTTCGTCATTTTTAAATGTTTAAAAAAAATTTTTTTTGTACTTTTCACACAAGGACATTGCGACCTGGATATATAGTGATGTGTACCGGTACCTCATAACTCTGTACCTATTTTTAAAACAGTATACCATCCTACCACTAATTATAACCAAACATAACGTCCTTTATTTTGACTAAACCTTTAATATTTGTCGTCAGATGCTTGCAAGACACAGGCATAGTTTGTAAGTCACTCAGCTGCTTCGATGGCAACTGAGCGTAACTACACACAGAGAGGAGAAGAGGTGATCCGCTAAGCAGAGGTGTCGACTAGCAGAAGACTAACAGAGCACTAACACACTACTGTATTGGAAAGATGGACATACACGGTCACAGAATCTAAGCGGATGCCTCTTATACTCCAGTGGGACTTCTAGCCAGGAAAGTATGCTAAAGCTAAGCATCGAGGCTGGTGTGGGATGTACCGTGATTGGTTAAATTTCATTAAAGTCGTTTACTGACACATAATAGCACCAAAGCACCTGATTCAGGCCCTGCAGATTTCATAAGCTCACACGTGCGCTGTCCGTGCCCTTATGCGAGCTGATTAGCATTAGGTAGCGGTTTGTGGGGTGAGAGACTGCATGATATGATATTTCATCCTACATGACAACAGTCTACAGTCATTCCTGCAACACTCGTTCCAGTACATTATAATCATAATAACAATATACCGGAATTACATGTATCTTAATTCATTTGAAGCTATTTTAACAGTTGCTTGGGGTGTAAGAGGTGGAGCAGATGGAGTTAGAGGAGCATCTGCTTTTGTAAACATATGAAGGACAGGGATCTGCAAATCTGCTTAATAGGAACACTGCTGTTCAGGTGATGTACAGATCTGAGCTGCTGTGCTTTGCCGTCGCTGGATGAAACCCAGAACGGGAGCGAAATAATGAGAGTAGAAAGTCACAGAGAAAAAGAACAAGAGAGCGAGAGAGCGCGCAAGAGAGAGAGAGAGCGCGATAGAGAGGCTGACGTCCTCCACAGTGTAATGATGAGCCTGGCGCTGAGGTTGTGCCAGCCAATCCCTGTGCCAGCGCTGCCAAGGCGTCCTGATGGAGAGAGTTACACGGTTTTTCTAGCTGTGAGCACTCGCACGATGGAGCCCACACCACCTACAGAAAGTGCCTACACACACACACACACACACACACACACACACACACACACACACACACACACAAGCATTTAGGTTAAACTTCCAAGGGTCTACAGTAATTACTGAAATGCTGATGATCAGCAGGATTAATGAGGCATCTCTCTCTGTCCATAAACAGCTGCATAACCTTTTATCATGGTTCAAATTATCACCACATATTGGAATTTTTTCAAAAAAAAAAAAAAAAAAAAAAAAAGGATACGTATTTTTAGATAAGCAGCCCAAATTTACTGGCACCTTTCATGAGAATGTGTGAAGGTGAGTAAAGGCCAATTCATACTGAAAGCACTTCTAAAGCATATTTACTTGTGCTTTTAGTTTCAGATCTGTTTCGATTTTAACCAAGGTTTCGATTCAGATCAGCTCCTTAAGGCACCCCCATTCATCCTGCTGCGTTCATCAAGTGTGATTTAACTGAGCTATAAGCATGAAGATCAACTCGAACCACATTTTTCTTTATTTTATAGCGTCATCTACAACTGTATTCTTTATTCATCCAGAAGCCATGGGGGCACAAACTTTTGCACTCAACTGTAACCGTAGAATTACTTCATTGTGATTTAAGAGGTTCGAATTCGGCGTTCGATATAGTAAGACGTGAAGTTTGAGTCTCCTGCTGATTTCGATTAAAAATTGTAATTAATTAGCACTTTTTTTTGGTAATATAATATATTTTTGACTTATTCTATTTCGTACTTTTAACTCGGTGGTTAAGATGTCGGGGAAAAACTCGAAAATCGGTGGTAGCATTTAGACAAAACTGAGATCTAGTGTCGCGCCCGGCGTTCCTCTCACCAGAACCCGCAGCCGCCCCTCAACCATGAACCGCGGCCTCAAAACCCGGCATCCTCCAAACCCGCGCGCCCCTCTCACCATGAACCCGCAGCCGCGCCTCCCTCTCACCATGAACCCGCAGCCGCGCCTCCCTCTCACCATGAACCCGCAGCCGCGCCTCCCTCTCACCATGAACCCGCAGCCGCGCCTCCCTCTCACCATGAACCCGCGCCTCCCTCTCTCCATGAACCCGCACCCGCGCCTCCCTCTCACCATGAACCCGCACCCGCGCCTCCTTCTCCTCATGAATCCGTAGCCATGCTCCCTTCTCTCCGTGAACCGACTGTTTCCGCATCCCCGAGCGGTCCTGACCTCGCCACACTCGGGTTTGAGTTGTTGGCTTTACTGAGGAAGGACATCGTTTTTTAAAAAGGAGTTCCAGGAGCATCAGAAGCACCAGGAGAAGCAACAGGAGAATCTTCAGAAGACTCTCAGGGATGCGCTGTCTACTATCCAGCTCGACCTGCAGGTCATGAAAACACAGCAGGCTAGCGATAAAGTCGCTGCTGAGGCCACCATATCAACGCTGAAATGTACCGTTGGGGAGATGGAGCACGCGCTCTCCGGTTACACCGTTCACAAGAAGACTACTATCAAGTCTCTCACTGCGACCGTGACTCAATTAGAGAATAAATGTGAGGATCTGGAGTCGAGGTCACGGCGCAATAACGGTCCAGGGGGCCCTGACACCTGTACAACCGCTGCTATTAAACTCTTAAAATCGGGGTGAACTGCATCATCTACACAGTGTAGTGTTTCTTTGTTTATCTATTTATTTATTAATATAATTTTTTTGTTGTTCTTTCTTTCTTTTTTATTTTATTCTTTTTTTTGCACTCGGCCTTCCAGCTCTACATAATTCGAATTCTTATATTGTCGGTGCATTCTCTTCTTCTTGTATTTTATTTTAATATGCTACACTGTGTAATATTATTAGGTATAAGTTTTTAAAAGGTATGGACATTGTATTTGGTAAAGTGCGCAGACTATTTATTAGATTTGAAGTCAGTAGGGGACTTTTTTTTTCTTACTGGAATTTTTTTTTAGTTTAGGTAATTTTGTTTAGCTTACTCTAGGTACACTTTGTGGACAACCCTAGGGGTGAAACACTGCTGTCTCATTTGGTTTTATGGAGACTTTGGGTGTTTGTCCCTCTTCAGCTCCAATTGGCTATTTATATTCTTATGTTTACTTTAGTTCTTGGGTTTTATCATTATATATATATATATATATATATATATATAAAACCAGCAACAGCTATTGAGTAGCCATGATGAGCCGAGGGGGATTTTTAATTTTCTTATTTATTATTATTTATTTACTTTTTATTTATTTATTTATTTTTTCTTCTCAATGAAATATTTGGGAAAGGGAAGGGGGGAGAAAAGGTAAATGAATCACATGAAAATGAATCATATGTAAATAAATCACATGCATGTAAATGAATCATATGAAAATGAATAAATAAACAAAGGCAAAAAAAAAATTGTGATTTAAAAACTCGGCTTTGCCCACATTATAAACAAGCACACGTGCGCTCACACGCACACACACACAACGTACCTTCTCATGCCACTGTAGCAGCACTGCACTGCTGTTCTCTGATGGTCGTTCAAACCCTTTATAGATGTACTTCATAAGCAGATCCACTTTAGTCTTCTCCAGAGACTGTACCGCTTTCTCGATATCGCTAGTCTTAAAGCCAGTGAGGACTTTCAGTACCAGACCCTCAGCCCGGTCCTGCAGACACACGCATACAGGTAAGTAAAAACGTCTGGTGTTCGAGTGTGCTGAACATCATAAGGATATCTATATCTAGCCAGTAGGTTTAGTATTTAAGTGCATTTATACGTCTATGATCTCTTTATAATGCCAGAGAGGCGTGGCTTCTACACCGAGTGTTCATTTCACATAAACCACTGTGGGTAAAGATATTATAATCACTTTCTTGAGTCAAGAAACGTCTAATGCGGCATCATTCTACACCTTTTGGTCCAAATTAATTTACACATATTAATGTGTCCTTTCAGGGTTTCGTTCAACTTGAGTTTACATTTTGAACGTGGCTGAAGAACGCAGTCTTCATGCAGGTTCATGAGCCCTTTTCCTACACCAATGCACAAAGGGCTTATTTAGGTCTGAAATATTGAAATGTTTCAACGTATTTCATTATTTTTTTTTTGGTTAAAGCCATCACTGTTGTGTAGTATCCCATCCGTCCGTCCGTCTGTCCATCTACCCACACATCCCTCCAGTATTTAACGATCGCAGAAATCAACACCAAAATCAAGCAGACTCTACAATATACGGAGGAGCCTCTGCAATTGTTGGAAATGACTGCAGGTTTTCCACAAATGTGAGCCGAGTCGCATCATGTGACATCTTCACAACGTGCTGTCAGCCAAAGCCCGTTTCGATCCACGTGCGTCGAACATGAGTACAGCTAAGAGGTCTCATTCACCAACAAACATCACTGCAAGAGCGCGCGCAAAACAATTCCGTGCGATTGCAACTTCGCTAATTTTTTATTTTATTTTTAAAAAAAGCACAGTAAATTTAGAAAGAAAAAAAAATTATAAAGCATTTTTGGCCGGAACGATCAGAAAAAAATACTCTGAAATCTTGTTCGGACCGCTTCATTTTCTGTACCGCAGGGTCGTGGGGAGCCGGGAGCCGTCCCAGAGAACTCGGGCACAAGGCGGGGGACACCCTGGACCCGGGTGCCAACCCTTTGCAGGGCACAATCGCGCGCAAACACACACGTGCGCCAATCGGCCTACAGCGCGTGTCTTTGGACTGGAGGAGGAAACCGGAGAACCCAGAGGAAACCCCCAAAGCACGGCAAGAACATGCAAACTCTACGCACTCAGGGTGGAAGCGGGATTCGAGCCCCCAACCCCGGAGGTGCAACGCAAACATGTTTCTCGGTTTTGATGGAGCTCACCTTCACGTTCTGGTTCTTGGTGTTGATTGGTGGGTTCTTCAGCACGGCCTGTAGAGCGCCGATCATATTCCCTGTGCATGGTGCTAAGGAAGAAACGACTCGAGCAGCATCACAAGAACAATCTTATCTGCTGGAATATCTGACCAGGAGAATAATGACCGTCATGTCAGGATCTGTCTGGACCACCCGTTAACATTCTCACTGACTTGTGAATTCAACCCAGCAGCACACTGCTCCCTTCTTACTTTCCTGTCTTCAGGAACAACATTTTAACATGCGGGGAAAAGAAACATTGAAAGCTATATTAAGGTCAAAACATGTCAGCACAACCACGTGACCTTTTCTTGACCGTCAGTCCTTTTTTTGTGCTTTTTGCACGGGTGTTAAAAGCTGAGGAACGAGAACAATTCGAAGTCGTGTCCCAAATACAGCCCGTGTCCACTATATAGTACGTTACTCGGGCTGAAGTAACGCGCCTGTGACGTCACCTAGGTAGTATGTAGTGTGTAGGGAGCACGGTGCGGTTTAAGACTCCGCCGGCGTAACGAATGAATGAGCGCTAACCACACCCTTTACATTCCCTAGCCGTCCACACGGAGGCTTTTTCTACACGGGTTAATATCCAGCAAGAAGTAAACCACGAAGTGAAAAACAGCGTAGCCCAAAATGACCGGAATCCAGGTGTGAACATCCGATTCGAATAAATAATAAACTATTAAAGGATATTGTCTGATGAGGGACTCGACCTCGGCCTCGTCCGGACCCAGTTGGTTCTCACCGCCTTTTTCTTCTTCATCCACAAACTTGTTCTCGTCATATTCGTCTACGTCGACCTTTCGGAAACGGTCCGACACCGTGTTCTTCGACATGTTTAAATGCCTTGTAAAGCTATTGTATTACAGGAAATGAAAGAGTAGCACGAGAACCCCCGGCACTTTTCAGGAAGCAAGCAATCCTTCTGCAGTCACTTCCGCATCGAGCGCCCTCAAGCGGTGCAGGACTTCCGGTTTCTATTTGATCGCACTGCACAAACTCGACCACAAGGTGGCAATGTTTAGCTTTTTATGTTGGAAAATCTCATCACAGCAGCAAACGGTTAAGGTCTGAAATCCGGCACTCGACTCTTTTTCAGTGAGTCAGGTCAATAGGCTCAGCGAACCTATAAGAGCCGATTCTTTCAGTACCTCACAGCGCCTCCTCGGCCCAACGTTGTTCGAAGTTGTTGGATCTTACCTATCTATTTTACCTTCCTTACTCTACATTCTGATCAACATTAGCTTATACGTCGCATTGTCTTTATTATAAACTGTTTCACGTCGCATTGACAGACAGTATATATTACTGTGCCCGCTACACACACTATAACAATAACTTCCGAAGCTTTACTGCTGAACACAACACATTTTCAGCAGAAAACATGAATTACGACTCTTCAAACATGCGAGTCGACTCCCAACGTTCACCTCAAAGACCCGGCTCAAAGAGTCGACTCGTTTACAAACGACTCTTCGGTACATAAGATTCAGTCGAGTCGATATCAGGAGTCGATTCCTCGCACACGTTTACTGACACGGAGTCGAAAAGAATAGGAGAGAAATGAATATGTGCAAAACCATGCAATAATAATTAAGTAGGCGACACATATTTGATGGTACTATTATGATTGATACTATCCATGGCAAATGATACATTTATTCATATTACGTAATATGTTACCTTTTAAACATTCACTGTGCCACCAATTCTTTATGCTAAATATAGCCAATTTAACTGAGCTCTTTCAGTAACACGGTTTTATTGTGTTTTGCGAATGTTTTTACATTTTATTTGGTTTTATAAGGTAAACTGCGGGATGTTTATATTAAAAAGAGAGGTTCTTGTCAGACAGTGACATCCAATACTTTCTTTTATCACTTGACGTCGTCTGTGTGTACAAACTTGAGCCAAACCATTGTATGTGGAATCGATTCTAAAGCTTTGAAGCGACTCTCATGAATCGACACTTTTTTTTTCTGGCATCGACTCTTCAGCCTTACCTAATTTTCACAGAGACATCTGTAAAGCTTATTCTACACAGGGTCTCGGAGAGCCTGCAGCCTATCCCAGGGAACTCTGGGCACAAGGCAGGGGGACACCCTCGACATGATGCCAACCCATCGCAGAGCACAATCACACACATACTCACACTCCCATTCATTTAGAGACCATTTAGAGATGCCAATCAGCCTACAATGCATGTCTTTGGACTGGAGGAGGAAACCGGACTACCCAGATGAAACCCCCAAAGCACAGGGAGAACCTGCAAATTCCACACACATACACAGGGCAGATGCGGGTTCACAGAGACACTGTTTTGGATTTTTATTTCAGTCCTAAATATACACTGAATGGCACCTGAAAACCACACTATATCCGTCAAAATTATGGTTTTGAAAAACAAACTACATTTGTTTGTTTACGTCATGTACGTATTAGAATGTAAGATACAACATGTTTCACATGATATGAAAAAAAGGTGAAAAGGAATAGCCCACAAGAATTTTGCAGGATGAACACTGTCCTATACTGAATATACAAGAGACTAACTAGTGTTTGTCTTGTAGTTTCAGGTTTTTCCTGCTTTAACACACATGATCCAGGCAAGGTTATTATCATAACGAAAACTATAACTAAACTAAAATTTATCAATGAAAATAAATTTTCGTTAACATCCATCCATCTTCTATTGCTTACTCTTTCACGAGGGAACCTGGAGCCTATCCCAGGAAGCATCAGGCACAAGGCGGGGTACACCCTGGACAGGGTGCCAGTCCATCACAGGGCACAATCACATACACACACACCCATTCATACACTACGGACACTTTGGACACGCCAATCAGCCTACCATGCATGTGTTTGGACTGGGGGAGGAAACCGGAATACCTGTAGTAAACCCCCGCAGTACAGGGAGAACATGCAAACTCCGCACACACAGGGGGCGGGAATCGAATCCGAACCCTGGAGGTGTGAGGCGAACATGCTAACCACTAAGCCCCCCAAATTGTTTCCAAATAAACAAAAACTAAACTGCAACGTCCTCCTGCACTGCGAACGAAAACTAAATCGAATTTCAGATTGTTTTAAATGTTGGACGGTCTGACTTGAAAACAGCGTGGATCCATCAATATTGCCCAATCATAAGTGACAGAAATTCAGCAATATTCAACATTCAGTGATTTTTGTAGCTTGTTAGATATTAGATAATCTTGTTTTTTGATCATTTATTCCACCTTTGGCAAATACACATTTACAAATATTAAGGATTTTTACCACAATATTAAAAACAAAAGCAATACTAAAACTAAATACAAATGAAAAGTAATGATACTCAAAAAAAGAAAGAAAAAAGAAAGAAATCTAAACTATTTAGGCACCATTAAAACAAGCAAAAATGAAGCTGCAATTGAAAACCGAAATACAAAACGAATTAAAAATAAAAACTAGCAGTATTTCTAAAACTATAATAACCCTGGATCCAGTTTATTACATTGGTTATGAAGCCAGACATGAAGTGGATCAGGAGAATCCATGTATTAGTTTGGTTTATGTGTGTCTTGATTTCTGATGGTTGCAAAACTCAAGGGTCATGCCTCAGGTCACCAGCTGGGTCTGTGAAACACAAGCCAATTTATCATCTCCGGCGAAAAGAAATGATCTGACAGAAACCTTATTTAGAGTTGTTCATGATGGTTTTGTGGTTCTTCGTTAATTATTTATGTCGTGTTTTTGCAAAGAAACAAGAAAGGATGATGTTCAGTACTCTTGGTTATCCAGATTGAACTGGATTTTTATTAAGGTACAACAGTTGAAATAATTGCAGAGATATTCTGGATCTAGTAAAATACAAGAAAACTATTGAATATCCTTATTTGAACAGTCTTTAATTCAGGAGGCATATCAAGCACATACTCCCTGAAGTACGTGTCCCTCACATCACCCACTGATCTTTTTTCTTCAATGGTCTGTCAAAATATAAAGAATGCATGATTTGTCTGCACAAGCTGGTTATTTCCATAACCAAGAAGACAAACAGTTCTCATTTTGCAGCACACGTTGTCGTATCTCATTTTCATTGTTAGCGTTATCAAGTGACAATTGCACAGTGTTATGTGCTATTAACTGTAGAGTTAGCTATAAAGTCATGAGGTCAAATTGCCTTTAATAATTTCACAGAACTTAGATGATGTTAAACATACTTGATTCATAAATAAGTTGTTACTACACAAAAAAATACTAAGATTACAAACAAAACAAAAGTTACTGTGAGTGACTCCTGAACTTTGTAATAAACTGTATAAATAAATCTTATTCTAATGAAACATCAGAAATATTTATTTGCAGTACTGATATGTAGTACATACACAGAAAATGTCACATGACTTATGCATATAAAATCATAATAGTAATAAAAATAATAATAAAATAAATGTAAAAATAAAAAATTCTAGATAGAACTGGTCATCCCAGTCCTCACCCACACTCTCAAATGGGTGGTCATGTGACCAGTTTACAAAATACAGTTTACAGGAATGAGCATACTATCTTACAGAAAAGTTTTCAGTATAAAAAAGGCTTGAATTTCATGAGCAGGCATTATTCAGATACTGGAACGTGTGCATGATGCCAGGAAGTGTGCGTGTACAGTGTACACAACATGTCACATCATGCCATCACTTTCTGCTGATCCTTTCAGGCAGCTTGTGGGAGGGAAAGTATGTGTTTCTGTGTAATTTTATCTCTCGACGACTAGAAGCATCAGGTCTTCAAAATGGAGCTAAGCAAACAAAGTGTGAAGGTGAATCAGCAAGCTGTCTTAAACCGAGTGCACACTAGACAACTCTAGATTTATCAACAGTAATCTTTACAGAAAAGGGTCGAACACTACACAGTATCAGGACCAAGACGAGGTATAACTCGTCACGACATAAAGACCTGATTAAACTGCCAGGAAGCACAGAGATGTAAAATAAATTACTTTTAGCTATTTGTTATAAATAACAGCGGTTCGTGGGTTTTTTTTTGTTTGTTTTCTACAATATTTTGATTAACTGAAAATCAGTGACAGTATTTTATGAGTAATATACACTATTTCTTGGCCACTGAAACTACACCATATAAACACTTGGAAGACATTTTGGAAGAAAGGATTACGTTTACATTTTTCATTTCATTTAGCAGACGCTTTTACCAAAGCAATTTACAAATCAGGAAATACAAGCAAGATTAGGACTCTTTTTAAAATATGAATTCAAGCCAAACTCCATGGTGTGTAATGGATATTCATATGCTATTCATACCACAGTGCATTGTGGGATTTCTCTGTGGGAGTGCAGAGACGTGGTTTTTAGACATCACTATGCACTACATATTGAACAGTTTGTGTTTTCCAACACTATAACCTTAAACACTTTAGACTGTGTGTGTCGATTATTAGAGTGTATGGACATTCCTCACTCAGTCAAGCCCATCCTAAAGATACTGATGTGTGTGTGTGTGTGTACACAGGCAACACAATATTTCTCTTTGTTAATGACTGCTAAAAGCTTTAAACATGTGGGAACAGGGATACAAGATTATGCTTAGCACAAGCTAAAGGCTGCATGCTGCGCCTTAACACAGCGTGTCCAATTCTGCTTGCTTTAACATATTTCCATTTGAACCTATTGTCCAGTGAACTTTCATACCACATCCAAACTCTCAGGAAGCCGAGACTGTGATTTATCCGCTGGTTCTGTTTATCTGTTAGGTGTGGCCTTCTTTATGCTGCCGGTGCCACGTTTCAGGAACTTCTTGTTTTCAACCTCATTGAGCGAAAGAGAGACGTTGCAGCGTGACGGGTTCATCCGCCTCTGGAGAATGCTGTCTTTGATAGCGTCTTTTATAAGCTGCAAAACAATGCAGGGGAAAAAAACAACAAAGGGGGCGGGTTGGGGGCGATGCCAGAGAACCTGAAGTCATTATAAATCATATATATGTATATATATATATATACACATGTATATACACACGCATACATACAGAAATAGACTGAGGATAATTAACTTTCTTCGTCAGCAAACAGACAAGTTAGAAGGTTTAGGAGTTAGGAGGTGTGGCCCAAAATATAGTACCCTCCACTAATATTGGCACCCTTGGTAAATATGAGCAAAGAAGGCTGTGAAAAATTGTCTTTATTGTGTAACCTTTTGATCTTTTGTTAAAACAAATTCACAAAAATACTCTGCTCTCATAGATATCAAACAATTGCAAACAAAACACAGGTTTATCAGCAAAAAAATAAAAAATCTTTCTTGAATGTAGCTGTGCAACAATTATTGCCACATTTATGAATTCATATGAGAAAAATATATATTTTAAGTATATTATTTTAATATTTTTAATATATTTTAATATATTTTATTCCCATTAATATTTTACATATTTTAGTACACCTGGGTGACTAGATCATGAAATTATTCAACCACAACTTATTGTTTCACAGGGGTATAAATATGAGGTAACACATAGGCCAAATTCCCGTAGTCATTCATAACAATGAGTAAGACCAATATAGTTGTGATGTGCAGCAAAAGGTTGTTGAGTTCACAAAATATGAAGTGGCTATAAGAAAATAGCACAAGCATTGAAAATGCATTGAAAAAGCCTCTACTCTCATCTAAAAACAAACCCAGGCGTCTTCAGTTTGCCAGACAATACTGGAACTTCAAATGGGATCGGGTTCTATGATCAGAACCAAAACAGAGATTTTTGGCTATAAACACCAGAGGTGGTTTTGGTGCACACAGAGAGGTAGCCATATGGAAAAGTACCTCATGCCCATGGTTAAATACGGTGGTGGCTCTTTAAGGTTTTGGGGTTGTTTTACTGCTAGAGAACCTGGACATTTTGTTAGGATACATGGCATCATGGACTCTATCAAATATCAACAGATATTTTAATCTGCCAGAAAGATTAAAATGGGCCGTGGTTGGATCTTCCAGCGGGACAATGATCCAAATCATACATCAAAATCAACAAAAAAATGATTTACTGACCACAAAATCAAAGTCCTGCCATGGCCATCTCAGTCCCCCGCCCCAAAAAAAAAAAAAAACCCCCGGCGGGGAAAAAAAAAAAAACCCCCCCCCCCCCGCGCAATGTGGGGATGGACCTCGAAATTTGAAGGAACTGGAGAGATTCGGTATGGAGGAATGGTCTCAGATCAATTGCCCCCTATTCTCCAAAATCTTATAGGAGAAAAACTCGGAGCATGTATTGACTAAAAGGGTGCCAATAATTGTGCCACACATATTTAAGAGATTTTTTTTGATAAACCTGTGATTGTTTGCAATTGCTTGACTGAGCGCAGAGTATTTTTGTGATTTCTTTGAACAAAAGATTAAAAGGTAAAATTTTTCACAGCCTTCTATGCTCATATTTCCCAAGGGTGCCAATATTAGTGGGGGGCACTGTATGTACAGTACATTAGAAGTCATTTAGACTAATATTCATTAATAATATAATTAGGAAACTAAAATATCACACTATATTAGCTTTAAATGTAATACATTTATTGTAAAGCAATCAGGAGTATGAGATGGGCGTTATATGAATAAAACAAATTATTACTTAATTACTTAAATTTTTATTACTATAATTTATGAATTATACTGTATACTACAGTACAGTATATACTGTATACACTATATACTATAATATTTATTAAGATCTGTTTTTTCTGTTAAGTCTGCATTAAGCTATTCCTTTGTGAATGAGGGAGAAAACAGACCCCAATGTTGTTGAGAGTGTTGAACTCCATGAGGTCGTGCAGCTGTTTGAACGCCTGGTTTGAGTACTGGAAGTTGAATGTGGAATACGGGGTCTCAGGATCATCAAATATGTCAAAGTCACCAAACTCCTTCTCCTTGTCTGTCTCTCTGGGAACTCCTTCAGAACAATAACATAACAGACATACATTTTATTTACATTAATAACAAGCTCAAAGGAATCTTTAATATAACACTAACAAGGATTAACCAAAAAATAGACAGGACACAGGCTAGCAACCAGCAATGTACAAACATCAGATGTTACTGTAAGGTCGCATTCTCATGTGCAGTCAAGAGCCAACATTCTGTGCATCGACAGCATGACAAATGTGGATTATGTGTTAATTCTGTTCCACTGTCAAGCCATTCTAACATACTGCTATGTTTTCAGGTGTTTTTTAAATATAGCTAGCATTGGTGAACTAGCAACTGGAAGATGAAGGGAGCAGAGTGTGAGGTGATATTAAGGTGAGCTTTCGGCTGACTAATTGGATTTTTAAATTACATGATGGCTCCAGAATGTTGCAACAAAAATATGTTCACACTATTGTTCAGCGATCATGATTTTGAATCCCAACAACGGCATGGAAGCAAAACTGTCAGGGGTAACATTACTGTCTCTCCCCTGTCAATCACAGCATGAGTAGCAGTTTAGAAAGATGTGGTTGACTGGCTTCATGTGTCTAAAATGAAGCACATGTTCGCCTTCACGGTAAAGGTCACATGATAAGAGAGAGCTGCCTTGTGGGTGGGATTTGGTAGGTGACCAAATTAAGGAGAAAATTGAGAAATTAAAATGTCCTTAAACCTATATCTTCAGTGTATGTGGATACATAATCTGCTAACAAGTCAAAACACTTTACCTTTTACACATTATTTTAAATACCAAACAACCTTCTTGTACTAAGAAATATTCTATAAATTTAAGCATCAGAGCTACTGCAGCTTAAAAAAAAATGGCTTTATAACTAATCAATTATTCGTCTCCTAAATGGCACACTAAAGTCTTGGACCTTCTGGTAGCTGGATGTTTGTAGGTTAGTCCAGATACTTTCAGCAATTGTACTATGTATTAATAGTGCACTATATTGTTGAATCCCTCAGTGTGTACACACTAAAAGTATGCAAAGAACACAGTTTGAATAAGATATGTTTTTTTGTCCTCACCGGGAGCCTTGAACTCCCTGAAGTGGATGTTGGCCAGGACGAAGTGGATGACAGTGGGGCAGTGTTTGTCTTCTGGCCTGGGCTTGAACACGTAACACTCCTGAAGACCCTCGCGATCAAACACCTTCACGTCAATCTTAGGGAAAGGCAACTTGTTCATGCGTGCCCATTTCTCAGCCAATAAAAGCTCCTGAGAGAAAAGATATGTCACAGTATCATATTAAAGGTTTGAAACGGTCATAAGATACAATCATATAAAATTATTTCTAATATGCAGCTACACTATATGGCGAAAAGAATGTGGACACTGGACCATCACACCCATATGTGCTTTTTGAACATCCCATTCCAGATTTTGTGCCCCTATGCCTATCCTGCTGCTGTTATAACTGCCGCAATAACCTTTTCTCATTCGCATGACACATGATGCAGAAAAGAATCATGGTCTCTAACTGGACTATTTTCCATACTAACCTTAAAGGGAGGACTGGAATCACCAGGCCTGGCTGAGAAATCGAAAGATATGATGAGATCAACACCGCGCTGGGGTCGCAGGATCAGTGGATAGGGCAGGTTAAAGGTTAGGCCACTGTCCACCACATGAATCTTCTTACTCCTTACATCCAGAGGCTCGTAGATGTGAACAAACTCATTTGGATCTACAAGAAAAGTACATCTGTAAGGACTCTAAAATGTGACCAAATATGAACGACACCTGAGCCATTTAGATTATTGTGCTTTTTGAGGAGAGTGCATGAATTATGACTCTTCAGCGAGTCTTCATTTGTTTCTGTTAGTCCCAGCAAAGGAGGTGTAGCTACAGTACCTATCAGATCCAGTAAAGGAGGTGTGGCGTCTGTAAAAGTCTAATCCAGTGAAGGAGATGTGGCCTCAGCACCTGTCTAATCCAGTGAAGGAGGTGTGGCCTCAGTGCCTGTCTAATCCAGTGCAGGAGGCATGGGTTCAGTGCCTCCCAGTTCCAGTATAGGGGGTGTGGTTTCAGTACCTGTCAGTCTTAGTGGAGTAGGCATTGCCTCTGTACCGTCAGTCCCTGTAAAGCAGGCCTGGCCTCAATACCTGTCAGTCTCAGGGAAGGAATGCTTTAAAAGTATCTTCCATACACTTAATCACTGATCACGTATCAAAAAAAGAAAGGTTCTCTTTCCTCCTTAAAATCTTAAAAAAAAAATCTTTTTCAAAAACAATCAACATGAACTTCCTGTTATGCCAGGAGCAAGCTGGCAAAACACATGCAGGATAATGGACGACTATGGTACACATTAACATTAAATAATGCTAAAGGTCTGAAATAGACTGAAAATTCCACACTTGTGTTTTAGAATGAGTACTGAACATGAACTGTGTTTTTTCCTCACTGCAGTGTAACAGGGAACTGGCACTAAAATTGACTCACTGAAACAAGCCTTTATTTAGTGCTGCAAACTGAAAGCAGCACAGCACAGCGCTTAGGGCCAAACCTGCAGTGGCATGCAGAGGAGCAAATGTGCCTGCATAAAATAAATGGTCATTTATTATGGAGGGCATAAATCCTCAGATTTACAGAAAACCAATGTTGCACACTAAAAGTTTTCTCCTAAACAGCTAATGGATAAAGTATGTGTGTTTGTGCACCTGTGACGGCGTCCACTTCATCCTCAACAGAGATCTGTGACCGGAAAGGATGGTGGGGTGTGAAAGGCTCAGACGAGTTTAGGTTCAGTCCCAGCATGAAGTTGTGCACTTTTCCAGCACGGCCTTCACGTGTATTAAACAGTGACGTGTCACCGACCATGGAGGTGAACATCCGCTGGACCCAGCTTGCCTGAGCATTACGCTGCCGCTCCTCCTCCACCTCAGAAGACTCTGTACCCACTGAGAGACAGGTAGAGGAAAACAAAACATGTAAACAAGGGAGAAGAGATGTAGAAACAGAGGAAGTTGGAAAAAACAGGGGAATGAGTAAGGAAAAAGTGAGGAGAGGAGAAAGACAAAAAAGAGTCAATGAAGACTGGAATATTGCAAGAAGACAACAGGGAAAGAGTTAGAAAGAAGAGAAGAAAAACAGAGAGAGAGTGAGATGAGAGAGACAAAAAAATAGAGAGACAAATACATTTAAGAGGGAAAAAAGATGGATAAAAAAAGAATGAACAAGTAGCAAGAGAAGGGAAAAAAGACAGAAAAAGAAGAGACAAAGCAAGAAATGAATGAAGACAAATGGCTTGTATGATAACTAAGTGTTAATTCAGTTTTGACAAAGTGTATTTGAGAGAACTATAAAAGCGACTCACTCCTGCGCAATTCCTCTTCATTATCTGTTGTGTCGTTTCCAAGAATGTGCTCTGGTTTAATTTGCTCTGCAAATAAAAAGCACAAAGCAATGAAACAGCTGTATAGAAATTCTCTACTCTTACAGATTCAACTCATTCTTTTGTTTAGTTTCCATTCTATACTGTTTGGTGCGTAAAATATGAACTATAATATGGGACTTAATCTTTTTTGGGGGGTTTCAATACAATTTAAACATGTGCTACATATTTAAAAAAGACATTTTAACACACATAACACAGTAATGTGTACAAGTGAATTGTATACTACCAGGACAAGACATGTCCACAAACACTAAAAGCACGAAATAGCTCATGCAAAGGGGACACGGTTTTAGAACGTTATAGATACAGAGAAACTCGATATCGATTCAGTAATACTAAACATGCTGTTTTGTTTTGTTACAGTCACAATTCAGAGAGTGTTATTAATCAGCTTGTGCATGTGTGTGAAAGAAGTGTGTTAAGGTCTAAACTGAATTAATTTCCCACGGTCTTTTCTCAGAGTGAGAAAGGAAGTCATAATCCACCCAGTGATCGCACCCACAACAGTTTATAGAAGAAGAAAAAAAGTGTCATTTTCTACAGAACAAGTACGACCAATTAAACCAGACAGAAGACATTATTTACTGACTGGCCTACCTTCAGACAGAGCATACCACCATCACTTACAGATTATAGATTTTTAATGTGATTACAATAAGTTAAATGTCTCCAGTACTCATATTGTAAGAAAAGGATGCGACCAATCCTACCGAGCTCCTCCTCCATAGTGCTGCTGCAGCCAGTTGTCTCCTTCACTCCGATGACTCGATTAAACAAGATGGAGAAAGCACTGCCCCACACACCTAAACACACACACCCCATAAGTATACCTATAAGTTAATTATACATAATACACTGGCTTAACCATTTACTGAATCATTCTTCTCTAGACAAATTTAAAAGAGTTTCAATTCCATTATCTTCAGAGCATGACCTAATTCCTTGATTATTATTGGCATATAATAATACTGATAAATGTAAATATTTCAATTGTCACAGTTTACAATGTGCTACTTCATTAGTACTGTGAATGCCAACCCTCTGTGATATATTATTAGGTTTGTCTAACTGATTTTTAAATCCAAAGAGTTAACAAAACTGTGACAATTGGGTTCTTCTATGCTTCCTTCACCATCCTCCTCCTCACTGTGTACTTTCTGCCTTTCTTCTTCTTTTTTTTTTACTGTCACAGACTTTTCAGCCCTGATTGTGCTTGATGCGATTTTTTTGTTACTGCTTATGCATTTTCTATATCCATTAAAGCTGACTTGTACAGGCTAATCAAAATTTGTCCCTTTGTTGTTAAAAGCTCTTTGATTTTTCCCTAAGGTGATGAGGTATGAAAGGATATTACATGAGGGCAAACTCATTTTCGGTCAACATGGTTCCTAGAGATTAAGCAGCATTTTTAGTCTGACCATCTGTGTGCATTTTAAAAATTCTTTCGAGGTGTCAATAATTTTGCCCCATTTTGAAAAACAAATAAAATTTTTTTTTTTTTTAAAGAATGCTTTAACTAGAATAACTTTTGTTGAAGGATGATTGTTAAAGGAAGTCGTTTTTCAAATCACTGTGTGTTTATTTTATATAATTATTTTATTTCTATTCTCATGAAGGATGTCAATAATTCTGGAGGCAACTAAAAAAATTCAAATACATGTTGAGGTTTTTATATCTTTTTTTAACATAATCTTTTCTTTCCTCATTATCTTACCCATTAGGTAGTGTAGTGGGTTCTCGTCATACTTTTTCACAACACTGCCCATGAAGAACTTGCTGCCAAAGAGCTCAGGGGCCATGAAGGTGCCATATTTTGCCATGCCAATCTCATAAGGACTAAACTCCACCCAGTCTGTCATGGGAAAAATGCATACAGAATTAACAGGAAGTTCCACCTGGTTTATGTGATAAGCTCTCAGAAATCTTCAGTCAGTTTCAGTTTATTTACACTGTGAAATAAAGCAACAGTATCTCGAAAATGATCACCAGATGCCTGCTGTAAACTCTGCCTCCTGACAGTCTGCTTTGTTTAGTCAAAGCGGTCATGTGTGGCAAACTATCCTCTTATAGGACAGTTTCACTACAATAGATGGAAGAGCTGTTACGGCCACCATGATAGATCAGTACTATGTCAGTACAGCAATGCTGATCATGAGTGTGCTTTGCATGTCTTCCGCAAGCTATACAAATCTAAACAAATGTGTTTAGCTGGTGCCACAATGCTGCATCAGCTGGACCCACGTACAACTCTAGCTAAATGAAATGCTGACTTTCTGACCTGCCAAGTCTTGAATTAATGGTGATGACGGAAATGAGGTGAATTAGGTGATGGAAATGAATGGGGAATTAGTAACGGAAAGAAATAGCTGGCCTAGCGTCAACAGTTATATAGAGTTATTCTTGTGTTCATGGTACAGATGGACAAAAATGTAAAAAGCTATTTATTTGAAACTAAATTTCACAAAAAAAATGTAAATGTAAGAAGCATGCTCTTACCGGCGAACATAAGTTCAGAGACGTTGGGTTTGACGTGCAGGCAGGTGAACAAAGGCAGGGGACATTGACCTAGTTTCACCTTCTCCTGCATGGAGCTCAGTGTCGTGTCCATCCGCTGTCACACACACACACACACACACACACACACGGAAAAAAAAAATAACGTTTCAGTGATAAAAGATTTGAATTCTTTCCATGACCCAGGCCCTGTTTTCTGGCTTCTGGCTGATTTATGGGCTCCAAACCTTTGAAAGCATGTTGAGGAACACGTCAGAGCAGGACATTGTGTTTTTCTTATGGAGATATGAGCTTGCCTCAGTGCGCTTGGCACTGTAGTCAGGAATTGGTGCTTTAGTGATAAGAGAGTATTAACACTGTTGCCAGTGTAGATCTCAAAAGTTTACAGTGTTAAAACTCTGACCTGTGCAAACTGTAAAATCATCACACACTCGTTTCAGACTGTGTCCAGTGCTAGTGTGGCTTCGTAAACTGTACGATATGCTCTTATCTAAGAACAAACTAAAGCTAAAGCTAAAGCAGATAAACAGAATACAGTTACTTAACATCTCCACAGATTACAGTTTGAGATCACTTCAGTTGAACACCAGACTCAATCAGAAGACTGAGGCACAAAGTTGGCTGATTAAATTCTTCAAATAAATTTACCTCCAATTTGATTTGTATATTAATTGCTTCATGCATAATTATTCTGCAACGGCAGCCAAATGATGTCTTTTTAAGTGTGTGCTCAATGATCTAGACTTCAATTTAATACATCTGTTCATGACACTTCTATTTTTGTGTGTGCGTGTGTAACCTTCTCACCCCCGGTATAAGTGTCTCTCCGATGAGCATGCCGAAGATGTCAGTGAACGTGACGGGCTGGCCGTTTGCTTTCTTCTTCCACAGAGATTTAATGTAGCGTTTGATGTGCTGTGGCATCAGCAGTTTGAGTGGATTGCTGCTCACACGCTTCATCAGCTCCTGATTGATGTCTTGGGGGCCTTTCTCCGGAAACTCGGGGTGTGAGTATAGCGTGGACATGTACCTGTGCAAATGTGTCCGTTAATGATCGGAGAGGGTTACAGCCAGTATGGTGCTCAATGATTGGCTCTTTGGGATGTAATATGTGTGCGCCAATTTATGTTTATAGTTGACATTACAACTGTATCAGACTGAGGGTATATATTAAGTCATATGTTACATTACACTGGTTCATGTACACTTATTATTTACATGATGAGGTAAATGTGCATTTGCAGAAGCAAATACTGTAGTGGGAAAAGTGATAGAAATAGAAATTGATAGAGAAATTCAAATGCTTGACAGTGTTAACGTTACTTAAGGTTTTGAGGAGGAAAGGAATGATGGATGGATGGAAGGAAGGAATGGAAGAAAGAGAACGTGAATGAAAAAACAGATACAAATTCATATACAGACCATGTTGAGCCAGAAAGTCCTGCCACATAAGTAGCACAGTCCAGCACTCCAGACTCATACAGAGCCTTCATCACCCCCGAGAAACCCACCATGGCACGAAAACCCCCTCCTGATCCCACTACAGCAATGGTGGGAACCTGGACACAGCCAAGACATGGTAATAATTAATACAGAATAACTGCTAGAAATAAGGCAACATATCCAATGCGTAAATATTGTATGTCAATGTATACATATTATGTACAAACACACTTGACATATATCTATTGTGTATGTGGGTGCACATATGTGAATTCTATGGACGGAAATATAATTCTTAAATGCCTCAAGATCCCTCGTGAAAAATTCTGCAATTCTGCATAGGCTTATTAATGTGTTTCCCTGCTATACACACTTTTCATGGTATACAAGTTCCAAAAATGTGGAAAATGGGGTGATTTGTAGATTCTGCCCAGTTGGAGAGACACACTTCTAAGTGACTAGAGCTTACCTCGTTCTGTGAGGTGGGCAGGAAGCGTGGGTTTTCCATGTCAAGGAATTTTTTGATGCCCAGCATGACTCTGTCTCTACGTGTCTCTCTGAACAGCTTCTCCTGATCACACAGGGCCATACTGAAGCGCAGGTCAGTGGATGAACTACAAAATGAGAAAAAGTGGTCGTTAGTAACACTAGCACTGCAAGCTCAACAAGATTTTTTATTTATTTAATTTTTTTTTATTTTATTTTTTTACAAAGCCTGGCTTTTCTGAGAAGACTGATGTACTTACCAGACTTCCAATGACAGCTCCAGGTGCACCTTCGTAGTCTGGTGATATAAAATAATATGAATGTATTTTTATGCGAAGTCTGCCTTCTGGATTTGCATGCATTACTGGCAGTAGCAAAAAGTCTGGTCTAATAATTATTCCTCCTTCACAGGCAACAGAGACATAAACAGCAGGAAATTAAAAACGAAAACCAAAAAAAAAACAGTCTGGGTAAATCCCTTCACTGATGGATTATGATACCCTTCCCTTATCTCCACCTATCTCCATTACCTATCTTACCCATGTCATATCTTCAGTGGAAAACTAATGAAGCAAATGTCAGACACAACAACAACACGAAACAAC
Organism: Ameiurus melas; assembly: GCA_012411365.1. Lineage (NCBI taxonomy): Eukaryota > Metazoa > Chordata > Actinopteri > Siluriformes > Ictaluridae > Ameiurus > Ameiurus melas. Next base: position 25,977,387 of record CM022759.1, read on the forward strand.
ACTTATAATAAGTGGAAAATGTTGTATATTTAATTTTTGGCCAAACTATTGCTTACTGAAAATTTTAATGGTATCACACCCACCAGAAGAAAAACCTTAAGCAAAAAAGTTCTGATAAACCACCAGTTTGGCTAAAAAACTTCAGACACATACTTCATACTGTAGAGTGTTTTATTACTCAACATTCTTTTCCAATGTTTCGAAACACTCTTATGTCATCCACTCTAAATATTACTGATCACTTGTCAGGATTATTGTGTTATTTAATCACTCAGCACAGTGAAGAAGCTACATTCAAACACACCCATGTACAAGCTATTAGTGATATTAATCCTGAGCTAGACTTCACACAACATGTACCAGGACCAGAAATGTACAAATTTGACATTTTGCCAGCTACAGTGTTTTTGTAAGGTCTTGCACATATTCTTATGGAAACCATGTTACTATAGCTCTATTTATGAAATGAAAGCATTGGACATTAAATTGACACATTGAATATTTCCATGCTCCTACTTTTATGCTTCTTCAATGCAAGTTAACATTTCCTATCCACCCTGAAAGAACAGTCTCAACAGGCAATACGTCTCTACACAACATGGGTACTGTTGCTCTGAGATGTCCTTTTGTACAGTTTTATAGATAACATTATGTGATACAAAGTCAGAAGGCACATAAGCAAGTCTGTTTGAGTTGGTAAAAAAGCCAACGTTTTTAAGGTGGATGTGTCATGATTCACAGTAGTCGTGCAGTTCAGTTATAGATTCAGTGCTAAAACAAAGAGGCAAACGTCAGACACCAACCATGTCTGTTGACTGACTACATTTGCAGGAAAATACCTAATCATCATCCCCTTTTCATTCCCCACTCACTACTGCTATACCAATTTAAACATTACAATCTGATCTGACCCATTAATACGCATTAGCCTACCTTGCCAATAGGCAGAGTTACCATCTCTGGCTGTCCTACTTTCAGATTGCTGACTGGATATGTAGCTGTGCCCAGAGTCTCATCCATGACATAGTTGGCATCCATTAAAGTCATCTAAAATGTGACAAAGGAGAGTGTGATGACAAAGAAAGATCAGTGTTAGTCACTTATCATTGCCGGTAATTCAGTGACTGGATGATATATGTGAAAATGGTATAACACAACAGGGTGTGCTATAATATGAAAATAACAAAACTGAGAACCATTACGACAATCAAGAGTTTTATTTCTGAGAATTCAACAGTGCTGATATAGTTCTATACTATTAGATCTGATTAGTAAAATCCGGTGATATATTCAGAATGAATTTCTCACCTCCAACGTATTGTTCTGTTGGGGGTCCAGAAGGAACTCGAAAGTTTCGTTCCACTTGGGATTGATGTCATTGTCTATGTGACGTGTTCTTTTTCTTGACTCAGGAGCAGTTGGGATTGATAGCTCCACATACGGGTCTGGCGTGTCCACTGCTCACAAACAGATACACAATGAATGCTTCATCATCACGCAACATCTTGCTGTAACAACAAGAGCTAACAAAACAAAGTCTACACTCACGCAAGTCCCCAAGCGCGCCTTTAGTGACATTTTCCGCTCTCACCACAGTCACTTTGAACCGGTGAGAATATTGATGTTCAACCTGATGACACAAAACACTCATATCAGTGACTAAGCAACCAGCCGAGAGAAACAGTTGATCACATGTTTGCGCTCATGCAGTTGAGAAAAGAAACAAACTGGGTTTTTATAGACCTGGATGGGATTTTTATATACATATCAACATTTGGGTTTTGTAGATGTGAACCAATCCCGTACTTTCTCCAATTCCATAAAAAAAACTGATACAGTAAAATTAATGCAGTCTGGAGAAACTGTTGAATGATGTGTAACGCGTATATGAGTCACATTTCAGCCCTGCCAGTGAACCATGGTGAAAAAAACTAACAAAAAAAATGTATGAACATTACATTTCCAGTCAATTAGACTATAAAACAAGACTACCTTCAAAATACAAGGCTGAACTTACTATAATGTACTGATAGGGGTCCATGGAGGACATCCTGCCAGTAATGTAAGTTTCTGCCAGGGGAAACACATTTATATGTCAGGAAAGGCTTCTGTTTGTCTCGGGTGGCATCTGTTAACTAAAAGAGAAAAATGTGGTAAGCGTTTCAATCATTAAAACTGTAATAAACAAATTAACATCACAGTGAGCTCTGAGATTCCACCGAGAACTAAATTCCCAGAGGTCTAAGTGTGACGTAGCAGTACATTCGAATAGACCTCCAACTTGTTATCTCACGTCCTTCCAACATCTGAAATGAATTCGATCAATATCTCAGCAAGATCAAAGTTTGCTGTGTTAAAGATCTTGTGTTTTGTGTTGTCTCAAGAAAACATATGTGGTCACAAAACCTTATTACAAGAAGTACAGTGAATAAAATATACCAAAAAAATAAATAAATAAATAAACAAGATATTTTAAGATCTTCTCTACTCTATCGACCAGTCTATGTAACTTGGTTGTTTTCATTATGATTATTACGAGAACAACAGGAAACCAACACGTCCTGCATAGCTGTGTTTTTTTTTTTTTTGTATTTCTTTTAATGGTCTGTAGGTGCTGCAGCAGTAGAAACTAAGTATCTAGGCCGTTCATGAAGTCGACCCTACAACAAATACATTAAATTCTCGCGCATGCGTGTTTCCACCAACATCAGGAATCAGTCAATTGATCTTCTGGATGTTTACTTTTATATCAGAAAGTGCAAAAACAACAACTCTGGGAAACCAAAACAAACATCCAATTAATACAGTTGCTCTCTAACTTTATTTCAATGAACACCACAGCTTACAATGTCCAGGTTTTTCTACTACTTAAAAGAAGTTACATTAAAATCAATAGAGTTTTCCATTCTGCTTACCTTTAACGCAGAGCAGAAGCTTATCCTAAAAAGTCAGCCGACTCTTCTCTCTCTCTCTCTCTCTCTCTCTCTCTCTCTCTATCACTCACTCTCCCCTTCTCTCTCGATGAAAGTGGAGGTACTGGGCAGGAGAGAAAGACGAGAAGCTGTGGATCAGCCGATCTACAGAAGCTCCGCCCACTATGGAAAGCCAAAATGTGCACACACACACATACACACGTTATTATTATAGCTCATACGTAAAGGAATGAGTTGATTATATTATAGCTGTAGTCGTCTGAAGAAAATTTCCTTCGAATTGAGTCAGTCTTTAGTCATACCATATTCTTTACATGTCCAGTGTACTTCCGTTGTCGTGGCATTAGAGCTCACTTATAGTATGATTTTGTCTACACTAGAAGTGTAATGATGTAATGATGGGTGGATTTGGATCAGAACATCTATTTAAAAGGCAAGGACTGAAATGAGTCGAGGCAACAATCATAAACTGATAATTGTTGATTGTAAGTGATTATAGATCAATCATTATTATTATTGACACTTGATTAAATTGACTACTATTAAAAAAAGGGCTAGATGTGAAAAAAAAAAACACCAAAAACCCAGCATATTTTTAATCTGATGTATAAATTGGCTGACAATGTGATCTGCACATAATTCTGATACTTAAAATAGATAATAAATGGTAGGCAATTTCAGATTCTGGTCACTTATAGATTAGAAGCTACTAAACTGAATCTTATTGTATCATATCATAGCAGATTCACGCTCTCGGAAAGGATGTGTAATTACTATTTCAACACATGTCGTGTTAAATTATCCAACAAAATGTGTTTTTAAAAAAAGTAATAAGTATGTTAAGAACAGTAAGTTAGCGTTTATTACTATTTAGCGTTGATGCTGCTGAAAATGCCTGGCCGAGTTTGTGATATTTAGTCAGGGATCTGTCGAAAATGTATTCATTGGAAAACAGTAACTCAGCGAGTGATAATTAACTTTACTTATCATGATGGCTACAAAAGTGAATATCATGTACTGCTTCCTCAGTGTTGCTGTTACACTACAAGTGTCATGTGTTTATGTTGGCTGTGAAATATAGACTATAGAGATTATTGTAGAATTCTCAGGGTCTGTATCTTATCTGAGGCCCTGAGTTAGGGTTAGCTAGCTGGATACTGTCATCAATCACAGTAGGAATGGGTGATGCTAACCTAGATCCTGACCTGAGTTGATGACATTATTTTAGTATACAGCTTGCGGTAATGTTAGACATTCCCATTACCTTTTTGAAAGTTAGCGATAACATAGCGTTCCAGCTATTCACCATGATGTAATACTCCAATTCTTACATCTATAAAATATTTAAACGATTTTCATAAATGTCACCTGAATTTAATGAAATTGTTTGGTTATTTTGTGGGCGTTTAAGAATTTTAGCATACAAACAGATTACATTTTCTGATAAAAGTAGGGGGGAAAGTATAAACAACACATCTCTCTGTTACAGATCTCTTTGTCACACATCTTTGTGTGGAAATGTACTAACACATAGAATGTGTTAAATGTAATAACACAGAGAATTTGTTAAACGTCCTAATACACAGAATGTGTTAAATGTACTAACACACAGAGTGTGTTAATTGTACTAACACACAGCATGTATTAAAATATCCTAACACACAGAATGTGTTAAATGTACTAACACACTGATTGTATTAAAAGGAACACAAAACGTTTTGTCCTTATCTAGACACCTAGGTGTGTTAAAAATTAATACATGATGTGTGATTTTTAACACATCTGTTTTCAGAGTGTTCTCTGCTGAAAGAAGCAATATAAACTCTCATAGAATTTGTAATGCTTTTCATTGAAATAATAATGGCTTAGCACTTTCGCCTCACACCTCCAGGGTCTGGGGTCCGATTCCCGCCGAGGCCATGTGTGTGCGGAGTTTGCATGTTCTCCCCGTGCTGCGGGGGTTTCCTCCGGGTACTCCGGTTTCCTCTCCCAGTCCAAAGACATGCATGGTAGGTTGATTGGCGTGTCTAAATTGTCCGTAGTGTATGAGTGAGTGTGTATGTGATTGTTCCCTGGACTGGCATCCTGTCCAGGGTGTACCCCACTTTGTGCCCGATGCTTCCTGGGATAGGCTCCAGGTTCCCCGCGACCCTGAAGAAGGAATAAGCGGTAGAAGATGGATGGATATTACAATAAGTACAACAAGGATCCAATATACAAAATGCAATATATAATATGAGTGGAAATATAAATTTTGTAAACTATATGGGAATATGAGGGGCATTAATAAGGGGTGTAAATTGCAGTCTTACATATGATACGATATGCTTTTAATCCTTAAGGCAACAATTTAATATTTGACAATATCACTGTGAATAATTATTGTTTTGTCAGAATAGGGGTTGACTAATAAAGCAAATTGTGAGTTGGACTCACGAATTTTTGATGAAAAATACATTATACTTACATACTTAATGTAAGACTGCTAAAAGCCATGTCACATGACTATGAACTGTTTGGCCATACACGGTACTTATAACGGCACTACAGGCACCTTTCCTGTGTGTATATAGTTTCTCTTAAAAATGACACAAGCAGATCAACTTTAAACTTTCTACTGGGATTATTTGACACATTTTTAAAATGAATTTATTAATCCACTAAAATTGGAATGGGCTGAGATTAATAGTAATAGTGATGATGACACATGTATTTACAGAAATGTGTTCACTTGATATGACTTGAATTTCCACAGAGTGGCGCACATCGTCCAGTCCAATACAGAGACAGAGTTCTCATATTGAGCGAGGTGGAAACTTGGAAAAAGTTTCACGGTAAGCACTTTCTCCTCCCACGTATATAAGGAGGACCTGAGTGCTGAGAGGATCAGAAAGCTCCATATACTCAATGAAGCTAGATGTGGAGGCCAAACTGTCAATCCACTCATAGTAAGTGTGGAATGGAATATCATGTTGGCCTGCTACACTGACTCCTCTCAAGAGTTCATCCAGAGATGAGATCTGCAAACAGGCATAAACTAGGCAAGACAAGAAACGAGAATAATAAACAAGATCGATGAACATGAATCAAAATGAAGAACAGGTTACAAATGCTTGGTATGGTGATAACATTCAATACTTCACAAAGTCATTGTGTTCAGACAGTCTCTTTATACTGTGGTTGTGAGTGCTGTGAATTTGATGCAGGTGTGAGTGATTAGAATGAATATGAGTATTCTGGGAATTGCAGTCCATGGCGGCCATGTTTAGAGTTTACTCTAGTTGTCATATCACAGCAAACCAGCGACTATATTTCCCATCCTGCACTGCGGCCTACAAACATGTCCGCCATGGGCTTTTAGTTCAGGTGCTCGGACGTCCAGGGTTCAAACCTGATCTGGAGAAAATGTTAGGAAGGCCCAGCCTAATGGATGAACCCTCTCCTACTTTCACCTCTTATTATGAGAGGGAGCTGGCTGACAGGAGGGTCTCCACAGCTCAGCCCCAGGTCAACAGACCTACGATGGAGGTAACACCAACCTGCAAGACCGAGGGCTGCCATAAAAAGACCACTCTACAGTGTCCTACACGCAGGAAACTTGGGATCCATGGATCATATTTCTGCTCTCAGGAATGTTTCAAGAGCAACTGGTGTGCCCACAAACGGCTCCACAAGAGAGCATCTGCATAGCTCCAGCCGAAGGTCAGCATGGAGACCTATTCTCCAGAACTCCATCCTGAGAGCCCCAAAGTGGTCTCACCTGCCGAGCCCCAGTTGGAGGTCACCATTGCGACCCCCTCCCCAGAGTTCCAAGATGAGACCCATGAGGTGGTTTCACCTGCCTAGCTCCAACCAGAAGTCAACGTGGTGACCTCATCTCCAGAGCTCCATCCTGAGATCCACAAGGTGGTCTCACCTGCAAAGGTCCAGCATGAGATCCACGAAGTAGTCTCAGCTCCAGAGCTCCAGCATAAAGTCAAGTTCCTGTCTGAGGTCAAAGAGACGACCTCTCAAGCCAAGTTTCTGTCCTAGGTCAAAGAGACGACTTCTCAAGCCAAGTTCCAGGTCGAGGTCGAAGAGACGACGTCTCAAGTTAAGTTCCTGTCCAAGGTCGAAGAGATGGCCCCTCAAGCCAAGTTCCTGTCCGAGGCCAAAGAGATGACCTCCCAAGCCAAGTTTCTGTCCAAGGTCGAAGAGACGGACTCCCAAACCAAGTTTCTGTCCAAGGTCAAAGAGATGACCTCCCAAATCAAGTTCCTGTCTGAGGTCGAAGAGATGGTCTCCCAAGCCAAGTTTATGTCTGAGGCCGAAGCGACAGCCTCTCAAGACACGGTCTTCTCTGAGGTCAGTGACATGGACAACCTAGTTATGTTCTCTCCTGTGTCTGTTGACATGACCAACCAAGTTCTCCTCATGCCTGAAACTCGACATCACGACCAACCAGGTTCTGCTCATGCCTGAAACCAACGTCATGACGAACCAGGTTCTGCCCACACCTGAAGCCGACATCACGACTAACCAGGTTCTGCTCACACCTGAAGCCGACATCGCGACCAACAAGGTTCTGCTCACGCCTGAAGCCGATGTCACGACCAACCAGGTTCTGCTCACAGCTGAAACTGAGGTCACAACCCACCAAGGTCACGCCCAAGTCTGCTGACATGTACAAGCAAGTTCTGATCACGCCCGAGTCTGCTGACACGGACAAAAAGTTCTGATCACGCCCGATTCTCCTGACATGTACAAGCAAGTGCTGATTATGCCAGAGTCTGCTGACACAGACAACCAAGTTATGATCATGGCCGAATCTGCTGACACGGACAACCAAGTTCTGATCACGTCCGAGTCTGCTGACATGGACAACTAAGTTCTGATCATGCCTGAGTCTGCTGAAACGGACAACCAAGTTCTGCTCGCACCTGAGTCTGCTGAAACGGACAACCAAGTTCTGCTTGCACCTGAGTCTACTGACTCATAGTGCATAGTGCTATGTGACACTAGTGTCCAGATAACATGTAATAATCAGCCTGAACTCGGCAGCACTGAGCGTCTGCGGCTCAGACTTGGCATCAGCATTATCCGGGCCGAGTGTGGCCCGCAGCTTAATCTGGTACATGTGTATTTGTTACAGTGATGAATCACCGGGCCGATTCTTGTTCACCTTAACCAGCACGGATCTGGCTATAGAGTTTGGGCCACTTCTTGCAATGGCTCAGCTTGGTTCAATCAGATGGCTACGTTATAATGTAGCAATATTAACATAAAATTTACTTAATTGCCTGACAGTATCTGATTATGTGTTAACTGCATGTTTAATGTTGTGAATTTGTCAAAAAAACTAAGTTTCTGTGGTAAAATATAAATTAAACTTAATAATAGTATAAGACAGAAACATGCACTAATATTTATAACAGTAGCAAATATATTTAGATATAACTCAGCAGGTCATTCTTTTATATGCTTTTATTTAATTGCAACATGCTTCGTTGCGCTCTCAGGTGATTTCATCTGATTTCACCGCACAGCAGTGGGAGGGTTCTTGCACCTGTGTGAGAGGGGCAGGGAGTTGTACCTATGGTAGTGGGAGGAGTCTTGCACATGTGGTAGTGGCATGGGTCTTGCACATGTGGTAGTGGGAGGGGTTTTGTACCTGTGGTAGTGGGAGGGGTCTTGTGCATTTTGGAAGCAAACAGAATAATGGATTATTTACCAAGAGATATGGGATCATTTAGATAAAACAATTGTGATAAGCATCGATTTGCATTTCGAGTATTTTATTTTGCAGAGGCTCATAAAGGAAAACTGAGTGTTCATGCTGCAATAAACACCAGCTTGTACAAGGAGAAAGAGTAGGGTTCTTTGTATTTGTGTTTTTACTTTCCTCATTCTTCTTATTTTTATGAATACAATTGTATTAAGCAAACATTATTTTGATTCCATATTTATTCAAAGACAATTAAGGCTTTAGTGAGAGTTATGAGGATTTGTTGATACTATTAAGTAATGCTATAACTTGACGCATTTTGTTTTCAGTAGTGGCTTTTAAGCTAGGCAGGTGAATCCCACATCAAACATTGGTAACTTTTGTTATTATACATATATTTAACAGAAAGGTATGTAAAACAGAAAGACTGGGTAAATTTTAAGTTTACATTTAGCTGAGCCTGAAATGGTACATTCATGACAAATTGCATAACAATGATGTATTTCCATAGCCCGGTGGCTGCTGAATGGATGACGGTTTTACTGAATAGATGATAAAGGTGCATGTGCACTCCAGGATCGAGTTTCAGGTTTCACAGTTTTGGACTTCAGTCACTGAGGTAAGGTTTCTGCTACTGCTATACTCTCGACCGTGGGACCCTGTTAAATTTTACTATTTTAAAACATTATTCTTGTAAAGTTTAGTTAGGTAACCGTTTTTAGGTGAACTGATTTAAGTCTTTTTAAAAACTGAAATGAATGGAAATGGAATTTTTAGTGGTTGTTAAATTTTTGAAATACATAGATTTATTTGAGTGTACAATAAGGTATTATTTATTTGTTTATTTTTGTTTGTAAGCTTACAGTACACAATCTTATTTACCATACAGCTTCATGTTAATATATAAATAGACTATATTTCATGTTAGTTGATAATCATAATGTATTAACTGTTGTATGTTAACATTCAGCTTTTAAAGTAAAAATTGTTGGTAACACTTTGCAATAATATTTTTATTTTCTAATATGCAATAGCTATGACCTTTTCAAACATTGTGTCTGTTAACATTAGGTAGATCATTAGGAATTAATATGAATGAACAATTGTATTTTTATTAAACAATATTAACCAGTTATGTAAAAATATAATGATTCGTTTTCTCTTGGTTTTTGGAAAAATACATTCTTTTAGGATAGTTAATTTCCTTTTTTGCAGTTAGAGGGAAATTTTGTTTATTATCTTGGCCTGGTTGGTTTCTGTAGTTCAAAACACACACGCAAAAAAGAGTGAGAATAAAAAAAAAAAAAAAAAAAAAAAACGCAATCCTGGTCTCGCAAACCTATTGTTTTATTATTTGTTGCGGCCCGACCTAGACCGGGTCGTAACACAGTGTATTAATTGAAAATGTTTTGCATTGATTCTAACAAAGATTAACATTGTTTATGCACTTTTTTCACAGACATCAAGATCATTGAAGCAGCTAGACTCAGCACAGCAGAGGGCATTATATGTAAGTCAGGGCTGAAAACTATGAGATGTACACAATGATTTCTAATATTAAAAAAAGTGCAAGGACAAGTGTTGCTCAAATTTTGAAGTCTATGCAAACTAAAAACTCTAAGACTAGTATTGACATTCCTCATAATCCACAGGTTTGTACTAGTGAAAATAGGGTACCTAAAGGTAGTGATTTTGATAATCTAGAGCAGGGGTGCACAATAAGTCGATCGCGATCGACCGGTCGATCGCAAAGGAAGTGCGGGTAGATTGCCATTCAAAAAAAAAAAAAGAAGGAAAGATGTTAGTGTTGATGTACAGGACAGCCAGTCTGAGATCTCGTCTTTTCTCTCTCCACGCGTGTGTGATCAAACGCGCCAGCGCTAAAGGCTAGCGAGCGAAATCACTGAGTTATCTTCCCAGTTTAATCCTACTAAAGAAATTGGACAAAATGAGTGTGGTCGAGGGATCAAGCATGAAACCGAAGACTTATCACTTCCATGCGGAATGGGAGGAACATTTTTTTTCACATTCGAAGTGTGTTTGTCTGATCTGTCGGTCAGAGTTTCACAGACGCTTTCAAGACTACTTTCATGTGCTACCCATTTAGGGACACTGACTGATTATTTGGAAGCCTGCTTGAGGCTGGCTACCAGCAGCTACTATCCGGACTGTGCAACCCTGGCTGATTCTCCATCCATCCATCCGTCCATCTTCTACCGCTTATTCCTTCTTCAGGGTCGCGGGGAACCTGGAGCCTATCCCAGGGGGCATCGGGCACAAGGCAGGGTACACCCTGGACAGGGTGCCAGTCCGTCGCAGGGCACAATCACATACACACTCACACACCCATTCATACACTACGGACAATTCATAAAAACTACGACACTGACTTCCCATCGAAAAGCGAGCTGAGAAAGAGGAAGGTGAAGGAACTAAAGTCACTGAGTCATTTTTTCACGGCTGACTTCAAATGCTAAGGCAGCCACCATAGCATCGTTCCGGGTGAGTCACTCCATCATCAAACACAAGGAGTCATTCCGAGACGGAGAGATGATAAAAGAGGCATTCGTAGACGCAGCTGACTCGTTGTTTCGGGACTTTAAAAACAAAACCGAAATATTATCTTCAATCAAAACTCTCCAGCTATCGAGAAGTAGTGACACGGCGCTGTAACGTCATGCCCGAGGATTTAGGGAGATAAGGGGGTTTCTTTTTGCTGTTAAACATGCAGAATACACCCAACTCAATGATGATCAGTGGCTGTTGGACTTGGCATTTTTAACCGATCTGACCAACATGTTAAATGAGCTTAATTTGGAGCTGCAAGGAAAAGGCAAAACCATGGTCAATAATATCAGTTAATGCCTTTAAACGGAAAATGCAACTTCTGTCCTCAGAGCTGCAGCGCAGAGTTTCACAGACGCTTTCAAGACTACTTTCATGTGCTACCCAGTTAGGGACACTGACTGATTATTTGGAAGCCTGCTTGAGGCTGGCTACCAGCAGCTACTGTCCGGACTGTGCAACCCTGGCTGATTCTCCATCCATCCATCCGTCCATCTTCTACTGCTTATTCCTTCTTCAGGAGGGAACCTCCAGCAGGGAACCTGGAGCCTATCCCAGGGGGCATCGGGCACAAGACAGGGTGCCAGACCAGGGCACAATCACACACCCATTCATACACTACGGATAATTTAGACGCCAATCAACCTACCATGTCTTTGGACTGGGGAAACCGGAGTACCCGGAGGAAACCCCTGCAGCACGGGGAGAACATGCAAACTCTGCACACACATGACCCAGGCGGGAATCGAACCCCAGACCCTCCACACCCTGGAGGTGAGGCGAACGTACTAACCACTAATCACCCTGGCTGATTCTATTCAGTGCAAGTCATCAGAGTAAGCTATTGGCTAAAAATTATATATTTCGTGTGTATATACATATTTAAAGTATACTCAGTATATATATAAATAAATATATGTTTTGCTTTTGTAATGTTGCTCGTAAACTAAGGGCAATTGAAGAGAAAAACAGCTCTATGGCCAGTAATGTGCATGGTCTTGTTCACTTAGCTGATGATGTGAAATGTCTTGGTCCTCTTGACAACATTTCCATTTGAAAATTATTTAGGGGAATTTAAAAAAACCTGTCAGGCATCCATGTCATCCGGTTGCACAGATTGTTCGCAGGATATCTGAAATATGTAGTAGTGGTTCTAAGTTTGACATTCAAACAGATATAAACAGATATAAACAGTGAGAAACAGATAAACAGAGAGAAACAGATATAAAACAGAGAGAAACATAAATGGAATTTATCCCAACTGAGCAAGCCACTGAGTGGCGACGGTGGTAAGGAAAAACTCCCTAAGATGTTTTTTGAGGAAGAAACCTTGAGAGGAACCCAACTCAGAAGGGAAACCCATCCTCATCTGGGTAACACAGATAATGTGAAAGTAACACAGCTAATGTGAAAATGAAAAGTCTGTATGGCCTTAGGAGTAGCTGTAGTCCCAGCAGAAGATTTGAGCTCATCCAGAGGCAGAAAAGATCTGGATCTCCAATATCTCCATAAAATTCGTGTGGGGCTCGGCAAAAAGAGAGAGAGGGAGAAAAACGATTATTAGGACTGTGAAGTAGTGAGATATAATCTAGTCAGGGTAAGCTTGAGTAAACAAATATGTTTTAAGCATAGACTTAAACACTGAGACTGTGTCTGAGTCCCGAACACTAATAGGAAGACTGTTCCATAACTGTGGGGCTCTATAAGTGAAGGCTCTTCCCCCTGTTGTAGCCTTCACTATTCGAGGTAATGTCAAATAGCCTGCATCAAAAGGTCGCTTAGATATTGTGGTGCAAAACCGTGTAGTGCTTTAGGTTAATAAAAGTATTTTAAACTTAATGCGAAATTTTAATGGGAGTCAATGCATTGTGGATAAGATCGGGGTGATGTGGTCGTATCTTCTAGTTCTAGTTAGGACTCTAACAGCTGCATTCTGGACTAACTGGAGTTTATTTATGTTCTTACTGGAACATCCAGACATTAAGGCATTACAGTAATCTAATCTAGATGTGATGAATGCATGAACCAGTATTTCTGCATCATGTAGTGACAATGTTTCTTATCTTAGAAATATTTCTGAGATGAAAGAAATCTATCTTAGTAATATTATCTACATGAGCATCAAATGATAGGCTGGAGTCAATAATCACTCCGAGGTATTTAACTGCTGTACATGATGAAACAGAAAGACCATCCAGAGTTACTGTGTAATCAGAAATATTACTTCTAGCTACACGTCGTCCTAATAAAAGTATTTCTGTTTTATCAGAATTAAGTAAGAGGAAGTTAGTTAACATCCATCGTCTAATGTCCTTTACACAATCCTCAACTTTACTAAGCTTCTGTCTGTCCTCTGGCTTCGCTGAAACATACAGCTGTGTATCATCAGCATAACAGTGGAAGCTAATTCCATGTTTACGAATAATTTGAAAGGTTAGCATATATAAAGTAAAAAGCAATGGACCTAAAACAGAACCCTGTGGAACTCCAAAAGTAACCTAAGTACGCATGTAGAAATCACCATTTACATCTACGAACTGATAACGATTGGACAGATAAGACCTGAGCCAGGAGAGGACTGTTCCCTTAATGCCAACAACATTTTCTAATCTATCAAGGAGAATAGTCTGATCTATAGTATCAAAAGCTGCACTAAGGTCAAGTAACACAAGCAAGGTCAAGTCCCACAGATAAACACATGTGTGTACTTTACTGTATTTTAAATTGATATCAGCAGTGTGCACCTTTTATATAATATATAGATACCTTTCATGCAGGTGCAGGCAATTAGTGCATGCATGTTGTGTCTATAGTTGGAAATTGTTGTCAAAATCTTTGAGTGTTACAGGGCAAGGGTTTGGAGGGGGTACAAGGGGTAGTATGTCTTGCAAAGTGACATTCAGTTCGATGATGATGGTCACATCTCACCATTTCTGTCAGCCACTGAAAATAATTGTGAAATAAAATAATCTGATTTGAAAATGTATAAAATACAAACTTCCACAGGCAACTCTGATGCACACACATAAAGAAAAAACAGGTTTGTTTGCATTTTAAGTAATTCCTTTTACTAGAGTAAAACCAAAAATGAAAATTCTATCAGCAACAACAACCTGAGGGTTAGTAAACGAAGACATTATGGATATACATATACACACACATATATATATATATATATATGTATATATATATATATATATATATATATATATATATATATATATATATATGTATATATATATATATATATATATAATTATATATATATATATATATATATATATATATATATATATATATGTATGTATATATATATATGTATATATATATATTATATATATATATATATATATATATATATATATATATATATATATATGTTTTATTGATCCGATCAGAGAAAATAAAAGACACCATTCAAGCGAGAGTGATGGGGATGATCTTTTTGTTGACACTGGAAAAAAGGCAGAACTGAGGATCTTTCAGAGGATGCAGCTGCACCACAAATACCATCGCCATCACCAATATCTATGACAGAAGCCCTAAGAACTCCATCCAGATGGACAGATGGTGTTGAGAATCCCAGCACCTCTCTGAACATTTACAATCTGTTAACAAATGCAGCTGAAGATATAGACAGAACCTGTTGTAATCAGTCATGTGTGTGTAAGTATTCACAAAAACTCCACATTAAACTAGTAACAGAGAACTACAGAATTGTAATAATATCTAAAATAAAAACACTGTCAAGTTTATATTTTATTTATTTATATTTTATTTTATTCTATTTAGTTTTTTTTCTGGGTGTCCAATGGGTACGGGATAACATTTAATTGTCATGTTTCTTTTATCAAACACTATGTCAATAAGCTACAAGTTGATGTAATGCTCATTTATTATTTCTGTATTTTACAGCCCTCCTGACTGAAGTTATAAGAGCACAAGAGGTCATAAAGAAACAGCTATTCATGATTCTAAATGATCATGATTCACTGTTCTGTCTCAAAATGATGGTGACCTACCAGGCATCAGCACATTTGGTCTCCCTTTGTCAGATTTGTCTGATCTGGAAAGGCATGAAATACAACTGAAAGAGCAGCCAGAACAAATGAAAAAGTTAAGCAAGGTAAATTCAGTATTCAGATACGCTTTGCACCACACTTTTTCTTTCAACGTAATGCATTTATTATTTATATATATATATATATATATATATATATATATATATATATATATATATATATATATATATATATATATATATATATATTGTAGCCCACTTATTTGATAGCAATGACACTTTTGGTTTTTATAAATATTTGAACTTAAATAAAGGATGTATTTCATTCAAACATTCTCTTATACCATATTCACATGTATATTGTTTGCTGTTCACAGATGTTGTAAAGAAAAATGCCCACACCAAGAGCTCCACCAATAAAGAGATGGAAAAATATAGTATAAAAGCTACAACTTGCTCGTGACAGGGATGGAGGAAGGAAGCAATCTAACAAATATTTCCATTGATCGTTGTTTGTGCAATTATTTTCATATATTCTTATATTTATATTTACTTTAACACTTTTCTATATTCATGGCAAAACATTTTTTTAGGTGTTTTAATTTTTTGAAGCTAAAAGCAGTGTCTCTTGACTATGAACTGTTTGACCATACATGGTACTTATATCGGCACTACAGCCTTTACTGTGTGTTTATATATTTTCTCTTAAAAATGACACAAGCAGATCAACTTTATACTTTCCACTGGGACTATTTTACACATTTTTAAATACATTTATTAATCCACTAAAATTGGAATGGGCTGAGATTAATAGTAATAGTGATGATGACACATTTATTCACAGAAATGTGTTCACTTGATATGACTTGAATTTCCACAGAGTGGCGCACATCGTCCAGTCCAATACAGAGACAGAGTTCTCATGATGTGAGAGGTGGAAACTTGGAAGAAGCTTCACGGTGACGACTTGATATTGTCGACATAAGAGAATTTTTGAGCTGATCTCATCTTACAAAGCCTATATAAGGAGTACGTGAGCACTGAGAGGATCAGAAAGCTCCAGATACTCAGAGCACACACACACACACACGTGTGAAATTGAGAAGGACTCAACGGTTTGAAACAATCATCCAGCTGGAAGTTTTTGGAATGAATAAGAAGCTGATTTGTCTAGTCTTGCTGGGAAGCGTGATCTTTTTCTGTGATGGAGGTAAGTTTAACTTTAACTGACTTTAGTGCATTATAGGCTACATGAGTAGATACTAAAGACTGAGTTCTTGTTCTTCTTTTACTCTTCTTCTATTTTCTTTTCCACAAACAATACCCCCTTTTTCTCTGAAATCACTAACTTCAGAAGTGAATTAAACAGTGTTTCCTCTGTACAGGTGTTACAACGGATCTCTGCTGCTCACAGCCCTGTCAGAACAGGGGTGTGTGTATTTCTAAAGGTTTAGATGCCTATGAGTGTGATTGCACCAGGACCGGATACTATGGAGAGAACTGCACCACACGTAAGTCGTAGAACTCCTGAACACTGATGTGTCCAATCAGAAATCCACTCTACACTATGATGCTCATGATCCTATTATCCTCTCTTTTTTTTGCTTAGCGGAACTTTCCACGTGGATCAGGTCCAAGCTGAAGCCAAACCCAAACACAGTGCACTACCTTCTGACACATTATAAATGGATATGGGGCATCATTAATAACATCTCATTTCTGCGGAACGCTTTGATGCGCTATGTCCTCACATGTACGCTAAGTTAAATTTTTTTTTGTAAATTTTATCATTTGTTCTGCATATTTTCAAAAAATATGATATACAGAATACAGATTTGTTAGTTTTTAAAGACGGGAAAATGATGTCAGCTTGTGAAAATTATGTCTTGTGTTTTACAGTTATCATTTTGTTAATTTACCATAAAATCTACCCTTTCTTTTTAATTATATCTTTCTTGCTTGGTAACAATTTCCTTTCTATTTACAGCAAGGTCGAATCTGGTGGAGAGTCCACCAACTTACAATGCTGATTATGAGTACAAAAATTGGGAGGCGTACTCCAACACTTCCTACTACACTCGTACACTGCCCCCAATACCCAAACACTGTCCAACAGCGAGCATGCCTCTTCCTGATGTCAAGCAGGTGGTGGAAAAAGTCCTCCTGAGACAGAGGTTCATTCCTGACCCACAGGGCACGAGCCTGATGTTTGCATTCTTTGCCCAACATTTCACCCACCAGTTCTTCAAGTCTGACTTTAAGAAAGGACCAGCCTTCACCAAAGGCCTGGGCCATGGAGTGAGTGCCATTTACACCCACATTTCTATTCATTAATTTGGCACAAGATTATCCAAAGTGACATTATTAACAGATACTATGTTTTTCTAAAGTAATTTTCCTAATTATTGTTTGGTGTTTCAGGTGGATTTAAGTAACGTCTATGGAGACAATCTGGAGAGACAGCACAAACTGAGACTTTTCAAAGATGGAAAGCTGAAATATCAGGTAGGTCCTTGATTGAAGTAATTTTGAAAATCAGCAGCAGTAAATCAAAGCAAATGGGCTTGTTTTATTATTCAAGGCTCTCAGTGAAAATGAACTAGTCTTTCACATTTTAGTGACTTTAAGTGTGTTGTGATCTCAGGTGTTGGACGGAGAGGTGTATCCTCCTCTGGTTAAAGACGTTCAGGTCGAGATGCACTACCCACCTCACATTCGTGACGAGTTACGGTTCGCAGTGGGCCATGAAGCATTTGGCCTGGTCCCCGGCCTCATGATGTATGCCACTATCTGGCTCAGAGAACACAACCGTGTGTGCGACATCCTGAAGGAGGAGCATCCCGACTGGAACGATGAGCGTCTTTTCCAAACAACACGCCTTATACTGATCGGTGAGAAAACCTCTGCATGTTGAATATTTTAAATTGTGATTTTCCCAGATATTTTCATAACTCTACTTAAATAACTGTAAGGAAATTTAAAGGAATAAATCAGAACGCATTATTGTATTGCTGTAAAATCTGAACAGCTACAGAACATGAGAGTTAAAGCACATAATATTCGATCTCCTTTAGGTGAGACCATCAAAATCGTGATTGAGGACTATGTTCAGCACCTGAGTGGCTACTTTCTCAAGCTTAAGTTTGACCCTGAGCTCCTCTTCAGCGAGAAGTTCCAATATCAGAACCGCATCGCATCTGAGTTCAACACGCTGTACCACTGGCACCCGCTGATGCCAGACACATTTCAAATCCAGCACCAGGTCTATACACACCCCCAGTTTCTCTTCAACAACTCCATAGTGGCAGAGCATGGGATCAGCAACCTGGTTGAGTCTTTCAGCAAGCAACAGGCTGGCAGGGTCAGTATCTCATCATATTAATCCCTCTTCATTAGCTATAGTCATAGAAAATAAAAACAATTGTTCCACTAGGCAGTAGGGGCCTCAATTTCCATAATGCACCTTTAATAAAGAATATTATTAAATTCATATACACTCAAGATGTCAGGTAGAATTGGTTGAAACACCTTCTATCAAGAAATTCAGAGATATATTAGTCTTCCATAGCAATTTAAGAACAAAATCAATTCCAAAATAAACACTGATTAAATTAAAAACTTATTGGTTCAGTTGAAATCCTTATGCTTATCTTATATCTCTTCAGATCTCCGGTGGAAGGAATCTGCCTGCTGGAGTGCAGGTAATGGCAACTAAAATCCTGGAGCATGGACGTGAGATGCGTTATCAGTCTTTTAATGCTTACAGGAAGCGTTTCAACTTGCAGCCATACAGTTCCTTCGAAGAACTGACAGGTGAGGCATTGATTTTCCCTTTTTTTTAATTGAGAAACTGCTAGCCAGCTTCTTAAAAATGTGTACTGAGAAACCTTGTAATATGTTACCTACATTTAAATAGCTAGCTAGGCATTAGCTCCACTGTAATAAATAAAGCATTACTAGAATTACAATGAAGAACTGACCTTGGAATGGTTAAATATAAATAACAAAATGACTAGCTATATTGATAGTTAGGTACTTTCATGCTATAAAATGAAGCATAAGATAAAAATATCAATTAAGCAGTGTCTATAAGTATCTATAGTTAACTATAGGTGGCTCTCCAGTTGACTCGGAATTTGGACTTATAATTTTATTGTCACCAGCGCAAAACCTGAACCACTGAGTGAACATGGAATTTGAACTATAACCAAACTGAAGTCCACATCTCTCTCTCTGTTGTGTTTTAGGAGATAAAGAGCTCGCTGCTGATCTCAAGAGCCTGTATGGAGATGTGAATTCTGTGGAGCTCTACTCCGGCCTTCTGGTGGAGAAACCAAGGCACAATGCTGTGTTTGGAGAGACCATGGTAGAGATGGGTGCCCCCTATTCCCTCAAAGGCCTTATGGGAAATCCTATCTGCTCCCCTGAGTACTGGATGCCCAGCACGTTCGGTGGCAAAGTGGGATTTGAGATTGTAAACACGGCCTCTCTGAGGAAACTCGTCTGTCTCAATGTTAAAGGAAAATGCCCATTCGTGTCCTTCAAAGTGCCGGAGGACAAAATGTACAACTTAGCAAAGATTAATTTGAATTCGACTCCTTCTGGCGATGGTGACATCAATCCCACTGTCTTACTGAAAGAACGGACTTCAGAGCTTTAAAAATAACAAAGTGCACCACTTTGATTTCAAAAGTTTTTTTTTTATGTTTTTATTTCATTTGTAATTTATTACACAATGTATTTAAATATTTATTTATTTATTTATTTGAAATATGAAATATCATGTGTTTTTCAAAAATGTTTGAGTAAATGACTTTAGTACTGTTTTGTAAATGTTTTTTAAAAATAAAAGTCCAATAATTTTCATAAAAACTTGCCATGTTATTTTATTACTATCTATTCTATATCTATTTTATTACTATTTAACTATGGGGCCTATGCATTTCCATCCATCAGATTGAAATCCAGGATGCACTTCCACAACAATAACCAAAAATATTTACATATCTGTCCAATACTAGCTGTCTGGGGTTAATCCTGTTTACTCACAAAGAGTGGGCGATGTTATTACTACTCAAAGGGCTGTGTTGATGTAGCTCTATAAACTGACCTATGAGTTGCAATAAGTCCCCACTCAAGTTTTTGAGTAACATTGAAGGACCTCTTTTTATGACACAAAGCTAAAGTTGCAAAGTCATTGTATACAATGACTTTGCAACTGCCTGCATATTTCCTTCATAAGTCAATTTCATAGACCTCAAATTAATGTGTACCAGTCTTCCCCAACTTTTGCAATGTAAAACACAGAAGGCATGTGAAGGGGTTTAAATTGGGGAAGTGGTGATGATATTTAGTACTATTCTTGTTGGTAGACTTTAGCATGGCGGAATGGTGATAATAATAATGAGGGTGATGATGATCCAATACACTGTAGTGTAGAGAAATGATTTTCTTGAAAGACGTCTCCTTTAGTCAAGAAAATCATTATTCAAAATGCATTAATGACTACTCATCTGGCCATCCAATCACAGTAAGCCTGTAGGACAGAACCTATAATGTCAAAATATATTTTAAAGTGTTTTTAAATGTTTTATTGACTAATGAATGAATGATGGCTTCCCAACCTTCTAAAACCCAATTAGCCTTTTATGCATAATTTATTTAAAGTTTTAAATAAATTTAAAGTTTTTTAACATTATAAAAATGTACTGATTCTTTAGATGCTTTTTATTACTTAAAATGGCATTTTTCTATATACTGTATGTCTTATTAAATATGTAATGGATTGTCCACGTGTAGGAATACCATGAGTAACATAAACAATAATAAAACAGCATACGCATAAAAAAAATATTCCAGTGTATTAAATTAAATCTTAATGAACAAAATGACAGATAATATCATTTTCATAAAGAGATTAGATGAAAATGCTGTCAATTGGAGCCTGCCACAAATATATTTATTTTCATTTACATTGGCATTTTGTATAGAAAGGTTGTCTTTTATTTGATATTTTCCTAAAAACAGCCTGCAATTGACGAGTTTAAACAATTTATTTGCTCCTATAACTACATCTCCGTCTACACTGTCAACACTGTGGACTATTTAGCAGTAGAAAGAAAATAAAATCAGTCCTATCAAGGCCCATTGAAGTTTTTTTTTTATTTTTATTTTTTTTCCTTTTTTTACAATGCCACAATATCAAGTTTTGGTTTCCTAGTAATAGCAGTTCCTTTATGATTAAACATTACATGTTGCTGAATTATAAATGATTATCTGTATTAAACCTGGTAATGGACATAAAATATGAGTTTTATTACAAAGGAGATGTATAAAAATGTTGCTACACATGTCACCCAGAGAAAATATTTCCATCCTGAAAGTGCCATAGGCTTTCCTAATGGCTGGCTGTAAGTTAGTCAGCATGAGCAGGGTTAACTCTGTTTACTTACAAATGGTGCGGATGTGTACACTTTAGAGAAGGCGTTGTTAACACTTATGTGTCTGTGTTAATGCAACACTACAAAATAACCTATGAGTTGCACAAATTTAGAGCTTTGTAGTCACACGTGAGGGCTGGCTATGAGACACTGCTTGTTATATAAGATATACACTGTTTTACTATTGCCAATTAAATAAGGAAAAACAATACAACAAATGCTTCTATCTAATGATTCTAACTGGACTCTAAAGGACATTAACTAGAAAACTATGGAGATGAAACATATATTTGCTGAATGATTATGTGTGGAATTTTTTAGAAGCAATCCCATGACTCCAAGACACGTTTTTATGAATTTTCACTTACTGTGATTATAGAATTACAACCCCAATTCCAAAAAAGTTGGGACAGTATGGAAAATGCTAATAAAAACAAAGAGGAGTGATTTGTAAATGTACTTTGACTTGTATTTGATTTTGGTATTGTATTTGACAAGGTATTTGATGATCAACTGAATTCAGTCAACACCATTCGCCGCTGCATACACAGATGCAAGTTAAGGCTTTACTATGCAAAGTAGAAGCCATACAGCAACACTGTCCAGAAGTGCCATGACTTCTCTGGGCTTGGGCTCATCTGAGATGGACAGTAGCTCAGTGAAATAGTGTTTTGTGGTCCGACGAGTCATCATTTCAAATAGTTTTTGGACAAAACAAAAAAAGTGTTCTCTGGGCCAAAGAGGAAAAGGACCATCCAAGCTGTTATCAGCGTCAGGTCCAAAAGCTAGCGTCTGTCATGGTATGGGGGTGTGTCAGTGCCTATGGCATGGGTAATCTGCACATCTGTGAAGGCACCATTAATGCAGAACGATATGTACACATTTTGGAACAACATATGCTGCCATCCAGAGCAGGACAACGCCAAACCACATTCTGTCTGGATTACAAGCACATTGTTGTGTAAGTAGAGAGTGCGGGTGGTAGCATGGCATGCCTGAAGTCCTGATCTGTCTCCAGTTAAGAATGTGTGCATTATGAAGCTCAAAATAAGGCAACGAAGGCACCATACAGTTGCGCAGCTGAAGAAATGCATAATGGAGAATGGGGGAAATTCCACTTGCTAAACTTAATCAATTGGTGTTTTCAGTACCCAAAAACTTAATTAAGTGTTATTAAAAGAAAAGATGATGTTACACAGACTTAAACAGTCGACTGTCCCAACATTTTTGGAGTGTTTTGCAGTCAGATTTGAAATAAGTGTATATTTTCAAAACAAAAATTAAATTCACAAAGTAAAACATAAATTAATGTGTCAATAATTAATTATCAATATAGTACAGTGTAAATAGAATTTTAAAATGACTTTTTTTTGTTTGTTTGTTTGTTTGAGGTTTTTTTTGTTTGCATTTTCCAAACTGTCTCAACTTTTTCAGTATTGGGGTTGTATATGGTTTTCCTATAGTATTAATTAAATGGTATCTCCCATTCAGTCCTAACCCAGCAACAACCTACTAATATTAAAGTCACAGTATTTATTTTCTGCAGAGAAACCGTAAACTCCAGTCTTTCCTACATAAAGACTCGTAGCAAAACCCGACACGTGAGATCTGAATCAAGAATTCAGTCTTCTAAAAACACAAAGACACACTGTGAACAGAGCCTGATTGTTAGAAGTCAGACAAGCAAAATAACCCACTTTCTGGGAAAATTTATCAAGCATGAACTTACTGGAATAGAATAAAAAAAAGGATGGAGCCATGGTTCTCTGCCAAAAGAGGAAGCTGACTACAGTG
This sequence comes from Ameiurus melas, assembly GCA_012411365.1. Taxonomy (NCBI): domain Eukaryota; kingdom Metazoa; phylum Chordata; class Actinopteri; order Siluriformes; family Ictaluridae; genus Ameiurus; species Ameiurus melas. Next base: position 26,000,844 of record CM022759.1, read on the forward strand.
AAAGAAAACAGAGGCGTAGCCTTGCTGGAAATGGCTTCGAGGTTTGGATTTAGATAGATAGATAGATACTTTATTGATCATCAAAGAGAAGTTTTAAAACACCTAGTTTTTGATCATGAAAAATTTAACTAAACCTACTTAATCTATTATATGTTCATGAGAATATTTGATAGAAATATAATTTTGTGGTCATAATAATTTTAAGTGGCTCTGTCCCAAAACTATGCAGATACCCTCACATCATCATGACATATACTGAGTTTGGTTTGAATATGCTAAAGCATTATGGAGATATAGCCACACGTCCATTTCGGTGTGTTCCGCATCAAATTCTTTGGAAGTTATTTGAGAAGTTTGTCGATTCAACTTGCCTTCGATACTTTTTTGTCTGGATGATCTGAAGATGATCTGATTTGATTTTCAAAAATCTGATTTGACAATCGGACAAATTGTTTAGAACTTTAAAAACGAGTTATAAAAAACACTAGGTGGCACTATTTGAAACTGTGCATGTTCCCTCAAGTCATGATGGATATGGCGTACGTTTGGTGTGGTTAAGTTTACTAAGTTTGGTGTGAGTACGCTAAAGTGTTACAGAGATATGGCCTCACGTCCATTTCGGCATGCTCGCCTTATTTAGTAAATTAGCGTAGAACCCAAATAAGTCTTTTAACAGTGTCCATATTTTTCTTCAATGTAGGATGTAAAATTGTCACAATGTACTGCTTTGTTTACACTTTATTTTAGAGTCAGTTCAACTGTACTTAACTGTAACTACATCAAATTAACTTCAAACTACCTCAAAAGGTCTCACACGTCAATCATTCAAAAGAGTCATTGTCACAAGAAAGTATTCAAATTTGATCAGCCTTCATAGTTATATGTTCAACTACCCATTAAATACAATCATTAAATACAACTCTTTTTGTGCTTTAAGTGCCTAATTGTTAGCAATTCCACCTTACACCTCCAGGGTCTGTGGTCTGATCCTGAGCTCGATTTGCTGTTCGTGTGGAGTATCTCCCTGTGTTTCTTCCAGGTTCTCCAGTTTCCTCCCAACTCCCCAAAACATTCTAAATTGTAAATTGCCCATAGGTGTGAATGAGTGTGTGTGTGTATGATGCCCATGGGCGTCCTCCTACAGTGAATTATCTGCCTCACCTCCAGTGTTTCTGGGATAGGCTCTGGATCCACTGTGACTCTGACTAGATTAAGTACAAATCATGGTATCACACAAAACATAGTGTATATTTAATGCATATTCATAAAAATCTGCTATGATCTTAACTATAATTGTTTTGCATTAGCTTTACATTTCAGAGTCATGTACCATACTATACCAATGTTATGGTATAGTAGATATGGTTGGAGGTTCGATTCTTGGCCCCACAGTGTCCTTGGACAAGACACTGAACCCCAAGTTGCTCCCGATGGCAAGTTAGTGCCTTGCATGGCAACTCTGCTACCACTGGTGTGTGAATGTGTGTGAATGGGTGAATGAGACACAGTGTAAAGCGCTTTGGATACGTAAGTGTGCCATTTACCATTTACCATTTATATATGGTATTTTGCATACATGTACATTTTTGTGCAATCATTATATATTTTTTTTTATATTTGCTTATCACTCAGGGAGTCAGGTTTGTAATTATACTTATGTAATACTGTTACAACATGTTGTAATTAGCATTAATTTCATATTTAGAACACTATAACTACTGTATGTATAGGTTAGTATATGGTAATGTGAAGTGTAATATTTTATTGGTCACATATATCTCTTAACAAAGCATCTAAGTGTTTCCTCGCCTGCCTGATGTTATATTTTATTAAAACTGTCTATAATAAGAGGTATATTTCACAGTGAAAGGAAATTCTCTTATTTCATGAACCCTCTTATATTATGAACTGCTATCAAATACCTATGATGAATGTATTAATTTAATTATCTCTTTGAATAAGCTGACCAACTGCTATCCTTGATCATATTATTATGTATTTCATGTCAACATGACACGGGACTTATTTTGTATCATGACTTATTTTGTATATGTCTGACACCTGGACCAGTAGAAACCGTCCACACACTGCTATTATCAATGTGTACAATGTGTATAAATACTCCTGTTTTGAATGAATAAATCAGGAAGTCTCTTTTGAACATGCTCATATCTGTCAGTGTGTGTGTTCATTCCGGACTCTCCAGGCGCCTGACTCTGCAGCAAACCACACTTTCTAGCTCATTGCAACACAGAACCAAATGTTAATAAAAGTTAATAGAAGTTAATGGTAAAACAGGCTGGAGGGCATGACGGACGATCTGATGGGCATAAGGCATAATCTGAGATTCCTGTGACGTGGAAATCTAACACAAAGTTTATCAGTTTACAAATAGAGATTGATGACATTCAAATTTAAGGAAGGACTCATAATTCTTACACAATCGGATCAGCCCAAATAATAATCATCAAAGGATGAGTACTTTGAAAGAATAAATGAAGCATTCAAAGCCATTCATCGAAAAATCTATGGTTAGTCATGGCTTATGAAAAGCAAACACATTTCCGGCTTTGCCTATAGTGTATGAAGACTGTAATTTAGATTGATTTGACGAGACTAACCCAAAATTCTTAGCTCTAATTAAAAGTGCGTGACTTGTCCACACTGTATAATACTTAACATGCATAGTCCTGTATGTTACACTGTAAGATTGTACAGGTTTTAAAACCCACAGGATGCTAGTAGGAGGTGTAAATACAAAGCCTTTAATCATATATCTTGTTCAACAATCTTGTTGAAACTGGCTGAGAGAGGAAGGAGGAGCATCAGTGAGCTTGTAGGCGAAAGATGAGAAACAAACCTATGACTCTTCAATCTGAGGAGTGGCCCAACTGAAGCTGCGTCACTCACGTGCCTTTTCAGGCACATGTGCAACACAAGAAGCTCAAGAGTGCATTCATTCCTCCTGAAAGAGCGTGCACTCAAAACTGGTTTAAACGGCTGGTAAAGGCTTAGAACTTGTTTCACCTTCTGTTTCACCTCCTACACACTCACATGCAATTCCCTTGGATTGACAGACATGTACTAAAAACCATTAGTTCTTTTTGAATAACTCTTTTAATTTTATTGGACAGGGATGACACATCTGTTTTGACACTTTTGATAGACAGAGTAAAAATCCATTCAAGTGTGCGGAGATTAAATCTGAATGCAATCCAAGAATTCAAATATTTGTTCAGGTTTGTGTTAAAACAGGTGTTTAAACTGAAACTGAAAATTCAGTTTACTGAAATTACCTGTCTGCAGTTCGCACCCTGGATGTCGCCAGGCTTTTCGTTAGTTTTTCCAATTATGTCTAGACAACACCTTTAAACAAAAGAGACTGTAAGCCTGAAACAATTGGGGAATAGGAAATGTGTACTGATAATATTTTTACAGCTTAAAAAAATATATAATGTAAAATAAATGCACGAAACAATGAAAAGCAACAAATAAAGTAGCAGACATAAAGTAGCACTAATATTATAAAATAAAAAAAAATTAAAAAAATCTACTAGCAGTGTAATAAATTAAAAAAAATCTATTGATGTTGAGAGCATTGAATCGATAATTGAATTAATAATTGAATTGATAATTACATCAATTTGTCATGTTTGCACATAAGTCTCAATTCAGTTCAGTCTGAGATTCACTCACATCACCTTACTGGCAACCAAAAATTGCTTAGATTCCACATCAGATGTTAATAATGCTGAAAAAAGTACATCAAATTATGAAAAGCTCCATTTTTAAGCTATTAGTGCTGCACAACAAGATCTAATGTAAAATGCAGCGTTAGTGCGCTCATGAATACCATTTGATGAACTCAGCTAAAACTGTCTATTTAAGATACTTCTCTATATAGAGAAAGCAGAGAAAGGGATGATTAAGATAAAAAGGTAAAGGTTGACCCTCTATGGCCTTACTGCCTGTTGTGCCTCCTTTTGTGCTTATACGATTACCCTGCTAGTCCTTCAGCCTTGCTAACATGCCTAATGCAACCAAAGCCATACTGGCCTCCACAGTGACTAAGGCTGAAGCCCCACTGGCACTGTTAATGCATGTTTAGTGCCACTGGTTCCATATGGGCATAGGTGAAGAACATTGGTGAAAAGGACCTTGGCTACTGTGGGGAGAAGCAGATGTGTGGACAATTTCCCCAATTATTTATTCCATAGAGTCATGTACTGTATGTAAGTATGACTACCAGAGTGGATATATATATATATATATATACATATATATATATATATATATATATATATATATATATATATATATATATATATATATATATATAATAAAAATAAAAAAAATAAAAAATAAAAAATAATAAAAATAAAATTTTTTTTTTTAATTCATTTTTTATTTTTAAATAACAAAATATAAAAATAAAAATATATAAATAAATAAATTTTATTTAAATTTTTTTTTTTTTTTTCTTTTTTTTTTTTTTATATAAAAAATAAATAAAATTAAAAAAAAAAAAAAAAATATTATAAAAATCATTTTACATATTTTTTTTTTTTTTAAAACTTTTTTTTTTTTTTTTAAAAATTTTATTATAAATTTTTTAATTTATAATATAATATATAAATTATAAAAATTAAATATTAAATAAAAAAAAAAACTTACATATCAATTCAAACACCAATCTACTTTTCTTTTTAGTGGTACCATCCTCAGTAATCTCATTGATCTTAAGGCTGTCCGTGTGGAGCCATCCTCAACATGACTGAGATACACCTCTGAATTCTGCAAACTTTGTCTCACATGGACATGTCCAAACAAAGCTAATAGAGGCAAGAAGCAAGACAGATGCCAACAAAGCAGATACAATCAAAGTGCCAGGGCAACACACACCATCACACTACACATTCATTCCCACACACAACACACCACACCTCCTAGTGAGATTCCCAACAGGAAAGTCACTGCTGAGTAACCGACTCCATCATTCTGAAATCCTCTTGTTCATACCTTACTTCCTCTTATGGTTATGCCCTCTATAGTAAGAACCTGACATTTTCAGGAGTCAACAGCCAATCATTGTTAAAGTGTACCATGGCATAAGTGTAGGTAAACATCAAAAATCTAGAGCAGCAATTTATCCATACAGAGAATAAGAGTAATAAAAAAAACCCCAACAAATGATAATTTCCCCCGTGCGTATTCAGTATTCCATAGCACATTGTTGGTTACGTACAATGGAAGTTGGCTTTGTGACAAAAAAGCTCCTTAATATTCAGGGACAATCAAGGCTTAACAGAGGCATTCTCTGATACGTCATTGCAATGCATTAGAATTGTTCTCAAAATATTCAGAGGCATTTATTTATTCATTCATCTTTAGTAACTGCTTTATCAGGAGCTTATCCTAAGAACACTAGGTACAAGGTGTGAACACGCCCTGGAAGTTTAGACAGAACGCTATACACACCCATTCACACACTCATTCACACACTCATTAACACACTCATTCACATACTCATTCACATCTAGTGCGAATCCAAACCATCTTTTTTTGGGGAAATACAGCATGAGGAAACTAGAGACTCTGGAAGACACTCATGACTATTAGAATCCCACACATACATTATGATGAGATCAAGATCAGCTAAGTGATTCTGGCACCATGAGTTGGGAACATTCCCCACTGTGCCACTGTGCTGTCCAGTAATGCATGCATTTATTTAAAATCTTCATGTGCCTCCATTTCATGCAAAACAAATAATGTTCAGTGTGAAGAGACCTTACAGTATGTCAGTAGCCAAGAGTTCATGCTGAGCAACACGTTCATCACTTTATGTTCTGGTTGTGTTCTGCTGTACTCCCATGCCAAGTTCAGAGAATAATTAACAGGCATCATAGAACAGTTTGTTTGTACTTACGAAGTGTTTGTGGGCCACTCTGGGTTCTGGCAGTTGTAATCAGTGGCCATGCTTGTGAAACAATAGCAATTCCAGCATTGACTTGACAGGCAAAAAATAGTTGAAAGCTTTAAAGCTTCTGAAAGCAGCAGTACCCCACACTTTTGTGATGGTACGTATGGCCAATAAGTACACCCCATGGAAATTCTTGGCTTTTTTTTTTTTTTTAGATATTTGAACAAGGAAACATTTGATCTTTATTGAAAGAGAGCCTATTAATAAAGTTGATTTTCTTTGTGACAGCGGGCTTGCAGTCCACATGCACCCAAAATAGCATACTGCTCACACAACTGCCACCCGGCTGCTGAAGGAATAAATGCATCAGCACATGGCTGCAAGTTGGGGTGCATCCATCTACCGGAACCCTGCTGAGATGCCCAGCGCCTGCTCACCAAGCTCAGCAGTGAGGATGAAGTCAAGGCCTTTCGAGAGACCTTTGTGTGAGTTGCCCTGCGTAAGGAGTGGGAGGAGCACGCCTTAGCCAACATTCTCGCACCATTTCTCTGGGGGGAGGCGCGACTTGCCTACTGCACACCCCCTATGAGATCCTCAAAAGCAAAATCCTGGCTCTTTGTGGCCTGTCCCCGATGCAGCGGCAGAGTTTCAACGGTGGTCCAGTAACTCTGGAGTCATCTCTTGGACCTAAATGGACACCCTGCTCCACACCGTTAAGAGGTGGCTTCAACCAGAATGGCACACTGCCACTGAGGTTGTCAAGAAGGTTGTGATGGACAGATTTTTAAGAGCCCTGCCACCCAAAGAACACAAGGCTGTAGGGACACAAGGCTCCAGCACCAACAAGGAAATGTTAGAGGGTCTCAAGTGTGCCTTAGCCACCCTGTAGATTGGCAGGGGAGAGTGAGGGGAAGCCCCCCCAGTCCACCCAGCATCCAGCTCCCATATAGGAACGAAATGGACCTCCACAGGGAGAGGAGACATCATGACAGCTGCCCCTTCTATGGAACTCCCCAGGATGATCCTGCTCTTCATCATCTGAGAGGCATTGCTGGACGTGGCCCGGGAACCCTGTGAAGCCCAGCCCTTGCTGTTCTACACCATAGTGGAGGAACGAATAGACAGTGTAACCATCTGTGTCCGGGAGGACATGGAAGCAATACAGTGAGACCAACAAAGGGCCTACAACCAGCCAACCCACCCCAGGGTATTCCAGCCAGTCGACCAGGGGCTCTTCTTACTCCGGAACACCTCCTTTAAATTCCTGGCTCATGGGGAGGACCCATACAAAATCTTCAAGACTGTAGGGACAGCTGCCTACAACACCCCAGTAAACATGCAGAGACCCTCAGAGCAATTTTGTCAACTTTTGTCCAGCCTAGAGTGGTCACAAATTGAAAAAACCACAAGGAAATTTGCTTTTTCAATTATTTATTAGTTAATCAGTTAACAGAAATATCAATAGATGTGATATATTTGGTCTCAGGTGCGGCTGTGGCGCAGTTGGTAGGGTGTGTTGTCCACTAATCGTATGGTTGGTGGTTCGATTCCTGGCCTGGGTGACTCCACATGCCGAAGTGTACTTCGGCAAGACACTGAACCCCAAGTTGCTCCCGATGGCAGCTGTGCTACCGTGAGTGTGTGTGTGAATGGGTGAATGAGACACAGTGTAAAGCGCTTTGGATAAAAGTGCTATATAAGTGCACATTTACCATTTATATATTTCTGTGGAAATAGTAAGTACACCCTTGGCCTAAGAAGACAGCATTGCCCCCTTTAGCAGAAATTTTTATAGGTGTTTTCAGATTTCAGGTTATCAACCTTTTTGCTATAAATGAATAAAAATAAATAAATAAATAATATAATATAAAATTTCCATTCTACAAAAAACAATGGAAACATTTTGTGATAAATTTTTGATGCAGAATTAACCATATAATTTTTTTTATGCATAAGTGTGTGTAAAGGTGATTATATTGTCTGATTTGAGGGCATAAGGTTAAGCAGAGGTGAATATGTGATGTGGGTTGTGACAGAATTCAGAGCGGATGTGTGTGACTTATAAGGGCTTTCCTCATATGAAAGCATGCATGCTGTTGCTAAGGTACAAGCTCTGTTTGTTTGTTTTTTGTGGAGTGTTTAAGTTGATAGAGGGTGAATTAAATTCGGTCAGATTTCCGAAACAGACCTGCCTTTTAATTAATGGGTCTAGTCATAAGATTTAAAGAATTTAAATAATAAGTATAAATGTTTATCGTTGGATCCAAATGTGACATTTTTATGAACTGGTTTTGTTTCGCAACTTCTGTAAGACTAATCATTGGTGCATTTTTATGTCATGAATTAATTTAAAACACATCTGTTTTTAGCTGTTTGAGAAATAATCATATGAATGATCTGATTTCTGAGCAATAGTGAATAGAATAGAATAGAATAGAAAACTTTTAATTTATTTATTAAAAATGACACATTGTACTTTTTATCCACTTATCCATCCATCTTCAACCGCTTATTCCTTCTTCAGGGTCGTGGGAACCTGGAGCCTATCCCAGGAAGCATCGGGCACAAGGCGGGGTATACCCTGGACAGGGTGCCAGTCCATAGCAGGGCACAATCACATACACACTCACACACACATTCATACACTATGAATATACATACCACAATCTATTAATGAATATAGAAAGTAAGTAAGTAAAGGTTTATTTATATAGCACCTATCTTTAAAACAATGTTTATAACATGTTTTACAGAAGACATACAGTGCATCCTGAAAGTATTCACAGCACTTCATAATATATATATATATATATATATATATATATATATATATATATATATATATATATATATATATATATAGTGTGGTGTGAAAAGTGTTTGCCCCCTTCCTCATTTCCTGTTCCTTTGCATGTTTGTCACACTTAAGTGTTTCGTAACATCAAACCAATTTAAACAATAGTCAAGGACAACACAAGTAAACACAAAATGCAATTTGTAAATGAAGGTGTTTATTATTAAAGGTGAAAAAAATCCAAACCATCATGCCCCCTGTGAAAAAGTGATTGCCCCCCTTGTTAAAACATACTATAACTGTGGTTGTCCACACCTGAGTTCAATTTCTCTAGCCACACCCAGGCCTGATTATTGCCACACCTGTTCACAATCAAGGCATCACTTAAATAGGAGCTGCTTGACACAGTAAGGTCCACCAGAAGATCCTTAAAGCTACGCATCATGCGGAGACCCAAAGAAATTCAGGAACAATTGAGAAAGAAAGTAATTGAGATCTATCAGTCTGGAAAGGGTTATAAAGCCATTTCCAAAGCTTTGGGAATCCAGCGAACCACAGTGAGATCCATTATCCACAAATGGCGAAGACATGGAACAGTGGTGAACCTTCCCAGGAGTGGCCGGCCGCCAAAAATTACCCCAAGAGCGAGCGACGACTCATCCAAGAGGTCAGAAAGACCCCACAACAACGTCCAAAGAACTGCAGGCCTCACTTGCCTCAGTTAAGGTCAGCGTTCATGCCTCCACCATCAGGAAAAGACTGGGCAAAATGGCCTGCATGGCAGAGTTCCAAGGAGAAAACCACTGCTGAGCAAAAAGAACATCAAAGCTCGTCTCATTTCTCCACAACACATCTTGATGATCCCCAAGACTTTTGGGACAACATTCTGTGGACCGATGAGACAAAAGTGGAACTCTTTGGAAGGTGTGTGTCCAAGTATATCTGGCGTAGAAGGAACACTGCATTTCATAAAAAGAACATTATACCAACAGTAAAATATGGTGGTGGTAGTGTGATGGTCTGGGGTTGTTTTGCTGCTTCAGGACCTGGAAGACTTGCCGTGATAAAAGGAACTATGAATTCTGCTGTCTACCAAGAGATCCTGAAGGAGAATGTCCGACCATCTGTTCGTGTACTCAAGCTGAAACGAACTTGGGTTCTGCAGCAGGACAATGATCCTAAACACACCAGCAAGTCCACCACCGAATGGCTGAAGAAAAACAAAATGAAGACTTTGGAGTGGCCCCAGCCAAAGTCCTGACCTGAATCCTATTGAGATGTTGTGGTATGACCCTTAAAAAGGCCGTTCATGCTCGAAAACCCCTCTAATGTAACTGAATTAGGACAATTCTGCAAAGATGAGTGGGCCAAAATTCCTCCAGGACGCTGTAAAAGCCTCATTGCACGTTATCGCAAACGCTTGGTTGCAGTTGTTGCTGCTAAGGGTGGCCCAACCAGTTATTAGGTTTAGGGGGCAATCACTTTTTCACACAGGGCCATGATGGTTTGGATTTTTTTTCACCTTTAATAATAAACACCTTCATTTACAAATTGCATTTTGTGTTTACTTGTGTTGTCCTTGACTATTGTTTAAATTGGTTTGATATTCCGAAACACTTAAGTGTGACAAACATGCAAAGGAACAGGAAATGAGGAAGGGGGCAAACACTTTTTCACACCACTGTATATATGTATATTTTATGGAAGAGTTATGTAATTCTTTTAAAAAATACATTCTTGAGTAATACGTATCAACTGTATGACATTCTGTTTAACAATTCTATTAGTTATATATAAAATATAAATAAATAAAAATGTGTAACCTCTATGTAGTGGACTGATGTGTTGGCTTTTTTGCACCCAGCTTTAGACATATCCTTAATTCTTTCTCATATTACATTTTGTCAGAGCGCAGTCCAGTCGGGACGCAAATTCCCAACAGCCCACACGAGCGCGCATGCGCACTGCCCGAAAAAAAAAAAAAAAGAACTGGCCAGGGGGGAGACCCGGTCCTGCCAGGAGACCAAGGAGGAACCCATGCAACTGGGGCAAGCTCTCCTCCCTCCTCAGGAACGGGAACGCCGCCGCCAAGAACGGCTCTGCTTCTACTGTGGTGAGAAAGGACACTTCATCTGGGGATGTCCCCCAGATGGAGAGGCCCTCTACCCCCGAAACAGCCCAGAAAAAGGTGAGTCCGGCACCCACCTCTTCAACACTAATTTTGGGTGGAGCATTTGTGATTCGAGTGGGGCTTGAACATGCTTCTGGTCCCTGTGTTTTAGAAGCACTAATCGATTCCGAAGCAGCAGGAAACTTTCTGGACCAGGAGGTGGCGCGCCGTCACAACATCCCCTTACGAAGCCTCGCGCCTCCCCGTCACATTTAAGCCATCGATGGAGCACCCATTGGAAATGGTCTCATCACCCAAGTAACAGAAAGTCTCCTCCTGCATGCCAGCGCCTTGCATCATGAATCCATTTAATTTTTTGTCATTCAAAAAGCCTGGTCCTCGGATACCCCTGGTTAGCTCAGCACAATCCTCAGATAACATGGGACAAAGGGGACATCATCCGTTGGTCCCCCTACTGCTTTCAGCACTGCCTGTCCTGCGCCACGATCAGTCTCTCCTCCACCTCCATCGAGAGCCCTGATAGCCCGGTTTCTGCCACCATTCCCCACGAGTACACGGATTTGAAGGAGGTATTCAGCAAAAGAAGGGCAAGTGGATTACCCCCACATCGAAGCTACGACTGCGCCATTGAATTCCTGCCGGGGGCTGTCCCGCCTAAAGGGGGGTGTATTCACTCTCCATCCCGGAACAACAGGCAATGAAGGACTATATTCGAGAAACCCTCCAACAAGGGTACATCCGGCCCTCAACCTCCCCCGTATCCGCCGGGTTCTTTTTCGTTGAGAAGCGGGGAGGAGGCCTGCGCCCCTGTATTGACTACCGGGCGCTGAACCGCTGTTGTGTGCGCTACCGATATCCCCTCCCGCTGGTACCGTCCGCCCTGGAACAGTTACGGACGGCCAAGATGTTCACAAAACTGGACCTCCGCAGTGCATACAACCTAATTCGTATTCGGGAGGGAGACGAGTGGAAAACGGCGTTCAGTACACTCACCGGGCACTACGAGTACCTGGTAATGCCCTATGGGCTTTCAAGACCGCCTTTACCACGGCGCCCATCCTCCGGCATCCTGACCCGGACCGTCCCTTTGTGGTAGAAGTTGACGCCTCAAGCACAGGGGCCGGGGCAGTCCTCTCCCAGAGGTTCGGGGACAAAGCAAAGTTGCATCCTGTTGCGTTCTTCTCGCACAAATTTATCCCCGCCGAGCGGAATTATGGGGTGGGGGACCGAGAACTTTTGGCCATGAAGCTGGCCTTCGAGGAGTGGAGACACTGGCTGGAGGGGTCAACCCACCCATTCATGGTTTTTACTGACCACAAGAATCTAGAATACCTCCAGACTACCAAGAGAATGAACGCACTTCAGGCCAGATGGAGTCTGTTCTTCACTCGCTTCAATTTCATGGTCTCCAACCGTCCCGGCTCCAAGAACCTGAAAGCGGACGCCCTCTCCCAGCAAGAGGCCCCAGGCCAAGCGGACCCGATCCTCCCTCCCACCTGCTTTCTCAGTGCCATCGAGTGGGATCTGGACCAGGAATTAGAGCAAGCGCCCACAGACAGCATCCCCGCTAATTGCCCGTCCGGGAAACTGTTCGTTCCCGAGAACCATCGAACTAACCTGATCTCCTGGGCCCATTCAGTCAGAGGAACTGGGCACCCTGGGGCAAAACGGACCTATCAGCTCCTACAGGAGAAGTATTGGTGGCCGGGCATGGACCAAGAAGTCCGAAAAGCGGTGGCGTCATGCTCCATGTGCGCCCAAGCAAAGGTACCTAGGAAACTGCCAGTCGGTAAGCTAAGACCATTGCCCATACCTGAAAAAGACCGTGGTCACACCTGGCCATCGACTTTATCACCGATCTGCCCGTTTCGCAAGGGAACACAGTAATCTTCGTAGTGGTGGACCGATTCTCGAAGGCCGTTCGTTTTATCCCCTTGCCCGCGCTCCCCACCGCCTTCGCTACCATCACTCTCACATTCCAGCACGATTTTCGTCATCCCCGAGGAGATTGTCAGTGACCGGGGCCCCCAGTTCACCTCCCGGGTATGGACCAGCTTCATGGAGAAACTAGGGGTGACCGTGAGTCTCACATCAGGCTATCACCCCCAAGCCAACGGACAAGCCGAAAGAGTGAACCAGGAACTAGGACGCTTTTTGCGAACCTTTTGCGCTCGAAACCCGGAAGGACTGGAGCACTTTCATACCCTGGGCTGAGTATGCTCAGAATTCCCTGCGGCCCTCGGCCACCCAGCTGTCAATCGGTGGTTCGAGCGGAGTGAGCAGATCTGGGCAGCGACCCACCGGCGCCTCGAAACCATCTTGGGGAAGTACAAACACCAGGCCGATCGCAGACGGAGTGACCACCCTAACTATCAACCGGGGGATAGAGTGTGGCTCTCTACACAGGATTTGAAGCAACCTCACAGCTACAAAAAGCTCACTCTGCGATATACTGGGCCCTATCGAATCCTCCGCCAGGTTAATGAAGTTACGTACCGCCTGGAGTTGCCGCCACATAGTCGAATATCCCCGTCGTTCCATGTGTCTCGTCTGAAACCGGTAATGGATGGTCCCCTGGCAGAGGATGTGCCGGCAGCCGAACCCCCGACTCCCCTCCAGATCGAGGGGCAATCAGCGTATCGAGTGAGTCACATCCTGAAATCTCGGCGACGAAGGCAGGGCTTGGAGTATCTAGTCGCGTGGGAGGGTTATGGACCAGAAGAGCAGTGTTGGGTCCCGCGTCGGGATATACTAGATCCCGAGCTGTTAGAGAATTTCCATCGCTCATACCCGGCTCTCCCAGGTCCCAGGCCACGAGGGAGGCTGAGAGGCGTTGGGGCTGGCCCGCGCTGAGCGCAGTCTTGTCGGGACGCAAATTCCCAACAGCCCACACGAGCGCGACGCGCGCACTGCCCGGGGCGTCCGAACTCCAACTCCCAGAAACCCCCACGAGCGCGCATGCGTAAGATCACCGAATACTAATGAACAACACCTGATGTCGGCTTTCTTGGAGACACAGGTATTTAAGAAGCCACATTCCGAGTTCACGGTGGCGTACGCTGGTAACATTTGTTTGCTCTCTAATATCTTTACGACTTCCTGGTTTACCACGACACTCTGCCTGCCTCTGACTACGCTTTTGGATCTTCCGCCCTGTATAACGCTTCCGCTTGTTTACCCCGACGCCCTGACAGTGTCCGACCCCGTCCCTGGATTATCCCGCATTCCTTTCACGCCGTGTTCGCTGTCAGCCTCCACCTGCTCCCGCGCCTGTGTCCTCCCCACCGCCTGACACATTTAATGAAAGTAGTTCTGGGTGGGAGACTTAGACTCTTGTTGTCTGCAGCTGTAACCTACACTTTTAGGTGTTAGATAGACAAATAATGTGTCTCATCGTGAGATTATTTTCATTTTTTCTGGCTTCGATCTGCTGAACACCGTCACCACAATCACCTCTTCACATCCACAACGTCACTTTCCGACTGACTCATGGGTAATCTTATCTAGTCTGCCGTCATGGTGTAGATGTGTGTTTCATAAGTGAGTAAAAGCAGCTGCAGCAGGCTGGCTGATTCACTATGGTCACTCACTATGTAATGAGGTCCATTTTCCTGCTCCTTTTTCTCTGATGGCTTTTTAAGTGCCTCCAATGTTGCAGTGTGATTTTTACACAGGAAAAAAGTGCATGTACAAATCTTACTGTGTCTTACTGTGCTGATACTACTTCTCCTGTAGTGTACCTCATATGTGTTTTTTTCCTTCTCAGGCCTCTCGAGGCCGTAATGCTCGGGTGCACAGTGGGAATTCTGCATGCTGGTAATGGAAAAGCAGCTGGGTAAAAGCTTCATATGCAGGGTGGAAAAACACAGAAATTGGAGGAGTGAAGGAGAATCTCTATTGTGCAAAAAAATGTGCAGGAGTTTATCTCAAACCTACGTACCTGTCATTATGGTCCGGTGAATCATGTCTAAAAATACTGTTAAGTGAAATCACAAATAGATGTTTATCTGACAATCTCAGTTAAAGGAGTACTAGTTGAAAAATAAGGTTCAAACAAATTTCCAAGACATTTATGGCATCCAACATTTACTTTTTGTTTCTCTTCTTAATTTAACAGACTAATATTGCAAACAAATAAAGGAAGCATATGTAACTTAGAATGTTTTCCATAATTTCTTCAACAAGCCACATGAAGTTGCTCAGTGAAGTCCCACAGACATTCTGATGTGGTTTAACATACGATGACTTACTGTAATCTATAAATATGCACCAAATTCTTTCATTCATGTTCAATAAACACTTTATCCACAGCCAATCCACCTACTGGCATGTTTTTAGAAGCAATCTGAGAGCCTGGAGGAATCCAGGTGGTCTTATAGGATCCAACCTTTTGATTTAAACTTCAGAGAAGTCTCAACATAATATGTTTTATTTTGGTCACAAAGTAATAAAGTCTGCAAAAATTCCCCAATTCAAGGTTTCAGAACTAAATCACCAGTAAACCAAATAATAATCATGAGAAACTACATGGATTGTGAGACTGATTTATTAGGAAGGAAAATAATCTCAGTAAGTAAACACAGTCACTCAGACAGAAACAGGGGCGTGTTTAGGCATGTTTCTAGTCAAGAGCAGACAGAGAACGTGATGAAGAAAGTGCACGTGGAAAGAATGCACCATGTTTCGTGTCAGCCTTGAAGAAATTGGATCTTACACAGAACCCTCAGCCCACCAGGAATTAACACAGATAACAGTGCTCACAATAACATTGGTAAAGGCATTGCTTAGAAATGACTCTAACATCTAAATTAAGTTTATTACATTACATTACACAGCACTTTATCAGCCAAGGAAGTACCAGGATTCTTGAGATTTGGGTAAATTTTTCAGGTTTCTTCCACATGCCATGTTTGAGAGTGTTTCCATGCCATTATTTCATTCAAACTGCTCTTTGCAGGGTCTACTGTGAAATTGTATACAGTTAAACTATGTAAAGATGTCAGATGTATACTTAGGCATGTTAATTCAACAACAGACCAAACTTTTATTTATTTATTTCAAACTATCAGTGCTGACACTTTGACATGTTTTTTATGCTGTGTGTATTTGTTTACAAATATATTACTCATTCCTTTTTATTATTTCCAGTAATAAACCACTAGATCCCAGTCTCATGAAGAGATCCCGAGCCAATCGAAACAATGACCTCACAAAAGTGGAAATCCAAAAAGCGTCATTTCCTTACTGTTTAAAACCCAAAATCATACATACTCACTACATGTCTCATGCATACACACGCACTACTACACAGAGGGAATTTCCTCAATCTTTTCCAGATGAGTAGACTAAATCTTCACTTCCTCAAATACAATGTCTTTCACAATCAGTCTGCATTCCAGAGGTGCCGCGTACTAGGCTCACTGGGAAAGCATAGTCAACTGTCTAAAGACCTCGAATTAAACCACTGTGATTCAAATACCAATTCTACAACACTTTCTGGGACTTTTTACATTAACAGGTCATAAAACATCAACCTAAAAGGTTCTGACAGTATCATAGACCTTTTAATTTTTGTACAAATTTTCTATACTTCAGAATAGTCGACAAATATAAATGTTATTGTTTTGCTTAATGTACACCGCAATCAGTGCAGGATCCTTTTACTCTGAACGCATCTTCAGTGCTCATTTTTGCTTCTTCATGGTGCGCTACAGGTAAAAGAGAAAAACAGATAAAATTATATAGGGAATTAAATTGAAATTAAACTTGTATAAAAAAAACATTTGTAAATTCATAAACATTTTTACAAACTTTATAAAAGAGAAAGGGTAGAGAGTAGAAGGGAGAAAGAGAATTTTCATTTGTATTTTGTAATGAACTAGAGGTATTACATAATACTGCATAATATCACACATTTTTACAGTATTGTTTTCTTTACATCACAATGTTTTTGAATTCTTCAGTCTGATTGGCCAATAGGTGTTGATAACTGTTATAATGTAAGTGACAACAGAAACTAATTTATTTCACAGAACTTCCACGTCAATGAATGTAATTATAAACAGTTAAAAAGTATGACATATGATTAAAATGATAAGGAGTATATTTAATAGATACAAATTGGTGGCATTGGCAAAATGCTGTGGTATTAAAAGATTTTTTGCTGTTACTGGGAAATAATCAGCTTTAGGATGATAAGAGTATCTGAGAACCAATTTGAGAGGTATGAAATAATATATCCAAATATTTTCCCTAATGACCAATACAACTCTTTATTTTTAACTCAGAAAAAAAACGAATTAAAGAAGACGCAAAATAAATTGTTTTTGTAAGATACAATGACTGTTAGCAAAATCATGGTGTTTGGGAAATTTCTGTCAAGCAAATTCTCCAGATTAAACTGACTTGATGATTATTGAAACAATGTGTATAAATCCAAATTAAAATATTGAGATTCATGAATCTGTTGCAGATGTAGTCCATGTATCAAAGTCAGATGTATGACCTCCAGAAACCTGAAAACAAATCCAGACAAATGCAGGCATTCTCACGCAGCGGTTTCTGGGAAGAAATCGCCGGAAGGTATTTGTGGTTGAATGTTAAATCTACATGGAAGTATTTGTTCTACAAGTTTGTGCAGAGTGTTGTAACGAAAATCGGGTGAAGACAAGTCAATCAAGTATTTTAGAGATATATTTATTTTCTCTTGACAAAGGCATGCTAATTTAATACTAACTTGTTACAATACAGATATTTCACAACCCTTTAGGAATACCTATCTTCTTTGAAAATAATCTATTCTGTCATTATTAATCTCAGGATTTAAATTGGGGGTGGGTTGCAAACATGGTTAGAGTTTGTGTCTGTATATCTGTGCTCATTCCCCCGACAACATATTTTGACTGATCTCGGCTCAAAGTCTAATGTTGTCATGATATCTGTCCAAGGCCTGCTGATTGGAAACTATGCGCCCTGACTTTCTGTTTCACAAAGAAATATGTAAGCGTATGGGATAGAACCATAATGCTTAATCCACTTTATTCAACATATACAGTAGTTGTACAATATCAATTACTATTCCAGAAGTAGTGCAAGAGACAGTTACAGTTGCAAGATGTGTATTTTCTTCTCTAATACGTTGTTACCCTCTGCTCAGCTTAATAACTGCACCAATTCTACCAATCTGCACCTATCCACTAGTGTCTTAAGAGAGTTCCTGTCAGTTTTAGCTCACTCTTCCCCTGTTTGAATGGACAATTCAGATAGAATTCTTGGTGCACATTTCAGAGTCACCTTCTGTTTGAAATAATCCTACAAGTTTATCCCGTTGCTCATAGACTTGTTGAACTGTCTGTTTCAGATGTATCATAAATCGTTCATATCAATGCATTAGACTAATATAATTTCTATAATAACAGCACATACACTGGAACTTCCATGGCAGACAATCCACATAATCTAAGGCTAATAATAAATATTTAAAAATGTGTTGTTGTTTAACAACGGAAAATCTATAATCGTTGATATGGTGATGTTTTCTGTTAGGAGACATTTAAGTAACATTTATGAAAAACATCTCAGATTACAATTTTTTGTAACAGTCATTAAGCCATGGGAAAAGATTCAGGACAGAGGAATTGACACTTTCCGGTTTTCTAAGTTGCATGGTGTGTTGCAAGGTGTGTTTTTTATTTCAAGAGAGTAAATACAGGAGAGGCTACTGCAGGAATGACGGTTTATAGCTCCTGTTATGAAAGTGATAACAGGAACTAACTTGTCTGGTGGATGTTCCATAACATAACATTAAATGTGTAATGTGCAATGTGTCATTCTTTAATAATTAAAACTTATACTCATTAGCAAATATCTGTGGTATAAGCTTATAGTCATTCCATATCCCACCACTCTGGAGGGGATTATTATTTTTTTTTACAACAGCTTGGTTCTTCATGAGTTATTCCTTACATTCATCACTCTTGGTGTGTCTTTCTTCCAACCCATTTTACACAATATTGTCTCTATCTTCATGTGATCCGCACATAACTACCTTGAACAATATTAACTTAAATATGTCAATATATTTGTGAACAACAATAAAACAGCTGTCTCCAATGATCTGGTAGGCAATCATAAAACTGACCAGTCGAACAAATGTCAATCAAATGTATGTCACTTCCTTTATCAAAAAATAAAGTAAAAAATATCATATGGTGTCATGTTCATGCTTGAAAGGCAAACTTCTCTGGCATCCAAAAAGATTTACATGAGAAGTAAACTGAGGTGGAATAAAACAGAATTCCCATTACGAGAGAACCCCAGTGATATAATATCCGAATTTACCACAAACTGTATTGCGCAATATTTTACGAGTAGCAGCATGCGGCTAGAACCAGTTTCACTAATGAATCTGAACCAGATTCTGAGGTTTCTGGCAGGTCATTGTGATTCATGGTGGACTTATTTCGTCATGAGGAAATCTTTGTGAGACAAATAAACATGTCTCAGAGTGTAGCATACATGAAAGAGGGATACTTCCTCCCCTCCTCCTCTTCCCCCTTATAAGGCCTCAGGAAGAGCCAGGCCAGCCTGGAATAAAAAAAAAACCTTAATTTTACCTCCATCTAGTGATCACCATGAGGAAGCTTATTTTTGCAAAAACATAATAACCCAGAACTCACAAATAATTTAAACAGACTTTACTGAACTTTCAATAGAACAGATACAGTAAAAGTGATATATGGAGGCAAACTGCATTTTAATTGAGATTGGGTTTGAATAAAAGTTCTGACCTGATTAGATTTTACAATTCTTTCTTGTTTTGTTTTTTTAACAAAACCTAATTTTCTTTTCTTGAAAACAACTTTGAGGTATATAACATCAAAACTGAAAAAATTGTGAAATGTAAAACGTTGCAGGCAGTACCATATTGTGTTCACCAAATTGAAATACGTTTTTGAAATCAGAAAAATAATTCTATGTACAGTTTTGCTTGTCGACTTTTTTTTTAAGTCATGGGGCAAAAACGGTTCACAAAAAGCACTCTTTCATTTATTTCTTTATTATTATTTTTATTTGAAAAATGGGAAAGAATTGAAGTAGAAAAATTACTACTACAAGGCAAGAGTTGATTTTTGACAATATTTAACCTTAGTGCTTGCCATTGAACAGTGAGGCACACTTCAACGGAAATAAAGCTGAAAGCTGAAAAAAGTATGCAGTGTTTTCATTTCCTTATATAAGAACAGTATTTGTTTTTCTAATGAGTACAGTTTTTTTCTGTAACAATTGCCAAAGTGTTTTTTTCTAATTTGAACCAGACAAAGTGTGGTTTGTCCTTTATAGTAAAAAATAAAATAAAAATAGTTGACAATAAAAATCATACAGTTAGTCTATTTCAAGTTGAATGACCATATCTGTACATTTCCACATGAAAAAAAAGAGAAAAAGGAGAGTGGTGTCAGGAAAAGACAAGACACAACATGTCCAGGCAGTATTATAATCTTGTTGCCTAGAGCAGAAGAAAACTGTCATTAACTGCATAACATCATCAGGTTTCAAGCAGGCCACGTATACAGCAGCTACCTCTGTCACACTAAACAGATGTGTGAAAGTCCATCCTTTCCTCATTCCAGTCAATCTTCTCACTCTCTGACTTTGGGAATATATAGTGCTAAACACAAGAGCAAGAAGAATTAATTTTCTTGCTAATAGAAATTTTGCCTAGAGTAGCGCTAGCAATGAACTGCACTTGCTGAATAAATGAAAGGCTTAAAAGCCAAATTAGGAAGCACGAAATGTTACCTAACCGATTGCTAACAATGGGTTGCCTCACACAGTCTTGCTTAACACATCCGAATAAGTAAATTCCTCATGAACACGTCACTCATGCACATGGTAATTATGAAAATGTCACTGAATTGTAATAGTAGTAATTTTCTGGCGAACCATTCCAAGCTGATGTATACATGAATCCAAAACCTAAGGTGAGCCAGTTAGGATGATCTATTAAACTCATTCATTCATTCATTCATTCATTTATTCATTAGTTTATTTATCTCAGTAAGAGTTTTATCCTGGTCAGGTTCATGGTAGATCCATAGCCTCTCCTGAGGAACATGAACAGCTTTATGCAGATAATGGATCCCACTACCCAGTCATAAATTATTTTACTACAACAGCAAATGCGGTTGTGTTTTATTCCTTACAATATCACTAAGTATTAGGACACTTCAGTGGGCCTCAAAAACCCAAGAAACAGATTCTATTGTCATTTCTACTCTAATTCATTGTCTATCTTGCAGATTTCAATGTGAAGTTTAATAATGACTTATTATTAAACCTTGCATTTGTACATTTACACCATCTACCAAATAAACAACTTCTTCACCCACTTTTCCTGAAGGATCATGAATCTATAATCTTTTAAATCTATAAAAGTTTACAGCAATCAGCAATCTATATAGTCATTTCACTGTCTTTCATCTGCCTTCATAGAGAGATTGGTTTATGAAGGAAGCTTCATTATCCTGCTCTAATCCGATTACACGCCATTAAATTATTTCTAGAATGTCATCATGACGCCCATGTCTAATTCTAATAAGCACCTCAGACCACACCCACCGTCTTCAACATAGAGGGACCACCGGGGTCTGAGAACTTCTAAGCAAAATCCATAAACCTATAGGAGAAGCATCTGTTCAAGGCACACTGTACTCTCAGGTAGGCTAGACAGCTCTCTATCCCAACCTCTTTGTCTCTTTATAATTAGATAACATTTAGTGTATCCTATATTTGAAAGAAATCCTGTTCATTGCTAACCATTAACAAGCATCTTCAATCAGATCATGTTCTTGATAATGAACTACCAAATATGATTTGCTCAGAGTGTTTTTTTTGTAATGATGTGCCTGTGCTATGCACTCTTAGATAAATGGTTATTCAAAGTTCATGGGATAAGTAAGGGTTCTTAGCTTCAAAAAAGGTTCTGCTTTGGACCCTTTCAGATAAGAATGCTGCATACAATTCAATTCAGTTTTATTAACATGTCACAAAGTAAATTTACAGAAATCTGGATGCACTAACCAGACTTAAATTGTCTAATATTGGCTTATACATTGTATTTCCTCTACAGTGCCATATAACTACAGAATAACACATTATTTTACAGTGTTTTGTACTTATAAATTTTTGTTCAGTTTATCTTTCCTTCAAATTTTCAAATGTCAAGCGTTTTTGTTTTTGCTCTAATCCTCCAAAGCTCATGACCTGTAATAGTCTAACTATGTGTTTCATCTAGCTGTATATCTAGATGATCTTAACACGCACACACACACGCACACACACACACACACACACACACACACACACACACACACGCACACATAAAACTTTTGTAAAAAAAAGGGTTTTTCATGAGAAACCCAGAAGAGGATGTGTTTCCGTTTCAGTGATTAATACTATGTACAAAAAGTGAAAGAACAGATTGAATCATAGATATATGAATATGTACTGAAATTAAAATGCCTGTGCAGAATATATTAAAGACACCGTCATAAGAAATTAATTATATATAATACTAAAATTAAACAACAACAAAAAACCTATAACTAAACAAACACTGCAAAAGCAATCTCTGAATTGATTGAGAATGATTTCATATTCTAACAGATATCATATTAGAACATATAGACTGACTTTAAACTAATTTAAAAACCTATTTATTAGAGACTACGGTGCACAACATTTGGAGAATTAAAAACTACAGACAGACAAAAAAAACAAAACAAATTCTAGACAAAACAACAACAACAGAAAAAATAGCTAGAGACAGCACAAGTAATATACTGTATATAATATGTATTTTTTTTATTAAAAAACATCCTATTTGGTTTACTGACCAAAGATTTCCACCTGAGACAATTACTACATACACCTAAAAGCACCCATACACAGTGCAGATGTCTGCTGAAATGCAAAACCAGTGTATAATCATGTGAATTAATCTTATAATCCAGGCTCAACCTTGAGAAATGTAGGTGACACTGACAAATAATCCACCTTCCTGTAGTTACATCATCATAATCAGCACGGGTTGATCCACCACACCTGCTGACATCCTTTTCTCTAGCAATCAGTCTATTCATTCACTTTATCATTTATTCATTCATGCTTTCAAGTAGTTACAAGCGAAACACTGTAATTTAAGAAATAAATGATAGTATACTGTTGGGCAATTTTCTCAGAATGCCAAGGAAGCTCTCTCCATTTCTCCTTTGTTGATTACCCAAAAGGAAGTTGCACAAAGCGGGCAAATTTGAAGATTATTTATACCATTTCCTGCAAAACCCAGAAGTTCTGTCTTTATCTTTTCTCAGAAGTCTTGCTGCAGACTGTAAATATGTCAGACTTGGTGCAGGAAGACGAGCTACCAGCACCACACACAGGTAACACAATGACAGAGATGATTACTCAATAAATCATTGGTTCTTATATTCTTATATTCTTATATTTACATTCATCTTCAGCAAGCACTATATTCTAGTTAGGGTCACAGTGGATCTGAAGCCTTTTCTGGGAACACCGTGTGCAAGGCTGGAGTGCACCATTGATGGGATGCCAGTCTACTACAGTGTACCATGCACACACTCATTCATACACTTCTTCACACCTAGGGTAAATTTATAGTAACCAATACACCAGAGTGTCTTTGTGATAATAAAAATTGTTCTAAAAAATTGAAAGCCAGACATGATTCTTGCTCAGGTCCTGCATAGTCTATAACTATATCGAATTGATCAGCTAACCACCAAATTTATTGTTAGGTGTTGAATGGAGGGAAAACATTTGTCCAGCACTGTGGGTCTAAATGAGATGACTAGAGAAACCCTACCATGTAAATACAAATGTTTTTATTAAGCCCTATCTCTAACAGGAGTCATCAACATAGAGACCGTCCATCCATCATCTACCGCTTACTCCTTGTTCAAGGTCAACGGGGAACCTGGAGCCTATCCCGGGAAGCATCGGGCACAAGGCGGGGTGCACCCTGGACAGGGTCAACATAGAGACCAAGTTTATTTACTTCCCTGCTCTTAAGGCAAATGACTTACCTCACTTCAGGGAAGTCACCAAACTTTTTATTTTCTGTGCCTGAAGCTGTTGACTACACAATCTATAGGCAAAACAATGATGCAATGCTTTTTCAGTTGAATATGTCACACGAAACCAGACTGTGAACATCACCGTATTATGTCTGGTGACATGTAAATATGTAACAATGCTACCAGCATCATGTGTCACCCAAACCAGATGAGTGTACAGGAGTATGAGATAATCTAGCTCTTTCACCATAGTCAGCTCTGATTTACCTAAACTCGTTTTTTCATCTTCTGTATCATCTGTTCATCATGCGTGAAGTTGGTTCCCACTCAGTGCTAACAGGTTTTGCTTGAACAGTGCGGTAGGTTTCATGTGAGAGCGTAAAGAGACATCATTTCAGTCATTTTCATCAGTGTTGGCAGTTTGGGTGATTGACATAAGAGTAACAACCAACAGCACATTCTGGGAACCCATACGATAATCTCTGACTCAACCTGATTGTTTTCTAAGGAAATATGTAACAGCAACAAGAACAAGAAGAAAAATATTATAGCTAATATATTGCTAACAACAAATGAAACCTAATTCTGATCACTTAACATGACCCAAGTATAAAAAATTGAATCAATTCCCTTTCTTTTGGTAAATGTGCACTTATATAGCACTTTTATCCAAAGCGCTTTACACTGTGTCTCATTCACCCATTCACACACACACCAATGGTAGCAGAGCTGCCATGCAAGGCGCTAGCTTGCCATCAGGAGCAACTTGGGGTTCAGTGTCTTGCCCAAGGACACTTCGGCATGTGGAGTCACCCGGGTCGGGAATCGAACCTCAAACCTAAAATCAGTGGACAACCCACTCTACCACCTGTGCCACAGCCGCCCGTGGCTCTTTTATCTTTAGCAGTGCCAGCTATAAATTATGTCTTATCAATGCTGTTGAGGTACACCTGTAGATTATAGAAGGTGTTGATTATTCCTGTGGTTTCTGCAGGTCCCAAAGGAGTGATCCATGACTGGAGGAAATTTAAGCTAGAAAGTGAGGACCATGAGAGCACGCCACAGAAGCGGAGAGAGCTCCTCAGACAGATGTCCAATCCCAAGGCTAATACTGACGATAACAATGAAATAATTAACCGCAAGGTCATTACCCAACACCACAAAACCACAAAGGACTTTACCACAATCATTTTCAACATGCCACTGTCATCTTGCTTCATAACTTAGTGGTCCATATTAGGTGGACAACTGTACAATCAAGTTGAAGCAATGTTTCTTGACAAATTGGTACATAGTATTTCCACTGAACTACATAAGGAAGGACTAGACCTACAGTAAAAGGGTTGCTACTGTCAGTGACTACCTAGTTATTAGCCATATGCAGCGTTATATCATTTATATCATATCATATCATATCATATCATATCATATCATATCATGTTATGTTGTCTTGGCATCATATAGAACAAAAACTCCATGGTGTCCAATGAACATCACTTGAGCCAATAAAGTAATAGGGAAATGTTGAAATGGAAGTCCACAAGGACATATTCAAGCAGTATTGCCTTAGTGTCTCCACATCATAACTGTGGATGGTTAGAAAAAATTATTTTAAATGATATCTATGAATCATGCAAACATTTAAAAACAAATATGTTCAGATGATTGGTTCTGTGTTAATACTGCTTGTGTAGTAATTTACTGTATTTGTTTCCTATATTTATACAGTATGCCATATGTGTACTGTATTGTGACCAGACCACTCTTGGGATTTTTTTTTTTAGAATCTCAAAAGACACATTTGGATAAATAGGAATAAACAAATTATTTAACATTTTATGTGGCATGGTGGTACAGAGGGTAGAGCTGCTGACTCCAAACTTTTTGTTCTCTGTGCCTGAAGCTGTTGACTACACAATCTACAGGCAGAACATTGGTGCAATGCATTTTCAGTTGATTATGTCACTCGAAACTAGACTGTGAACATCACCGTATTGTGTCTGGTGACATGTAAATATGCAACACTGCTAACAACATAATGTGTCACCCAAACCAGATGAGTGTACAGGAGTATGAGATGATCCAAGAGGAGGATGAGAGATGTCTGAGGAAATACCGCAGGCAGTGCATGCAGGAAATGCATGAGCGCTTGAGCTTCGGGCCCAAATTCGATAGTGTCTTTGAGCTGGAAAGCAGTGAAGCCTTCCTCAAGACCATCGAGAATGAGCACCAACTCACGCTAATCATCGTGCATATCTATGATGATGCTATCAAAGGATGTGAAGCTCTCAACAACTGCCTGAGCAGCTTGGCGGTCGAGTACTCCAGCGTGAAGTTTTGTCGAATCCGAGCATCTGCCACAGGTGCAGGAGAAAGATTCTCTGATGATGTCCTGCCCACTGTGCTGGTGTATAAGGCTGGAGAAATGCTGGGAAACTTCATTTGTGTTACCAAGCATCTCAATGAGGAGTTCTTCGCTACTGATGTGGAGAACTTCCTCAATGAATATGGCTTGTTGCCAGAGAAAGAATTCGCTGTCTGCCCTGAGGATGATGAAGAGCTCGGGGTGGAATAATCTAGAAAGATCATACTAGCGGAGAAGAGACATAGTAGAAGATCCATGGCAAATGTTTGGGACTAAGTATACAAATTGGCAATCGTTTTGTCATGTATAGAAGCTCATTAACTCACATGCTCTAATCAGATATACACATCCCATTGCAGTTACTATACATTATTAAGAACTTGCATGTGGGTTAAGGTGATGTTAAAACACACTTATATTAACCTAAGCAAGGTGTTTCTTATCAGTAACTGAACAAAGACACCAAGACTCTCCTAGCGCATTTCCACAGAGAAAATAAATAAAACTGACTGAAACCTAAATTGTATCATCTAATTGCATAATTTGAAGGTGGCCCCATAGAGGACAAAAAAAAACCTAATTCCTGTTTTTTTCTGAAATTTATGAAGGTCCTTGCTTAATCTCTGACCATTAATGCTTAACCATTAGTGATTAACTGGGTGTGAATAAGAAACATCAGTTTGAAGTGGTTATGTTTTGGTCTGATACCAAAGTCAACATTTCTTTCTTTTTTTGAACGTCATGTTGTCAGTTCACTAATCAGACCAGAAAAGGTAAATAAAATAAAAGATAAACTGTGAAACTCCCTTTCTGACCTGTCTGAGTGTTTATGATGTCTCTTGCCCTTTAATTAATCTGTTTTGATGAGCTGCCTTCAGCTAAAGCATATTTTAACTAGAGTGACTCCAGCTAGAGATATCAGGACGATTCTGTGACATTTTAATTTGAATGATCTACACTATTTCTAGCTCCACCCACATGCTCTGGCCTGACTCATGGGGTACTGTAGCTGTGTAAAAGGTCTAACCAAATTCAGCACAAATAAATAGTTACAATATGGCATTTGAAACAGTGACAACATGTGGGATTAAACTTAATTAGCCAAGACACACCTACATATTACAGTATATTATGTTCTCTTGGATTTCCTGATCATTATATTTTAAATGGAAAAAAAAAAAAATTATATATATATATAAAAGCCATTTCTCAAAGATACCCATAAAAAGTCTCGTCTAAAGTTTGCCACAAGCCACCTGGGAGACACACCAAACGACAGACTCTCCCACCTCAGCTGTAGCTCTCTGCAGTTCATCCGGATCATGGGCCTCTTGGCTGCATCTCTGATCAGTCTTCTCCTTGTCTGAGCTGAAAGTTTAGAGGGACGGCCAGGTCTTGGTAGATTTGCAGTGGTCTGATACTCCTTCTATTTCAAAATGATCGCTTACACAGTGCTCCTTGGGATGTTTAAAGCTTGGGAAATCTTTTTGCATCCAAATTTGGCTTTATACTTCTCCACAACAGTATTACGGACCTGCCTAGTGTGTTCCTTGGTCTTCATGATGCTCTCTGCACTTTCAACAGAACCCTGAGACTATCACAGAGCAGGTGCATTTATACAGAGACTTGATTACACACAGGTGGATTCTATTTATCACCATCAGTCATTTAGGACAACATTGGATCATTCAGAGATCCTCACTGAACTTCTGGAGTGAGTTTGCTGCACTGAAAGTAAAGGAGCCGAATAATTTTGCACCCACCACTTTTCAGTTTTTTATTTGCTAAAAAAGTTTAAAATATCCAATAGATTTCGTTCCAATTCACAATTGTGTCCCACTTGTTGGTGATTCTTCACAAAAAATTTAAATTTTATATCTTTATGTTTGAAGCCTGAAATGTGGCAAAAGGTTGAAAAGTTCAAGGGGCCGAATACTTTGCAAGAGCACTTATATATATATATATATATATATATATATATATATATATATATATATATATATATATATATGTATATATATATATATATATATATATATATATATATATATATATATATATATTTATATATATATATA
The DNA here is from genome assembly GCA_012411365.1 of Ameiurus melas. NCBI lineage: Eukaryota > Metazoa > Chordata > Actinopteri > Siluriformes > Ictaluridae > Ameiurus > Ameiurus melas. Next base: position 26,029,235 of record CM022759.1, read on the forward strand.
TATATATATATATATATATATATATATATATATATATATATATATATATATATATATATATATATATATATATATATATATATATATATATATATATTACATGGAAATAAATTCAAGGGAATTTATTTGGTTTAAATGTGAAGTTTTAGCTGCAACAAAAGTATTTTATTACAGTGTTAAACTAGACATCTTTTTATTGTATGTAATACAAATGAGTTTTTTCCTTTCAACTTTATTCCGTCTCTCCAGGATTTCACGATTTTGCGATGAGCTTGGGATTTAAGAAAATTACCACAAAAATCATTTCCGCGGATTTGGACCAAGACGTGTCATATGACCATCACAACAAGCATCTTGGATTCATGTCGAAGATGAATACAACTAAAAAGGTCTCATTTACCAGCAAACATCACTGTGAAATACCATGCAAAACAATTTCATGCAATTGCAATTTTGCCAATTCAAGTAGTTTTGGAAAAAAAAGCACAAAAAGATGCAGCAAAATCAAGCATTGTTGACTGTAACAATCACAAATAAAATAAAATAATAATAATCCTGTACCAACTGATTGTTTGTATGAAATCAGACTAATTCCAACACCATCAACCTTCTTGTTTGAAGTAATACAAAAGTTTAATGAGTTCAGGTCTGCACAGAATTGGCATTTTTTGATGAGAATAAAAAATCAGTACCCATTCTTGTTGTCTATTATTTTTCCTGGGACCTCATTTTATTGTATTATGAATGTATTGCTGACTGAAAAATAACACAGAAAAGCTTTGTGTGGGAAAGCAAAATACGTCACTATTCCTAATAAGCAGTAAGTAAAGAAAACATTGAGCATAAAATATTTCTTGTATTGCTACGAATTCTAACGAAGTGGTGTTGAACAGTATGTTGAGACATGTTTGGAAAGGATTCAGAGAAGGCTGAGACTTGGAAAGAACTCACTGCTTGAAAATCATTGCCTCATTGTAGACTATTGGCCAACATTCTACAATTCATTGAAGTAAACAGGGTGTTTACATTTTTCTTCACAATGGTTGATCTTTCATACACATACGTATGTACACTGTCGATATTTTGGGGCACATATATTTTGAAATATTTCCATGACAATATTGTGGACTGAATGGGTCAATATACTGTATATTATATAACAGATTATTGACCTATGTATAGTACTGAAGTTATGCTTAAGAACGTAGTGAATTGTTTAACTATACTGTATATATAGAGGCCTGATGTTAATGCAAACCGAGTACATTAATAAATAATCAAATTGCATTTTCATTAGATTACTTCCCACTTGGGTCTCCAGTTTGAACTCTGGTTAATGAGGAGTTTCATGTCTTCGCAATGTTCCTAAGGTTTTCCTCCAGTTTCTGAACAGCTCCTAAAAACATGCTGCTGGGTGATTGGGTACGAAAAATTCCCGATAAGTGTGAATGAGTGTGTAAATGAGTGTACATGGTGCGCCGTGATTTACTGGCATCCAATCTGGGATATTTTTCTTTATTCTCAGGAATATGACACAACTCAATAATTAAATAACACAAACTGAAAGCACAGTCATTCTAAAATTTTCATTTACTTAAACAAAAAAACACATAAAAACAAAACAAAAACAGGTGCGAATAAGAGCGTGTGTAAGTAATACTGCTTTGACATATATACTATAGATAACTTCTTTAATCTGTAATATACTTTAATATTTTCATATCAATCAGCGTGATTATCACTTAAAAAGTGAAGTAAAAAGGATATTCTTACTGTCCAACACTTTTTACGTTTTGCCATTACCACTACTGTATTTGAAACCATCCCGTGATTTTGCATAATCCTATGCTGTCCAAGTGTTGGAAGATTTTTGGTATCAAAGAAGTGATAACACAGATTTTAATCAAAAATTTCTTACACTGGCAAAACTTTGTCATCAGCCATCTTTGGTTGCAATGGGACTAAATCGCCAGCCAGTGTGTAGGTCACATTACACTACATACATGTCCTTAAGACCACTGATTTCAATTCACAAAATTTTTTGTATAATACAACGAGTAATAATGCATGAACGTCTGCAGGACTGCACAACATGCCTTTGATGTGTGTGTGTGTGTGTGTGTGTGTGTGTGTGTGTGTGTGTGTGTGCGCGCGCATGTGCGAGTGACTGAGACAAAACAACAATTCATAATTTATTTATGAATGAAGTGTTTAATAACGGAACTCAGAACATGAGAATGAGGACACTGGTCATTGCTTGGAAACCGCTCCATTTGGACAGGTTCCTGTATTACAGCCATCAGTGAGTCACTGCCTCATTTCTATTATGGATCAGTGAGGAAATTTTAATAGGGTGGAAAAAATATATATAATTAAAATCCTTGGTTAAATAAATGTAATATGTTGATGCTGGTTTTAATATTTTTTTAGTTTGATCTTTTTTTGTTTGATCTTGTGGACAGTTATTTTACAAGTTATAATTTACAATTGTAATTCAGAAAATATGTAATTTGAAGAGACTGAAAAATAATTTTCTAGAGTTTATTCATTTATTTTGATGAAGTTATAAAACAACTGTGGTCTCGCTGTTACTCAGTAAGATAAAGTAGAGAGGTCGCTGTGGCCAAGAGGGCGACCGCAGCTGCCACCACCATGCCTGCTGGGAAGAGAGACGAAGAGAAAAAAAAGAGAATGATGAATGGGAGAATGAGGGAATTTTTTTTAATACACTGGAAAAACACTGACCCATTGTGATTCACTTATGACTGGAGCCAGTCACATACAATTAGAGGAACAGTTCAGCAAAAAAAAAAAAACATTTACACAGTTTTCTCTCTGTAGCCAGTCATCCGAGACGTGTTTGCAGTCTCTTTAGTTTGGCACTGGAGTTACTGTAATGGTTGCTGGTGCCAGATCAGCTGATTTGAGTAACTGAGAAACTGTTGATCTCCTGGGATTTTCACACACAGCAATCTACAAAGTTCACACAGAATGGTGTGTGTCAAAAACAACAAAAAAAACAAACCCAAAACAAAACAAAAACAAACAAACAAAAAAACATCCAGTGGCCGGCAACTCTGCAGGCGGAAACGGATTAATGATAAAGCGCATTAATGATAAAGATCAGAGGAGACTGGCCAGACTGGTTTGAGTTGTGTCAGCCAAGAATAGATATCTGCGGCCACAGCGGGTAAAGGTTCACTGAAACTAGACTGCTGAAGATTGGAAACAGACCAGGCGATGGAACCTGATATGGTCTTTTGCTGTTGTAGCGCATCCACCACAAGGTTCAACATACTGTGCAATCGGAGATGCTTTTCTCCTCACCACAGTTGTAAAGAGTAGTTATTTGAGTTACCATAGCTTTCTTGTCAGATTCAACAAGTCTGGACAGTCTCCTCTGACCTGTCTCAGGTCACTGAACGGTGTTTTTTTTTTTTAACCATTCTGTGTAAACTCTATAAACTGTTGTGAGTGAAATAATTTTTTTTCCACTTAGATCACATTTCTCCCCATTTTCATGTTTCATGTGAACATCAACAAAGTTTTTGTATATCTATCTGCATGATTTTGTGCATAACAATAATAATAATAATAATAATAATACTTCCTAATTTACTTACACATTGACACAGAACCTTTGGTCAGTAACACACCTGCATATTGTATTGCTGCTTTCTTTTTTGGCACTGTTTCTGCACTGGATTGTGTAGGCACTTGAGTAGCTTCTTCATCACATCCATCTTCCACTCCCAAAACAAAGCAACGTTCTGAAACACACGTACACACAGACACACACCTACATTAACACAGAAATCCCCACATGCACATTCTCTCCATATTATAGGGGCTCGTTAATTCCTAGCCTGGGGCCTTAGAATCAGTGTTATTATTTGCACTGTGTTCAGCTCAGTTGTTCATAGCATATCAAGAGTTTGTTCAAACTGGTCTATGCAGGATTAGGCAATGTTCATAGAGCTTTTATAATGTCTTCAAAAATTTCTGGCACACATTCTGTTAACACACCCTTCAAGCATCATCTTTTTTGGCATTAAAACTGTAGATACATATTCTAACTAGGAACGGGGAAAAGTTCAACTTTTATCAGTTTAAAAATCACGTGTGGTCAAAAAGATTTGCTCCATGAACATTACAGTACATTGATTATTTTTTTTAACTGGTCATGTCAAAAATGCTGTTTGTCAAATCATGTATTTGTTACATGACAAACTCTCGATACCTTCCAGTGAAAAAAGCGAAATGTTCCCATATCTCAAAATGATGCTACCTTCAAAATCTGATAATGATTGGACGTTTGTAAGAAAGGAAAGTAAAAAACTATCAAAAAATGATCAAAATGGCAGAAAATGCAATATGGTAGAAATTAACATCATGGTGTCCACTGAACTCGACTTGACCCAAAAAATCAGAGGAAAGTGGAACTGTGTTTCTACAACACTGTCTTCGGGGGTTATTATAAACATATTTCCAAAGTTGCCCTATTGTTGCCGCTAGAGGGCTTGAGTTTTGTAGACCAAAAATGCTGTGAAGGTAGCAGAGACTGTGCCAATTTTCATAAAAAGGGCTATGGGACTTTCGAAGCTTCTCCCCGTAATAAGCAAACCACTTCCTGAATTATGATGATATATGTCACATTACTCTGAGCCTCCATGCTGGTGTCCACATCCCCCTCTGCTAAGTCACACCCAAGCATTTCTTTGAACCGCTCAGTCACGTCCGCAGTGCTCTCATCTGGGAAAATGTAGTCACACACACTCAGGCCAGAGCCTGATAGGGGGGCAAACACACGCCGTGGTAGATCCTGCTGCCCACAGGCTAGATCTGCTGAGACCAACATGAAATCATATAATTTTTTACTTTTAAATGTGCTTGACTTTGTTAATTCAACACTATATTAATTTAAATACACGTGCAATAGGGAAAAACCTGTTTTTTCTACTGAAAACACACCATTATTTTACCCTCTGAATCACAATTACGAAAGTCCGTGTTTCTCTGCAGAACATGCAACATTTGATAATGCTTCAGGGAGCAAGAATGAGAGTTAACATTGACCATGTCTATATTTTTTATTTTTCAAGGTTCATACAGCTTTTCTAAAGTGGATATTCAGAATTAACTAAACCCCAGTATAAGTTACAGCTTAGCTTGAAGTTAATAGATTAAAGTTTAACACTTTCTATTGAGTATTTTAAACCTGAAACTTTTATTTTCTAGGAAATTTAAGTCAAACTGGCCAGATACAGTATAATGGTGTAATACAACTGGTCAGATAAATATCTGATACTCATAGACACTTCCTGCTGATATGCTTTAGATTTATTGCTTACAGGCCAACTATTAACATTACAGTCAACTCCGGTGAGAGAACTTCCTGGCACTCTAGCACTCAAAACACACAGGATATCACACAAGACATGCGAGAACGATGAAGTCCGTCTTAGAAATTTGACAAATTCTTAGCACCATCTAGTGTCCTCTTCCTCATACTTCTATATTATTAACTAAAGCCAATAATGTGTTTAACGTATTAAACTATGTTCTGGTTCTTTAAAAGACTAACATTCTTTTCCAATTTGATTAATATCATGCATTTTTTTTTTACCTGCTTCACTCATGAGCAGATCCTCCAGAAGCATCTCCACGCGGCTGAAAACCGTGTTCACTACGTCCCTCTTGATTGCCTGTGAAAGTTGTAGCAAAACACAGAAACTGTATTAATGAGCTTATGAAAGAACTACACAAAGAAAACCCCTGAGGATATTCCATCTATCCATCCATCTTCTAGAGCGCATAATCCTTTTCAGGGTCACAGGGAAACCTGGAGCCTATCCCAGGGAGCATCTGGCATACGGCGGGGTACACCCTGGACAGGGTGCCAATCAATCACAGGGCACAATCACTTACACACACTACGGAAATGCATGCATGTCTTTGGACTGGGGGAGGAAACCGGAGTACCCGGAGGAAACCCCCGCAACACGGGGAGAACAAGCAAACTCTGCACACACAGGGCCACGGTGGGAATCGAACTCCGACCCTGGAGGTGTGAGGCGAACGTGCTAACAACTAAGCGCCCCTGAGGATATATTTATTGAAAAAATAATAAATCACAGACTGGTGATGTATACTTACAGAAGTCAGGCAAACTGTATTTAACTGCATTTAATGTTCAACAAATAGAATATGATTAAAAATGGATAAATAAAATAGTATGATAAGTGTACCAGCGAATATCATTTTTTGTGGTATATTATGATAGAAAATTATTAGGTTAGAGAATACGCTACAATATTTTATATACAGTAGTGCAGTGCTGCCTTCTCACAGCTTCAGGCTCCCTGGTATGATCCAGAGCTTGTTTATATAGCGGTACAGTCTATATAGGGTTTGTGGGCTTCCTCCAGGTTCTCCAGTTTCCTCCCACCTCCCAAAAACATAGCAGTAGGTGGAATAGCTCGGCCTTAACACGGCTGAATTAATAAAAGAACACTGAATGTAACACACATTATTGTGCTCACCTGTGCGGCGTGTCTGGGTTTAGGTTTGTTGGTGTGAATGTAAGCTCTGCAGTGAACTGCTCCTCTCACACATACCGAGCCGCTGCACTCCTGCACTACAGCGCTGGACATCTGGCCTGCATCTGCGTCCTCCTGATCCACACACTTTATTAAACAGAGCAACATCTCACACAATAACTCGCTTACTTCATTCATGTTATACTTACTGTCGAGATCAGGAGCTGCGCTTGAACTGTCTGCTGCTGGCTCGCCTTCGTGCTCTTTTTCTGCGTCACAAAATGAATACAGACGATATTTGAAGAACTATAAGCAAAAATCAAGATTACAGATTTCTTCTTATACCCCATATGTAGTCGACTGGCCAGAACACATTTGATGTCTGAGTTCTGCACTTGAGATATTATAATAGTCTACTCAATAAATAGGAGGTTTACTCTGAATCCCTTTTTTTCCTGAGACATAGTTTGGTGCAACTCTTTTTCTGAGGTCCCCAGACATCTCCTTTGTTCATGCTATGATACACTTCCACAAAAATGTGTTGTGAAGATCAGACTCTGACAGATCCCTGTTCTTTAAATAAAAAAAATGCTCTCACTCACACCTGATGGTCATCCTATTGATTCAAGACACCTGACTCTAAATTCACCTTCAAATTAAACCGCTAATCCTAGAGGTTCACATACTTTTTTTCCATTCACAACTATGCAATTTTGGATCATTATCCTAAATAAATTGTAACATTGAAGGGAAAAAAAGTTGGGTATAATCAAAAGTAGCCTTAAAAATACTCACTGGCCCTGATAGGAGCTCGGAGTCATCAGTCACAACTTTGCCGTTTATGAGACAGAGAGCAGCATCGATCTGTTTAGCCCACATCCTCAGTCCATCCTGTAACATACCACACAGGAATTCATCTCATTTAGTAATCGAGCTGTCAAGCAGCTGCAGGTTAACATATACTTAAAGTAACTAAAGGCAAAATATTACAGAACCAATTCTTTGTCTTAAAGTCTCAGGGAACCTAAATTTGTGATTACATTCTGATTAATTACGTTCATCTTGGGGGCCATGATATACAGTACAGTGCCTATGTGCTACAGGTGGCCCAAATCTTTTTCACCGTATAAAACATGGTAAATGGTCAATTTATAAGCTAGCCCACTGTGCAAATGAAAACTCTTGTGAGGTCCTTAACCTTCAAATGTGTATGCAAAATGTCATAAATGTAATACAGCTTTATAATTTTGCTCAGTTTAGTCAGTGTTTCCATATACCCGCATGTTCCTAATTCTGAAAAGAGCATCTGCCATGTATGCTAACTAATCTGCCTAGTAGAAATTGTTCTACCAACAGCCAGAATACTCCTCGGCCTGTGTATACACCAGCGTGTATTCAGAAGGAGCAGCAAGCACTACAGCTGCAGCATCAGGTTGCACTGCGCTATCATAAAGCACCAAACATTCAAACCAAATGAAACGTTTTACTTTTCTACCACACAACTACAAGAAAATAAATTAAAAAATCTATTTAACGCCATACTCGTCACGATTTATTTGCAGCTGAAGTGATTAATTTCAGCTGGAGCGTTTTCACCTTTAAGGACTCGTCAACATTTTCTGATGTGACCGGGATCTGCAAGTCGAGCTGCACACTGCAGGTGATCAGAGGCCATGAGGATGAGATGCCACTCTGATACCTCCAATCTGCAGGCTTCGCTGAACACTGAAAGAAAAACGTCAGATGTACATGAATGAGTGTAGTAAAAATCAGAGAGATATGGCTTTATACGCAGACTAGTGTGGCATACCTTTGGATCTTTAACATCAAATGTTTTGCAGACAGCTCTGTTGCCAGTGAATTAAGGAAAACTTAAAACATTATGTCCGGGTTTATAGATCACAGTAAATCACACACACAACCATCTAGGACTCACAGCATTTGTTCTCCCACATGAGTAAGGATACTTCCTGGTTTTGGAACAGATGTGCAGGGTGATGCGCTCAGTCACGTCATCCTCTGACAGGTCCCACAGCTTGCTTTTGGATATGGACTTATCCACAGAAAAGACAAGCTGAAGAAACACATGTATTACTGAAGAGAGCGGCAGTAATAATGTTGCACTTTTAGAAACTATGCACTATGATATCTGTGTTTTGATGACTTTTGCTAACTTTCAGTGTCAGTTCACGTCTTTTCACCTTTTTCAGCGTGTTCTGGGCTTCTTTTGACACCTCAGGTGGGGCGATCAGAAACAAACCGAGAACGTTCAAGCCTCCGGGGAGCATCCGAGAAACCTAAAGGTTGTAGAGTACACAGCTATAAACATTTACAATGTCTATTATGTCACCCGAGTCATTTTGGAACGTTATACATGTGGTATATTGTGTATGTGAATACATATTCAATTCTGTTTGACTTATTGTTACTAGGTGTATACATACACACACTGGCAGCAGTTTCAGCACATGTTCCCTACCTGTCTGGCATGCTCGGCAACCCACTCCACATCAATGTTGTCAAGTGAGCTTGGCTTTCTCTGGCTCTCAGTGGCTCCCTCAGTCTCTCTGTGAGGCGTCCGCACAGCCAGAACCACAAAGTCCCTCTGTGCTGAACACTAAATGGAAAAGGATACTGACACTAATGATGGAAGATATGGCATATACATTTGTTATAACCCTGGGGCTACACTATATGGCCGAAAGCTGGTGGACACCTGACCATGACCCCCATATATACACCTTCCCCAAACTGTTGCCACAAAGTTGGAAGCACGCAATCGTACAGAATGTCTTGGTATGCTGTAGCATTAAGATTTCCCTCCACTGGAACTAAGAGACCCAAACCTGCTCCAGCATGACAGTGTCTCTGTGCACAAAGCGAGCTCCACGAACACATGGTTTGCCAAGGTTAGATTGGAAGAACTCAAGTGTCCTGCACAGAGCCCTGACCTCAACCCCACTGAACACCTTTGGGATGAACTTTAACACCGACCGCACCCCTTCTCACTCGACATCAGTTCCTGACCTCGTCAGTGCTCTTGTGGCTGAATGACCAGATCTCCAAAGATGACCCAAAATCTAGTGGAAAGCCTTCCTAGAAGAGTGGAGGTTATTATAAACGAAAAGGGGGACTCAATCTGGAAGAGGATTTTCAGCAAGCACAAATGGGTGTGATGGTCAGGTGTCCACAAACTTTTGGCCATATAGCGTATGAGCCAGCATCAACACATGTACATTGCACTAGCATACAACCCTTTTGGCCAAACTATTTATTTACGATTCGGGTGATGCATACAATGCTGCTACACTGGATTATTATTACATGTAAATGAATCACATGCATGAATATGAATCACATGAAATTGTATCATATGTAATTGAATCACATGAAAATTAATTACATGTAAATGAATCACATGAATATGAATCACATGTAAATGAATCACATGGATGAATATGAATCACATGTAAATGAATCACATGCATGAATATGAATCACATGAAAATGAATCATATGTAAATGAATCACATGTAAATGAATCATATGAAAATGAATAAATAAACAAAGGCAAAAAATAAACGAAAAGGGGGACTCAATCTGGAAGAGGATTTTCAGCAAGCACAAATGGGTGTGATGGTCAGGTGTCCACAAACTTTTGGCCATATAGCGTATGAGCCAGCATCGACACATGTACATTGCACTAGCATACAACCCTTTTGGCCAAAATATTTATTTACGATTCGGGTGATGCATACAATGCTGCTACACTGGATTATTGCTGCATCAGTCTGACACTTAGACAGTATAGCATCAGGTCTGTTACAGATCTATAATATCTATAGTCGCTAAATCGGACTACGTCTGACATAGTTTATGATACACCGCGCTAATGCATCCAATGCCGTCAATGTGTGTGACGTTGACTGACATGAAAATGATCCTGGCATGAGGTTAAACTGACATGAACTGGTATGACGTCAGTCCCACGTCGACCTAACTCGATCACGTGACAGTGGCAGTACAGTACTGGATCAATACTGTGTATACACAGAGCTTTGATATTGAATCAGAAATGTAAACAAGAGGAATTGGTGCATCGCTACATTGATGTCAATTTGACTTTGATGTCCTCACCTGGCCGATAAAAAGTCCAGTCTCACATGACCCAGCAGCTGCTGACAGGTTAGTTAGGTACTTCTCCACACACTCCTCAACAATGTAGCCTCTACCCATCCTGCACATTCACAACACCATCCGAAAAATCAGTATACACCATGGAAATACACTAAGCGACCTAATGTGAGACATAATCTGACCAAGGATAAGGCTGTTTATTTTATTGTATTATTTAAATATTGCTAATGCATGTAAACACATCATTATGAGTGTGTAAGCAACCATCAAGATGATGATCATGTTGCTTTACTGACACACACACCCTTACACTAATACTAGAATATTTCCTCAACAAACGTTTAAACACCGACCTGATTATATTTCATACGCTTCTGGACTTTCTTGGCAGCATGAATGAAGAATGAGAGCTGAACACTTGGGTCTACGCGGCTCAATCTCAAAAACCACTGTATTGAAAATTAATGCGCTGCCTAGGCTGTAATAAAAGACCTTACTTCACACTATACGTCAAGCCCTTTAAAAGGGAGTAAAGTGAGGCATTTGGAACACGGCGCATGCCTGACGTGTCGCCGCATGAAATACACGTCATTGTAAAGAAAACGCCTGATTGGACGGTTAAAAATGTACAGCAAGCCGTGAGACGCTGAAGGGGCGCGCGCGCTGCCCAGTCGATGTTTGTGATTGGTCGGAAAGTCTTCGCGCGAGAGAACAAGGCTGCACGCGACCTAGCCGGGTCTGAAACGGCGACTGTTTGACGTCGCGGAAGGATTTATTATTTTATTTTTTTTGGCTAACGGGTCGTTAGCGGCTCTTCTGGCGAGACATGGCGACGGCTTTGCAGCAAGTGTTGGAGAGGAATGAGATCAGCAGACTGACCAAAGCCGCGCAGAACAAACTCGAGAGGTTTCTTACGGGGAAGCAGACGGAGCTGGAGGCGCTCAGGACAAGCCATGAGAGCTATAAAGCGGACTGCGGTGAGCAGCGTGCTAGGCTAGGCCAAGCTAGGCTAAGCTAACCGGTTGGGTAAAACTAGTTGAAGTTGGTTAGAGTGGAGCAGGGAGACGAGTCACAACGCGGTTTAACGTGAAAGTGTAGCGAGTGCAGAATTCACAGCGAAACTTGTAAATAATAATAATAGAAGAAGAAGATGTGGTGCTAGGTGACGTCACAACGCCCTGGTTTGCATATTCATGGTTTTATCATGAATATGTGTATTACGTTCCAAATTAAGAGTATAATATGGAGGATGGTTTTCTTAGAATAAAAGATGACCGGATAGAGATTTATCTGAAGACTAGAATAAGACATATCGGGATCATGGGTTGTAATTATAATCGTCTTTGGTTGTGGCACCGCAAAGTAATTGTTTACGTGTCTGTGGTGGTAAAAATATTACGCCTTCTATCAACAACACAAACGGAAGGAAGCAGTGATGGTGGGGAGCTGTGATGTGGATATGATGGAAACTGTTACAGGATGGAGAAACATGCTTTTAATACCTGGAAATGTATACAAGAAGAGCATTTATGGGTTGGGATAAACAACTGGGATGGGGGATCACGCGACAGGTTTATCGGCTGGAAGAATTCGGGCTTTACACACTGATGGCGAGTCGAGTTAACTGCTCTCTCAACTCTTACAGTCATGGCCAAAAATATGGGCACCCCTGAATTTCTGTGTGGTCATACACTACTTCTCCCAGAACATTGTTGCAGTTACAAATGCTTTGGTATTCTCGGGTTTATTTTTGTTTGCATTGGAACAACACAAAAAAATAAAGTGGAGAGAGAGAGAGAAAAGCGAAATCCGAGACATTCCACACAGAACTCTAAAAATGGGCTTTTATGAAATTATTGGCACCTTTTCAAACATCTTTAGAAATAATTATATTTCAAGCATGTGATGCTCCTTTTCATTTGTAATTAAACTCACCTCTAGCAATTCACACCTGCTGTCAGTTAAAATGGTGTGTACCACACCAAGCATGAACAGATAAGGATAAGCTTGGACAGTCTCAAGGCTACATGACCATCTCCATCTTAATGTTCCTGTGTCCACTGTGCACAACATTGTCAAGAAGTTTACAGCCAATGGCACTGTAGCTGATCTCCCTGGACGTGGACGAAAGAGATGAAAGATTGCGATGAAGGATTGTTCGAATAGTGGATAAACAACCTCGATCAACTTCTAAACAAATGCAAACTGACCTGCAGACACAGGGTACAACTGTGTTGGCTTGCACTATCCGTTGCCATCTGAATGAAATGGGACAGTCTGGTTGGAGACCCAGGAGGACCCCGTTGCTGGCACAGAAACGTATAAAATCCAGATTGGAGTTTGCCAAAACATACCCAAGGAAGGCAAAATCCTTCTCGGAGAATGTACTGTGGAGAGATGAGATTAAAATAGAGCTTTTTGGTAAAGCACATCATTCTTCTGTTTTCAGAAAACGAAATGAGGTCTTCAGAGAAAAGAACATGGGCCCTCCAGTCAAACGGTGGAGGTTCACTGATTTCGGGGTTACTTTGCTGCTTCAGGCACTCTGGATGTCAACTGTGTACAGGGCATTATGAAATCTGAAGACTACCAAAAGAACTCTGGGGTGCTATGTAGGGCCCGGTGCCAGAAAGCTGGGTCTCTGTCAGAATTTATGGGTCGTACACCAGGACAGTGACCCAAAGCATACTTAAAAAATATTGTTTAAGACAAAGTGCTGGACAGCTCTGAAGTGGCCAGCAATGAGTCCAGATCTAAGTCCCATAGGGCACCTGTGGAAAGATCTCAAAACAGCAATTGCGTGAAGGAACCCGTCAAATTTGAAAGATCTGGAGCAGTTGGCAAAAGAAGAGTGGTCCCAAATTCCAGTAGAGAGGTGTTAGAAACTCACTGATTGTTACAGGGAGCGATTGATTTCAGATATTTTTTCCAAAGTGTGTGCTATCAAATATTAAGTTGAGGGTGCCAATAATTTTGTCCAGTCCATTTGTGGAGTTCTGTGTGTAATGTCTCATATTTCTCTCTCTCTGCTTTTTTGTGTTGTTCCAATGCAAACAAAAGAAATAAACATGAGAATACCAAAGCATTTGTAATTGCATCAATTTTTTGGGAGAAGTGCATTAGCTGACAAATGCAGGGGAGCCTATATTTTTGGCCATGACTTTACAACCAACAGCTGAGAATTGAGCTGGTGAGCTGTATCACATTTAATCAAGTTCAATCTCCGGTCAAAAAGTTGCTAGATTTGTCGCTGGTCTCTTAAAAAAATAAAAATAAATAATAATAATGTTGCTTAAAGAGTCTATAATGTTAGTGACAAAATTCCTAAGTTGGCAACGGTGTACTCAGACAGTTTCAGTAACTTATCCTGGTTGGGATGGCGATGGATGCCAGGGAAATTCCCACGCTGTTCTGCATGTTTAATCATTAGCATGTGCTTCAACTTTACTGCTTTTATCTCCAGCTCTAAAGCTGTACGGCTGGACTGCACATCTGTATGATTTAACGTTCAGGATAGAAATATCAATTTGTACATAAATTCCTCACCCATTACATAATCAGTGCTTGCTTGTTGTCATGATTGTAACTTAACATGTGTTTTGTGCAGAGCAACAATCGGCCAGCACCGAAAAGAAAATGATGGAGCTGCAGGAACAGCTTGTGTCCAACAGTAAAGAGTGTGAGACTCTTAAGGAGGAGAACGGCCAACTCGGTGAGCGAATGCAGCTTCGCGACAGTTTACGCTTCTTCCTTTTCCCCGTTTTCTGCTTCAGAATTAAAGAAGAGACGCCTCCCGTCACGGGGTGTGGGAGTTTAGTCATGAACAGCCTAAAAATAATAACAACCCTGAAGTTGTGTTTGTTGTTCGCGAACATATTTTACTGCACGAAGCAAATCCTTAAGCCATAAGATGTTGTAATATAATCTTACAGCAGTTATATGCTAGATGAAAGATATGAACTTATTGAGATTTTGAACATCCATGTTGTCTACAGTCACTCTATTGACCCGATTAAACCACGAGTGCGGTCAGATTGTGGTGTAATGCTACTAGATGATTGTGTTAATCCAGTAACGATCATCCGGTCATTCTGTTTAGCTGAAGAACTCAAGAAACTAAAAGCAGCTGATGATGAAGAGGAAACGTTGCAGCAGGTACGGCTTTTGATTAATGTTTACACACAGGTGTTTGCATTACAAAGTGCTTCATTTGGAAAGGTTGGACCTAGGGAAGAAAGCTTTTCATGTGACCGTTCTTCCCATGCTTTCACATATGCTGTCTTTAGTTTGTTTGATTAGAGCTCTTCTCAGATCGCCACTTCTGTATTATAAATTCTTTATTCTAATATTTTGAATTATTGGATTTTTGATTTTTGAAACCGAAAAAGACTTGAAATATTTCGTTTGATGTGTAATGAATCTAAAAGATTTAAAAGTTACACTTTTTGAATTAAATAGTGGGGGGGGATGGTCCTTTCCACGATTTAAAATTTTTTGGAGCTCCACCTGTAGGAAGTGACGAGCAATTTTGTTCTAGTGTAGAATCAGACCAACAGAGTCATCATTTCTACTGAAGAGTTATCTGCAAAACTCCTTTAATAAAAAGCTTGCCGTTTCAGGATAAACCTCCCAAAGCCAAATACGAGATCGAGGCAGAAAACAGACAGCTGTCCCGCTTGCTGGAGAAGAAATCACAAGAGATTGAAAATCTCACTGGTAATCTGACTGTTTATTCTGCTACGTGTGATTTAAGCTTAATATGTGATCATTTTCTACTGGTATAGTCGAGATTACTTTACATGAATGAATACTGTGAGTGTGTAACTTGGCTTGTCTGCAGAGGAACTTAAGCGTGTCAGTGAGAGACTGGAGGAAACCAGCACCGTGAAGATGGAGCTTCAGCTGAAACTGGATGAGCTCCAGTCATCTGATGTCTCAATTCAGGTAAACACAATCACTCTTCTCATGTATAATACACTGTTCATTAAAGGCGTTCTTCACACGTGTGTGTAACTCATGCTTTTACACAGCATTCTGTAGAAGTCGTGATATCTTCAAGAGTTTGTATTAATGGCGTTGTGCTTGAGCAGGTTGAAAAATGAGATAAAATGGAAAGTTGGAATTTTTAGTTGGCTGAAGAGGTTGTTTTTGCGTTCCCATTTTTCTGTGTAGAATGGGCATTTTGTGAAGTTGTACTGATTGTCTTTTATCTTAATAGTCTGGTTTCGGTTTTAGCTGAATGTTCAATATTTGTAGATTATATTATGTTCATTTATACGCTTGAAGTTTAGTGCGAGTTTTTTGTTTGTCCCGTTGCAGCAACGGGAAAAGAGGATGGTGCAAGAGAAGGAGCTTCTTCAGAACCAGAACACGTGGCTGAACTCCGAGCTGAAAAGCAAAACGGATGAGCTTCTCACAGTGACGAAAGTGAAGGGCATAGAGATCCTGCAGCTTAAGTGCACTTTGGAGAGCACGAACGATGAGGTACAGTACCCTTGCCGTACCTACCACTACAGTTCTGCATCACGTTGTAGTCTGTCAGACACCATCCGGTTTTAACTCCTGCAACTGCCTTTGTTTCCAGGTGACCAGGCTTCAGGAGGAAGTCAACAGGCTCAAGAGAACAAGTGAAAACCTGCAGAAGACCACGGAGAACTCGCTGACCAAACTGAAGGAGGTCGGTCACTCTAGCTGTAAATAGTTTTGGTCACACTGGGCTTTATTTATCAAAGTTTACAATAAAATGTAATTATACTACAACTATATCTCAAATCGGATTTGCTCAGAAGGTTTTCCATAACAGCAGCTCTGACCAGTAGTGCCAGCTGCAAGCCACAAAACGGGTTCATATTAACATGCTCGTTTTTATACACCATCAGTTCTGTTGTTTCTTTATACCTTGCACAGGAAATAGCTTTTTTGTGCTAAATTTATTTAGCATTTTTGGAAGAAATCTCCAGTGTCACTATTGGAAATTAAAGGGGTGGTGTGTGTATATAGCTGCTATAACATAAGTGATAACAGGATCTAACATGTTCGCATGCGTTCCACAACATTAAATGAAACAGATCAAATGTATGATGCATGTTTCTTTAATAAATATAAAATTGGAATCAATGGCAAATCTGTTATCGACATATTAAGTTGTTTATTAACTGTTATTGCTCTAATTATTGAACATTAATCATATATCCATATATAACTATGCTGGATAATGAATATTCTCTGCTTCCCTCTGCATGCCATGATGTTTGAATGCAGTCTTCTCGCCACCTCCCTGTGATGTCAGGGTGCTCATTTTTATTAACAAGTATTCAACTTGATCTTCTCCCTCTTTTTCTCCTCACCTCAGGAGAAAGATCAGCGCATTGCCATTGAGGAAAAATATCGCAATGAGCTGAATGCCAACATGAGACTCTGCAATTTATACAAGGTCAGATAATCTAAAAATAGTGTTGGTAGAATTTTTCATAGCTAACGTAACTGTTTTATTGGTATGTTTAATACAGGATTATAGGTATGTTTGTAATAACTTGCTCAGGTCATGGTCTGAAGCAATGTTAAACAGTTTAGCTAACATATAATTTTACTTAGTGCTTTATTGTAACATTTCATCATAGCTGCTATAGAGCTGGTATCAAGGTATCGTTTAAGGAAGATAAGGTTTAATGCTTTCTTTTAATTATATATTAATAAATCTGTGTACTACAGATCATGTAAAAGCCCATGAGATTGAATTACTTTCACTACTTGATGTTCGGGAACAAAACATTACACCTTCAGATTTGATCTGCTTCTGTTCATTTCTAAAGTCTTCCATAGTTTAACGAGTGCTTCTCATTAATTCCAACAACTACGACTCGATCATTGTTTGCAGTTTTTTTTAAAGAACTCCTGAATTGGTTGTGGGTGGAAGCTAGTTTGCTGAGAAGACTTTGAGATTAAAAATGCTTAGGGAGATAGTCTTTCCACAAACAGAGTGCTGGCTAGTGATATCACGAACACTTCAGAACGATAACATTGTCCATGTTGAAGGTTGAGTGTTTAATAACTGATCGACACGCGCTCGTTCCATAGTTAATTTGGCCTGCTGGGAGTTGTGTGATGGAGTGTGCGGTGTCTTATGTTCTGAGACTCTCGTCCTGTACAGAGCGCAGCAGCCGACTCTGAGGCCAAGAACGCAGAGCTCAGCAGAGGTGTGGAGGAGCTTAACAAACTGCTAAAGAAGGCAGTGGAAAGTATGAGCGTTTTGTCTACAATACGGTGCAAATACGAAGGCTGTTCATGTTTTATAGGATTTTCATTAGCAGCATCTGTATATTGAAGTGTTTCTTGCCAACAGCTAGCAAAATTTCTGAGAAGAAACTCTCTGAGCTGGAAGGCTCCCAGGGTAAAGTGGAGGCCGAGCTACAGGAGAAGATTACAAATCTGGAGAAGGAGGTGGAGAATGCCAACACACGCCTCGCAGACTTCAAGCGGAGAGGTGCGGTGTTCATCATTCTGATACAGGCTTAAAATTAATACATTCAAACAAGATCGCCATAAATTAATGCTGTTTAACCCTTTGAAGTCTTAAAAAGAATTTAAATGTTTTGCCATAGATTTTATTTTGCTTTGTTAAACCAGCTTCAATTTTTTTTTTACTTTAGTGTTTGGTATAATTTTTTCAGCTTCATAACTTTTTGAAATATAATTTATGAAATATTAATAAATTAGGAAAACAGACTTAATGAAATGTGTTTTCCCCAACAGCATAAACGGTAAATATAAATTTTAGAAGTGAAAAAAAAAATAACTCTATTGAACTATTTACAGATAAAACTGATTAGTCACAGGCGTTTTATCAATCTGGTCAGGGTTTCCTTTTATCCTTCTGGTCAGTCCACCATGAACGCAAAATATAAACTTAAAATTCGAGAAACAAGAAACTTTAGCGAACTATTTACAAGTAAAACAGATCAGTCACAGGCATTTGTATTTCAGTCTGTGCAGTACTGCAATGTCGGTGTCCTTTTATCTGTGCCATTTTTCAAAGCTGTTCCTGTCCTCAAATAGGCACAGTGCCACACCAGTCCTTGTCCATCAGCGCTGTATAGACATAAGAATAGGAAAAAAAAGAATAGTTTAGCAATGATGAGTCTTTCTTAGTCACACATACATTACAGCACAGTGAAATTCTTTTCTTCGCATACCCCAGCATGTCGGGAAGCGGGGGGTCAGAGCGCAATGTCAGCCATGATACAGCGCCCCTGGAGGAGAGAGAGAACCCTGGAGGTTGAGGGTTGTGTGTGTGTGTGTATGTATGTGTGTGATATATATAAAATGCTTATGAAAAAGAAACTGTTCAAGACGTGTGGTAAAGGTGTGGAAAATTTTTTTTGTTTTCTTTATATTTGCTCAGGAGCTACAATACAAATGTTTGGCTCAATAACGCATTTGTACATAAATAGTTTATACTATAGTTAAACTAACCCTACGTCTACATAAAACCATGAATGTTGTAATAGAATTGAAATCAAAATGAAACCATAATCTGTATCCCGTCTTTTACCCGAGTCTGATGATTCAAACTATGTGCTGGAAATAGTGATTTGCAGCCTCAGGATGGGTGCTACTGCTGTGTGTGTGTGTGTGTGTGAGAGAGAGAGAGAGAACACCATCAGAAACCTTGTACTCATGTCTGATATTGAAGTAAAACATGAAGGAAAGAAAAAAACTATTTTTGCCAAACAGTACTTGAAGTGAGTTTGTGTTTTTGTTTTGTGCAGTAAGCAATGAAATGTGTTGTTTCTGGACAGGAGTTCCTGCTCTCACTGAAGAGGACCTGACCAAATTGTCTCCAACTGCAGCTGTAGTGGCCAAGATTGTGAAACCTGGCATGAAGCTTATGGAGGTAGGACAAAAAGCATTTTCACGATCTGCTCTTAAACTTCTCAACAGTGTTTCCATTGACTCAGTCAAAAAATGACACACTTTGTAGGTAATAATAATAATAATAAAGTTTTAAAGTTTGTAATTTCTTGGAAATTATTCACACGATGATTAAACAACATGCTTGGGTATATCCTACGTGATGATAAATATTTCTCCTTTTTGGGGTCTGTGATCTTTTTCTGCTGTTTTAGAAATAGTTTAGCTATCTCCTTTGAGACTGACTACCTAAATAAAAGAGAACCTAAACAAAAAAGAACTGAACAGAATCAAATTGTGATGGTTCAATAGGAACTTTCAAAATGGCCACTGCCCTGGTCAGAGAACTAACGATACACAAATTTTCTCATTTGGGTGGGGACATGACCAGGTGATTATTGACTTGCTGTTGTTTGCTCCCTGCTAGCTGTATAATGCATTTGTGGAGTCTCAGGACCACTTGCAACTGGAGAAGATGGAGAACCGACGCATTAACAAGGCGCTGAATGAGGTCCGATCAGAGGTGGAGCGTAAGACCTCTATAATGAAGAGGCACCAAGAGGAGCATGATAATACCCAGAAGTCCATGAACAGCCTCAGCTTAAAACTCGAGCAAACCGTGAAGGTATGTCAGGGGACGTGTATGCAGGTAGAGCCAGAAGTCTTGAGTCTACTACCAAGAGCTTTTTATTATTAAATTATTAAAGTGTGTACGAAAAGTGAATCATTCAGTATTTCATCATTCATGCAGAACTCGATGTTAAGAGTTAGGCAATAGTTGAGCCAGACTTTTTGACCTGTAGTGAAGGAAGGAGCTAAATTTGCCATTGGTCCCAGACTGTATAGCACGAGGTTCTTAAATGACTTTGAATCGAAGTGAGACAAGATATGAAACATGCCGTCATTTAAAAATGTATTAATGTTTTATGATGATTTTGGAACAACCTGCCATCATTTGCTGTAAAGATATCACTAAAATTATATTTCCTCATTAAGGCTGCAAAAATTCACAAAGCCCTTGTAAAAGCATGATAAATTAGTGAAAATTCACACTTTTTTTCCGTATAAACACTGGGTGAAAGTTCGTCTGCGAACATTTCTTTGCCAGGATATGAACAAACTACAGGAAGAAACTAATGAGGTGAATAAGCGAGCCTCGTTGCTGGAGAAGGAAAATCAGAGGGCAAGGAAACAGATAGCAGACTTGTCTCAGCAGGTACTGTTGGCTGATTACATTTTTGCCTCAGTTGCCACCCTTAGAAAACCTACATAGAAAGCCTATTTCATCTGCATAACCATGGTATCCTGCAACAGGTGCGTGTGTTGCTGGTAGAGCTGGAGGAGGCACGGGGGACCAAAGTGGTGCGGGAGGAGGTGAGCCCTGCCGTAAGCAGCAGCTCTGAGGTTCAAGGCCTACGCCAGGTGGCCTTCCGCAATGTGGAAGAGCTCCAGCAACAAAACCAGAACTTCCTGATCCAGATTAGAGAGCTGGAGGAGCAGCATGAGAAGAGCACAACTGAGGCCAAGCTTGCTAGGTACTCCTACCCAACTGAACAACCTAGACTGAATGTTAATATACACGTCAAACCTCATATTTATATCAGTCTGAACACCAAGCTCAGTCTCTGTTGAGCAGTGTTGTATTTCGCTCATTCAGATGCAGGATGTTTAATAGAACACTCTAGTTTGAGATGTCGACTTATATATAAAAAAAAATATATATAAAAATATATATTATATATATATATATATAAATATAAATAAATTGTTTTCTGTGGGATGTTGAGCTAATTGTAGGAAAAGACTACATAATGTTCTTATGAATAATTTAATTGTGACCCTTTTAATTGGTTATTTGTTTACATTGTGTTTCAACAATTATCACAATCAGGGTTGAGTTTTGAAAATAAGCATTGCATTTTTAGCTTTGTATTCTATCAGTCTGTTAAATTATCACAGGAGCTGGAGTTGAGTTATATCCTGTTCTGACACATGTGCAGGCAGACAGAGTTCGAGCAGAAACTGGAAAAGGCACAGAAGGAGTTGGAGCTCTTGAAGGAGCAGAGGAACCAGCAGAAGCAGGTGGCTGATTCAGCCATGAGGCAGAGAGACATGTACCGCATCCTGTTGCAGATGGCCGGGGTCGACCTTCCTCCACAGGGTGAGCTCGCTGTAGTAGTGTGGGACGAGATCCAAAACTGCAATGTTTATAGCAAGCGAACTGGTTGAATTGAACCTGGTCCTGGAAATCCTAGAAAAGAAAGAGTCTTGGAACAATGAAAATATCTTTTACCAAATCTGGAAATGTTAGCCCCAGTATCATCATCACATTTTAAAGTAGCTTTGTTGCTTAACAAAATATTAATGAAAAATGATGTGCAGGTGCTTTACAGATTTTTCATTCATTTCTTTATTTAACCAAGTTAAAAAACTCATTGAGATTAAACAACTCTTTTACAAGAGTGACCTGGCCAAGAGGCAGCAACAAATAAGATACAATTTTACATCAAAACACAAAACACCATTCCAGATCACAACAACAATTTATTAGTGGATAAAAGCGAGAATCTGTTCGAAGTATTTTAAACTCATTCAGTGGTCGACGCGTGGTCAGATTTAAATTATGCCATCGATTATTCCAAATAACAGAAGCGTTTAAAGCACACACCCCCCCGCCCAGCTGTGTTCGGACCAGAGATCTTTTGCGATGTAACGGGTCGTTTGAACGAAGATTATAGCATAAGTTTGTATTAGATAAGGCTGAGGGACAAATGAGAGAGTTAAACCGCGAATAGACTTCTAGATAAAACAGTCCCGGTTAAAACTTCTCTACGTATACACAGATGTTAAGTCAGCCTTATCATATAACATGCAACGATGTGTTTGCTAGCTACAACAACACAACAAAGCAGGATTTACAGTGTAAAATTCTCTGGTCGAAATCATCTAAATGTTTTACGTTTTTATGCTATATTCACAAAAATGTGCACATGGACCTTTTGAGTTTGAAATTATGGAAAGGTTATGTTTTTTTCTGGTACAAATGTGTGGAATTGCTTTTGTCAGCCAGCTTGGATTTGTATTATTTCTTCTGCAACGGCCTGGTGTGTTGTCGAAGAAGTAAATAAAATGTTTAAAAGGTGTCAATAATCTATTCACCATCGAGTCTACTTTTGTAGCCATTCACCTTACTGGTGAACCGTGTTGAAAGTTCCTGAGCATTCTGCAGTCTTTTGCATTGAAATGTTTTTGTATAAATGTTTATTTTCAGCAAGTGAATTGTTTTTTTTTTTTTTTTTTTTTTTGTGTGTGTTTCAGGCTCAGAGGGTGGCTCCGAGTCCTCTACCCCCAGCAAACCTGTGGTCACACCCACTCGATCCACTACAAGCCAGTCTGTAGCCTCAGAGGTGGCCCAGGTCATACAGACTAAAGTGGCTTTCAAGCAGGTCAGTCCCACCGCTCTACACAAGCTTTACACTCAGACTTCCTTTACATTTTGCAACGCATAATCTTGCTAATAATGACTCGAACACACTGGCTATATTGAATCGAGTGATCGATTTGTGTTAACTGGTGCATTTCCTTCATGTTAAGTATTAATGTACAGGCGTAACAAACCGGGTGTTATGAGGTGAAAAGAGTTTGTGGGAAGTAGGGCTGCGTCTTATTTTCATAATCGATTAGTTGGCCAATTATTTTTCGATTAATCGAATGGGGGCAAACTTGCTGGTTGGTTAAAAAACTAATATTTTATCCATCAATGCAAAACTTGAACTTGTCTACCACTCAGGGTTTTGCAAATTATCATGTCATTTGTAAAAAAAATTTTCAATAAATCCATCAATGAACAATCGTCAGCTCGGCTAACGTGATATTTGCGAATAACCAAATAGATTCATTTTAAAAACTCTCACTTTAATATTTTTTGATACATTTTAACAAAAAATATCTAAATAATATTATTTAAACATTTCCTACGGAATGTCGATTTCCTAATCGCTAATGAGATTCGCTGATTATGATTTTCATTATCAATTATTATCGATTATATCGATTAGTTGTTGCAGCTCTAGTGAGAAGTTCCTAAACTGATGTTTGTTTTTGATCACTTTCATATGAATAATCTCTACATTTGCTTTCCCGTAGCTAAATGAAGCTTTTGCAACATATAAGAAGGAGAAGGCGGAGAACGACAAGCTTCTGAATGAGCAGAATGAACGCCTGCAGGGTCAGGTGTCTGACTTAATCTCCCAGAAGGCCAAGCTCTCCTCTCAGCTCGAATTTGCCAATAAGAGGTGAGTGGGGCTGCTTTTCCTGTGACCAGGAATGCACAGAATGTCTTTGTTTGATGCTTCAGGCCTAGTTTCCACTAACACAGGCAAATTTGGAAAGAAATCTCTTATTGTACAATGAAACTGAAGGGGAAAAAATATTTTTTTTAAAGCAAGGTTATTGTGAGTTCTGAAATGGGGGAACTTATTGTGAAGCATTATTCTATAATGCAGATTTTTTTTTCATATTTGACCGCTTTGTATAGTATAAAAATGTCACTGGGGCCTGCACGAAAGCATGTTTGTCAAAAGAAATGAAAAAGGTGCGAATGATGTCAGGTTAACACGTCACACACCGGGTGTGTATGTCAAGCATGCAGTTTTTTTCTTTATTGTCGTACTTTGGGAAATGGTCTGGAAATGCTAGTGTAGCCAGAACAGTAAAGCAGCGTTTTTAAAATGACTCGCGTTGGGGTCAACTAGACCTCGTCTGACCCTTCACTTAACTGTAACAGAAACTGTAGCTTGGCAGTGGTCATAAGATACAGGCAGCTAAAATAAGCTTTCAGGACTTCACACCTGTATATCAGACAGGTGATATCCCAAAGGTTTCATGCATTTTTAATCTTAAGAACCATTATATTACAATAAATCTAGTTCTAAATGGGTCAAATGATTTAATGTGACCTATTAGCTACCATGACTTAACCGCTCATTGTGCTGACTTGCAGATACGAGATGTTTCAGGAAAATCTTAACAGCTACAGGAGAGAGATCAACTCCCAGCGGGAGAAGATTCAGAAGCTCTCTGCTACATCTCAGAAATATGAGCAGATCATCCTCACCATGACACAGGATCTGAGGGAAGCCAACGAGAAACTAGCGATATCTGAGGTGTGTCTGAGAGCCGTGTTCAGTTTAATGTTTTCGTGTTTGATGCTGCTGTTCTGCTTGCAGTTAAGGGCACTGATTCAATTCAATTAGTGTAAGCTGCAATAGTCCCATACTTTCCGAAAAAAAGATACATTTTTGTTTTGTAATATTATCAGTTTTACAGAACAGTTTCATCAAGTAGAAATATGTTTTTATTTATTTAAAAAAAATACAAACTTTAAAAAAAAAAAAAAAAAAAAACCCCAGCTAAATTTATATAGCAACCAGATTGTCAATTAGTGGCAGAAATCTGTTTGAGGTATTGAGCAAATGAATATCTTTTGAGGTTTCTGTGTTCTGACAATCAGCTTGCATGCTTCTTAATGAAATGAGCTGTGTACCTCCAGTGTAAACTCGAAACAGATCTTCAGACACCAAACATTGTCTTGGCCGATAAACAAAATTTTGAATAAGGTGTAGTTTTGAAGTCCTGCTTGGCACTGTTGTTCCCATACAGATTTAATAGAGACAATATTTTTTCAAAAATTACTAATAGTCAAAAAAAAAAGGCTCTTTTTCCCACCAGTTAATCGACGTGTGCTAACACAGGGTGTTTTTCCCTCTCTCTTATGAATGCCCGTGCGGTTGTGCGCATTTCACTTTGGAATTAGCAGCAATTCGCGGGTGGCGAATGTTTGAATGGTGGGTTTATTATTATTCCTAACAAAACAGTACAATGACAAACTCACTTATATGAGAAACAGAACTTTTGAGACAAAATCTTCCGCCATAGTCTTGTCAGTCACCTCGCCTCACTTTCACTCATGCTAAATGAAATCTGACTCCGGCTGTTCTGTGCTATGACTCTGACTCATTCGGCTCATGCTGAATTGAACAAATGTGTTCAGTTTTTAATTTAATAAAAAGGCAAAGCGACGATGGGGGTGGTGCTGCGGCAAGTGATGTAATCGTTGTATGGCCAACACGGGGAACACGGTCTATCTCAAACAAGCCTATTTTGTATATCTTTATAGGTGCGGTATGAGAACCTGCGTAAGGAGCGTGACATTTCGAAGCAGGTGGAGAGCCGTCTTAACCAGGAGAAGGAGTCCATCCTGGCTGAGCAGCGTGGACAGAACCTGTTGCTCGCCAACCTAAAGTCCATTCAGGTACTACTCTGATCACAAGTACACACTCCGTGTTGAGTTCTTTTGTGTAAACCCCATGAAGGCGAAGACTTGCCGCTCTCTAATGTTATAGCTAACGATGGAGCGCTCTGAGGCGGACACCAGACAGCGGTATGCCAACCAGATTATGAAGCTGGAGAAGGAGATCGCACAGCTGAAGAAGCGAGTTGAACAGGAAGTAGAACAGAGGCACGCTGTGGAACGCAACCAAGATGTAAGCTCTGTTCTCTTCCAGACGTTTTTCTTTTAAAGTGCTTATACTTAAACATGCTCTTTTGAAATTTAATTTATTTCGACTGATTTTGATTCTATTGAGTAGTATCCGGGTCATGTTTATTACCAAATCACTAAAATCATTGAGACAGTACGTATACAGTACATATACGTTCTAGTTCATGTTCATGCATATTCACTAATCTTTGTTTTCTCTGAGAACGATCGCAGGCAGGTTTCTAAGCCTTTTTTTTTTTTTGTTTAATGCAAAGTACCTTTCCTATTACTCTTTCTTCGGTTTTAGTTTCTTTGCTTTTAAATGTTCCTTGTGTGCATGTCGGTACATATTTACGGTATACTTGTTTTAATTCCTTTATGGACTTGTCATGATTTAGCTTCAGCTGGTGGAGGCTAAGAAGCAGCTGGCGGCTCAGAACACACTGCACCAGAAGACCAAGGAGCTCCTGAAGAGCACTGAACATCAGGTTTCCACTCTGAGACAGCAGCTGAGCAACTTGGAGAATCAGAACAGCAAACAGCCTGTTAAAGCACCTTCCAGTGGTAGGTGCTGACGTTGTTAAAGATGTTCACAGTACTTGGAGCTGTTATTTTTTAAGCTGTTAACCGACACTGAAACCTGTTGCTTTGAGTACTAATTAATGACTGTATTGGTGAGATAATGTGTTTTCTGGTTTTCTCTCTCGCTGAAGCTCCTGGTGTTCCTGAGCAAGAAGTAGAAGAGTTGCGTGTACGTCTGCAGCAAACCGAGGACCAGAACTCGGATCTGCAGGAGCGCCTGAAGAGCACACAGAACAACCTAGAAGAATACAGGACCATGGTGCTCAGCCTGGAAGACTACATCAGCAAGGACAAACAGGTGGGATTGGCTGCTTTTTAGGTAAATCTGAGAAGTGTTTCTCTCTCTCTCTCGGTGGGTTGGGGGTGGGGGGCAATTCAGTCATGATGAGCAAACAAATGTGTCTGACATGTTACTTTTTATAGTATGGATATCAGGGGCTAAATATTGATGGCTGAAAGTACAGTATGTGTGCGTAATATACTCAACATAAGGGATAACGAGATGAATTGCTGCAGCTAGTAAAAGAAAAATTTATCAATTTATTTATATATATATATAGATGAACCTCTAGTTTGTTTTTAAACGTGCACTGTTAAAGTTCATTCCAGTTGTGCCATATGTCCTGTTCAGGCACTCGAGGAGGCACGCTTATCCATAGAGAACCAACTGAAGGAGGCCCAGGAGCTTAACAGGCAGCTGGAGAACCGGATGGCTGAGGCAGAGCGGGAGAAGCAGGAGCTGCATGAGGACAAGCTCAAGGCTGTGGAGAATGTGGAGAAACACGTAAGAAAGCTGAATCTCCCTTTCTACGGTGGTTATTTTTCAACATCTGACCCATTTTCAGGGTTTGGATTTCACGTTGTAGTGGCAGCTCTCATGAGGAGTGGCAATATATTGACAATATATATTTATATGACTGGTATAGATAAAAAAACGATTGTCTCCTGCTTTGTGGTAGGTAAAAGAGCTGAAACATAGTCTGACAGAAATGCAGACAGAACTGCAAGATGCACTACAGAGAGCAACATCCGCTGCAGCCAAAGAGCAAAAAGCCACACAGGAGAGCCAGCAGCAGGTAGGTCTACCAATCATCTCTCATTTTCATTTCCAGGTACTGGCCAGGCTCAACCCTGCTTAGCTTCAGTCGGCCATTAATTTACATTTTCATGAGCATTTAGTTTTTACAGATCTTTGAACTAATTTGTTTTCATGTAGGAAAAAACATTACCATGCTCTTGATGTTATGGTACATTTATCAACAGACTGCATAAATGCAAGTTGTGACTGTACAAGAGACCGTAATAGTATTTCTAACCTTTTTCCTAACCTTTTTCCAAGGCTAAGCTGGCCACAGAGGCACAGAATAAGTATGAAAGGGAGCTCATGCTGCATGCTGCTGATGTGGAGGCTTTACAGGCTGCTAAGAAACAGTCTCAAGAGGCAGCAAAGAGTCTCAAAGAGCTTGAGGAGAAGGTCCAAAAGGCCTCTGCCGAGCTCCAGCAGGGATGTACTGGCTGGGTGCTGCAAGAGAAAAACTTAAAGGTAATTATTGAGATAAAGGGGTAACCTATTGGAAGTAAAGAACGCTTTAGTAGTGTTTTTTAGATTCTTGTAAGTGCTTCTATTGACGTCTGGCCATATTTGTTTGAGGTGTGAGGTCTCCCATTTCACACACTGCCTCTTAATTTCATTCAGGAAGAGCTGATGAAACAGGAGCAGCGCCTGGAAGACTTTCAGAAACAGAACAAACTGCTCCATGAACAGATGGAACAGTTGAGTGTTAAAATGGCTGCCACTGTTCAGGAGCAGGCAGACAGAGAGGGCGTTCTAAACATTTCTTTTAACGAAGAGGACAAATCTCAAGAGCAGCTCCTTGAGATCCTCAGGTGATTGTCTTACCTAGTCCTACAGGGCATCATGACTCGTTTTCATTCTGTGCGGAGTACATCTTGATTTTATTTGTGTGCTCTGCCTTTGTGTGATGCACGGTTCATATCACCTTTAGGTTCGTGCGTCGTGAGAAAGAGATAGCCGAAGCTCGGTTTGAGGTGGCTCAGGTAGAAACACAGCGCTACCAGCAGCGCATGGAGCACTTGGAGAAAGAGCTGAAGGAGGTCCAGGACAACCTGACAGCCGAGCGAGACAAACTACAGGTTAGAAGCCACAAAACACATAGATCATACAGTAATACACAATAAACAATCACTGTTTTATGAACAAGTTGCTTTAAACTGCTTTTACAGATGAATACGAAGGCCATGGCTCAGCAGGAGGAAAAGCTGAAAAAGCTGGAGAGCTTGAATGCTTTGACTGAGAACAACAAGATGCTGAAGGATGAGAAGACCCGGTTGGAGCAGGAGCTGCAGCAGATCCGGGCCAAGGCAAGGACGCATATCTCAAAGTTTTGTATCTGGCCAGCTTTTATTTTATTCCATAACCTTATTGTACTCCTGTAAGCCTGTTGCAAAAATATAAGCATGAATATATTGCACTGATTATGTTTATTAACATGGACTAGAATAGGTAGACTAAACGGCTCCCCACTATATCTGAGGTCATTCTATTCGTTTCGTATCTGCACTGTATAATAACAATTTAAGGTTTCATAAGATTTTTTTTTAAAGTTTAATGTGTCTCCAGTTAGCCAGTTGACATGTTTAATGATGTACATTAGAACAATCTACACAATGAATAAAAAAATCTGATCATGAAACATTAAATGTTGCAGCTTACAGTTGCGATCAAAATTATTCACCCCCATTGCAAATCAGGTTTGTCAAAATTTTCTTTCAGCTGTTTTCAGTGAATGAATCAAACAAAAGCAATTGAAATGTGAACATTGAGAAAGAAGAAAAAAAAGCAGTTAAATTTGATGGAATTTGAGGAAATCATTTGAAGCATTTGTTGTGTTGAAGTCTTTCAGTTGGTTTTGTTTGATCATTTCAAACAGCTGAAAGTCTGTAAATTTTGACGATGAATTTGCAATGGGGTTGAATACTTTTGATTGCAACTGTATTGGGTGACCTTAAAAACACAGGAATTGTAATTGTGGATTAAATAAAAACTATAGCGCTCGAGCTTGGTTTCTGAGTCAAAAGATATAAGCTGCATATAAGATATGAGCTGCATCAAGACAGCTCATGAAAGTCTCAGCTGGCATTACATTTTTAATTATGTGTGAAAATCTGAGAGGGTTTGACTGTCAGTTTAGTATCAGTTCAAATGTCAAGTGATGGAAATCATCCTACTTTGTGGTCAGAAAAAAATGTAATCATTTTAATTTTTATTTTCATTACAAACCTGTCACACAAAAAAAAACTCAGTATTTATTCTTAAAGCATGCTGTAAATTCCTCTCTTTCAGGTGCATAAGCTGGAGGCAGACATGAGGCCTCTGCAGGAGAGCAACGCGGAGCTGAGTGAGCAGAACGGCATGCTGCAGGCTGAGAAGCGACTCCTGGAGGAGGACGTCAAGCGCTGGAAGAACCGCACTCAGGTCTGCAGCTTTATGCTTTGGATTGTACTACTTAAGAGAATATGTGAAGCAGTCTGAGATACTCGGGTGTTATGGTAAGTCATGAGTGGCAGGTGATGAGAGTGTGTGTGTGTGTGTGTGCGTGCGTGTGCGTGCAGCAACTGGTGAGCCAGCAGAAAGATAGCAATCAGGAGGAAAGTAAGAAGCTCCAATCAGAGAAGGAGGCCCAAGTCAAACGCATCCAGCAGCTTATGGAGGAGACGGCCAAACTAAAGAGCGAGCTGGCCAGGTCAGTAATGACCCCCTTGCTTGACAACGTCTAAGGATTTTTTTTAATTTGTATTTTTTTAGTAAATGAACTACATCAGCCAAAATCTGATTTAGCATTATTTAAACAATATAAAGCTAATTAGTATTTAGTTGCTTTGTTTGCTATCGTTGGCAGTTGGAGTGTCTGAGATTAGTCCGAGTGACTGCCAGCCTGGAATAACACGTTTAGGAATTGGATAGAGGGTCCATTTGCATAATCAATTTGTTTTTGTGATTTATATGAATTGAATCTTTTCTGTGGTGACAATAAATGATATGTTGTACAGCCCTAATGACAATTATATAAATCACTTACCTCTGTGCGTGTGTGAGTGCAGGGCGAATGCATCCGTGTCTGCATCACAGAGTCAGGGTCAGAACCTGAGAGAGAATGTGGGGAAACTCACCACAGAGAGAGACAATCTGAAGAAGGAGCTGGAAACAAAGACTCAGGACATCCAGGAGAAGCTCAAAACCATCACACAGGTCAAGAAGATCGGCCGCCGCTACAAAACACAGTACGAGGAGCTTAAGGCCCAGCATGACAAGGTACATTAGAGTACAGGGCCTTCCTTCTGTCTGTTCCTGTCAGCAAGTATTGTGTTAGTGTTTTTTTGTTGCATGTTTCGGTCAGCTGTTCAATATGTAACAGGAAATAAGGGAGTACTCTAATACTCAAATTCTTAAGAAGTGAGAGGACTAGTCTGCCAGTTAAATTTGCATGTAAAGCCATCGAAATTACCCAGAGCAATTAGTACCAGGAACTTTTTTTCTGGGGAACATTTGGTTCCTCCAGACCTTTTGTCGTCTGCGTTTGCAGCGTGGTCTAATGTACCATGAATATTGGGTGAAATTAGTCCTGAATTTTCTTGTAGTCCTCTTTGCATTTCCTGAGCTTCTCTCTGCACTGTTTTGCTGTGTGAACAACGCCCAGCTCGCTTAACCAACTTGATATTTATAAGTATACTTTTTCATCACAGCTTGGCTTTTCCAGTTCCCGCTGTATTTCATCCTTGGCATAAATACTTAATTAGGCCTGAACCTTGCCGCTGGTCCATCTGTCGCTTATTTTTTAAAGAAACTCCATTGTGTTGATTCAAATCGCGATAAACAACTGTTACTGTATGCACCACAACAGACTTTTAAAAATGGTGGTTAAAGGAAAAAAATATATTTAAAAAATGCTGCGTGCACTTAACCAATCAGCATGTTCCGTGCCCAAGTCCCACCCCCCCCAAAGTTCCTGAACTTTGACAAAGTACCACCTCCCGAGTAGGGACTTTCCGAGTGGGAAATATTTTACCTGGTACTTAATGTAGACCCTGGTCCCTGCTAGCGAAACACACTGAGCACCTCCAAAAGTCCATAATTCTTGGGTAAAGTTCCTGGGGTGGGAACATGGCTTATTATAGACAGATACAGTAATATACAAGTCTGACTAAAAATGAAGAAACTTTGTAAAGCTTTAAAAAAAAAAAAAGAAATCCTTTACTGTTTTTACCCCAAACTGAAGGGCTGTGGTTTTGACACTTTCTTAAGATACAGAACTGATTATCTCACTGGGAAAACATAGTGCTGGTTGTAGATTCTAAGACTTCAGTCCTTTAGGTGTATAGTTGTAAATTATGTAAATAGGTCTGCGTTAACTTGAATTGACTCTACGTGTACTTCTTTTTCTTCTGTCTCTTTCTGCTGCTTTGCTGTTGCAGATGGTTGCAGAATCGGCTGGTAAACCTGCACAAGTGGAGGAAGCACAGAGGGAGGCACAACAGGCCTCAGCGCAGGAGATCCAGAGCCTGAGAACATCCCTAAACCAGGCCCAGAGTAGAACCACAGAGCTGGAAGCACAAGTGGACAGCATGCAGAAGGTACCACACACACACATATATACATATATATAAATAAAATGAGTGTGTTGTGTTATTTTGAGGGGACAGCAAATTTACACTGTTACACAAGCTGTACACTCACTACTTTACATTGTAGCAAAGTGTCATTTCTTCAGTGTTGTAACATGAAAAGATGTAATCAAATATTTACAAAAATGTGAGTGGTACTGTGTGTGTGTGTGTGTGTGTGTGTATTTGTAATATATATAGATATAGATAGGGATATAGAGATATAGATCTCTCTCTCTCTCTCTCTCTCTCTATATATATATATATATATATATATATATATATATATATATATATATATATATATATATATATATATATATATATATATATATATATATATATATATATATATATATTTTTTTTTTTTTTTTTTTTATAAACTATTTAGAGTTGTCCAGAAATCTTATATTCATTAGTTAGCTTAGAATGAATGAATCATAAACTGTGCTTGTTCAGTCCTGTTTTGATTGCATTGAAATTTCATGACCTACTTTCTGTGTAAACCTTTATTGCTTTCATGAAACCTCACCATTTCTGAAGGTGGAACTGTAGAAAGCAGCAAGCTAGAAATAATGAGTATAACAATATAGTACCACTTCAGACCTAAATATGTAAATACCCTATTGTTTTACAAAATCGCATATTCAAGATTAAATTGCATTACGATGTCATTGTCTTGTATACACACACTACCTGTCAAAAGTTTTTGGACACTCGACTGAACTGTATCTCGTGATCTTAAAAACCTTTTGATCTGAAGGTGGGTGATTGTAGACAAAAATATAACACCATCATGTTTCATCATGCCAACATATTCATTTCTTTCATTAGAACATTAGCATTTTATTTACAGAAATATTTTTTAAATGGTTGACTTGGAGTAAAATATTCTGAAAAACAGCTGATAAGTGTCCATCGTAGGTGGGAACTCCTCTAATGCCGTTTTTAAAAGCATCTGAGGGGGATTCTTCAAGAAATGATTTGAGAAAATGCCAAGCATACATTTATGTAAATTCTAGGCAAAAAGAAGATTTACTTTGAAGATGCTAAAATGTTTATTTTATCCATTTATTTATTTATTTATTTATTTATTTATTTGTCACAACATAATTCCCATTGTTCCATTTGTGTTACTCCAGAGTTTTGATGACTTTATTAATATTCTACAATGTGGAAAAAAATTTAATAAAGAATGAGTGTTTAAACTTTTGACTGGTAGTGTATATAATTAGTGAGAGAAACTTAGATTATTTGTTAAGTCCTTTAGACTAGTACCTCCAGTGAAAAAACAAAAGAAGCACACATTTGTCTCACTTGATCGGCTACATCGAGAGTTAAACTGGAGTGAAACCGTGTAGATGGAAATTTCAAATTAAACAAGTTTGACACAACTTTTAAGATTTTCTTCCTAGAAGGTAAAGAGTATATAGAGAGGTCTTTTGAGGTTATGTAGACAGGTGTGATTGTGTAAACAGAGAGTAAAATGGTATCATGTGACTGTGTGTAAGCCAGAGTTTGTTTGTGTTCTTGACATGCAGGCTGCAGGAGAGCGGGAGGCAGAGATGAAGAATCTGCAGGAGCAACTCGCTCAGATTCAACCGGAGCTAACACGACTCCGTACAGAGCTTCAGGAGAAGAGCAGTCAAGAGGACCAGCTAAAACAGCAGAACACTGAGAAAGAGGAGAAGACCAGGAAAGCCATCCTGGTAGCAAAGCAGAGGATCAGCCTACTCAACAGTGAGTACAGTACACCATTAGATACATGAAAAAGTCATGAAAATGAGAAGTTCAAATTTTTGTCAGTTAAAAATCTCAGCTGTTTTTATCTTCTTGTAAACTTCGACCAGTAAAAAAACAAGTACATTTTTCAAACTGTGATCCATTGGCTACTATAAAGCTTTTCCCCCCCATTATTGACAACCCAAAGATAATTAGTTAAATTAAACATAGTGCGTAGGTAACTGTGTGTGTGTGTGTGTGTGTGACCCAGGTACAAAAGAGAAGCTGACTAAGGAGAATGAGGAGCTGAAGCAGCAGCGAGAGGAGTTGGAGGTGAGGATGAGCGCACTGAAGTCTCAGTTTGAAGGGCGGCTTAGCCGTCAGGAACGGGAGTTGAGGGAGCTGCGCGAGCAGCAGGAAAGACACGGAGAACAACGAGACGAGCCCCTGGAGCAGGGACCAAGCAAGGTATGACTTACTGGAGACCCAGGACAACAGCAGTCCTCTATTTAGCAGTAGTTCCACTGACACAGTGGAACTACTTCTTTCATTCTTTGCAATGAAACTTTACTGATTTATTTATACATTGTGTCTTCAAGTAGATTCTTTTTTTAAAGTCTTAACTGTTCAGTTTGGATTTAGTAAACTGTGTTACTTTTCCTGTGGCTTATCAGAAGGCTGAATTAAATTGCACTGACAAGTTGCTTTTGCTGTGTGTTTTTCAACACGAAACCAACCAACCTGCTTCTCTTTTGCAGACTCAGGAGCAGCAGAGGCCGTCCGAAAGCAGGCAGATCACACTGAAGTCCACACCTGCTGCTGACAGAGGAAGGTAAAGACTCCGGAACAAACGAGCCAAAGAATTATTTATGTAGGGCTCATTTGTGCGGACATCTTGGACTCGGATGCTAAAGTCAAATCGGTTTAGCCACCCTGAGTCTCGTAACTTTTTTTTAAATTTATATATTTTTTTGCTTGTTTAGCTCTGTGTTGAAAGTACCATCATGTAATGTTAATTCATTAAATATTTTAACGAGAGCATCTTATCTTTATTTGGTCCACAGTGCTAGTGCCAGCGAGCCACCTACAGCTAACATCAAGCCCACTCCTGTAGCTGGAGCCGCCAGCAAACCTTCTTCCATTCCAGGCAGCAAGGCCACGCCAAGAGCAAGCATCAGACCAATGATAACGCCCGCTTCTGTTAGCACACCGACGCCGACCGCCA
This sequence comes from Ameiurus melas, assembly GCA_012411365.1. Lineage (NCBI taxonomy): Eukaryota > Metazoa > Chordata > Actinopteri > Siluriformes > Ictaluridae > Ameiurus > Ameiurus melas. The sequence continues at coordinate 26,064,573 of CM022759.1, forward strand.
CAGTCATGCCCACAGCACAGGCAGAGACACAGGAGGGTGAGAAACCTAAGCATCGCAGTGAATGTTACTTAATGTTCAAGTGCCCTCTGAACATGCATAGAAGAGAAGTTAATTAACGTTTTTCTTCATTCTTCTTATAAATGTACCTTCATAAAAATACCAGGATTTATAGATATGCATGAATATGCAATTTGGGAAATCTGACCAATTCAAATGTGTTTTTCAGGTGCAGGGGGACACTTTATCTATTTATTTATTTTAGGTCTTTGTTTATGTTTAGCTAAATCCTTGCTAACTGTTGGAAATTTCACTCTCTTTCTCTGTTCCATCAACAAATATTTGTTTATCGTTATAATCGCTACAGCTCTGCAGCCATCCGAGGCTCCGGTGGAACACGTGACCGTGTTCGGGAGCGGGTCCGTGCGTTCCACCAGTCCGAGCGTTCAGAGCACTCAGTCAATCATCTCACTGCAGCAAAACCAAGCCACGGCCTTTGTCCAGCCCACCCAACAGCAGACCAGTCAGGAGCCAGCAGTGCCCATGGTGGAGGCGGTGCACAGCTCTCAGATGGAGAGACCGTCCACCTCCACTGCAGTGTTTGGCACAGGTGAAATATAAAATTCAAGATCTATCCATGCTCAATGGTACATGAATCGGTCAGCGACTGCAAGAGTCAAAGAGTGCAGCAGCTTTGATTATTAGTAATTAAACATTTGACTTATTTGAGCCTCAGGATGCAGTTTGCATGTGGTCATGTGACCATTCAGCAAGGATGCAGACCAATGTGAATGTTAAATACTACAGAAAACTATATAATGCTTATAGACTTAAAGGACTGCACGGATTTTGAAAACATTTTTGTCTTCATAAGTTAAAAAGAAGACCTGAATTACATTTCAATTAAAAACTAATAATTAGCTGAGCTTCCGTGAAACAATTTTGATGGGTACAAATGCGTGTAATCAATTAAGAAAGCCGAAAAATCATAATGGTGAATAAAACATGAATAATTGTGCTCTTTTTACTTAGTCATTGTACCAATGAACCAAGCACTTTTGTATATTTGTGCTTTAGAGCTACAGGAAGAAAGCATGTGTGATGTGTATGTCCAATTTGTGTGTTTTAGTGTCTGCGAGTACAGCTTCATCTCTGCAAAAGCGTGTACGAGAGGAGGAGCTGGAAAGCACTGCCGAGGTGACCGAGAGCACCCAGGATGACCTTAACGAACCCCCTGTGGCTAAGAAGATCTGTTTCATCCAGAGAGTCGGCCTCGAGGTACGATCGGGGGGGGACCAAAAACAAAACTTTCTGTTCGTGTGTCAGATGTCAGTTTACAAGTTACAGAACTTGCTACTAGGTAAATTAGCTTCTTATTTTTTAGTGTAACGTTTATTTGCTAAGTTATAAGGAAATATGAACAAGATGCTGCATATTTAGCTCTCATCTTTAGGAGGCTTATAGTTTTTAAGTCAAACGCTGTCTAAGAAGGATTATTTTTTTCTCTGCAGGAGGATCTCGGCACTGAGGAGAGTAATGACGCAGAAGCTGAAGCTCCTAGAATTACACTGGAAGCCCCAGATGCTAGTGAGGTAACTCATGCAGCATCGCATGGAGCAAAGCAATAGTTTGCATCATACACTGATGCACATAATCTGTGAGGTTGTGTTCTGTTTAATCACAGTACAAACACTAATAACATCCAGATCTGTGCCTTCAGGAAAAGAAAGATTTTATTGGAACAATTGCTGCCTACCTGGGAGACTTCTATCTTTTTGAAAGTCATATGCATATCTTAAAGACTGAGTTTTTCTCTGTGTGTGTGTTGGTGTATTACAGGAGGGCTACAGTGAATTGGGTGTAGAAGAGATACTTTCTCAGTCCATTCCCTTGGATCAGGTGAGCGAGTCTCAAGAATCCACCTACGAGCGCAGGCACGATGTCATCGTCATCGAGACGGACAGCAACAGTGAGGAAGAGGGAGGTGTAGAGGAGGCTGGACAGGTCAGAAGCTTGTCAGGATAATTATAAGTGTTCCTTTTAATGCTTGTGTTTAATATCAACATTCCATGTGCCTTAGTATTTGATGTACTGGAGTAGTGTGTTCTGGTGTTTTAGATTATTGGATGCTTCTGACATCTTTCTGTTTATCCTGTCCCTCCTTCAACAGTTCAGAGTGGAGGAGGAGGAGGATGATGATGATGATGATGATGAGGAACCGATTGCAGAGGGAGAGGAGAGTAACGAAGGCAGTGCAGATGTCAATGAGCCATTTGAGGGCGAGGACACAGAGGTACATCATGTTTATTTGAAAAGTTTAGCACAGAATTAATTGTTTTCAGATCGTTTCTTTAGTTACAAGACTAATACTGCTAACAGTGGAAGCTTATAATTATTGATTTAGCTTAAGGCTCCCTGCATGGATAAATTATTACATAAAATTGCCTGTTTGTCGTCCCCCCACCACCACCACCAAAAAAATTATTACATAAACAAAAGCTTTAATTAAAAAAAATATTTAAGTATTTTTGCACTTTCATTTATTTATAATGGAAGTGGCCATCAGGTTAACTCAAGCTTCAATTTTTTATTTTTTTTTATCCAGTTCATGTTTTTATCTTTCAGTATATGAGCTTGTATTATTCTTTAGATATTTTAATCTAGAAATAATCTCAATAGCGGTGCATCTGTTCTGTATGTTGTGCTGTACACAGACCGCCGAAGCTGTCGAGCCAGGCACTGAGAATGAGGAGAGTCCGGGAGCATCAGACTCCATCCAGAAACATGCTGATTCTCAGAGCAGTGGTACAGCTGCACACGCACGCGTACACTACCGGTCAAATGTTTAGACACACTCATTCTTTATTAGTTCCCCCCCAACACAAATGGAACTATGGGAATTATGTTGTGATTAAAAAATAAATCCATAATAAATTAAAATAATTTTATATTTTAGCATCTTCAAAGTAGATTCCCATGGCATTTTCTCAACCGATTTCTTGCGGAATCCCCATAAGATGCGTTTTAAACTATTAAACGAGTTCACACCTATGCTGGACTCTTATTGGCTGCTTTTTGGAATATTTCGCTCCAGGTCATGCATTAAAAAATACATTTTTTTTTGTAAATAAAATGTTAGTTTTGTAATAAAAGAAATGAACATGTTGGCACAATTATATTTTTGTCTACAACACATATTTCAAAGATTTAATCCTCCACCTTCAGATCAAAAGGATTTTATGATTATGAGAAACATTTCAGTCAGGTGTCCACAAACTTTTGACTGGACATGTACATAATTGAACTATAGGCACAAATATTCATAATGCCTTGGTGATGTTCTGTAAACGACCTCGTTAAAGTTTTAGACTAATGATTACTGTACAGATCGCTGCCTCTGACTACTTTACCCAAAACCTCTGCTGTGGCTAAAATCAGCTGACACTCTACAACATGGGTGATGACATGACAGATTCCAACCAACATCAATTAGATTTTGCTATTCATAAAGAATGAATACTTTTTTTTTATTTTTTTTTATTTTATTTTTTTTTATAAAGCCAACTTTAATTCATTTTAACCACGTGTGCAGGTGAAGCGAGCGTCAGCACCATGGAGCCGTCTCCTGCGGTTGAGCCTTTGAGAGAGGTGCAGCCTTCTCCCAGCACAACTGGTGCCTCTAGTTGCTCTTTGTCCTCCCAGGTCCCCCGAATGCCCCAGTCACCTCGCAGACCGCATCAGACACCCCCACCTCGCCTCAACATCCACCCTGTCCCTGAGCTCGGACCCCCTCTCTTACAGGTAGAGTATTCCCATTTCAGCTACGTAAGGAATATGTAAGTCATGTTTATTTTATGTTTTTATTACCTATATGCATTTTTTTTCTGTCATCCTGTCATAGAAAGTCAAAGCAGTTCACTGTGTTCTAAATGTTAGAAGTCTTTAGATTTTATAGCAACAGTATAATAATAATTATAAATTGGAATGGATGCACAAGGCAATTTGCTTATGCTTATGGATCATCCTGCTAAATTAAACTCATCCTAATAAAGTGTGATGAGGTTAAATCTCTGGAAGGATGTATAAAAGTAAATGTTTTTTCTTTATTTCTTTCTTTATTAATTTTTTTAACAGAGGCAATCAGGCCAGACTAGACGCCCATCAACGAGCCGTGTACCCCAACTCACACCCGGGATAGGAAGCATGGTAACTCTCTCTCTCTCTCTCTCTCTCTCCCTTTTGTCTGTGTATTATGCTTTAATGGTTTCCTTTAAAAATCTCATATGGTGAAACTCCCTCTTGTGTGTTTTCTGTTATTTCTCCAGCAGCAACACTTCTTTGATGATGATGATCGTATGGTTCCCAGCACTCCAACCCTAGTGGTTCCCCACCGTAATGATGGTTTTGCTGAAGCTATTCAGTAAGATTAAAAAATAAAAAATCTATATGGTAGAGGGGTTGGGTCATGGCTACATGGTGTGGTGTGGGGGACAGAATGCGGTTGGTGAGGGGGTTTTTTGCTTTGAGCTTTCAAATGTTTTCATATGGGTAATCTTCTTTTGCACCATTTTTATTAGTGAATTTTTTTTCCCCATGAGAATTATCTGCAAAATATTGTGTAGAAATTTTAAAAGAATTTAAATGTGACTAGAATAATCACAGGCCTCTAAATCAAATTATACTAATGGGACAGGCAGGTTTGTGTAGAAGCCTTGACTGAGGAAGAGACGAATCTTTCTCAGTTCGATAATAATTTTATGTGTGTATTTGATGCAAATCTACAGAGTGTTAGGGCTGTTGTTTGTTATATTTGTCAGTCAGGAAAGCCAAAAAACAAGGTCAAAACTGTGTGTGATGGATAGGAATTTCCAGCCAAACAATTAAAAGAAAAACTAAAGCCAAAAGTCAGTCTAATGCAAAAATGAAAAATCTTTATTATATGTATACTTTATACATAGAACGTTTGTTCTCCTTTAACTGTGTTTGTCACTTGCTCCTGGGCTCTGTCTCAGTTCTCCTCAGGTTGCTGGAGTCCCTCGGTTCCGTTTCGGTCCACCAGAGGACATGATTCCCCAGACAAGCTCCTCTCACTCTGATCTAGGTCAGCTGGCATCTCAGGGTGGTGAGTTTCTGAAAGCATCACATGGTTTCGGTCATCCTTTCACCATGTTTTTTTCACCACATGTTTAAATGTTTGCATGTGTTCATGTACAGGTGCATCTCAAAAAATTTGAATATCATGGAAATATTATTTTTTTTATATTCTGTGTGTGTATATATATATATATATATATATATATATATATATATATTAAAATTTCTTTATTCTAATATTTTGAGATACTGGATTTTTTATTTCCATTAGCTGTAAGCCGTAATAATCAAGATTTTTTTTAAAAAAAGGCTTGAAATATTTCACTTAGTGTGTAATGAATCTAGAATATTTGAAAGTTCCACATTTGGAATTAAATTACAGATACAGTGCAATTTTTTTTCAGATGTATCTGTATAGTGGTTATACGCCATGTAAACACTGAATATAATCTAAAAATTGTCAGGTTTGGGCATGTATGAGAGTCCTCTCTTTCTGGCTGCTCATGATGAAGAGTCTGGAGGCAGGAGTGTTCCCACCACCCCTCTGCAGGTCGCAGCTCCAGGTAGCCAGTCAGATCATGTGATCACAAGATTGCCTTGAGCTTGTTGTGTTTTACTAATTTGTATTGAAAGCTGTTTTTGTTTGTAAAGTGAGCGTTTTTGCTGAGAGTCAGCCCTCAGACGTGGCTGAGCCAGCCTCACAGTCTGTCCCGATGGTCAGCACATCCACAGCAGCCATGAGCGGACATGGAGAAGCTGTTCCTGGGGATGACGCTGATGATGTCTTTATGGCTGAAGCGGAAAGTGAAGGGTGAGTGGTCATGACCGTTATTTGGATATTCGATTTTTCTGCAAAATGTTGTTAGTTTCTTTTATTTATTCCCCCTGTTAACATGTTTGATGGAGTAATTTGTGTTCTCAGGAATCACATTAAGGGCAATCCCTCATTTACGTTAAGTTGTAATGAGATTTTTGTGTGTGCACGTGTACGCAGGACCAGCGGTGAGGCGTCGTTGGAGAGCCAGTCTGAACTGGAGCCTGCTCAGCCTTCTGACGACGCAAGCCTGCCTTCCACCAGCCAAGAGCCAACCTCCAGCTCTGCTCCAGGTACACACACTTACACACACACAAGACTTGAATATTTCAGGTTGAAGGCCTTAAGAATTATAATATTGACTTGATTTTTTTTTAGCAGCACTTTGTTTCGTTACAACTAATTTACTGCCTTTTGTCATTGACATCATATCTCACACACTGGACAATACAGAATTGCTGGGGTTAAACTGAGGCTAGCATTAGCTACCTGTTGCTGAGCTAGCATGCACAATATACACAAGTGTGTCAAAATCTCTGAATGCAAATGACTCTGAAGTGCAACGGTTCATTGGTGTGTTTTTCTTTAATGCTGAATAAGTCATTACTGCAAATTAGGTTCTAAACATCGAAAAGTACTAATACTATTAAGTATCAAATATAATTTGAATATACCTGCAGACAATCCTTTTTTTTTTTTTTTTTTCCTTCTTCTTCTCTCTCTACCTCTCATGTTTGTAACCATATTTCTGCAGACACCAGCAGCAGCCAGCAGCCCAGACCTGCAGAGAGAGCTCGCAGAGAGAGTGCCCAGCCCCCACGCAGAGCCCAGCTCATCAGGAGAGGTATTCAGTCTCTGATTACTGTATTCACGTCCACAGTCTTTCAGCTAGACTACTGCCCCTTCATACTGCAATGCACGGACTCGCATCGTCTCGTATATCACAACTCATGAGGCTTAAATCAATTCGTCCCCTGTATAGACTGAATTTTTTTTTAGAAGCATGTTACCTCGCAGCAGTGATACTGTGTGTATCCTTGTATCACAAGCTATTACACTTTAAAGGCAATTCTTAATCTGTTTAGGATGAAAAGAATGGTCCAGTGCAAATAAATTTGTCAAAAAAGAGTTGGTGTATTATGCTTAAATTTTCATTCGTTTGATTTCATTAATTTTATTCACCTGATGCGTGTGTTGTGTGTGTGTGTGTGTGTGTGTGTGTGTGTGTGTGTGTATAAAATTACATGAAGTACACTAATGCACAAAACACACAAGATCAAAATGGCTATTTTAATATTTTAATGAAGTAAAGGATAAATGCAGAATAAAATGCAGCATGACATCATTCAGACATAAGTCAGATCCCTAATGGAAAATCATTAATACGGTCATTTTCAGTGTGTTTTTGACTCTTGGGGGTTTTTGTGTCTAATTTCCTTTTCCTTCTCTCCTTCCCCTTTAGGTATAGGCTATCCCCGTGGTGGCCGCGGCCGAGGTTTCAGCAGAGGCATGCCGTTCTGATCACATCTCAATACTAGTTGCGAAGTTTCCCACTTTCCATCCAAAATGTTTAAAGAACTAAAACTACAAATTCAGTGCACCACAGGTTTCTTTTGTACATATTAGAAATGTTTATGTTCTGTAGTTAGCTTCAGTTTGCTTAATTATGATTTCAAATTACTATTTTGTATTTTATGAATGATGTTCATTGTTTTGCTAAAAATGAATAAAGCTGTTCAGTGTGTTTTTGCTAATAAAAGGTGGCTTGCTGCTGAACGACAAGGTCAGGTTTGCTTCGGGTTTATTTATTGAGGACAGTTGAGCCAGGTTCTGACGTCATTCTCAGCAGACGGCTTCGCAGGAGACACCAGAACAGGAATATCACTGCTGATCTTAATGCTGAAGACTTTAGCTGTAAAGAAGGCCAAAAAAAGGAGACATTTATCTACAGAAGAGATGTTCTCTTTCCTATTTAAATAAAGGGGGAAAGGGCTTAAGGGGGAAAACACACTAAAGCAGACATCAGACACCATTGTGTGGATTTTTTTTTTTTTTGCTTGTTTGTTTGAATTCTTCTTCCCTGATGGTACTTGGCTATTTAACACAAGCCTTTGTTATAAAATTCTACATTGACCTTAACAACTAAATCCTCATGGGGTCCAAATGCCTACAAACTCTTATTCCTTATTAGTAATGTTAATATTTTCTTAGGTGCTTACTTAACATGCTTAGCAATGTTCACTCAGACTGAACTAGCCAGCTTTTGCTTGTGCGGTGGGTAAAACTAGACTTACGCCAGGAGAAGACGTAGTGTTCGAACCCATCAGGCTTCCTTGGGTTGGGCATGGAGAGAGCGGAGGTCACCGGGGTGGGGAATCCCTTCCACTTCAGGTTAATGTTGATCTCGCCGGAGAGACGGACTTTTGTAAGGGAAATGTTGTAGATGTTAAGGAGGACATGGTTTTGAAGCAGTACTTGAATTTTACTGCTCGTATGTCTATAAGGCCTGGATCGATGAATGTTTAGTCGTTGGTGTCATAGCAAAGAATTCAGCCATTTTCTAAGCATTTATTTAGAATTTGAACTCTTCTATCATGCTACAGTTGTGCGCCCACAGAATACAGACCACAATAGAAACACCAATGTTTCTGACATTACAAGTACACTGATTGTGTATTAACACTTTGTACCATTTTTATATATGTATTTTTATAGCAGTGCTGTGAAATTCTCTATTCTGATTGGTCAGCAGGTATTGATTCATTTTCTGTAGCAGCAGCTCTGATAGTGTTGGCAGTAAAATCATGCTTGTTACTGTGCTTGTTCTGATACATTATTATTTCTATACTAGCAATACACATACTTGTGTGTTGGATAGTCTACATAGCCTAAAGCCTATAAACAGATTACGCTTTTTTGTTTGTGCATTTTTCTTTGCTAAATAACATAATTGAAGGTTTGCTTTAAATATTTTTCCTCCTCTTCCTTGTTACATGATTTTATCTTCTTGTGGTTTTTTTTTAAACAAAAAAAACTTTCCATAATATGTCATGTGTCTTCCTGCTATGCAGCTGATTGTTTAATTCACATATGGGTAAGAGGGAAACGTCAACTATCACGAGAAGTTTGGTCTTATCTCTCAGCCCTCATTTAAAGTAGCCTTGTTTAGCTCACCTGGTTGGCGATTCTTAGCGGATATGGGGTTCTTTCCTTTTTTCCCAGTGCAGATCGGCCCACTTCCAGCAGGGTAGGTGAGTTTCTGTACTGTACCTCCTGTAGAAAAGGCAATATGATTGATAAATAATGTGTTTAATGTACAATGATAAATGAGGGATTAGCCTAATCTAGGCGCTGAGGCAAAGTGCAAGAGCAGAGTCATCACTAGTAAGGTGAACGATGGTGACAATTATAGGGGGTTCCACTATAATTGTCACCACCTAGTAAGACCCTACTCTGAATAATTAGTGTGTGGGGGTGTGTGTGTGTGCGCGCGCGCGCGCGCATATATTCCTGAGAGTTTATTGAAAACCACCAAAATATGCCATTTTGTGACAGCTTTTCCAAATATCTCCCATACATAAAATGGTTTAATCTGATGGTTATTAATTATAACCATCACTCAGTCAGTGACAAACAGTAGAGGGACCAAGTCAAATTGGTCCAACCCCAGCTAGCAAACATCACCAATCTGAGTTGAGGCTGCTCTGAGAACAGTTGAAGGTAGAAGTAAAGTTACAGTGGAAGAACACTGAGACTGAGTAATGGAAAAGGTCGAGGTGGGGGAACATAAATCTGGGTTTCTCTCCTTCTATAATTTTATTAGTTTGTCTTGAATAATTGCTTGAGGACTTTAAACAATGTTTCATTAGAAGTTATTAATGGCCTAATGCCACTGTTTTGATGTAATAGTTATATGCACATTTAAAACATTGTTTTGTTATTAAGTAAGAAACCCCTAATAGGTTACATGGTTACATACACCATGTCCATGTCCATATCTTATACGATATATCAGTGGAGGGTGGTGGTGGCCCATATCAATATTTTTTCAAGGGGCCCAGATCCCCCTAGCTATGGCCCTTTGCAGGAGTGAATATATATTTTTCTCAATCATGGTTTGACCTTTCTTGAAGAAGTAAACCGTCTCAAGCCTGTTCCTGGTGGCCGGGACAGAAAGAGCAGCAACGATGCTTCCAGATAGCCCACCAAAGTCTTTAGACACAGATCTGGGGTAGCCAGGTTCCATCACACCATTCTGAAAACTCCAGTAGTTATCACCCTGTGCAGAGGGAAGGAAAACCTCTTGAGGTGTTAGTCCATATAAACTCTGATAAGTGCTAAAGGCAAGCTGAGAAATTTGAACATATTACACTATAACATTTTCAGATAATCCTAACTGCCTAATCTTATATACAGAGTTGATGAACTTATTTATTAAATATAAGCATTATACAACATAGAATGTTCTTCCCTTTGGGGTATTTTTTTGATCATGGATAGCTGCAGTTTAGCACAGTTGAGTGATGATCATGTTCAACAAACCTGCTTTTTGGTATTTGGCAGACAGCCCAGAGAAGTTGTTGCTCAGCGGTTAAGATTTTGGACTACGGATCATAAAGCCATGAGTTCAAATCCCAGCATTGTCAAGCGGCCACTGCTGGGCCCTTGAGCAAGGCCCTTAACTGCTCACTTATATAAATGAGATAAATGTAAGTTGCTCTGGATAAAGGTGTCTGCCAAATCCAATAAATGTACATAACCTAATAATTACCTGAGGAACGGAATCAAGTGCTTTTATTTAGGGAAATCACCAACTGTGTTTGAACCTCCAGAGGCAAAGTTTGACACCCTTATAAACTTGGGACTCTGAAATAAAACCAAAGACCTTGATAATGTAGGTCTTGCCCTCGCAGTTGCAGCGAGTGAAGGCCGTATCGATGGGAGAGGGAATGCCCAGGTCTGCTGTAATACGACGCGCAGGACCGGCTGCTCTGGTCTTGGGGTCCAGCATCCAGAAAAAATGACCTGAGAATGAAGGAGAGAATCTCAAAACAGCGATATTTTTTATGAACAGGATTAACCTACTGTTCTGTTTCGGTCAAACGTTTTACTCTAATCAAAATGAGAATAATTTTTATTAATTACATTTCTATGTAGACATGTTGAGACATTATGTTCAGATCATTTTGGGCCAGAGAGTAAGTAAAATAAAAATAAAAGTATTATTTGTAATAAAGGTATAAAGTGAAGGTAGTAGTTAGTCGTCTGAAAGAGGAAGTTTCGTCATTGTTGTTTTGTCACATTCTCTGAGGGTCGTATATATTTTATTTACACACACCTTCCAGTAGGAATATACTCAAATATGGGAAGGGCTAAATGTTACATTTGTGTTGCTATAAAAGCTGAACAGAAAATGCTGGATTGAAATTAGGGTTAATTACCTTGGAAAACAATGATGGAACCGTTGAATGGTGAAGTGACACCGTTGATCGGGAGGCCATTGCAGAGGTCAGGGCTAGAGGTCTGGTCTTTTAAAAGAGACATTTACAGAATTAATGTAAACATAATAGAGGTCCATTTTCCTTTTTTTCTAAAAAAATACATTTGTTTAAACTGATTGAACATGTCGGATAAGTAGACTTTCCAGTCCGCTGGTGGAATAAAAGGCCAGCGTACTATGAGAAAGGGTTAAAGTGTAGTTTTGGATAAATGATGAACCAGCTACTGGTAGTGTACTAGCTTGAAGAACGATAACCAGCCCATTACATGTTTCTGAAAAACACTACAGACTGTGATACCACACAACGTAGCTCTGATTGAGGTGCATTCCTTACTTGGCTGTCCTGCTGTGCTTGCGGCCTCCAGAGCCTGAGCTATGTCCGTCAGTGTGCTCGGTCTTCCAGCAGGAGGCTCAGAGACACCAGAGGGTTGATTAGGGACTTCACTTGCTTGACCGCTGATGGAGATCGAAACCTGGACATCTGCGAGAGGTTCTCCAGGAGAGGAAGCTCCAGCATGGGGTGGGCCTGATGGTAATACAGAGACTTTTGTGTTCTCCCGCCTAACACCTGGAAGGAGTCTGTGATGCTGACATGGCTGACACAGAGGTAGTCTGTGTAGCCACCAAATGAAATCAGAGCTAACGGCCAAACCTAGGACACTAAAGACCTAGAGTGGGACTGTTGGTCTTCAAACCATGTTTAATAAGAGACGTTGGAATATGTGGTAGTTAAAGTGCATGTCTAGTCTATTGTAAATAATACACTTTTATGAAGTGCTTTGTCTGCTGTAGCTTTATAAGCAGTTTAAATCTTTTTGGCTTCACACACACAGTCACCGAAAACTAATGAACAAATGAGAAATTTTTCAACTTAATGTCTGGAAAGCTTCAGCGCTTTATGAAGCATCGTCTCATCTCCATCACTATCTGTTCTAACTGAACATTCATCTCAGTAAATTGTGCTCAACACAACTTCATAAAATTCTCTGTTTTTAAATGAAGAAGCCTGTTTAGAGATGGACCTGAACTGATCTTGAGTCTTACCTGCCGTGTTTTCCACAGGGATTGCAGGAGGAAGAGTGGGGTAAAGATTAGCATCAGCAGGAAGATGTGATGCTAGATCTTCAGTCAGTGGCAGTAGCTCCACAACACTGCCTCCTGAGGGAAAAAACAAAAACCCATGAAAATATAACTGACTGATAAGCAGTTGGGATCTGATTCTTGTGACAGCTCCCCCAGGATTCCCAGATTGTAGAGGTTTTAAAGCCTCTCACTTCAAACAAGAGTTCTGTCTCATCCCACAGTGGTATGGGACACAGAGGAAGAGGTAACAATGTATTTTGGGTACTCACCGAACAACAGTGTAAATCATACTCAGTTATTTTATCACATTTAAACAGCGCTCTGGGATTCTGATTATCCATGGAGGTGAAACTCACCGTCTACAATGGCACCTGGAGTGTCTTGACCGTGAGGGAGTGCTGATCTGAAACTGCCATCAGCACAAGCTAAATACACACCGGGACAATAAAATCCTTAATTATACCCTCTGATAAAGAGATAGTTATGAATACAAATGAATAAACATTGCTGAAGGAATTGAGGGAATGACACAACATGTTAGGAGCTGTATACATCATCTACATTTTAATGTGTGCAATATTGGGAAGGAGGTTTATCTGATTGTGTGATAGTGAGCAGTTGTTGGATGAGTTACATTTTTCTCATTTAATTTCATTCATCTTGTATTTTATATCGAACTGAGTTGCCGGATTATTAATCACTGTATACAGTAAGTAAGTGTACCTTAAACTTGGCTGAGTGTAAATTTATTTTACTCTGTATACTTATGTATTCAACTACAAACCTTTTGGAGTCTAATAAGAATTGTTCTTAACTTATTTTGAGCAAAACATTAAGCTACATTTTAAAATTATTATATACAAATCATTACATCCATCCATCCATCCATCCATCCATCCATCCATCCATCCATCTTCAACTGCTTATTCCTTCTTCGCGGCGATCCTGGAGCCTATCCCAGGAGGCATCGGACACAAGGCGGGGTACACCCTGGACAGGGTGCCAGTCCATCACAGGGCACAATCACATACACACTCACACACCTATTCATACACTACGGACAATTTAGACACGCTAATCCACCAACCACGCATGTCTTTGGACTGGGGAGGAAACCGGAGTACCCGGACGAAACCCCCGCAGCACGGGGAGAACATGCAAACTCCGCACATACATGGCCCCGGCGGGAATCAAACCCCGGACCCTGGAGGTGTGAGGCTAACCAGTAAGCCACATTACGCCCCAAATCATTACATAATAATGATAATAATAATAATAATAATAATAATAATAATAATACTAACACAATTACATTCTATACACTTGGGATGTAATAGTTATTCATAAAATTATCATTATTAAATACAGTTCGATGAGTTTCTAACAGGAAATGCTGTTTCGTATGCCAGGTGTTAAGTGGAATTCATTAAAACTTATTAACAATACAATATTAAAATGACACTGCACCTCCTGACTTTTTGTCGATCCTGACTTCTGGTGCGCTGTAATTCATATCTGAAATAACAGAGTAAATAAAAATAAAAGGTGTTTCATAATAAGACAAATGAAAGCTATATTTAATTTGCTACTTTTTTTTTGCAATACAACATTAATGCACCTTCAGAGACATAACTATTTACCCCAATAAAGTTCTTCTACAATGTTCCTCTTACTAAAGGTCCAAAAGATGCATCCATGAGGGTCAAGTGTCAGTGCCAAGCATTTGAATTTAAAACAACCATAAATAGCACGTAAACTAACTGCTGTTTGTATGTCTTCCAGTCTGCCATCAGGAGGATCCTCAAGCATAGGGAAAACTTTTGGGGTCAATTTTTACCTGTAGTGTTTATACAGAGCATCACAGAGATGAAGATTAAATAGTTCAAGAATTTTACTGCTTTAAATTCCATACCGCAGTGTGTGCTGTAGTCAGGACAGCAGGAGTTGAAGAGGGTGCAGTCAGGGTCACACTCACACTCCCTCCCTCTCCTGAAAGCTTCCTGGCACCGACCCCTGCATGAGCCACCTGGGAAATGACAGCACACCAGTTTACCCTCGTCTTCATCACAACTCTCAGGATTTCCAGAGAGCCGCTGTAGGGCCTCTGAGCCAGAATTTTAACCCTCAGGAGGTCAGTGACTCTGTGCTGTGCCTGGACAGGATCCTAGCTCACATAGTTGTCTTGGACATTCAATAAAGGGTTGATTTGTGTCATGAAGGACACACTGTTTATGAGATGGAATGAGACTAAATCTGTCTTACGGTAGGTACAGACTTCCTCGTAGTCCTTGCAGCATTCATTGTAAGTGAGACAGTCGTTATCGCAGGTACAGATCTTCCCACGTGAGAACGGCTCTCCACATCGACCGCTGCAGCTCACTACATAAAAAACACAAAACCCACCCTGAACACACCTGCCTCTCATACCATCCAAAAAGGTCATGAGAGCACTATCAAAATTTTTTTGTTTTTTTCAACAATTATCAAAATTACTGTCAAATTATATTTCTCAAAAACAGATATTCTTCACTAATATCAGTATACTATAGAAGTGTATAGACGAATGTACTAAAGAAGTCAGTATCAGAACAAGGCAAATTAAGTTCCTCAAATAGCTTCCTAAAGCTATTTCCTAAAGTTCCACATGTAACCCTCTCTTATGTGGAAATGCTCGGTGTCTACACATAACCTAAACCAGAGAAACAAACTAAGGGGCCCTTAAGATTTCTCGATTTTAATTCTTCGTTTTTCGGAGTGTGATGTTTTTTTTAAATGAAGTATTGTCTATTTAAAAATCTAAAATAAATGTCTCAGCTTAATAAATTAATAAAGAAAGAAGGAAATAATTCAAAGTGGAAATAAGGAATCGAACGTGTATTAATGTTTTAGATAAAAACAGAGGGAGTACTCCATGTAAAGGCAAAAACTATATACAGTACTACTGCCATTTACTTTCCTTGATAAATGCTCAAGACAGAAAGACAAACTCTAAAAAAAATGGCCTGTTGACAGTAAAATAAAAAAAAGTTGAAAAGGTAAATAAGGTGAGACGGTGAGTGTGCTACTATGTGAAGAATGTGACTGACTTTGAGTGGCACAAAGCTGCAGCAGCATGCAGGCTAACAGCAGCACAGAGGAAATCAGAGTCCATGCAGCCATCATAACTCTCCTAACACTCGGTTTCAACCTGTTCACTTTCAGCACTGAATGATCCAAACAGCAAAATCTAAGAAACGAGGCAAATATTACATCAGTGAACTTCAGTATTAAATACAGGGGTATTCGAATTACAGAGAAGTACATAAAGTTTCTAGCTTTAAAGCACTTCTAAATTAATTAGCTTGAAACATCCTCTAGGAAGCTAAGGCATATACCAAAACTGGGAAATGTTTAGACAAAACTTCTCATAGTTCTGTGGGTCAAAAGGATTTATTTTAAACCACTTTTCACACCACTTTACTTTTTAAAAGTAACATACTATATATAGCTGATTTTTTAAAAATGATGTAACATTTTATTTTATATTTCACAGCTTTTAAAGAAGTCAATATGTCATTTATGGTTTTACTACTGTGCAATAGATTTTTATATATAAATTTTACAAAAAAGTTTCAATGCACCAAGATTGTCAAAAAAACAACAAACAAACAAACAAACAAATAAACAAAAAACGGTTCCTCAAAGCTTCTGCAAAGGTTCTTTGGATGGTTTATGCTTCTTAGACGCCTGTGTTACAGTGTTCTATATGGACCATTTACGTGTTTAACCACTGGGACAATCGAAGAACCTTAAAGTGGTTTAGATTGAACCATTTGTTTTAGGTGTAGGGGTTCACATATCACACATAAACTCAGAGATAAGTGTGCAGATAATAAAACGTTAATAGCTAATTAGTCTTTTATGTTCTCATTTTCTTATCTTTATCTGTGCTTCTTTAAGAACCACTCTGTCTGGACATGCATGTGAGCCATTATGTAAATAAAGTGTTAACGATATTGATAATATGAATTAATACATTAAGAGCACAATTAGTGTTACTGTCATTTATACTATATACTATCATTATGTCTAATATTAATAATACATAATTCATCTTCTCCACAACAGTAGCTGTTAAGAACATAGACAACACCTAAATTGCAAAGTAAGAATATGAGAATATAAAATAAATAAAGCGCTAATAAGTATATAAAGATGGCAAAAAAACTGATATATTGCTTTATTATTTTACTGTAATCAGTCTTTTATAACTTATAAGCTATAGATTTAATGTCTAATATATAAAACGTTACCTTCTAAATGAAAACTAATTGTTATGCTGTTTGTAATTGTTATAGATATTAATTCTGTTTAAAAAAAAAAACGTTTTATTTTATAAATAAATTCCTCTACAGGCATCAACTCTCATCGACTCATCAGAATCTCTTTAACATTAAATGTAAAATCAGATCTACTCACATTTTTAACTGCGACAGTATATTTACTGACTAACTAGATAATGTAGTTAAGGCTTAGATCTTACCTGCAGGTGATCTTTCGAACTCAGAATGTTTCTTTCTGCTGCACTTTTGTCTCTTATATAGCACAGAGCAGCTGGATTTCTCGACTGGACCAGGACATTGTGTAATTAACCACCACAGTCTGATTAAACCACGGTGATGCAGAGACTGGCCTCCTACACACACACACACACACACACACGTTTGCCTTAATTCATCCTTGAAGACCTTTCACTGACATAATAATTAAAGCTTATTAATTGTATGCTACACCTAAATATGGTCCAAAATTTAACCTCAGCGAGCAAACTATATCAAGGAAAACATTATTGTTAATGAAGGAATGGATGAATGAATTTTATTGTGGGGAATAGCCAATTGTCCCCTCAAGGTCAAAACTCTTAGATATGCCATATGCACTCACACACATTGTATTACTATTATTAAGGGGTTTTGCAGAAATTTCCAGAGTCGCTAATATTATCTCTACACCCTAGCTCTAATACGTTTGCATCAATTCAATTTTGCATGTAATCTGATGCCATGAAAATAAGCAAAATGTCACACAGTCTGAAAACTTTCCCATTTTCCTGTCATTAGTATCGCTAGGACAGTAAAGTTGAATTTACACACAAATTACCAGCCTGCATGCGCAATCCTGGTCAGTTTAATAAGTGTCTCAAATTCAAATGAGCCAGCACTCTCTAGATTCCTTCAAATGACCTTCAAAGATCAGACTCATATTGTGTGGTGAGAACGGTTTTATTCCCCACCCTGACCTTATATTTTACAATCATAATCCGCTGATCTTCATCTTTGCTTCAATCCTGTTCACATTGTTGAGGTAAGACTGAATGCTGTGGGCCTGAAGGAAGCTTTCGTCACCCACTCACACAGATGTGCTCACTCTATCAATCCTAAAGTGTTTATTTAAATCCTCATTTAAATGATTTTATTGGTTCTTATGTGGCATTGCATTTAATGTGAGACAAGGGTCTTTGTTTTAAACTTCTATCTTTCTGGAAAAAACAAACACCTACAGCCAGTTTCAATGCACCCAATTAAACTAATTGCCAATAAAATCCAAAAGCCTTCTGATTGCTGTTGAACTCTCTACCAGATCACACAACCAAGGTTTTGTCTTAATGTGTCAATCAGATATCTAAATGCATTTTTTAAAGTCAGTTTGCACATGTACGTATTTTTAAAAACTGTGCACTTACAGTACACTTATCAACCATGGGTTAATTGATGCCTACAAAGCCGAGGAATGCTATAAAACAATGTCAAAACACTTCCAGCTCACAATTCTACGATCTGAAATGTCATTAAGAAATAACAGTTCAGAAGATCTGTGGAAGTCAAGGCAAGATCTAGAGGACCAAGTAGTCTCTCAGGTAAAACTGTATGCTGGCCAGAAAAGCAAAGAAAAACATTTATATGAAACTAAGGACCTGCAAGAAGTCTTAGTTAACACAGACGTAGTGGTGCACAGCTCTATTCTGCATCACTGCTTGCACAAACATGATCTGCATGGAAGAGTCATCAGAAAGAAACCTTTCATGTGACCTCATCAAAAACGTCATCACTGATGTATGCAAAACAATATCGAGATAAAGCAGGGGCATTTTGGAAACAAGTGAATTAAGAAATAAACCTGGTAGTCTTTGGCCACAATCACCAAAGGTATGTTTGGAGATAAAAAGAAGCAACATTTGATGAAACAAACATCTTGCCAACTGAACAGCACACAGGTGTAACAGCACACATGTAATTTTGTTTGGAGGAATAGATTCCAGCAAATTTTAGAAGGAAAATGTTACACAGTGGCTGTGTCCGAAATCGCATTCTGTGACAATACCTACTGCATCCGATTCAGTCCCTACTACTTGGACATACAGTACTGGTAAGCATGAATACAATCTGAACGCGACGTGGATTCTGGCAGCTCTTCTGCATTGCCTTATGGGATAGCACAGTATCCAGTGTCCAGAGGTTCCATACTGTAGAATGGTATTTCAGAACAATAGAACAGTATTTATCACCTACTGTTTTATAAATACTGAGAATTTGGACATACTGCTACTGTGAAGTAGGGTTGTGGGAATATTCATACACAGTCAGTCAGTCAGTCAGGAAACTGAACCTGAAAAGAGATCTACAACATGACAACGATCCATAACATATCTCAAAATCCACAATGAACTACTTCAAGAAACGCCTGCCTTAAACATCACTGAAAATACATCACTGTGCACACAAGACGGTCCAAGACTGGAAAAACTGGAAGTATTCTACTAGGAATTCAGTCAAGTGGAATAGAAAGTCTCCTAATGAGGTACAAAATTGTTTGCAAGCTCTGAGATCTGGGAGAAGGGAGACGTTACTAATGAGTACTGACTTATTAGTGTCCAAACCTTTGCACATGCCACAATTATTATTTTATTGTTTGTTTGTTTTTTCCTATTTTTTAACTACAAAATATATATAAATTGTGCAATAATATTTGCAGAAAAAAAAAGTGTGTGAAGCGTTTGCCTTGTGGCCAAGAGATGCCGAGTGTTGCCTTTGCCTCTGTTTTAACTAATCTCAGAAAATCAGAGATATATTTCATTTTTGTCTCATTCTATTTCCTTTAAAGACTCATTATATTGACAGATAATTGACAGAGTTCCCTAAGCGCAAAGAGTGAAAGTAGATGAGGGTATGTTAATAACCGTATTGGTGTCGTTAACCGATATGTATAAAACAGTTGCCTAAATGAAACATTGTTTTCGGTGTTTCTCAAATGCCACAGCTTTTATAATGATGTAATAGTATTTTTTACTGGTGCAATAAAAAAGAGTGCGTGTGAAGAATAAAAGTACATGTGAGGGAAGACATCCGCTTTGTGGGATATTGCCTTTGCTGAGGTAATGTCTTTCTAATGAAAATGTGGTGCGTCACACCAAGGAGCACATTGTTCTGATTATTAAAACCGTCTGTTATAGTTATGAGCTTTAACACAGCCAAATGCTGCAGTCCAGACATGTGGCTACTGTCTACTCTTTCCCTTTGTTTAGCTAAACACATGTTTAACTGCTCAGTCAGTCTATCAGTCTGATGAACACGAGACACATCTGTTAAGGCATGGGTTTCCAGTCTTATCCACAAAGGGATTTTTGCTTAAAGAAGCCATAATAAGCAATAAAAGGCAATTGATGTATTAAAAAACATTTGAAATAATGAATATTGTACACAGTGTATAGCTCCAAACTGACAGAAAATGTTACTTCTACAGAAATGTTAAGATGAAGATGAAATTATGTTATGTTATATACGGACACAGAAAGAGAAAAGTATCTGATCATAGCCATCACAGCTTTGTCCTAGCAAGGTGGAAATATGGCTTTAAAAACTTGGCAAGAAAAAATTTTAAAAACAAAGAAAACAGTCCTCAATACTTATACAGAAAATGCTGGATAATGCTATTTTAAATGGTTTTTATTCTTTTTACATAACATTACAAAATACATGTTGGCAGTTTACACAATTTCACAGTGAACAGAATCATTTTGTACTACATCAGTGGCGAAATCTATGTACAAAATTAACATTAATACTCTGCTTTTTGGTTAATAACAATTAAAATGTCCTTTGTTTAAAATGTAGTATAAAAGAAGATCAGGGTAAAGAGGTGGATATTTACAAGGTGAAGGGCATAATTAGTATCACGTGATTTGGTGTGGAGTTTCCAGCATCTCCATGAGGAACGTGTCTATTGGAGTATCACCGATGAGCTTAAAAAAAAAAAGATGCTCGAGACACTTGAGGCCGATGGAGCGAAGAGCAGGAAGACGCAGCAGGAGCTTCGCAAACCTGCAGCAACGAGTACACATACAGCAAGATATATATATATATATAGTGTGTTTATTAGGAAACAAAGCCACAATTTCGTCAAGTTGTAAGACTTAATAAACAATATTTCATCATTCATTTTTTACTAATATAAAGGTAAACTGTTTATCCATATTTCCTGAAAGAAGTAGGATCAGTAAGAGTGATATTTATTTACTTGCTTTTACTTATTTGCTTATTTATTTATTTAGTTACTTATTAATAATTTCTTACTTATTACTTACTTATTTAATCAGCTACTTATTTATTTGGCCAGGTTGTTTATTTTTAGTGGATTTTTTTATTATTTCTTTGTTTTTTGTCTTTATACTATATATATATATATATATATATATATATATATATATATATATATATATATATATATATATATATAAGTGTTTGACACTGTATGTTTAATATGACTGTTTGATATGTGTTATCTCATTATTTATACATATGCATATTTATATACATGTATTTTATGTATGTTTCTGTACACATTTATAGCCGAAGAAATGACGAAATCTGGAAGTAAAACAATGGATAAATAAAAATAAAGTGATCAACCAATCAATCAATCAAACCGCAAGGCCAATTCTATTGTTTTCACTATACAATTAAGACATTTGGGTTTAAGTTCAAAAGACGAACATGAGATGAATTTCAGCTTTCATTTCCTTCCATGTGTTAAACAACTTAAAACATGGCACCTTTGGTGGCAGACCATCGAATTTTTTGGTGATCAAAAGTATAGGAACAGAACTTGAAGTAAATTAAAGTCATCGCCAGACTGCTACATTTTTCTTTGTGTGGTTTTTTCAGGCTTTGTACTGCAGCCTGTTTCAGTTGATGTTTGTTTTGGGGGGTTTCTCCTTTCAGTCTCCTCTTCAGGAGGTGAAATGCATGCTCATTTGGGTTATGGTCTGGTGACTTGGCCAGTCTAAAAGGTTTTAAGTTGTAGATGTAGATCTAGATGTAAATAGGAGGAAATGAAAGCTGAAATTCTTTTGATCTCAAACCCAAATGTATTGTGAAAACAGTAGAATTGGCCTTTCTGTTCCAATACTTTCAGAGAGGACTCTATCTATCTATCTATCTATCTATCTATCTATCTATCTATCTATCTATCTATCTATCTATCTATCTATCTATCCATCCATCCATCCATCCATCCATCTATCCATCAACTGATCATCATCCACTACACATAAATGACCACATACATAAATTTCACCCCTTATGCAGGATATTCTGGACTCCACTGACGTCCTTCACTCTCATCACTACACGCCTGCTCATTTTACTGTACTTATGGAACAATTTAATCTTCAACTGATTATACGTGTAATCGATTATAAGGGGTTAAATGAAACAGGGAAAGAGATCAAACACTTCTGTGTCTGCGAATAGCAGTTTAACACACTGTCTGCAGTTCAAACAAACCATCCCGTGCATAAACACTTCATAGACGTGTTGTCATCTACTTTGAAGTTTAGAATAACAGACTTCTTTTTTGAGGGGCAAAAGCTCATTTTTCTCAAACACACACACACGCACACACTCAAATGCAAAATAAATAAAAAAATGATCAATGCTAAAAATGCACTAATTTTAAAAAACTCTGAGTTTGTACATTATTATTATTATTATTATTATTATTATTATTATTATTATTGCCAGTGGATATAAGTCTCACCTGCCTGGCTGGTCTGGATATTTGTGCTTGGTGTATGACTCCAATGAGGCGTAAACCTTTTCCCTCAGTGCCTCTACCTCAGATGGACTGGATAAACCTTTGGCATCTACGGTCAGAATCAGCAAAGTCAACAAAACATGTAGCCTCCTATGCTACATATATATTAGCATTCCTAATGAAAATGTAAATCTGCTCCAGATGTTCTTACACACAATTATATTTAAATCTTGGCGTTGATGTAAGATTACTTTCGCAGATTTACAGGCACCATGGCGATCAGCATGGGTTGTGGCATAAACACAGGCAAAATGTATGCAAATATTCCAATTATCAAAGTAATCATACTTAAGTGTTCATATGGTAATTACTTTTCTATTGATCAGATTATTAAATAGAATATTGACCTAATCTAATCAAATATATAATTTTATTCAGGCAGATTTACAGTGGGTTTATTATTATTTAGGTGTGAAAAAGGTTTTTATTCTGTTTTCTACTATTAATCCGATTAGTAAAAGATCATTAAGATGAATGTAAACAGAGTTTAGAATTGTTTAGTGTAAAGTGCTACCTGGGTTAAAGAGAACGATGGCTCTGAGGCAGCCGAGCTCCGTCTTGTCCATCTGCATGTCTTTCATTTTAGAAACCAGCTCAGAAAGAACCCTGCAGATAAAGCAGATACAGCAATCAGATCAGACTCTGGAGAGATCAGACACTAGAAGAGCTCAAACACATCAGACATTAGAGGGATTAGACACTAGAATTGAAACACAGACACTAGAGAGATTAGACACTATAGACCAGGCACTTGAGATATCAGACATTAGATATCCATTATTAGAGAAATTGGGGCAGTGTCACGTATCTGGAAACTCTGGACTCCATTTCCCATCAGCCACTGCACTGTACCATATGACCACATGCACCACCACATGCACCTGATTCACATTTTGGTTAATGAGCACTCATGTATATCTAGTCATTGTTTGCACTGGTTTCTTGTCTTTCGTTGTTGTAGACTCATGTCATTTATGTCTCAGTGTTTTGTCTCATGCCACAGTGTTTTGCCAAGTGTCTTAGTGTCTTGTTTCATAGTCTGTTTGTTTATATTAAATGTTTAAGTCTGCACCTGCTTCTGCCTCAACCCGTGATACATGATAGGCAGGAGTTCATACATTAGAGAGATCAGTTATTAGAAAACCCAGACTTTTAAGATCAGACATGAGACACTAGAGATCAGATGCAATTAATCAGATGCAAGAGATCAGACACTATAAATTAGAGACCAGAGAAATCAGACATCAAATATTAAAGAAATTGGACCAACATTAGAGATCAGCTACTATAAAGATCAAGCACTAAAATCAGACACAATGAATCAGATACAAGAAGGAACAGATGTTATAGATTAGACACTACAAAGATTAGACACTGAAGGGCAGACAGTATTTCGTATTCACTAGAGGAGCCATAGACAAGATATGTGTCTAAAGTAGAGAGATAAGACACCAGAAAATAAAAACATGTTAGAAATCAGACAGCAATCACTCCAGATACTATACACTGGACACAATTGGGCCCTAGAGACATCAAACACAAGTAACTGTAAAGTAGACAGATTAGACAGTAGATAGATTGGGTATTAGAGATCAGACAATAGTGTATGTTTGTAGATCACACCTGTCAAAGATGGACCCCACTCCTGCAGTGTGTGCGCTGTTGCGGTGGACATGCAGGCCTGTGCCTAACACAATGCCATCCTTCACTGACACAGAGCGATGAGAGAACGATGCGATGAGCAGCTCGTTCCAGCCTGGACACAAACACACACACACACACACACACACACACACACACACGCACACACACACAAACTTAGCAATGGAGCAGAGCGAGGAGCACAGTTTGTACACACTGAGTTACCTAACAAGTCCTTAACCATGTGACCTAAAGCTCACCTAACAATGTCGTCCCAGTGTTAATGTGGACACAAGGAGTTTACTGACCTGCTCGCAGGAGGATGACCTGGTCATCCAGAGGTAGCTGAGAGAAGTGCGGGATGAGTTTTGCCCACTCTACCAGGGTGAACAGCTGTTTATCAGCTGCCTGGCAGATGTTGGTTACGGGGTCGTTTGTCTATCAGAAACCAGAGAACGTTCTCATCAGAAACACGTGACAAAGAACCAAAGTCTAGATCACCATTCTCTACATTTAATATCCTAACTGTTTACTGGAGGTCTGAGGCACAGAAGGGCCCTCGGTGTGGAGACTGTACACTGCACAAACTGGCATCTTAGTAACTGCAAATATAATTAACCAAATATAACATTATTAAACCTATTTCTAGATTATTTTGTACTCATTTCAAGCGTGACAAATGTTTTAGGTAAAAATGAAATTAGAAATTTGTTCGGTTTTTAGTAATCTTATATTTGATTTACTGTAATACAGTATTTCAATAGAAAAGACTAGATAAAGGTAACTATATTCAAGATATTTTCACTTACTACGATGTCATTTTTTGCAGTGTAGCCTGTTAAAAGCTTCCTAGCGTGTCTAACTTAACATATTGTGTGTGTATGTGTGTGTGTGTGTGTGTGTGCGTGTGTGAGGTGAAGGGTTGATTTTAATGTGAATATATTTTATATGAATGTAAGAGAATTTTGTGCTCTGCAAAAATTATATCATAGCACATACAAACATCTTGAAGATATTCAAATTCAAGTAATATTCCTCTTTATTAGATTGTTTCTAAACAAATCTATAATTATTGAGCCTATTGATAGATAGTTTTACTCATTTCATGCTTGAAACGGTCTTATTCGATTGCTAGATGTTTTTGCTTATTTCAAGTGTTTGTTTTTAGAAAGACGCAAAATTATCTGCCCATTGAATAAGACGACTTTAAGCTTGAAATTAGTAAATACGTCTGGAAATAGCCATAATGATCTGATATTTATTATATAATAACATTTATAAATGTATGTTTACAAATTTATATTTATACATTAATTATTTATAAATGTTTAATTTATATACAGAATTGATATATTTCTGTAAAGCTGCTTTGTGACCATTTGTTGTCCATCGTTAAAAATGCTATACAAATAAAATCGAATTCAAAAAATAACAAATATTATAAAAAATAAAATAAGACATAGCAGGAGTGCGTCTCAATCAGCTCACTCGGTCGTGAATCAGTGTATCGTGCACACGAGTTCGGGCTCTGGTAAGGACCCTGGTTCCCTACACATTGGGAAAGTGATGACAATTTCTGTGGACATGACTATGTACTCGCCTTGTAAAACATCACCACTGGCATTTATCAACCACAGGCAGGACTGATATCTGTCTGACATTATAATCTTTATGCATTATAATAATTCTAATCTCACGTGTGTCTGTCATGGTACTTTAAGCAGGATCGTAAGCTAGCTAGTGTATTTTAAAAAAACCAAAACAATTAAAAGTCATTATTAGATTCAAACAAGTCGTACCTGTATATAGAACATCAAATAAAGTAATTAAATCTAACGTAAGTAAACCATTTTTCAAGATTTTACTTGCTAAGATATTTTTTGCAGAGTGTGACAAAACATTTTGGATGTACTGTATATGAGAGCATTTCGAATGATATGAAAGTTTAATTAATGAATGAGAGTGAATTTTATGTTTAGCATTGACACAAAAATGTGCCTGTGTGTAAACACCATGTATGCGGAGTGAACTCGGTGTTGAGTTGTTTTCTTACTGAGGTGTCTGCATTAGTCTGGATGTAAGTGTCTGTTTTTGGCTCCACAGATAATTCGGCGTCTAAAATCTTCTCCACTGGCATTTCTTCGTTTAAACCGCTGCTGGAATCAACCTCGTTATCATTTTTATCTCGACCCCGTTGCCTTTCTTCCTGCACAGCTATACACACACACACACACACGTTTGTTTTAATATCCTTGTGTGGACCTTCCCCTGACATAATCATTAAAAAAAAAATCCAATTCAGTGTCCCCAGAAGGTCAAAACAATAAGACATTCCCATCCTCATGGGGGCGACAGAGGGAAAGGGACTGTCACCAATGGGACCTATTGTTTCCAATATTTACTCTTAGGTAGAAAAAAATGTAAACATCACTTCTGTAATATAAATATGTTAACTTCAACAAAACACACAAGTGTAATGCTGGAGCAAGTACTGCTTCATTTGGCAAAAATTTCAGGGTCACCGGGAACCTATCCCAGGGGGCATGGAGCACAAGGCGGGGTACACCCTGAACGGTGTGCCAATCCATAACAGGCCACAATCACATACACCCTCACACACTACAGACACTTTGGATACGCCAATCAGCCTACCATGCATTCTCTTTGGACTGAGAGAGGAAACCGGAGTACCCAGAGGAAACCCCCACAGCATGGGGAGAACATTCAAACTCTACACACAAAGGGCAGTGACGGGAATCGAACCCCCGGCCCTGGAGGTGTGAGCCAAAAATGCTAACCACTAAGCCCCCGTGAGCCCCTGGGATTGCATTTAAATAAGGTTTTTGAAAATCACAAATAAAATGAAATGTTACTTTATCAACTGTTATCACATGAAGCCAGGTTTGAAGGAAGATTATTAAGTAAAAGTCCTCAGACTGTTGCCCAGATATCTGTAGAGGCCTCACCTTCCCTCTTCATTCCCATTGCCAGGCATTTCTGATAGCGGCAGTACTGACAGCGGTTTCTCTGCCGCTTATCTATTAAACACTCCTTACAGTCCCGGCATGTGTATGTCAGGTCTTTCCGGATAGTTCTCTTGAAGAAGCCCTTGCAGCCTTCACAGCTGTATACTCCATAGTGTTTACCTGGAAAGAGTCACATCTTATGAGAAGAAAGGACTATAATGTCACTCAAACTCTCTGAAATCCCACGAGTATATTGTAAGCCCAATGCTAGTCACTGGAATCATTTATATCTACACTGACAAAAAAAAATCAAATTTCACCTAGCTTCCACTACCATCATGGGGATGGATATAATGATGTAATATGCACTGCAGAAGTTACCAGAAGATCGATCTCCACATATGGCGCACAGGTGTTTGGACAGAGAGCCTGGACTAATGCACTGATAACTGCTACTGATGTTAGCAGGAGGTTTAACATCTCTTGAGGCATCCAGGGTGTTCATCTAGGGGGAAACATTGAAATGAGAATGTAATTACAGGAACATAGTTCATGATTACTGGTTTAGAGTAGGGGTGTTAAATATATGACCCTCTGGCCAGGACACCCAACCAACCAACACACCCACACACCCAACCAGCCCAAACACCCACCCACCCAAACACACACACACACACACACACCAACACACACACCCAACTAACCTGCACATCTACACACCCAACCAACTCCCACACCCACACATCCAACCAACTCCCACACCCACACACCCAACCAACTCCCACACCCACACACCCAACCAACTCCCACACCCACACACCCAACCAACTCCCACACCCACACACCCAACCAACTCCCACACCCACACACCCAACCAACTCCACACCCACACACCCAACCAACTCCCACACCCACACACCCAACCTATCTGCACATCTACACACCCAACCAACTCCCACACCCACACATCCAACCAACTCCCACACCCACACACCCAACCAACTCCCACACCCACACACCCAACCAACTCCCACACCCACACACCCAACCTACCTGCACATCTACACACCCAACCAACTCCCACACCCACACACCCAACCAACTCAAACACCCACAACAAACTCACCCACCCACACTTCCCAACCAACCCACACATACATTATTATTGTTATTATTATCATCAATATAATAATAATAATAATAATTATTATTATTATTATTATTATTATTAGTAGTAGTAGTAGTAGTACAAATTGCAAGTCTGTTCATCTATTTTCTAGGTGATATGACAGTTTGTGCACTGAAAACGTACCTTTCAGTTAAATGCTAATAAAGAGCCATTGTTGATGTGTTATTGGTTTACTAAACTGATATTTTGTTTGTGTGGCCTACTTGACACCCCAGATTTAGAGTTTCCAATACATAACAGTAATCACTCCTGGAGTTCCTCATGCCCTGAACATTTGAGTGTTTTCCTGCTTTAACATACCCATGTCAAAGAAGACATTAAAATGAGCTGTTTTATCATATGTGTTAAAGACAAGAATACAAAAACATGAACGCAAGTCATTGTGTAACTCTGTCCTGAACCAGTAGAGGGCAGCAAAAGAACTAGTCTAGAAGTGTAGACTATTACACATTTCAAAATGCGCAAAACCTTTCTTACATTTTCATGACGATGTAAGAAAGTGTCAAAATCGGTAAAAGCTTTCTGTATGTCCTGTGGGATTTGTGGGTACCTGAGGATTGAAGCCCATGTTAGGTGTGCTGGGCAGGGATGAAGTGGTTGAGCTCAATGATGAGGAGGAGGTGATGACGGCGTAGGGTGACGCAATACCGCTTATGACCGAAGGGTGGAGGTGTGTTACCATGGAGCCGATGGGTGCATGGGAGGATGGCCTCAGGTGACTGTTGTCAACCTGTACTGAAGAACCTGCAATTAGAAAACAACACACACACACACACACACACACACACACACACACACACACACACACAGAGAGAGAGAGAGAGAGAGAGAGAGAGAGAGAGAGGGAGAGAGAGAGGTCAGTGCGCTAACCAATCAGAATATATTACTAAGGATTGTGTCCTTAGTTCTTTGATGATTCATTAAATGATGAGTGATTTACGGTGTCTGCGAAAGGAAAAGGCATAATACATGTACAGTGCCCTCCACTAATATTGGCACCCTTTGCCCTTAAATATGGGCAAAGAAAGTTGTGAAAAATTATCTTGTTATTGTTGAACCTTTTGAACTTTTGTTCAAAAAATACTCTGCTCTCATGGATATCACGCAATTTCAAACAGAACACAGGTTTATCAAAAATATATATTTGTTAAATATAGGTGTGCAACAATTATTGGCACCCTTTTATTCAGTACTTTGTGCTACCTCCCACAAAAGTGAGTACACCCGCACATTTTTGTAAATATTTGATTATATCTTTTCACGTGAGGACACTGAAGAAATGACACTTTGCCACAATGTAAAGTAGTGAGTGTACAGCTTGTGTAACAGTGTAAATGTACTGTCTCCTCAAAATAACTCAACACACAGCCATTAATGGGGTGGCTGTGTCTCAGGTGGTAGAGCGGGTTGTCCACTAATCGTAGGGCTGGTGGTTCGATTCCTGGCCCGGATGACTCCACATGCCGAAGTATCCTTGGGCAAGACACTGAACCCCAAGTTGCTCCCGATGGCAAAGTTAGCGCCTTGCATGGCAGCTCTGCTACTGTTGGTATATGAATGGGTGAATGATACACAGTGTAAAGCACTTTGGATAAAAGCGCTATATAAGTGCGCCATTTACCATTTAATGTCTAAAGCGCTGGCAACAAAAGTGAGTACACCCCTTCAGTGGACTGGGATGGCCATGGCAGGACCTTAATTTTGTGGTCAGTAAACCATTTTTGTGTATATTTTGATGTGTTTTGGATCATTGTCCTGCTGGAAGATCCAACCATGGCCCATTTTAAGATTTCTGGAAGAGGCAGCCAGGTTTTCATTTAATATCTGTTGACATTTGAGTCCACGATGCCATGTATCATAACAAAATGCGCAGGTCCTCTGGCAGAAAAACAGCCCCAAAACATTAAAGAGCCAACACCATATTTAACCGTGGGCACGAGGTACTTTTTCATATGGCAACCTCCCTTCCAAACAACTTGTGGTGATGTAGGAGACTTCGGATTGTAGTTTTGGAGACTTTCTGACCCAAAGACCCAACTCACTTCTGCAATTCTCCAGCTCTGATCCTTGGCCTTAGCCACTCGAACCATCCTCTTCACAGTGCATTGAGACAATATAGACACATGTCCTCTTCCAGGTTGATTCATAACATTTCCAATTGACTGGAACTTCTTAAATATTGCCCTGATGGTGGAAATTGGCATTTTCAGTGCTTGTGCTATTTTCTTATAGCCACTTCCCATTTTGTGAATCTTAGTAACCTTTTGCCGCACAGCTATATTCCTTGGTCTTACCCATTGTTATGAATGGGAAAGATGTTACGTTTAGTAGTTCCCACTCAGCGTGGCAACAAGGTCCCTTTCCAGAACCTTCACGTTTACCGTTCCCCAGTGGTGGAATGCACTTCCAATCTCAATCCGGACCACAGAATCTCTCACTATCTTCAAAAAACAGCTAAAGACCCACCTCTTCCGTGAACACCTAACCAACTCATAGAAAAAAAAAAGAGAAAAAAACATAACGGACTTACACCTCTACTCTGTGCACTTTGCTTCCTCTGGTATTCAATTAATGGATCTTGTATAGTAGCACTACTTGTATTGTTCTCTGCTTGATATATCACTTTGCTTATTTGTAAGTCGCTTTGGATAAAAGCGTCTGCCAAGTGAATAAATGTAAATGTGAATGAATGACTAAGGGAATTTGGCCTATGTGTAACCTCAAAATTATACCCCTGAGAAACAGGAAGTCATGGTTGAACAATTTCCTGTTCCTAGTCACCCAGCTGTACTAAACGAAATGTAAAATATTAGTGGGTACTTCAAATATATATTTTTCTCATATAAATTCATAGTGGTGGCAATAATTGGTGCACACATATTTAGCAATTTTTTTTGGATAAACCTTTTTGTGTTCGTAAATATTTGATATCCCATTCTTCCCCAGTCTTCCCATTAGTGTTCGGGACTCAGACACAGTCTCAGTGTTTAAGTCTAGGCTTAAAACATATTTGTTTACTCAAGCCTACCCTGACTAGATTCTATTTTTACTACTTCACAGTCATACTAATCTTTTTTCTCCCTCTCTCCTTCTGCCGAGCCACACACGCATTTCTGGAGATACTGGAGATCCAGATCATTTCAGCCTCTGGATGGCGCTCAAGTCTCGAATCTTCTCTACTGGGACTGCGGCTGCTCCGAAGACCATACAGACTTCATTTACATACATACTCTGCTATTTCACACTGTCTGTTGTTACCCAGATGAGGATGGGTTCCCATCGGAGTCGGGTTCCTCTCAAGGTTCCTTCCTTTAAACATCTTAGGGAGTTTTTCCTTGCCACCGTCGCCACTCAGTGGCTTGCTCAGTTGGGATAAATTCACACCTTTAATATCTGTATACTGTGTTTATATTTCTGTAAAGCTGCTTTGAGACAATGTCTGTTGTAAAAAGCGCTATACAAATAAAATTGAATTGAATGGAATATCCATGAGAGCCGAGTAATTTAGTGAATTTGAATAAAAGATCAAAAGGTTCATCAATAAAGACAAATTTTCACAGCCATCTTT
The DNA here is from genome assembly GCA_012411365.1 of Ameiurus melas. Taxonomy (NCBI): domain Eukaryota; kingdom Metazoa; phylum Chordata; class Actinopteri; order Siluriformes; family Ictaluridae; genus Ameiurus; species Ameiurus melas. The sequence continues at coordinate 26,096,556 of CM022759.1, forward strand.
GCTCGTATTTACCAAGGGTGCCAATATTAGTGGAGGGTACTGTACACCAGATACTGTCCAATCAGAATTAATTTAGAAGAAGGATAGATTGTTTTGCACAGAGATGAGTCTTATAATAACATTTATATTTACTCTTATGGCAACTAGCAAATGCTCTTTCTTGTATATACTTGAAAAATTAATCATTTGAATCTATGACACCACCAAGAGACAGGAAAGCCCTCGCAAACCCAAGTAAGATGCATTTAAGTGCTTATTAAAGAGACTTTTAATAAGGTTTTCAATCTGCATTTGAAGATTCAGCTCACATACAACAATGGGTTTGTTCTCAAAAGTGACAGTAAGTGGCATGCATTTTCAGCATATACAGCAGCTAGGTCTTGTTATGCAGTATATTCACATTTAGGTGATGAGATGCCATCCATGAAGCCTGCCAGACATGCACTGATCTGAGTAGCAGAGTCTCTAATTGTGGGAAGGCAAGGATGATTGTCTCATCTGGGTGTCATCTGATAGGAAAAGCCATGTGAAGACATTGCTACACCAAGAGAACAGGTGTAGAGGGAAAAGAGAAGAGGAGCAAGCCTGAGACAAGTAGAAAGTCTGCCTAGAGTATATTTGTATATTATATTTTTATATATTAACAGGTGTGCGTATTAGATGTGTGTATCATTAGGTAACGAGTCATATTACACCTAGATTGATGTCAGTTTGGTTAGACAAGAAAACAAAAAAAACTAAATTAAAACAAAATCTATGATAAAACATAGGTAATCTGAGTAAACACAAAATATAGTTCTGAAATGAAAATGTTATTTATTGAAACAAAAAAGTTATCCAATACAAACTGGGCCTGTGTGAAAATGTATTTGCCACTGTAGTTACTAATTCCCCAAATCTATGAAACTGCATTCATAATGGGGGTCAGCTCGACTAGACGCAATCAGGCTTGATGATCAAATCAGCACTTAAATAGAACTTTTTCAACAGCATGAAGTTGGTTAAAAGTCTTACCCAGTGACACGCTATGCCAAAATTTAAAGAAATGATGAGGAAGAAAGTGATTGAAAGTCATCAGTCTGGGATGGATTACAAAACTATTTCTGAGGTTCTGGGACTCCAAAGAACCACAGTGAGAGCCATTACCTCCATATGGAAAAACTAGGCACAGAAGTGAACCTTCCCAGAAGTGACTGACACTGGGTAAAAATGACATCTATGTTAGTGTGGGGAGGTGAAAACCACTGCTAACCCAGAAGAACATTAAGGCTTGTCTGAATTTTGCCAAAACACACCTTGATGATCCTCAAACCTTTTGGGAGAATGTTCCATCAATTGATGAGTTGAAAGTGGGACTGTTTGGAAGACAGGGGTCCCATTACATCTGGTGTAAACCAAACACAGAATTCCAGAAAAAAAACATTATACCTACAGTCAAGCATGGTGGTGGTGTGGGGATGCTTTGCTGCTTCAGGGCCTGGCCAACTTACAATAATTGAGGAAAACATTAATTCTGCTCTCTGCCAGAAAATCCTAAACGAAAATATCTAATCTTCAGTCTGTAAGTTGAAACTCAACTTGATAATTTCATGATCCATAGCATAGGAGAAAATCCTAGGTGTTAATCCTAATCCTAGAAGCAAGTGAAAGACTGATCTCCAGTTATCAGAAGAGTTTGGATGCAGTTCTTTCTGCTAAAGGTGGTACAACCAGATTTTAACATTAAGGGGGCAATTAGTTTTTCACATCGGTGATAGGTGCTGGATAACTTATTTCTGCTTCAATAAAAACAAAAAAACAAAAAAACAACAACTGTATTTTGTGTTTACTCAGTTTGCCTTTGTTTTATGTTGTATTTTGTTTGAAGATCTCAAATGATTTAGTATGAGATATATACAAAAACAGAAGAAATCAGGGTTAGCCAAATACTTTTTCACAGCACTGTATCTTTTCAATTTCTTGTCTTTTAGTGCTCATTTCATAAGCATTGCAAAATGCAAAAGTGTAAAGTTCTGAATATACATTTGTGAATCAAATGTGTTCATTCTTGGATTGTTCTTCTGAGACCTTTTGTAATGATAGTACATAAAACAACAATTAGCAATAAGAATGCATAGACACAAGGTCATATGGGGTCTACAAGCTATTACTGAACATAAAAAGGGTTGATAGTGTCACAGTTCACACAGTGCGTCCAATCTGAATACCCAGAGATAAGACAGTAGGGTCCCTGCATCCAATCAGAAGACACAGAGAGGTCAATGAGTGTCAGCATTTGAATGTCACATCCAGCAATTTAGAACAAAAACAGAAGAATAATGTCTGTCAATTATGTTGGTATCCTTTACAAATCTCCACTAACCTCATGTGACCTCTGAGAGCTTTTATTTTATTGTTTAATGTACATTCTTTATATGGACATTTTCTTGAGAAACCTTTTAATGCATTTAGATAATGATTGTATGTGTGTGTGTGTGTGTGTGTGTGTGTGTGTGTGTGTGTGAGTGTGTGTTCAACATTAGAACATGTTGAAATATTTAGTATGTCAGATAGACATGATTCATGTACCTGGAATCACTTTCTTCGGAGTGATAGTTCTGAAGTCTGTTAATTTTAGTGCTAAAGTCAGGAATACTCATTGTGCTTCACTATAGCTGTTGTATGTAAAATGAAAAAATTGTATCAGTAAAAAAAAGAAAATTATGGATATAATTACATATATTTAGTATTTTTTATTATGAGATTTCAACGATGCAAATATACGATTACTAAGCCTATTTCAAGACTTGAAATTAGCCTGTCACAACTTGGCAGATCATTTTGCCAAAAGATCAAGAATAATTTCAAGCTTGAAATAAGTAGTAGTGTCTAAAATAGGCTTAATAATCTTGTAGTTCTTTTATCATAACCTCATATTGGGAAAGATTAGATAGTTCTGCTTATATTGAGGATATTTTTACTTTCTAAGGGAAGATTTTTGTCATGCTAGTCACCTGAGACTTCAGTCACATTCCTCAACTCACCACCAGAGGTCCCTGTGTTCCAACAATTAAAAACTAACCACTCTCTATAGTAACTTATTTAACTCATCTGTTTGTAATTATCACAGACCCAAATCTTGTAGCATTTCAAGCTTGTCACTTTGTTGAACTTTATCTTTTGGATTACAATTCCTTGATATATATATATATATTTTTTTAGATAATTCGTGAGAGATTTTGGCCTGGTTCCTCAATCTAAATTTTGGATTGTATGTCAATGAACCATGCGCACTTGGACCCTCTCTCACATTCTGAATTATCATTGTTCCGTACAGTGACTTTGGCACAAAGTATACAACAGTGTCCATCTGTTGTCCTGTCTAACAGCAGTCCTACAGAGTTTGATGTAATCCCTGCTCTAAAAACACTAATTAATGACCAGCCACTTTAAATGAAAGCTTGTTTAAAAAAAGAAAAAATAATAGTCTGAGAGAGTATAATCAGCAATGTAGCATTCGGAATGTGCAGTGTGGGGTATGTCATTTAATTTAATTTCATTTAATTCAATCTCTTAGTGCCGAAGCACTACCAAACATGGCTTCACTAAATCACAAAGCTATTATTTTTTGGCCAAAATATTCCTTTAAAATTGCATTCCAAAATCAGTGAGTATTCATGAATGGCTTACACCAACATTCCCAAGAATTTCTGAGCAATGATGTTGATGTTCAGCATTTGACCGATTCCATTACTTCACATTATATTACTTCATATTATTATTTTTTAAATAAGAATTTTTTTAAATATAATTTTCTGTGTGACTCTAAGACTTGGCCCTCCCAGCATGTCCTCAGTTCAGTATTTATTATGTGATCATCTGTGTCCTGTAGGAAACTGACACCCCTATAAAGCTCTAGATATTTACTTGATTTATAAATAGATTATAAAGCATCATTAATAAAAACGTTTTTGGTCATTTATAACCAGGACATCATTTATAGAGCTCAGCTGTGGATCTTCATGTCTCTGATTCTCTATCCAAGGCTTTTTAAACACGACTGTTTAATTCAACTTAGTAAATTAAATTATATCAGAATTTTTCAGCACTAAAAGCAAAATCTTTACTATTTTGTCAATCTTAAATTTGCATATACAATATTAATATATCAGTGTATATCATAACAATATCAGGGTTTGCTGTAGAAATGTCAGCGCAGACCAGAAGTAAACAACTATTATTATTTTTAATAGAAATACTGTATGTAGGAGTCACCCAATGCATATTATTACCAAATAAATAAGTAGATTACAGTACACAGTGACGCAATCAAGCCCTGATCTTTGATAGTGCTGACTGATATTTCAACAAATGTCCTCCAAAACATTTTAAACGCCCCACATATACAGATACTGCTGTGAAATCCATCCATGAAGACCCCTTAAACAAACAGTTTCAGGCCATAAATTTGTGAAGAGCAATAAAAGTGCCAACCCTTGACCCTGACTGAGGGGCAGAATCACCTGCACGCTTCAGCACGGCCACTACACGTGACACAAGTACACAAACGAGCCAAGTGTGCTGGATTTATGGCCGTCTGGTCCAAAGTGCACTCCAACTATCCAGACAGCAAATAAAGTTACATAGAATTAAGACAACCCCAAAAAGACAAATCGATACAGTCAGTGAGTTCATGGAGAAATATAACACATTAAACACTTACTCAGATGTAGGTATTCAGTATGATCCATTTGGTAGTATGATCCAGTGTGCAATTGGAGTCCTGTTTAAGTCTCTTGTGGTTGTGTGTCTCCCTCCTGCTGAGGACTCGCTGCTGCTCTCACACACACACACACGCGCGCGCACACACACACACACACACACACACACACACACAGAGCACGGTGAGGAGGGGGGCCACTCTAGGGAGGTCTTTGACAAACGCGCACACACACACACACACACACACACACACACACACAGTGGATTACTGATTAACAAAACAACTACTGTTCAACTAATATTCATTCACATACTGATTGCACATAAAAGAATACATGGTGAGTGTTGATGAGCACAAACAAACAAACAAACAAATATGCAGATAATTAAATGGCACATGAATAAATGAATAGATATACAAATATTGTTTTTTAAATAGAATGACAAATTATTATATTTCATAATTCAAACTTAATTCAAATGAAATGGTTAATGAATGAATAAAATAAATAAGTATAATAAGAAGGAAGGAAAGAAAGAAAGACAACAAACATTTATTTGCACAAATTAACAACTAAATACATTAAAATGGATGAGGAATGAAAGGAATCAGATGAATAGATGAATACATTGCTAAGTTAAATTATTATTAATAGGAATAAATAACTTGTTAAATAAATCAGTTGACTGACTAATAAGCATGTTAAATATTTGATGAAGAAAGAAAGAAAGTAAAATAAAATTAACTTAATACATTGTTAATTCATGTGAGACTTTTTAACTCATACTGATAAGTCAGTATGTGCTGTATATCAACAAACAAACAGATAAATCAATATACAGGCCAAAGGATATAATATATATATATATATATATATATATATATATATATATATATATATATATATATATATATATATATATATATATATATATATATATATATATATATATATATATATATATATGTATGTGTGTGTGTGTGTGTGTGTGTATGTGTGTAATGTGATGATATTAAATGCGTAATGTTATTAAAAGGAATGTACATAATGTTTAAGTAAATAAAGCCTCTAGTTATACGTTTGGTCCTGGAGGGGGTTAAACATCTGTTAAACATCTGGTCAGATCACAATGCTATGCCCCAATCTACATAGATGTTGGTTAGTTGAAATGCTGTGTGCACACATTTTTACTCTACACACAGGTTTCCTTGTTTTACATTTTTTTTTCTTCTGTTCTTGTCTAATAAACGATCCACACAGTGTTGCCAACTTGAGGCAATCTGAGAAGAAAGAAATTCCCAGAATTCCAGCCGTTGTGTCCCTGTGAGGCTGATGAAAGGTGCGAAGATCCCCCTGAGATCCCCCTCCAGTGCGTGGGGTCATATAAGGGTGAGCTCCTGTTACTGAGCGAGGTTATTCAGAAGTCAGCAGTACTCCAAGTCTTCCACTCTTGCTCAAGTGTGAGTGTGCTGGATCGGGACACTGCAGCACCAGCGGATGGGAACAACAGTCAGCTTTAAACAAAAACAAAACAAAAAAGGCCCACAAAAGAGCAAGAAGGGACGCTAACTAAGACGAATGGTTCCATTTTTCAAGCCATTGCAGCCTAATCAGGCTCTTTTCATTGGCTTCTTGTTAGATAGTGTACATCTGTGGAGTGAAAGGGACTGAAGGACAATTTATCATGCAGCCTTTTATCTCTATAATAGAGCCACATGGCCCAGAGCTTTAGCACTGTCCTGGGCCACACACTACATTACTAAATGAAGACCGTGACAATTAGGCGAGCAAATTTTTTTTCTGTAAATGTACAAGAATGCAAATGGTCTTATTATTTCTCACTGAGCTGTTGTAAATATGTTTACCTCACAAGTTGTAGCAGTAATTTAAGCATGCAATAATGTCAGGTTTTATTTATGATGTTACAGTATATTTACATTTACAGCATTTGGCAGATGCTCTTATCCAGTGAGACCTCTAGGATCCTCATCCTAATACAAATATGTCAGAGTCTAAGAATAGCATTGCACTAAAACCCTGTTAGAGAAGAGCTAGTATAGCAACGAAAACAGTCCACGTTTGTTTTATTATTACTCTGCATGTTGTCTGATACCCAATACTGATCCAACTCAGATTTCTGTTCTTCACTTGAGTAGTTGCAAAGGATGTTTACATTTACATTTATTCATTAATTCATTTAGCAGACGTTTTTATCCAAAGAGACGTACTAATGAGGAAATACACGCAAGCAAGTTTGAAACCTGGTGCTGCGCAGTATTCTCTTTCAGCTAATCATGTAGTTGTTCAACAAATGCAGTATATAAATCATAAAATATATACCACTAAAGTGTCATCCAAGACAGCTGATCATGTTTGCATCTTTAATTGAATCCAGATTTGGGTCTAAACGTAGTTAATGTAGCTAAAAACCCCCAAAATAGCTGAGCATGTAACAGGATCGCTTTTTTCCCATTTTGTTTTGGTACGAATCTGCTCCATCTCCGAGAGTCCGAAAGTCATGTGTATAATAATATAGTTCCAGTTTGTAAATACAGATTGTCCCTACTAATTTACTGCTACATTGATATCTTAGCAAGTGAACATATCTTCAATATGAGCAAATTTCTAATCTAGAAAGAAGTACAATTATCGGGCAGTAGAATAAGAAAACGTACAGTTTAAAATGAGTAAAAACAACTAATATTCTAATATTCTAATATTCTAATATTCTTTAATTACTAACAAAATCTACGATTATTTAGTCTGTTATTAGATTTGTTTCCCCTCATTTTAAATATAAAATGTTCTTATTCTACTACCCGATAATTTGACTTCTTTCTAGAAATAAATGCTTAAAATGAGTAATGTTGAAAACCTGTAAATCCTGAAATCAGTAATTATCAAATATTTGGTTTATTATAACCTTGAAATGACTACCGTATACAAGTAATATAAATGATTATACAAGTAATATACTATAAATGTGACTATATTTGAGATATTTTCACTTGCTATGATGTAATTTTTTACAGTGGTTAAAAAAATCATTTATGTGATGTAACTAAGGAGGAATGGTGGCTTAGTGGATAGCACTGTTGCGTCCCTGTGCATGTCTGCAGGTTCTCCCCGTGCTTCGGGGGTTTCCTCTGGGTACTCCAGTTTCCTCCCCCAGACCAAATGCATGCGTTGTAGGCTGATTTGCATTTCCAAATAGTCCACAGTGTGTGAGTGTGTGTGATTGTGCCTTGCACTGACTTGGCACCCTGTCCACGGTGTCCCCTGCCTTGTGCCCAGAGTCCCCTGGGATAGGCTCTAGGCCCCCCGTGACCCTGTGTAGGATAAGCAGAACAGAAAATATGTGTATGGATGGTGTAACTATAATATAATATACAGTGCCTTGCGAAAGTATTCGGCCCCCTTGAACTTTTCAACCTTTTGCCACATTTCAGGCTTCAAACATAAAGATATAAAATTTTAATTTTTTGTGAAGAATCACCAACAATTGGGACACAATTGTGAAGTGGAACGAAATCTATTGGATATTTTAAACTTTTTTAGCAAATAAAAAACTGAAAAGTGGTGCATGCAAAATGATTCGGCCCCTTTACTTTCAGTGCAGCAAACTCACTCCAGAAGTTCAGCGAGGATCTCTGAATGATCCAATGTTGTCCTAAATGACTGATGGTGATAAATAGAATCCACCTGTGTGTAAAGTCTCTGTATAAATGCACCTGCTCTGTGATAGTCTCAGGGTTCTGTTGAAAGCGCAGAGAGCATCATGAAGACCAAGGAACACACCAGGCAGGTCCGTAATACTGTTGTGGAGAAGTTTAAAGCCGGATTTGGATACAAAAAGATTTCCCAAGCTTTAAACATCCCAAGGAGCACTGTGCAAGCGATCATTTTGAAATGGAAGGAGTATCAGACCACTGCAAAACTACCAAGACCTGGCCGTCCCTATAAACTTTCAGCTCAGACAAGGAGAAGACTGATCAGACATGCAGCCAAGAGGCCCATGATCACTCTGGATGAACTGCAGAGAACTACAGCTGAGGTGGGAGAGTCTGTCCATAGGACAACAATCAGTCATACACTGCACAAATCTGGCCTTTATGGAAGAGTGGCAAGAAGAAAGCCATTTCTCAACGTTTGGTGTAATGTTTGGTGTGTCTCCCAGGTGGCTTGTGGCAAACTTTAGACAAGACTTTTTATGGATATCTTTGAGAAATGGCTTTCTATCCCATATAGCACACACATTCACTCACTCATTCATATCTACTGTAGGGACAATTTAGAGTAGCTAATCCACCGACCAGATTGGTTTTGGAAGGCGGAAGGAAACAGGATTAAATATTATTATTATTATTAGTAGTAGTAGTAGTAGTATTAGTGTTAAAGTAGTAGTAGTAGTGCACAAATGTGATACTAAAAGAGAGTAATATCATTTCAGTTCTAATAGACTGATTAGCTGTTATGCTGATGTGATGTGCTGTAGTTTTTTTTTCTTTTAATACAAAATCAAGTAGTTTAACCCGCCTCATCATTTCCATCTTAAAGAAATGGTTTGTTGAAAGATCTAATGAATACAATGTCCCCCTTACACGAAATGCAGTAAATCAGCAACGACTGAGGATCCCATCTTTAGTTTTGCAAATAACATTGTTAAAAAGTAATGAAAGTCTCTTTCACCCAAAATCCTTTCCATAAACACAGGTAAGTTCTTCTTTATTTATTACAGTGCCTTGCGAAAGTATTCGGCCCCCTTTAACTTTTCAACCTTTTGCCACATTTCAGGCTTCAAACATAAAGATATAAAGTTTAAATTTTTTGTGAAGAATCACCAACAATTGGGACACAATTGTGAAGTGGAACGAAATCTATTGGATATTTTAAACTTTTTTAGCAAATAAAAAACTGAAAAGTGGTGCGTGCAAAATTTCCAGGCTATATTTCCAGAACAGACTCTGGATCCACCATGACCCTGACCAGGATAAAGAACTTTTAAATGGTTGAATGAATGAATAATATTAATGCATTTATTTACACAACACTATTCAGCTTAATGTTCTGCACCAGAAGCTTGTGCGTTTAAATCCCAGGACTGGCAGATCACAACTTCAGTGTACCCATCAACTGCTCAACTTTACATTTGGATTTAATTGGACATTCTGACCCACTTACATAGCTTTGCATGAAACCGAAATAAATGTATATTTATTTATATATTTAAGTAATAATTGTAATTTTGCTAAATAAATATGTGTAAAAAGGTTCAAATCAAGCTTGTCTGAAATGAGTGAAAGAGCTATATTATAAGAGAATGTTATAATAATGACTGTAGAGATGCCACTATATATTTCAGTGCTAAAGGAAAGGATGGTTTGAGCTGTTCCTTGAAGCTTCCTGGATATCCAGATTTTTGGAGCGTAAATCATTCTTACAGCATAAACCACTATCATACTCTATAGACTGAGATCAATGGAGATTAAAAAAAAAGTCCTGGTATGCTTTTGTTTACAGAGGTAGCTAGTGTGTGTGTGAGTGTGTGTGTGTGTGTGTGTGTGTGTGTGTGTGAGTGTGTGTGAGTGTGTCTGCACAGTGTCAGAGAGGCTGACTCTCTATCCATCTCTCAACACTTAAAAGCTTTGCAGGCCTTCGTTTAACCCAACACAGATCTAATAGACAGCTCAGGGAGGAGAAATGAGCATCAGCTGCCATCCTTCACCCTCAGGATAATAGCCCTGACACACACACACACACACACACGCACGCACACAAAGAATGGAGGGCAAATGTTCGAATGAGAAAGTGGCCCAGTACCTCGACAGTGGTGATGACAGAGCTGTAAATCAGCCCGCTAACATACAAATGCTCTGAATCTCACTTTCTGCTTTAGTTGAACAAAAAGATGATGTCATCATGTGATAATTTACATAAAAGGGCTGTACTATTATTGAGATGAAATTCTCCTTAGAAACACTGTAAAATGAATCAGGACAATGCTGGATCACACCATTTTGATTTAAGAAGATTTTCTGTCTTTGATAAATAAATAAAGAAAATAAACCCTACTTGTGACTGACTTTTGCAAAACAAAAGTTTTCATTTGGTATTTACTGTATTAAGGGGGGCACAGTGGCTTAGTGGCTTGGTAAGCACGTTTGCCTCACACCTCCATGATTGGGTGTTGAAATCCTGCCTCCACCCCATGTGTCTGGAGCTTGCATGTTGTCCCCATGCTTTGGGGGTTTCATCCGGGTACTCTGGTTTCCTCCCCCAGTCCAAAGACATGCGTTGTGTGCTGATTGGCATTTTCAGATTGTCTGTGGGATGTGAATGTGTGTGTGATTGTGCCCTTCGATGGGTTGGCACCCTGTCCAGTGTGTCCTCTGCCTTGTGCCGCTAGTTCCCTGGGATAGGCTCCAGGCTCCCTGCGGCCCTGCGTCGGTATGGAAAATGCATGCATGGATGCACTGTATTGCTTCTGTGGTGCAATGCAGCTTGATTCTGTAATTATAGCATGTGGTGGCAGTGGTGTCTCAGTGATTAAAGGCTCTGGGTTACTGATCAGAAGGTAAGGTGTTCGAGCCCCAGCACTGCCACTGCCGCTACCACTGCTGGGCCCTTGAGTAAGGCCCTTAACCCTCATCTGCTCAGTTGTTTATATGAGATCAATGTAAATCACTCTGGGAAATAGTGCTGTACATTTACATATGCCGTAAATATAATGTAATGAGGCTATAGTTTATTTATTTTATATCTCTGAATCCCACCACCTGCTGCACTAAACACATCAACCGAGGCGTGATCTACCTACAGAAATATAATTTTTAGTAGTATTAAGTAACATGCATAGATAATGTATGATCTTTTCGGAATGAGGAATGCAATATCAAGAATAAATAAATCATATGGATGATACAGTATCAACAATAACACAGTACAGTACTCCTGTGTTCCCTCCATGTCTTTTCTAATCAGTTCACTGATCTTTGATCAAAAAGCAATGTCTAACAACCCCCATAAAGATGATATCAAGATCGCTGTGTGGGATAAGACATGTATGTGTGTGTGTGTGTGTGTGTGAAGATATTAACCCTATTGCATGTGGGGACATGGTTTAATGTTGGCTTGTATCTTCAGGGAGGAGTTTAAACCTTGTTTCCTGACTTATGGGTTCTCTCTCTCTTTCTCTTGCTCTCTCTCTCTTTCTCTCTCTTGTTCTTGTTCTCTTTCTCGCTCTGTCGCTATATCTCTCTCTCTCTCTCTCTCTCTCTCTCTCTCTCTCTCTCTTTCTGTGAGATATGGAGATGCAGAAATACTTTTTTTTAATTGAACTTGATTGGTGGTCTCACATGTGAGCTGCACCAAAGTTGTGATCTGTAATAAAACTTATCCTGGCTCTGCTGTGTTCTATAAACAGGGTTCACCCACATTTCTTACAATGATTTTTTTAAGCGCTTAAAACATAAATCGCTTGTTTTTACATTATTTATTTATTTATTTATTTACAAAAAGTTGTGCTTTTATTTGAAGATCTACAAGAACGTATGTTAACATTAGGGTAAGGAGTGTATGTGTAGAATTATATAGCAGTAGTAATACACAAGCCAGTGCTAGTTACAATGCTATTAAGAGTAAAGCGTTTGTGTGTGTGTGGCCAGAACAAACTCATCAATCAGGAACTCAGTAAGTGGGCTTCTCATGTTTCTATCTCTCTCTTACGCACTTATACTTTAGCATTGTTCAAACAGCACGCCTTAAAACAACCCAGATGTTGGGTGAGATAGATCTTACTTGTTAGCTACTCTAGTCTTGGAGCACCAGTACAGAGGTGAGTGAAGAAAAGAAAGTAGTAAAGAAAACTAAAGTCAAGAAGTGAACGCTGAACAACAAACATGTCTTAACTGAATGAATTTTATTTTCTGTAAGGAAATATTATAAAAAATTTGATCTACAGAGGTGAAAGTCATAGAAAGCAGTGCCTTTAGACTGGTCTGATAAAATATTGAATTCTATGAGTGACTATCTGTCTTATTTAAAATTCATTTTAATTCATTCAAACAAACAAATTAATGTGTATACACACTAGAGCATTAGAGCATACAGTTTAGATGGATGGATGGATGGATGGTTGGATGGAAGACTAGTCTACTAGGCTACTTTTTCCCAGTCCAACATTCCAGCAGTTTCCACCCAAATTTACTTCTGCAGGGTTACATGGCTTTTAATGACATCCACTGTGTAAAATGCAAAGCAGTAAATTGAAAGATATTGTGATATACACACTGCAATGATAGGAAGAGAGAAGATTGCTCAATGTTGACCTGTGTGAAGGACAGCGAGTGTTACTTCACCTCCTCTCTACAGGAAGTGCGTCATAAATCTTTCTCAGAATGAGAGGCTTTGGGGATGCGACCCATGACACACTGATCATCAGACATACATCTCTCTCTCTCTCTCTCTCTCTTTCTCTCTCTCTCTGTCTCTCTCTCTCTCTCTCTTACTGACACACACACACACACACACACACACACAAACAAAACAAACAAACCGAACAAAGCAAGGACTGTTTCCAAACTAGTCCAGACTAATCCGTTATAAATGCAGTGCACATGTGCATGTATGTGTACAAAACATGGAAATTTTGCAGCTAGTACTCCACTTGCAACTTCAGAGTTCCTGTATTGCTCTTGTACATGTTCTATTGTTCAACATGTAGGTTCAAGATTCATTTAGCAACATTAGTTATATGGAGAGCATGATTCCTTCAGGTTTATTGCCATAGAAACACAGCTACAATAAACCAGGTACGATAACAAAAAACATGATTATGTAGAATGTTATACTGAGCTATAATAACAGTGTTAAAAAGTCTACAAATTTCATGTGATGTATTTAAAAAAACATTTGTCAAAAATTTCAACCTAGTAACATCATAACTGATTTACTATAATAACAGAGTTAAGGGTTATTTTATTTTATTTTTCAAATGCAGACTTTATTAACATTTCTATATATAGCTTTTGATATTTCTGCCTGGTAACAATGGAATGAAATCCATTACAATGTCACAGTCTGGTACCAGTTAGTAGGTCATTCTGTAATTGTGGGTGCATCTCATGTCTGTGGGATATATCTGTAATATATTTCCTCGATATATAGCACCGATGCTTATTATTGTAATTCAAAACTATACTTTTCCAAATCACACTACTACATGTGGGAAAAGCCATGTTTGTTAGTTCAAAAAGAAGGTGTACATCACATAAAACCCTAGGATTCAGCTTTGAGCTTTAGTAAAATTGCTCATTCTACTCTGAAATTAAGCATGAAATTGACCCCAAATATTATTAATATTATAAATGTCATTATTTTGCCTTTAGACAGATTAGTTTTGAGTGTGTACTACAAAAAAAAGTGTTTATTGTGATATGCCGTATTTTATTTGTGTCCGAAAAACCACTGTCAAATAAGTTACTGTAAACCACATACAAAAAGGAATGGTTTTTCACCAAATCACAGAATTTGCATAGAGTGATGTCTTTTCCTCAAGCTGTGACTAGAATAACTGAATAACTAGAAGCTACAGTGGTGCTTGAAAGTTTGTGAACCCTTTAGAAATTTCTATATTATTTCATATTAAATATGCAACCTAAAACATCATCAAATTTTCCTATAATTAGATCAAAATGAGATGAGACAAAAATATTAAACTTGGTCAGTTATTTATTGAGGAATATGATAAATATTACATATCTGTGAATGGCAAATGTATGTGAACCTTTGCTTTCAGTATCTGGTTCACATTTTGCTACTCTATATTCTCATGTTCAGTCAACTGTGTTACTTGTGTCAACTATATTTCGGTATGGTCAGCTGTATTACTGTATTACTGTTTTTACTTTTCAATAATACTCAGTTGAATACTGTACAATATGTCTAGTGCCAAGATATTACCAGAGGTGTTGTTTGTCCCTTTAGGTAGTTTTCTTCCAAAACAACATTTGACTTGCTTGAGAAAATGCGAGGGCCACATTTATGAAACTAGAAAGGTATTATGCCTACAAATACGTTAGTGTTAATGATCACAGTTGTTGCTTTCGGTAAGTGGTTACATAATCTATCAAATCAGGTGGCTATTTTTCCCAAGCTGTGAAAAATGATTTATTTTGTCTGTAATATAGTTAACCAGAATATATCTAGCACCTATGCTTTTTGGAAAAAAAGGAGTCCAAACCCAGGTAACCTTGATTTTGGCAAATATAAGAAGTATTTGATTTTAAAAGTGATATGTTAGGTCATGTTTGAGTTTTTAACTTTTTTTGTTGCACTCTCAAATCCCAAATCTCTCATTATAGAATGACCCAATAATTTAATTTTACTATATATTTTTTTAAGGCAAGTTTGACTTATTCTTTAGCTCATTTTACTGGATTGTAAGGAATTAAACACATCAGGATGAGCTGATATGGGGAAATAATCAAAGACTGTGTGGTGTGATTTTTAATCATTAAAAACAGTTCATTGTACTTTTGTACACTGTACATCTCCCACATGCAGAATTGTGAACTGAATGGTTAGTTAATTCCTGTTATCATTTACATTACAAAATAAACAGTTGTTCCTTCACTTTCTCTTGAAGTTACTCAAACAGAAAAAAAAATTAGCTTCTTACTGAGAAAGCACAGAGCCCTCTGCCCTGGTGGTCTCATTTAAAGTCACAGCTTTATCTCTGACTGTTACAAAACAGTCTGAGACTCATTATCGAAAACACCACCAATCAACAATGATGCATTTTCCTTTATTAGATGACAAGTTTTTTTAATTCATTATGTATGAACAGGCTTTAATATACAAGTCATTGTGAACGCGTTGTTACTATAGAAATGATAATGTATTAGAACGAGCCCATTAATATGCGGTGAACCTGTGATTAGTCTTGCAGTCAGAACTACTATCAGAGAAGCTGTTATAGAAAATGAATCAACAACTTCTGAGCAATTTAGATTCGAGAATTCAACAGTGCTGTGGTATTTTATTCCTTCGTCATTAAGTATTACTTTGTAGTGCTCCTCTGAAAAAAAGAATCACTAGTCTCAGTATAGTTAATAATAAAAAATGAGAGAAATAGGAGATTTGGTAAGTTTATGTATAACACTGATAGCATTGACAAAACACATCCATCCATCCACCTTTCATACCGCTTATCCTACACAGGGTCACAGGGAGCCTGGATCCTATCCCAGGGAACTCAGGAATACAAGGCGGGGGCCACCCTGGACAGGGCGCCAACTCATCGCAGGGCACAATCGCACACCCATTCACACACTACGGACAATTTGGAAATGACAGCACATGTTTTTGGACTGGGGGAAGAAACCGGAGAACATGCAAGTTTTCCACACAGGGAGGAGGTGGGATTCGAGCCCTCAACCCACTGGTTGCGATGGTCCCAATGGTAAGCCACTGTGTCCCCCTGAAAAAAAACACATTTGTTGCAAAACTTAAAAAAAAAAAATGTGAAAGTAACGGAAATGTGACGAGACAATATCGGGAAGAAGGCTTAGCTAATATTCTGCAATCGGTCAGAAGGTGAAACACAAAGAGTGGAAAGAGTGAATGGAAGATTGTAGCAGTATGTTGACGATGCACAACATTCTCACACTAATATAAAGAAAGAAATACTTTTTTTTATAGACTTTATCTATACACTAACAGTCTAAATGTTTAGAGGATCATGAACATGTCAACAAAACAATATAGAATTGTTGTAAATCATGTTACATGAATCTATAATTACAGCATTCAACATGAGAAGGGGCACTATGTGTTGTCTTATGCAATCAGTGAAAATGTAAAGCAGAAGGAAGCTTGTGATACTACACACACACACACACACACACACACACACCAAAAAAACTGTTATGCAATAATGAGAAGAAACACACTGTACAGACATTACTTTCCCCACACAGAGCAGCTTGGACACATTTCTCCATAACTCCATAACTAGAAACCACAAAATTTGATTAAATGTGCTTTTAATTATTATGTCTCATGAAACTGAGTTATTATTCATTTAATGAATGAATTGTGAAAGCACCACCACAAGTGAATTTATTACTTACTATAAAGAAGTAAGTGTGTAAGTGTGATGGTTCTGGAAAGGGACCTTGAACCACACTGAGTAGGCACTGCTAAGCGTCGGTCATTAACTGATCAATATATCGAGATATATATATCAAGTCACACTGATCTGTAACAGGATTCAAAATCTTTCAAATTCATAAATTCTATTAGGATCGATATGTGTTTGTCAAAAATTCTGATTCTATGAATTTTTGGTTTCCTGGAATGTTTCCGAAGTATTTGAAGAACATCTGAAAGCGTGTTGAAGTGTTCATATAAAGCTGCTGTGGCATTTCTTGTTGTAGGAACACAAACATTTCCATAATGCTACAAAATGTTGCACAAACATGTAACATGTTTCTGCAATGTGATGTAATAATGATTGTTTTTACCATA